>CM077080.1:219806899-220406899 GCA_039513925.1 Platanthera zijinensis | reverse complement strand
ATTCTTCACGAGAACTTCCGCAATGAGTGGAGGCACCTCCTCCATCAAGTCACATCTGTCTTCCTCCTTTAGAGTGGCCAAGAATGTTGGCTCATCCTTCTTGAACCCCTTTGCTAATTGCATGACCGAAAGTTGTTTAGACCCCTCTTTTTCAAGCTTTTATGGTCCTTGTACCATCAGGATCATGCATGTCATTCCTTCCTCCAGGATGCAAACCGAGTGATGTGCTGACATGACACTGGTTTGCATCTTCTCTAAAAAGTTCATACTGGCACAATATTGAAGTCATCTATGGGTGCTATAATGAAGTCCACCTGGCCCTTCCAGGTGCCCATGTACAACTCCACGTTTTGTGTGACTCCATCGAGCGGCCTCGGTTGACCGTTTATTGTCTTGATCCAACCTCCGCCCTTCATAACTTGTAAGCCCAACCGCTTGAACTCTCCTTCAATCATGAAGTTGTATGAAGCTCCCGTGTTGATTAAGGCCTTGGTGGCCTTCACATTGACCAAAGCTTTCACATACATCAGTCCCTTACTTGATGCGGCTTTCGTTGGCTGCACGTTCAAAGCATTTAGTAATTGTAATTAACTAATTTGATACATACCTTCTTCTGATGGGGGTGACATTTTGGTTCTCCACCATGGCGAATAATGAACCCAACTTTTGGCAGTTGCTCATCAGATGTGGCCCCTTGCACACATAACACCTGCCTCTTGGTGTAAAGGTTTCTTCCTTTCTTCAAACTCCTTCCATGGGTCGGGCAAAGTCTTTAATCCTCCATTTAAATGAGTGGTCTTGTTGTCTCGCCGATCTTCCCGACTTTTTCATTGTTGAATTTGTCCTTCTCCTTGATTGGATTGGGGTGGCGTTGGAACACAATAAGGGACTTGGCGATTGCAATGATGTCCCTGGTGGTCCTTGGGTCTTTCCTTTTGACCTCTTGCTTGACCCAATTTTGCAGCCCATCAATAAAGTTTAAAAGGAGAATATGCTCGGGGACATCAAATACTTGTAGCGATAGCACCGTGAACTCCTTGACATAGTCTCTAATAACACCTTTCTGCCTCAGCTCCCCGAGCTTCTGCAAGTTCACATTCTTCACATTCTCAGGAATGAAGTTCCTTCTCAACACTTGCTTGAAGTCCTCACAAGAGTCGATCCGATAGAGTCCTTTGACAATATCTGTTTGTATTTTTCACCACTATAATAAAGCAATGTCTTATAAATAGTACCTACCATGACGTACCTTCAATACTTCATCTGATATGTCATATCCCTCCAAGTATTTATCCATATGCCAAAGGAAGTTCTCCACCTCCAAAGCATCCCATTTTCCCGCAAACTTCTTGGGGCTTGGCATGTCCAGCCTTGAGTTGTTCACCATAGTTCCAATATTCCCACCATTGGTTGGACTTTGCTTACGCAAGACTTTCACTTATATTTCGACATTTTTCAAGCGCTCTTCAAAGTCACTAATGATAGCATCAAAAGCATTGTGTGAAGATTTTGACTTGCCCAATATTTGCTTCTCAAGAAGATCAATATCCATTTGCTTCTTCTCTTGCTCCATATGAAAAGTAACAAAGTACTTATAATTGTTCTCCACTTTTCGTTATAGAGTAAGGTAGGCATCCCACATTGCCTCATACTCCACCGGATCCACCATGTTTTGTTCCACACTGTGACAGTCACGACCTTTACTTTGGTCCCTCTTCTTTCTACCCCTTTTTTCCTCGGTCGCCCTGCCACACTCATCAATGATGCTTAATGTGTGGTCTCCTTCCAAAGCCACCTTACTAGCTCCTTAGCCCAAACCACGAGCTTAAGTCAACCTGGATCTGATACCAACTGTCATAGACTTGTCATATTGACCATGGGCGGACCCACCTTCAGACACACCCGGGCACATGCCCGGGTGTTTTTTTTCACGGATATCACCTAGCGAGTGATTTTTCCCTTTCTTGTTCACAATTGCCCTAATCACGCTCATCTCTTTGGCCATTCTTCTCCAGATTTCTCGTTCGTCATTGCCCTAGCTACTCCAGTTTTGAGATCTCCATGTTCATTCCGCTCGGCTTCTGAGATCTCCATCTTCATTCGGTCATTCTCAGATCTGTTCTTTTGAGATCTCCATCTCCAAGTCTATTCTTCTCCCGTTTATAGATCTCCATCTACATTCCAACCTTCTGATTTCTCTAAACCCTAAACACGATCAGATTTCAGATCCTAACTTCCTATTTCCATTTACTGCCTCCAGGTCCAACTTCTAATTGCCCTAGCTTATCAGTTCTCACAAAGAGGTCTGTGCAGTTGTGCTCTCTGATTTTTCCCTTTCCAGACTTCCAATTTTTACTGCCAGCAGGTATTTCTAAATTCTAATCTCATTTATTTTTTCAAGTTTTGTGATTAGTGATTAAATGTTATAAAAAAGAGCTAAATAAAGACGAATTTTATTGCTCCAAAAAGATAAACAATACATAGGCACAACCCCTTATTTATAGAAAATGGGAGAGATGAGATAATACAACAAATGATGTGGGACTAAATATAATCTGCGCGGCTATGCGGTTTGATGCTATCAAACCACAACATTGTACAAAGAACATCTAAAGAACACCCAGCAACAACAGAGGTAAGCCACCAGACCGCCACTGCAGATCGCTAGACCACTGCTACTAGCCGCCATATCGTAACTACGGGTTGCCACCAGACAGTAGTTGCAGATACCCACCATCACTTTTGCGGCTAACCATTAGGCCGTTGCTGCGGCTAACCATCAAGCTGCTGCTGCGCCAAGCCTCCAGACCAATATTATGGCTAACTATCAGACCGTTGTTACGGCAAGCCTCCATACCGCTGTTGCGGCTAACCATTAGACCGTTGTTGCGACAAGCCTCCAGACCACTGCTGCAGCTAACCACCAGACCATAGTTGCGGCAAGCCTCTAGACTGTTGCCGCGACTAAACACCAGACCGTAGGTTGGGAAAGCCTATAAACCGCTGCTGCGGCTAAACACCAGACCGCAGTTATGGCTAACCACCAGAACGCAATTACGGCAAGCCTCCAGACCACTACTGCGGCTAACCACCGGACCGTAATTGTGGGTTGCTCTCAGACCGCATCTGCTAAGACAAGCTGCCAGACATTACCGCCGCCTTCAATCAAACAATCACACACAACCAGACCGCCTGGACAAATTGCAAGACTGCCCGAACAGCAAGCCGCCACGACTAGACCATCAAACCGCCAAACTCTAACACTCCCCCTCAAGCTGGAGCATATATGTCAATCTTGCTCAGCTTGCTACAAACATCTGAAAGAGAAACGAAAATTGGTTTCGTGAATATGTCTGCCACTTTTTTATCAGAAGTGACAAATGGAGTGCAGATTTGATTCTTCAACACCTCTTCCCTAATGAAATGACCATCAAATTCAATATGCTTTGTCCTCTCATGGAAGACATGATTCTTCGATATGTAAATAATAGCTTTGCTATCACAGAACATAGGGAGAGAATGATCATAGACTTCTCCCAAGTCAATCATAAGTGCTCGTAATCATTTCAACTCGCAAGTCGTTGAAGTCATGCTTCTATACTCAGCTTCAGCACTTGACCTTGAAACTACTGACTGCTTCTTGCTTTTCAAGCTAACAAGATTTCCTCATACAAAGGTGCAAAAACCTGATGTAGACTTCCTATCTTCTTTGTTATCAGTATAACTGGCATCAAAATATGCTTCAACCTTCAAATGATTATGCTTATGAAATAACAAGCCCTTTCCTGGAAACCCTTTCACATACTCCAGAATTTTCATGGCAGGACGCAGATGACACTCTCTTGGAGTTTGTATAAATTGAATGACCTTCCCAATAACATAACAGATATATGCTCTAGTAATACTCAGATAGATGAGTTTGCCTACAAGTCGCTTGTACACAGTACAATCTGGGAGAAGAGGAGAATCTTCAGTCCACCCCTTATCATTTCTAACAGCCATCAGACAATGAGCAGGTCTTGTACCAAGAAGACCAGTTTCCTTTAAGAGATCCAGTGGATACTTTCGCTGCGAAAGTACCACAGAGTTGCGCTTTCGTGAAATCTCAATGCCCAAAGTACTTCGGAGTTTCCATATCCTTAGTAACAAAATGTTGTCGAAGATGTCGTTTTGGCAGATCAATACCTTCCTTATCATCATCAATAAGAAAGATATCATCAACATAGACAGCAAGAACCACAAGGCCTTTAGTAGTCTTGCATATAAACTGAGAATGATCAACAGAACTTTGATTAAACCCAATAAGAGAAACAACGCCACGAAACTTGTCAAACCAAGCTCGTGGACTCTGTTGTAAACCATAAATTGCCTTCTAAAGATTACATATGTGAGACTCCCCCTGAGCAACATACCCAAGAGGTTGCTCTATATAAACCACCTCTTGCAAATCACCATATAAGAAGGCATTCTTCACATCTAACTGAGACATTTCCCAGTCTTTATTAACGATGACAGAGAAAAGAACACATATAATGTTGATTTGAGTAACTAGGGAAAAAGTATCAAAGAAGTCCACCCCATACATTTGAGTAATCCTTTGGCAACAAGCCTTGCCTTACAGCGATCAATAGAACCATCTGGAAGATACTTGACAATAAAGACTCATTGACAACCAACCACATATGTGCCTATAGGTGTGGGAACAAGTGTCCAAGTACCTCTCTCAGTTAATGTTTTCATTTCTTTATCCATAGTAGCTTTCTACTGCGGAATGGAAAGAGCCCCTTGATACGTAGCCGGGATGATAGTAGATGATATAATAAGAGCAAAATGCTTGCCAATCGGGGAAAGCTAAGCATATGAGACAACAACATCAATATGATGGTGAGTGCATTGTCGGACGCCCTTCCGCAGGGCAATAGGAAGATCAAGATCACTCTTGTCTGGAGGAGCAGATTCACTTTCAGAAGAGAGAAGAGTCCCGAGAACAGGCACAAAAGGCTCAAAGGGCAAATAATCAGTCTTGAGAGGAAGAAACTATGCAATAGGAACATATGTGGAAAGAACTGGTGTCGGTAGAGGTGTCGAGACAATATGCATTGAAGAGGAAGTACCAGAGGGCAGGAGAGAAGAAGCAGAAGAAAAATACGACGTATCCTCAAAGAAGGTGACATCATCAAAGACGTACTGTTTGCATAGAAGAGGATCAAAACAACGATACCCCTTCTAAGTTGGATAATAACCAAGGAATATGCATTAAACAGATCAAGGGAAAGTTTGTCATGACCAAGAGAAGGTACGTGAATAAATGTCATATATCCAAAAAATCTGAGAGGTAAAGAAAAAGGCTCGGCCCTGGGATACAAAATGGAGAATGAAGTCTTGCCCTGAAGAATAGACGAGGGAATACGATTTATGAGATAACAAAAGAGAAGAACAACATGACCCCAATAAGACCAAGAAACATGCATTTGTAAGAGAAGGCTGCGAGCAACATCTAGAAGATGACGATTCTTGCATTCAACAATGCCATTCTATTGAGAGGTGTAGGGACAAGTAATTTGATGAACCAAACCGTGGACCACAAAAAAATCAGAAAATTGACGGTTGACATACTCCTTAGCATTATCAGTACGAAGGACCTGAATAGGCACATTAAATTGTGTGGAGATCTCATTATAAAAGGCGGTAAACACAGAGTAAAGCTCAGAACGCTCTTTCAAGAGACACAACCAAGTACACCTGGAGAAATAAAGGATGAAGGTAACATAGTACAAGCTACCTCTACCAATAGTGGCAGTAGGAGAGGGACTCCAGATGTCAGAGTGAACTAGTTCAAAAGGGCACGGAGAACTATATCTCATTCGTACTGGGAAAGAAGAGCGATAGCTAGGTACCACGCGGCGGTAGCTCCACTGTTGGTGTCGAGAGCATTGAGAGTGTTGAGGGAGACGAGGTGACTCAACGTCTAGTCTACCGCGCGGTGGTAGGTTTCTAGCGCGCGATATTAGCCATTTTAGTGTCCGAGTTCTCAGGAAGTTAACGCCCAGTAGTAGGGTTACCGCGGGCGGTAGCTTGGCAATTTATTTGTAAAAGTGCTCGGGTTACTACCGCGCGGCGGTAGTAGCTATCGCGTGGCGGTAGCAGGGGCGGTCGTGATGTAATAGTCACTAGCTACCGCGAGGTGCTAGCATCCTAATGCTCGGTGTTAGTGAATATGTTTTGGCATGGCCACGTGTCGGCCTGTGATTGGATGGCTTGGGCAGTTACACGTGAATCAAGGTGGTACCGCGCGGCGGTAGCTTTATTTATATGCCTTATTCGATCGTTTCCTCTTCATTATTTTGGAGTTGGAGAGTTTGGCCTAGTTTTTTGGAGGAGTAGCAGCGCCGGAAGAAGGGAGATCTTGCCGCCATTTGTGTTTCAGGTCTTGGATTCGCAAGGCGAGTTCAGATTTACAGAGGCAAAGTCGGAGCGGTTGTTTTCAACTATCTGGATTTCTCCCATGGCGCCAAAGCGTGCATCGAGGGTAACGATTTCTCCTTTGACATGTGAAGTCCTTCGTTTTGGCATTTTAGGGTAGACCTTCCACAAAAATGTGGAAGTAGTTCCCCTAACGGGTAGATCCGGGTATCCCCGTAGTGTTGCATTTCGATCCAGAATCGAAGAATGGAACATACATGTTGTGTGTAGCCCATCCGGATGGGTAGGTCTGGATTGGTGATATTAGTATATTTTGTATGCCGGAGAAGACTCTATGGTAATCGCGTAGATTTCGGATTTGCGGGGTGTGCAGATGACTGCGTTGAGAGTACTGGGGGTAGTCTCTAGGAAAACACCCGAAAAAGGGGAAGAACCGATATTCCGTCCCCTACCGTGCGGCGGTAGTACTACCGCCGGCGATAGCTTCCTGTAAGCTATGTTTGGTTGCAAAGCCTGTCTCTGGGAGACCTGTGGGATATTGCTTGTTAAGCCTGTTTCTGGGAGACTTATGGGCTATAATTTGATTGAGCGTGAACTTAAACTGCTCAGCTAGGTAGCCATGGGAGCTAACCTAAGTTCATAACAGGTTTATGGATTGTATGGAAATGGGAAAGGGGATGCCGACCAGCATCGTAGCTAACGCGCTTGACTAATTGAGCACAGTAAAAGTATGAACTGTACCCAACATTTGTCGTCTGTTTTGGAGTGAGTCATACAGTGGATCTGCAGATCGTTATGACTTTGTCGGAGGCTTGGGGTGCAGTCTCTGGCTGTGGCCCTGTGAGACTAAAAGCTAAAACGATATTGATCATCAGTGAACGGTGGTGTGACCCTTTAGGTCTTAAGCACCAAGAGTGTGCCTGAGAGCACGGGGCATTGGGCATTTGCGCCAACGTTTGTGGCTGTCAGTGCTTAAGTTGCACGTTTTGATTGCCAAGTGATTATTAAACTAATGCATGCAGGAAAGGAGCACCACCACCCCGAGTGAGGGGTGAGGTCGTTATAATTTGGTCAGCTAATGCTGATCGTTTCTTTTGTTTGCCTCCTTTGTGGTGGAATGTTGCGCGCAGTTGCTGCTGGGTCAAGAGGGAAGTAGCGGGCTGGAGCCCAGAAATGCTATAATGGCCCTTGAAGGCCATAACGAATGCTTATGTTATTTTATTGTTCATGTGTGGCCAGCCTGCATGTCGAAGTATGTAACACACTTTAATTCAAGTTGAACATTGTAAGGCCTTAAGACCAAGACCTTCTTTGTGTATTTGTTTTACATTCCTAGTTATGCTAGTGGACATTCGTGCAGTTTTTGGGTTCTATTTATAACATTTAAATTACTTCCGCTAGAATACACTCTGTGTTTGGATGCGAAATATTGGATGATGGTTTAATTTAGTAACTCTTTGGTCTGTCCGTAGTTTATGGCGTCGGGCCCCAGCCAGACCTTCTGTTATATGCTATGTGACGGATGAGGGTGTTACATTTACCAAGTTGACATGTGATGACTAGTAATTTAGTCATCATCTAGGGCTATTATCTTAATTAGATATTCTAAATATTTGCATGTGTTCGTGATTTTTATAAAAAATTTCGTAGAAAAATAATATTTTGAGGTTTAACACATATATTTTCTATTTTGTAGGAAATGGCATGCCTGGGGGATTTTATCCCGCTGTCACGTCCAAGGTCCGTATGCGAGTCAAATTAGTTGGCATAGAGCTCGGCCGAATATATTTAACGCCACTACCTTGCATGAAGGAACTCTCGATGGCCCTCCATGCATGCAACCCGAGCTGTTCTGGCCACCCAAACAAGCTGCCATTCATTATATATATATACACACACACACACACACACACACACTACAGGACAACTAAAACCAACCACTCGAGCTCCTCAAGAATCTGGCCATCCTCGACATCCTCCAGCAAGCTCAACCAGCTCCAGTACGGTCACTTCGCCAACCAGCAGCCTCCTCCTCCATGAAGCTCCACCACCTTTTCATACAGCGGCCCCGACCACAAACTCCATACAGCAGCTTCACCCATGCAACCATCCTTAAGCCACGTCATTGATCCAGCCCAAACCTCCACGTCAGCGATCCGCCCAAGCACCATCTCCACGCCCGCAGACTAGCTCCATCTCGAGATCCCCCCTCCATCCAGAGCGCTGCCACGCCATCGATCCTCCTCCATGCAGCGCCAGCTCCGCCTCCGCCATCATTATTGTCGTTACACCCAAGGTCGGCCACCTCCAAGTAACTCCAGCGCCAGCTCCGCTCCGCCATTAACACCGACAAGATAATTCATTTCAAAATCTATAAATAGGTCCTCGGGAATGAAGAAGAAAAAGACATTTTTTAGAGAGATAAAAAAAGCACTGTTAATCATCATTTTGGGAGAGAATTTTTAGTCCAAAAAATTGTTTGAGAGTTACACATTCTTGGAGATTATTTTTGGGAGATTGAATTCCAAGTAAAGTTGTAATTTTTATTTTTATTGTCTAGTCTAGTTTATTGATCTTTAAATTATTTTGTATGTCTCATTTTTATATTCGTTAACTTGTAACGCCGCATGTTTATTTCTTGTAATTCTTTTTTTTGCTAGCAATAAAATATAAATTTTTTTTTCTGCTTAAAATATTGTTCATAGTCCAAACTTGTCTCTCGTAGCTTCAAAATTTTGTCTCTTATCATTGTTTATTCTTTTTAGTCATGGGGCATTTTTATAATCATGATTCCCCCATCACCATGAGTAGCTAATCTTTTTAGTGCTCGATCTCGATGATACGAGGATGAGATAATCTTTGCTATGATTTAATTTTGCTCTTCTCAATCTATTGAACGCGAACGATTTACCTTTAATCAATTATTTCTATGAGGCTATATCATTGATAGATAGTTTTCAAATTATTTTTGTTCTTTAGTTAGCCGAGAGGCTCGTAAGACGAATCGATCTCTCATAGGTAAAAGGAGTAGAACGCAACCCTCGAAAGAGGGCGACGCAACTCTTCCGGATTGAATTGAAGTAAAATCCAATAGCGAGGTTCACTACCTAAAGCAAGTCTTTGGCGATGTGATTTGAGAACGAGAGTTCGGTCGATACACCTAAGCTTAGTTGAACATAATCCTCGAAAGTGGACTGCATTTCTATTTTCATTCCGTTATTTTCGATTTTCGAGGTGATTCAAAGATCAGGCACTAGTTTTAATACATCATTTAATTCCGTTAACATTTCTAGTTATTACTTTTCACAATCTCAACTCAAATTTCTATTGATAAAATAATAATGATTTTCAAAGTGTGATTACTCAATCACCCCGAGTCTAATACGACCTTGGTTTTTATGAGCCTATACCATTTCTGATACGGTGCACTTACCGTTGTCGTTTGCGGATATAGTTTCGCGCAATCAAGTTTTTGGCGCCGTTGCCGGGGACTTTTGTTGATAATTTGAAAAAGAAATAGTTATTAATTTTATCGTTCTCTTTCTTCTCACCTCTTTTTTTAAAAAAATTTAAAGAGCGCAACTTTAATTCTCGGAAAGGACGGTTTGGGTTTATCATCCCAGCACACCCTCTAGTACCATTGCGAGCCTTTCACAGGGTAGACCTTGGGAAGTCCGGGACTAATTTAACCCTCTTTTTGAACAAATTTTTTTATTTACATATTTAATTATAATATTATAATAATATAATAATTTTTCTTCTTCATTTATTTCTCTTAGCCTCTTCCCTCACTTCTTTTTAGTTTATGACCCGAGTAAACTCTTCAAATAATTTTGAATTCGGTTTTGATCCGGAAATCGAGTGCACCTTTCAGTGACATCTCTGATTTAGTAATCTACCAATAATTCGCGGAGAGTCAATCGGAGAAACTAACGAGGGAATAATGGAAGTTCCTAACCTTAATAAGGCCCCGCTACGGATCATGTCTTATTATGCGAGACCAAATTTTGAGGGAACACAATCTAGTATTATTCGTCCGACAGTGGAGAATAATAATTTTGAAATCAAAACGAGTATCATTCAGATGGTACATCAATTAATAGTATTCGATGGCTTTCCGGATGAAGATCCAAATTTATATTTGCTTAATTTTTGGAAATCTGCACTACGTTTAAAATAAATGACATCACCGATGACGTCATCCATCTACGTTTATTTCCGTTTTCTTTGCGTACTAAGGCCAAGCAGTGATTGAGTTCTCTTCCTTGAGGTTCCATCACTACATGGGCCAAAATGACGAAGAAATTTTTAACGAAATATTTTCCTCCGACAAAGTCCGCTAAATTGCGTACGGTCATTCTCTCGTTTATGCAAATAGACTCGGGGTCTCTCTACGATACAAGGGAGCGCTTTAAGGAGCTTTTGCGGAGATGTCCTCATTATGCTCTTCCCGTTTGGCAACAAGTCCAAACTTTCTATAATGGTTTGAATCTCCAAATTAGGCAAATGATTGATGCGACCGCGGGAGGTACTCTTAATAACAAAACCCTCGAGGCCGCTCAAGAGCTTTTTGAGGAGATGGTCATGAATGCTTATCAGTGAAATGCGTCACGGTCGCGTCTTAATAAGCCGATCGGACTCTTTGAAGTCGAGGCCACCCCAAATTTAGCACTTCAAGTAGAAATGCTCATAAAGCAAGTGGCGAAGATGTCTGCTTCCTCCGCCACCGATTGGGCTTGTAATAATAATAATAATAATATTTTTATTCAAGAGCAAGTAGACTATATGGGGAACTCCTATCATCCTCCTTATAGCCCGAATAATAATATTTCTTTTAATAATAGTTATAATCCGGGTTTGAGGAGTCACCCAAACTTTTCATAGAGCAACCCCAATAATGCTCAGTGACCACCACAAGTGAATCTTCTCAGATTCGCACTACCACCACAAAAGTCCTCTTCACTTGAAGAGGTCTTCACTAAATACATAGCCTCCAACGAGTCCAATATCCGGAATCTTACCGGATCTATTAAAAATTTAGAAAATCAAATTGGACATCTAGCCAAATTGTTCTCTGAGCGCCAACGAGGAACTTTGCTGGGCAACACCAAGCCCAATCCATGGGAGAGCGCCAACGCAATAACCATCCACGGCAGAAAGGAGGTAACTTCTACAAATTTGGTTGGACCCGAGGTAAACGTTTCATCTTCACCCACGCAATTTACTTCTCCGCAAGTTAGTTCTTCTACCTTACCGTCTTCAACTTTAACTCCGCGTAATAATTTAAAACCGTCAATGCCTTATCCTTCAAAATTTAAAGATGAGCACAATGAGGAGCAACATAAAAGATTTATTGAGATTTTAAAACAAATACAAATAAATGTACCATTCTACGAGGCAATTGCCCAAATACCCAAGTACGCTAAATACCTAAAAGATTTACTTTCAAAAAAAAACTTGAGAATGTTTTGCGTGTTTCTCTAAACGTTGAATGCTCGGCGATTTTATTAAATAAATTACCACCAAAATTAAACGACCCCAGACGGTTCTTCATCTCGTGCTTGTTTGGTAATTTATAAATAAAAAACGTCTTGGCCGATTTGGGCGCTAGCATTAACCTCTTGTTGTATTCTTTATTTAAAAAACTTGGGTTGGGCAATCCTAGCACAACAAAAATTAGCATCTAACTAGCAGATCGGTCTATTAAGTATCCAATTGGAGTCGTAAAGGATGTTTTAGTTAAAGTAGACAAGTTTATCTTCCTGGTAGACTTTGTCATTCTAGACATCGAGGAAGACTCTGAAGTACTCCTTATACTCGGTCGTCCCTTCCTTGCAACCTCTAAGGCAATAATAGACTTAAGTAACAGAAAGCTTCTCCTACAAGTGGGGGATGAAGAAGTTATTTTTAGTATCAACTCTTCCAAGAAGAACTCTTTTTCTAACGACGACTCTTGTTTTACCTTAAAACAAATTTTGAAAAGGAAATAACATCATTTTCTGAAATTATCTCTCCTTCATTTGAAAAACTTGATATTGCAAACTTATAATATTGTTTAAAAAAATAACTCGTCCGCTTAAATTTGAAGAAATAAAATTGAATAATTTTAAAGTAAAACATCTTATGAGGAGCCACAGAGTTTAGAATTAAAACAATTGCCGGAATATTTAAAATATTTATTTTTAGAAAAAGAGTTAAAATTACCCGTGATTATTTCATCCGCGCTTATTGATTCAAAATTTTCTTAATTAACAAAAATTTTAAATAATCACCACCATGCAATTGCAGGACAAATTTCTTATATTAAGGGATTAGCCCATCATTTTACGCGTATAAAATAAATTTAGAAAATAATTTTTGCATCACTATTCAGCCTCAAAGACGCCTTAATCCTAACATGAAGGACGTCGTTAAGGCCGAAATTATAAAATTATTAGACGCGGGGATTATTTATCCAAATTCCAAGGTTTTGAAAACCGGATCAGACATCAAACCGGCGGAGGGAAAGGTTCAAGGTTGAACCGGTCCAACCGGTTCAACCGGGGTCGAACCGTTACATATATATATATATATATATATATATATATATATATATATTAGAAAATAAAAAAAATTAATATTATCTTAAAAATTTACTTATAAATTGATAATTTATTATCATTATATTGTGATACAAATAAAATGATATATACATTATCACTACACTTGTAATGCTTCGTTTTGCGTGACATTTTTGCTCTGTTGAGTTTGAAAAAAAAACGACATTGTAATAGAGTAATAGAATGGAGATTTGGAATGACAATGGTTAAGATCATCATCAAAAAAATAAAACTAGTTTTTTACTTTTGAACATAAAAGTGTACAAAATTTTTTATATAAGGTCAAGCGTTCAAGAGCGACGGTTCATAACCTCCACGTTGATGACCGCCACTGCCGTGTCAAACGAAACGTAAATATTATTTGAAGGATAGATGTAAGTATATATTAAAAATATATATAATTAATATTTATATACATATGTATATTAATTATATATGTTTATTTTATATATACGTTAATATTTATATGTATATAATATATTATGGGTTAAAACAATAAAAATCAAATGGTCAGGTGGTTCGTTCTTAGCCTAATCTGGTCTTGGCGGGGGTTTGAATCCCGCCGCCAATGTTTTTTCTGCTATTTAATAGCGGCCTTTGGCCCACCAAGTTTTGTGAAACCGCGCTCGGTTCCCGGCCCACCGGTCCGCCCGCCCGGTTCCGCGATTCTTGAGCGATCCGAGGATGGTCCGGTTTACTTACCTAGATCGGACCGGCTGGGTCCACGGTCCGCGGTTCGACTGGTCTGGCTGCCAGTCCGGTCCAATTTCGTTTTAAAAAGCTTGTTGATTTCTGATAACACTTGGGTTAGCCCGGTGTAAGTAGTGGCTAAGAAGGGCGGGATAACGGTGGTCTCTAATGAAAATAATGAGTTGATCCCAAACCGTACTGTTACGGGTTGGCGTATATGCATCGATTATAGAAAATTAAATGATGTCACTCGTAAAGACCACTTCCCGTTACTCTTCATTGACCA
The DNA here is from genome assembly GCA_039513925.1 of Platanthera zijinensis. NCBI lineage: Eukaryota > Viridiplantae > Streptophyta > Magnoliopsida > Asparagales > Orchidaceae > Platanthera > Platanthera zijinensis. The sequence continues at coordinate 220,392,901 of CM077080.1, read as the reverse complement.
AATCTTACGTCTATCCGGTCACTCACATTATTGTTCTTTTGATGGTCTTTCGGGATACTTCCAAATCCCAATTGCACCCGAAGATCAAGAGAAAATCGCGTCACTTGTCCCTTCGGCACCTTCGCCTATCAGAGGATATCATTTGGTCTTTGTAATGCGTCGGCTATATTCCAAAGATGTATGTTGGCAATTTTTAACGAATTAGTAGATGACGTCGTGGAATTTTTATGGACGATTTTTCGGTCTTTGGCGATTCTTTCAAAAGCTGTTTAAATAATCTTCATTGTGTTCTTCAACATTGCGAAGACACGAATTTGACACTTAACTGGGAAAAATGTCAATTTATGGTCCGAGAAGGATTAGTCCTCGGACATAAAGTTTCAAGTAAAGGGATCGAGGTCGACTAAGTCAAGATCGAAGTCATCGAAAAACTTCCTCCGCCCACCAATATCAAATCTATTAGGAGTTTTCTAGGACACGCATGATTATATAGGCGATTCATTTGTGATTTTTCCAAAATTACAAAACTTTTAACTCATCTCTTAGAAAAAGAATCCGCGTTTATTTTTGATGATAAATGTTTGAAAGCTTTTGAAAAAATAAAGAAAGAATTAATAAACTCGATGATTTTAATTACGTCAAATTGGTCTCTGCCGTTCGAAATAATGTGTGATGCGTGTGATTTTGTTGTAGAGACTGTTTTAGGCCAATGAGTGAACAAATATTTTTACCCAATTTATTACGCAGGCAAAACGCTCACGTCTGCTCAAGCTAATTATACAACGACTGTGAAAAAACTTTTGGCGATTGTTTTTGCATTTGATAAATTTCATTCTTATTTGACGTTTTCAAAAGTTATTTTCTTTTTAGATCGTTCCGCGCTCCGGTACTTATTGAACAAAGGGGATGCTAAGCCCCGGCTGTTGAGATGGGTTCTCCTCTTTCAGAAATTTGACATGGAAATTCGAGACAAAAAGGGAGCGGAGAACTTGGCGGCCGACCACCTATCAAAATTGGAGAATCCGGCTGCAGGAGCGCTAGTGATGGCCGATATTGATGACAAATTCCCTGAAGAGCAGCTCCTCGCTGCCGATCAGGTGACGACTTCCTCCACCCCTTGGTACACAGATCTTGCCAATTACTTAGTGGCACGGGTCCTCCCAAAGAATTATTCAAGTCAACAAAAGAAGAAATTCCTTTCGGACTTGAAAAATTACTTTTGGGAAGCCCTTTTTATTTTGTGTCTGTGCAGATCAAGTGGTAAGAAGGTATGTATCGGGCGAGAAAGGCATCCAAATTTTACGGCACTGGCACGAAGGACCAACCGGTGGACATTATCAAGCAAACCGGACCGCTAGGAAGGTGCTAGAGGCGGGCTTCTATTGGCCCACTTTATTCAAAGACACTCAATGTTTGTGAGCAAATGCGATAGTTACCAACGATCAGATAACATTTCTAACTGGGACGAAATGCCCCAAAATATATTTTTTGAATGTGAAATTTTTTATTTATGGGGGTTAGATTTCGTAGGTCCGCTACAATTTCTCATAATAATAAGTACATCCTTATTGCGATTGACTACGTGCCAAGGTGGGCAGTGGCGCAAGTTTTCCCCACTAACGATGCAAGAGTCGTCGTAATTTTTTTAAAAAAATTATTTTCTAAATTTAGCACACCACGCGCACTGATTAGTGATAGGGGCGGTTCTCATTTTTGTAACAACCAACTTGCTAAAATTTTAGCTAAGTATGACGTCATGCACAAATTGTCCACCGTCTATCACCCATAGACAAATGACCAAGTGGAGGTGATAAATCATGAGCTAAAAAGAATCTTAGAAAAAATAGTGTCTGTTAATAGGAAAGATTGGTCGCTAAAATTAGATGACGTTTTGTGGGCTTATCGAACGACATACAAAATCGCAATCGGTTGTACACCGTACCGATTAGTCAACGGAAAAACTTGTCATTTACCGATGGAATTAGAACACCGCGCATATTGGACGCTAAATTTTTTAAATCTTGATTTAAACTTAGTCTCCGAAAATCGGAAATTTCAAATAAATGAATTAGACGAATGACGTGCAAATGCTTATGAAAATAATAAATTTTACAAGGAAAGGACTAAGTATTATCATGATAAAAAAATAATGAATCAAAAATCTTTTTCACCGGGCGATTTAGTCCTTCTTTACAACTCACGTTTAAGGCTTTTTTCGGGTAAACTTAAGTCCTGGTGGTCCGGACCCTTTGTTGTCAAAGGGGTTTGACCCTATGGGACCGTCCTAATTGAGCATCCGGAAAAATGACTCATTCAACGTTAACGGACACCGTTTGAAATTATATCACTTCGACGACCCCTCAACCAAAAAAATCGAATCACTAAACCTTCTTAGCATTTAAGCAAAATGCCACTTAATCAAGCTACGAGACGGTAAACAAATCGCTTGTGGAAGACACCCCATAGTTATCTCTTTTCATTACTATTGTTTTTTCTTGTTTTCTTTTTCCTAATAACTTTTGCAGGTTTTTTGTCGATGCTATAAAACGGCCACACCAACAAGTGCTCAGGAAAGCTTCCTTATAACCTCTAGTTTTATTTAATTTCCTTTCTTTTTTTTCTCCTTCAAAAAAAAATAAGTGATCTTCATACTTAGTTTTAAATATTGGGATAATATTTATCTTTAAGTATTGAGGGGTAACATTAATTAATTCTAATTTGAATTTTGTTTAAAAAAACTAGTTTTATTTCTTGCATTTTTTTAGCACCTAAAAAAAGAGAAAACTAAAAAAAATAGAAAATCAAAATGTAATCTCCTAGAAAGGGAGATTTGGGCTTGTCATCCCATTATAACTCATAGTACCGGTGCAAATCCCTCACAGGGTAGACCTCGGGAAGTCTAGAAGTTAAAAAAATTAGAAGTTAATTTCCTTTGCTTAGTTTATCGAAAATTCATAATTTACTCAATTGTAAATTCTTAGTAAATTTTATTTCTCATGTGGACTAGGAATTGTTCGTGCTAAATTAGTTTTGAAATATTTGAGTAAAATTATTGACTCATGTAGTGCTTCTAATTAAATGCATGTGTTTGAGTAGTATTAGTGTAGAATTAAATTCTTGGCATAGATCTAAAATTGTGATCTTTTATTTTGCATAGAAAGAATTTATTTTACTTCTAATTTGAATCAGGTTTTATCCAAAAGTAGTTTAGAAGAGTGTGTAGAAGATCGTTAGAAAGCTATTCCTCGACTCGAATAGAATGGTGTCTTTTCTCGACGTCTAGGATTTGCCCTTAGCAAACTTCAGAACATTTGCACTTTAGAATAATTATCTTTCGGAAATGATTTAGGCCTTTATTTGGATAGTTTGAGCCATTGCATTCCAATCCTAAAAATACTACCTTTGCTGACACAACTTGAGCCTTTTACCCTTTTTTTGATCCACCCTCACCACATCACCACCAAAGCTAAAAAGCCAAACCCATGAACACTTAAATTTTGAGCTAAACTTGGAGGTTTCATTTTTGGTGATGCGGTGAAGAGCCAAACATTGGAAAAATACGGGTGTCGAGAAAAAAACATATTTCAAAGAAAAACATTTCATAGTGATATGCGGCCTAGGTATGCACATGTTGTAACACCCTCATCCATCACATGAGATATAATAGAAGGTCCGGTCGGAGCCCCACGCCATATTCCACGGACAGTCAGCGGGGTTACATATTAATACCAAAATATTATGAGACGATTCGAAACCTAACACGGAGCATTCCAACGGAAGTTTTAAGCAAGTTAGAAAAACTCATCACAGTACATGAATGTCCACTAAAACCCAAAGCAGAAATGAAAGTACAAATACACACTGAGTATTAGCCTTATGACCTTACAACATTCAACTTGAATTAAAGTGTTTTACATACTTCGGCACGCAGGCCGGACATACATGAAAACAATAAAAGTAAACACTTCATTTTGGACTTCAAGGGTCAGACAGCATCAAGGGCTATAGCCCACTGCTTGCCACTTGGCTCACCTATTCCTGCATAATAACAATCGACCGAATGGTGGCAAAATAAGGCAACGGGCAACTAAAGCTGACCAAATTATAACGACCCCGCCCCTTACTCGGGGCGGCGGAGCTCCTTCCCTGCAAAGTATTAGCAAAACCAAACATAGTAATGAAAGTGAAATTTTAGCACAGTTCACCACAGGCATAGTGTAACATCCCGACTTTTATTGGGCCACCAGAACCCTAGTGGGCCCAATAAAAGTGGCCCGGACCCTACCCATGACCCGGTAAGGGGTAACCCAAGGTAGGAAATAGAGCTAGAGGACTCCGAATTGAGTTCCGTCAGTTCCTGTGGTCTCGTATAGTCCATACGAGCGCATCGGAACTCGTTCAATTGAACCAGAGGTTATATAGTGGATTTGGCCATTCCTCGCAAAACGTCGCGAAAATGAGATTTTTGGGTATTGACATAGAGAACTCCGATTTGAGTTCTGTCAATTCCTATGACTTCGTATAGTTAATACGAACGCATCGGAACTCGTTGCGCCGCGATTCGAAGCCTAACGATGATTATGGGCGTTTTGACCGTTTTAGCACGCTGCGACGCGCAAATATCGGACTTTCGCCAAACGAACTCCGATTCGACCCCGATCAGTGGCGTTGGACTCGTATGGTCAATACGAAGTCAACAGAAGTTGTTCCGGTTAATTTCGACGACAATTGGTCAACTCGTGGTCAAATCAGGCATAGTCGTGCACCGAAAAGCGTGCGCACACCAATTATGTCGCGACACCCGAACCTTGACCCGACCCCGATGACTTGGACTCATATTGACTTGACTAGCAAGGGGGACCCACCCTAGGGTTGACTTGGTCAAACCCTCCTAAAAATCCATTTTTTTGGATTTTTCTCCAAATGAGGGGCCCACCTCCTCTCCAAAGGTGGATGACTCATGCCCCCACACTCTCCTTGGGCCCCCAACCAGCAAGCCTCCATCCCACTATAAGTGGAGGCCCACCCACTTCTTCCCTCTCCCTCTCTCTCCCTTTCTCCCCCTCTTTCTTAAGCCCAAGCCCACCAAGGCCCAAGCCCTTGGGGATTTCCCTTGTTCCCCACATGGGGAAATATGTGGCACCTCCAGCTGTCCTTGGACAGCTGGAGGGTGGTGATTAATCCCTCCCTAAGGAGGGATTAATCCCACATTGCCCAAAGGGAAGGAGCTCCCCCTCCCCCTCCCTATAAAAGCTACCCCTCCCCCCTCTCCTTCCCACAAGCTTCAGAGCAGCCCTCCCCCTGCTCCTCCCCCTCTGCGGGAGCTCTGGTGGCCGGAAAAAGGCAAGCCAAGGAGCTCCTCCCCCTCCTCCACCACCTTGAGCCATGGCCGACCAAGCCGGCCCCTCCCAAGCCCGCCAAACTCAGGTAGAAAACTTCCCTCTCCCTCCTCCCTATCTTTTGGACGTGACGCATGTGAGCTCCGGCGGCCGGAGCGCCGCCGCCGTCACCTCCTCCCCTCCCGTTTAAAAACAAAAAAAAAGGCTCTGGCGGCGGCCGGCGGCGGCAGGCCGCCGGACCACCGCCGGAGAGAGCCCCCACCACCGGGCAGTCGGCCGGTGGTGGAGCCACGGCCGGCCGGCGGCTGGAGAAGCCCGTAAGGGGCGGCGGGTTTAAAGCAGCGGGGGGAAGAAGGAAGTGAACAGTAGTTTTATTTTATAAATTATATTATTATAATATTTATTATATTATTATAATATAATAAGGGATTGGATTTTTTAGAGGCTAAGATAGAGCTCTCATGAAAAAGTTTTGAACATGAAAATTGTTCCCTTCAATGAGGTCAGTCTCCACAAAAATTTTGAGAATTTTTGGAGTTGATTTGGTATTTTTAAAAGCCTAAATAAAATTTGTTTGGCCAAATTAAAGGCCCAAAACACCTTGGAAAATTACCAAAAAATTACTAGGCTCATTTTAGGGTATTTGAAGGGTTGTATCAAAATTTGGGGTCATGAGATTGAGTGTTAATATTTTTCCCAAATTTTGGAAGCCTAGGATCGCGCCCGATAATTATTACGCTCGAAAAGGAAAATTGGAGCGCGCGACTATCCTCACTAAAAGAATAATAAAATTGTCATATCATCGAGAGTGGCCGAGGCAAGTGACCGAACCCCGTGTGCTCCGAGATTCCGTGAAACCGTTGAGCGCCTCGCCTCTCGGGTGATTTGGGTACGCTCGGAAGCGAGAGTACGAGTAGTGCTATGCGAATTATTCTCGATAACTAATGAGGGTGCAACTCCTGATAAGCCACTGATCTGATTAATCCGTGATTAATAAAGCGCAACCAGTTTCTAATCGGATCATAATAATGGGTGCAACCCAATGAAGCCTTATTAAAAACTGAAATAGAACTGAATGTGCCTCCTGAGAACAGGGATGGAACTGAAAATCTCTCCTGAGAACGGAGATGGAACTGAAGCCTCCTGGATGGAGTGATTGGACTACTAACCATTTTCTTTATGATTATTCCAGTCTTGCACTGGTCCTGTTCTTTTATTCTTTTCAGTTCAGTACTTTCAATTCAGTTATTCTCCAGTCTCGTACTGGTCAAGTACTTTCAATTCAGTTATACTCCAGTCTCGTACTAGTCAAGTACTTTCAATTCAGTTATACTCCAGTCTCGTACTGGTCAAGTACTTTCAATCCAATTATACTCCAGTCTCGTACTGGTCAAGTACCTTTAATTAACTCTACTCCAGTCTCGTACTGGTCAAGTACTTTTTTATTCAGTACTACTCCAGTTTCGTACTGGTCACGTTTCTTTCCAGCACTTTAAATAAGCAGCATAATCACCGCACTTGTCTTCATTGCAATTTACTATTATAACCCCGGGTCTTGCTCTGACGAGCAGTCGTTATTAAGGTTGAGCCTTAGTTGGGGATAACCGGAGTTGAGGTATTCCTCCAGGTCTAGCCCCAAATAATGCGCTCCCACGCTCCTTGGCGAAAGTAGAGCTAAGCGTCGCCGCCCGAAGTTTAAGCCTAGTAGGGCAGGCCGACGTAGACCCAGTGTGTGTTATGTTTGCCGTTAATTGATTGTTTGTAAATTGCTTGCGGTGGAATAGTGGCGGGTCAGTCCCTTCCGCAGACCGTTCGTACCGGTGCGGGAAGGTTGACGACTCAAGGCGACAGGGAGATGGGTACCACGGGTGACCGGCTGTTTTATTCCCCATCGGGTTTTCCTCCGCTGGTCGGCCAAAATGATTCGTTGGATGTCGCTCACATCCAAGAGTACACAAGGTTGTACGTTAGGGCCTGGGGTTGTGCGGTACGATCACCCCCAGAAGTGGCAGGACTGGCCACTGTCACCGACGGCCACATCGGTGAGGCCCGCGGGGCTCGCTACTCTGCTGGAACAGAAGCGGTCCAAACTATGTCGACATAGGGTCTGTGTGCGCAGGCTGTGAATGCCTGCGGTGTGTGCGCGGCTGTGAATGCCTGCGATAGAAATCAGGGTATGAAAACTTGTTGTGCTGATGAGCTAGTAGAGCATGATTATAACCGTTTTATACTATTGCTGTTTTTTCCGGTTATACTGCACTCTTTTATATTTGCTCCTAGCTGTTCATATATGAAATGTTGTGCTGACCCTCTCTTGCTTCGGCTATTTACTTCTGTTGGGTGGGTGCGTGCTCGTCCCCAGGATATGGATCCGGGGAGGAGATTTGTTTCTACTTAGCTCTGTGACTAACGGTTATTTGATTAACCATTCACAGGAGGTGGAGCACCGTAGTGACCCGCTGCCGCAGGAGATTACGCCAGCAGCTAGGTCGACTCGAGCAGATGTACCCCCGCCGTCCCCAGAGTTTAGAGACGTGAGTTCCGCCGAGCAGCGTAGAGAGAGAGAGTATATGAGGATTATATGTAGCACATGTATAGCCTACGAGCTTATATGAGTACTTAGGCTTCGGCCCTAGAACCGCTGTGATTCTGATATATCATATATATAAATCTGCAATGGTCTCCTGTTAATGCTTCCGCTATATTCTGATGGGTTGTGAATGTTATGATTCGAGCCAACCGAGGCGGCCATCTAGTGCTTGGACAGGGTGGATCGTTTCCCCTATAAGCACTGGGTGTGCGTCTTGGGCCAGTAGCACCCCTCCGGCCCGACCCGGGCAAAGGTTGGGGGGGTGCTACAAATGGATCAGAGCGATCACGATTCTTCCTTGTGGAGCAGTCTCAGGATCCCTTCGTCCCTCGCTTCATTTTAGGTTCGGGACGAACCTTGCAGCGGAAGCCTGGTGGACCCTAGTGTAGAGGCTTAGGGATTCTAGACTGTACGATAGTATGCCCATACACCGTTGTTTCCGCTTTGTCTGTCGTTTTTGCAAATTGCCACTACTTTTGCAAAATACTGACACTCTTTCCTGTTACTTCTCCAGATACCGGAGGACAGTAACGGGGGATCCTCGTCTAGGGGATATGTTCCAGCTACCCCACCACCAGACCCGGTCGCCCCCGCGGCTATACCGTTTGCCGAGACGGATATGGGGCAGACGTTGACGGCTATACTAGCAACGTTCCGGGATGCCCTAGCACAGCCACCGCGAGAGATGACCGCACCCACCGATCTGCTGACGACTTTTTGAGGACTCAGGCCTCCCCCGTTCAGGGGTACAGAGACGGCCATTCAGGTTGAGGAGTGGGTGGAGCGAGTGGAGGAGCTGTTAGTAGGGATGATGTGCCCAGCTGTGGCAGCAGTTTCTTTGGTGGTGACCCTCTTGGAGGGATATGCGAGGGATTGGTGGAGAGCGGCTAGTCGCTCTACCTTTCGAGGTCGGCCGATGAGCACGATCCTTTGGGGAGAGTTCTCCGTAGCTCTACTAGAGTTCTTTATCACAGATACAGACCGAGCCGCGCTACAAGAGAGGTTCCTGCTCATCCGACAGGGCAACCGCACTGTGGCAGAGTATGAGAGAGAGTTCATATACCTGGCACGCTTCACCGGGAACCTGGCCGCCTCCGATAGGGATAGAGCTTCTCGGTTCTATAGAGGACTACGAGACGACCTAAGGCAGGCCCTGATTATGCTCTCTCAGGCCACCTTCCACACCATAGCTACCCATGCGGCAGCCTTAGAGTTGGACCAGCAGACAGTGGCTCAGCGGCGCAGAGGTCAGGAAGAGCCCCCTCGAGACCAGAGACGATATGGAGGAGTCGCTCCCCATAGACAGGATAGAGAGCGCAGGCAGCGACGCCGCAGGCATCCTTATAGGCACCCACCAGCACCCCCAGCACCCCCAGCTGCACAGCCAAACTTCAGACCAGCTCCAGCACCGCAGCCCCCACTAGTGGCCCGACGAGATGTTCCCTTCGCAGGGAACTGCTTCTTATGTCATCAGCCAGGACATATGAGGGCCTTTTGCCCTCAGGCGACGGGGAGACCCGGATTGGGAGCTGTTCAGGGTGGACAGCCGGCACGAGGGCATGGTCAGAGAGGTCGCAGAGGCAGAGCTGGCAGGAGAGGCCAGCAGGGCCGAGCAGCGCCCCAGGAGGCCTATGCACTAGACCTGCAGCACGGACCAGCCCCTGACGTAGTCATAGGTATATATCTTAGGCGATAGAGAGATATCAGATCTGACTACTGATGTTGTATATTACTTATGTGTACTTATATCCTCTGTATTAGATAGTTGATATATATATATATTCCCTTGTCGTCAGGAATCTTGTTGGTAGAAGGACTTCCTGCCAAAACTCTCTTCGACACGGGAGCAACTCATTCTTTCGTCTCCCACGAATTCATCGCAACAAAAGGAAATGTTGTTCGTTCGACCGGACTGTCTATACGAATCCGTTTACCAGACGGGTCGGATATGACTTCTACCGAAAAGTGCTCGTTCCAGGCTGTGCTGGGAGAAGTGGAGTTCGAAATCTACGCGACCATCCTAGCCATAACTGGATTCGACATAATTTTGGGAATGGACTGGCTAGCCGAGCACCAAGCTCAGATAAACTGTTCCGCGCGAGAAGTCCGGCTACGGAACCCGAATGGCCAGACCGTCACGTTGACAGGTGTGCCCTCTGTCTCGCGTATTATCCTAACTTCTACGCAGATGGTGAAATCCGTCCGACAGAAGGATGAAGTATACCTTATCTACTTCGAGATGGAAGACAAATCCCAGGTGCTCGCCAAGGTCCCGGTAGTCCGCGACTTCCCCGATATTTTCCCTGAGTCCCTCCCGGGATTGCCACCCCAGCGAGAGGTCGACTTTCAGATCGAGCTTGTGTCCGGAGCACGGCCAGTATCACGAGCCCCCTACCGGATGGCCCCAAGGGAGCTGACTGAACTAAAGATCCAGCTACAGGAACTAATAGATGCCGGATTCGTCCGCCCTAGTTCCTCGCCCTGGGGAGCCCCGGTACTTTTCGTCAAAAAGAAAGATGGGACTTTGCGACTGTGCATCGACTACAGGGAGCTGAATAAGCTGACTGTACGCAATACCTACCCCCTCCCTAGGATCGACGAACTGTTCGATCAGTTGCAAGGTGCGTCCGTATTTTCCAAGATGGACCTGAGATCCGGCTATTACCAGCTCCGAGTCCGAGAGGAAGACATTCCCAAGACTGCCTTCAGCTCTCGTTATGGTCTTTATGAATTCCTAGTAATGCCCTTTGGGCTCATCAACGCGCCTTCCGCCTTCATGGCCCTGATGAATAGAGTCTTCGAACCTTTCTTGGATCACTTTGTCATCGTCTTCATAGACGACATCCTAATCTACTCGAAGACCAAGATGGACCATACTCGACACTTGCAGATGGTGCTAATAAAGCTCCGGGAGCACTCTCTCTTCGCCAAATTTAGTAAATGCGAATTTTGGCTAGAAGAAGTTGGATTCTTAGGCCACACGATAAACAAGGAAGGAGTAGCAGTAGACCAAGCCAAGGTCCAGGCAGTACAAAATTGGCCGCCACTCAGGACGGCTGCGGATATCCGGAGTTTCCTCGGTCTTGCCGGATACTACAGGAAGTTTGTCGAGGGTTTTCCCAAGATTGCCCTACCCCTAACTGCTCTCACCAAAAAGGACGTCATATTCCGATGGACGCCGGAGTGCGAGGCTGCGTTTGTCGAGCTGAAGAAGCGGCTGACTTCCGCGCCAATCCTTACGATCCCCACAGGGACCGAGGGATTCCAAATCTACACTGATGCCTCCCTGAAGGGATTGGGAGCTGTTCTAATGCAGTATGGTAAGGTAGTGGCCTATGCATCTCGGCAACTAAAGCCGCACGAATTGAATTACGCAGCACACGATTTAGAGTTGGGCGCCGTCGTCTTCGCCCTCAAAATTTGGAGGCATTACTTGTACGGGGTAAGATGTGAGATCTTCTCCGACCACAAGAGCCTCAAGTATATCTTCACGCAAAAAGAGCTGAACCTCCGGCAGCGCCGATGGCTGGAATTCTTATGCGATTACGACTTCGCTCTCCAATATCACCCCGGGAAGGCTAACAGAGTCGCTGACGCCTTGAGCCGCCAGCCTGCAATAGCCGGGAGTTGGATGGAGCAGATCCCTAAAGAACTTTTCCAGTCTCTGATAGACATGGAGATTACCCTGGTTGCTCGAAGAGATCCGGAAGAGTACTACTCGCAGCTGTATTGGATGGAAATCCAATGCGACATCCGGGACCGGATACGAGAAGCCCAGAAGATCGATCCAGAAGTAATGCCGATCGTCCGATCTCTGCTAGGAGGGGCACAGGAGGACTATAAACTGCATGATGGGATTCTGCAATTCAAGCACCGCATATTTGTTCCCGCTACTGGAGGGATTCGTGAAGAAATTTTGCAAGAGGCCCATCAGTCCAGGTACTCGATCCACCCTGGCATAGTTAAGATGTACGTGGACTTGCGCAGGACCATCTACTGGCCTGGAATGAAAAGAGATGTCACCGACTTCGTAGCCCGGTGTCAGACCTGTCAGAAGGTTAAGGCCGAATGCCGCAGTCCAGGAGGCCTATTACATCCCCTACCGATTCCAGAGTGGAAGTTCGAAGACATCTCCATGGACTTCGTCCACGGCCTACCTCGATCCCGCGTTGGGAATGACTCAATATGGGTGGTCGTAGATCGACTCACCAAGGTAGCGCGGTTCATCCCAAACCGACAGGGCGACGGAGTAGATATCCTGGCCAGGATGTTCCTAGAGCAAGTGGTACGATTCCACGGAGTACCAAAGTCCATCGTGTCAGACCGTGACGGGCGTTTCACATCTAAGGAGTGGAGGCGGGTGCAGGCATATTTGGGGACCAAGTTGGCCTTCAGCACCACCTTCCACCCGCAGACAGACGGACAGACGGAGAGGACGAACAGGACGATGGAGGATCTACTTCGATTGTGCATAGTAGAGCGCAATGAGCCATGGGAGCAGCTGTTGCCGTTGGTCGAATTTTCTTACAATAACAGCTACCGGGCTAGTATTAAGATGGCTCCATACGAGGCATTGTATGGAAGACGTTGCCGAACCCTGTTGACTTGGGCTCAGGAAGAGGACCCGGAAGCCTTGGGAGTGGCTTACATCGATGATACTATGGCAGCGATACGGCTAATCCAGGAGCGGATGCGGGAAGCGCAGAGCCGGCAGGCTAAGTACTATGATGCGCGGCACCGACCGGTGGAGTTTAGCATGGGGGAAATGGTGTTCTTAAAAATAAAACCCATGCATGGTGTCTCCCGGTTGAGGAAGCAGAAAAAGTTAGACCCCCGCTTCTTGGGCCCCTATCCGGTGATAGAGCGTGTTGGCCCCGTCGCCTATCGTTTGGCCTTGCCCCCGGAGCTGGGGAACCTTCATGATGTGTTTCATGTCTCTTCCTTGAGACGAGTCCTCCGGCAACCAGAGCAGTACCTTCCTACTCCACCAGTGCAGCTACAATCAGACAGATCCGTCCGGCTCGAACCCGTCAGAGTAGTGGATTATAAGGTCAAGACACTACGTAATAAAACCATTCCGATGGTTAAGGTGTTATGGTCAAACTGCGGACGAGAAGAGTTCACGTGGGAACCTGAAGCACTCCTCCGAGAAAAGCATCCAGAGCTCTTTCCCCAGGTATGTTACTTTTCCCCCTTACTTCAAGCAAATTTTCGGGGACGAAAATCTTTTTATTTTTATTGGATTGTAACATCCCGACTTTTATTGGGCCACCAGAACCCTAGTGGGCCCAATAAAAGTGGCCCGGACCCTACCCATGACCCGGTAAGGGGTAACCCAAGGTAGGAAATAGAGCTAGAGGACTCCGAATTGAGTTCCGTCAGTTCCTGTGGTCTCGTATAGTCCATACGAGCGCATCGGAACTCGTTCAATTGAACCAGAGGTTATATAGTGGATTTGGCCATTCCTCGCAAAACGTCGCGAAAATGAGATTTTTGGGTATTGACATAGAGAACTCCGATTTGAGTTCTGTCAATTCCTATGACTTCGTATAGTTAATACGAACGCATCGGAACTCGTTGCGCCGCGATTCGAAGCCTAACGATGATTATGGGCGTTTTGACCGTTTTAGCACGCTGCGACGCGCAAATATCGGACTTTCGCCAAACGAACTCCGATTCGACCCCGATCAGTGGCGTTGGACTCGTATGGTCAATACGAAGTCAACAGAAGTCGTTCCGGTTAATTTCGACGACAATTGGTCAACTCGTGGTCAAATCAAGCATAGTCGTGCACCGAAAAGCGTGCGCACACCAATTATGTCGCGACACCCGAACCTTGACCCGACCCCGATGACTTGGACTCATATTGACTTGACTAGCAAGGGGGACCCACCCTAGGGTTGACTTGGTCAAACCCTCCTAAAAATCCATTTTTTTGGATTTTTCTCCAAATGAGGGGCCCACCTCCTCTCCAAAGGTGGATGACTCATGCCCCCACACTCTCCTTGGGCCCCCAACCAGCAAGCCTCCATCCCACTACAAGTGGAGGCCCACCCACTTCTTCCCTCTCCCTCTCTCTCCCTTTCTCCCCCTCTTTCTTAAGCCCAAGCCCACCAAGGCCCAAGCCCTTGGGGATTTCCCTTGTTCCCCACATGGGGAAATATGTGGCACCTCCAGCTGTCCTTGGACAGCTGGAGGGTGGTGATTAATCCCTCCCTAAGGAGGGATTAATCCCACATTGCCCAAAGGGAAGGAGCTCCCCCTCCCCCTCCCTATAAAAGCTACCCCTCCCCCCTCTCCTTCCCACAAGCTTCAGAGCAGCCCTCCCCCTGCTCCTCCCCCTCTGTGGGAGCTCTGGTGGCCGGAAAAAGGCAAGCCAAGGAGCTCCTCCCCCTCCTCCACCACCTTGAGCCATGGCCGACCAAGCCGGCCCCTCCCAAGCCCGCCAAACTCAGGTAGAAAACTTCCCTCTCCCTCCTCCCTATCTTTTGGACGTGACGCATGTGAGCTCCGACGGCCGGAGCGCCGCCGCCGTCACCTCCTCCCCTCCCGTTTAAAAACAAAAAAAAAGGCTCCGGCGGCGGCCGGCGGCGGCAGGCCGCCGGACCACCGCCGGAGAGAGCCCCCACCACCGGGCAGTCGGCCGGTGGTGGAGCCACGGCCGGCCGGTGGCCGGCCGGCGGCTGGAGAAGCCCGTAAGGGGCGGCGGGTTTAAAGCAGCGGGGGAAAGAAGGAAGTGAACAGTAGTTTTATTTTATAAATTATATTATTATAATATTTATTATATTATTATAATATAATAAGGGATTGGATTTTTTAGAGGCTAAGATAGAGCTCTCATGAAAAAGTTTTGAACATGAAAATTGTTCCCTTCAATGAGGTCAGTCTCCACAAAAATTTTGAGAATTTTTGGAGTTGATTTGGTATTTTTAAAAGCCTAAATAAAATTTGTTTGGCCAAATTAAAGGCCCAAAACACCTTGGAAAATTACCAAAAAATTACTAGGCTCATTTTAGGGTATTTGAAGGGTTGTATCAAAATTTGGGGTCATGAGATTGAGTGTTGATATTTTTCCCAAATTTTGGAAGCCTAGGATCGCGCCCGATAATTATTACGCTCGAAAAGGAAAATTGGAGCGCGCGACTATCCTCACTAAAAGAATAATAAAATTGTCATATCATCGAGAGTGGCCGAGGCAAGTGACCGAACCCCGTGTGCTCCGAGATTCCGTGAAACCGTTGAGCGCCTCGCCTCTCGGGTGATTTGGGTACGCTCGGAAGCGAGAGTACGAGTAGTGCTATGCGAATTATTCTCGATAACTAATGAGGGTGCAACTCCTGATAAGCCACTGATCTGATTAATCCGTGATTAATAAAGCGCAACCAGATTCTAATCGGATCATAATAATGGGTGCAACCCAATGAAGCCTTATTAAAAACTGAAATAGAACTGAATGTGCCTCCTGAGAACGGGGATGGAACTGAAAATCTCTCCTGAGAACGGAGATGGAACTGAAGCCTCCTGGATGGAGTGATTGGACTACTAACCATTTTCTTTATGATTATTCCAGTCTTGCACTGGTCCTGTTCTTTTATTCTTTTCAGTTCAGTACTTTCAATTCAATTATTCTCCAGTCTCGTACTGGTCAAGTACTTTCAATTCAGTTATACTCCAGTCTCGTACTGGTCAAGTACTTTCAATTCAGTTATACTCCAGTCTCGTACTGGTCAAGTACTTTCAATTCAGTTATACTCCAGTCTCGTACTGGTCAAGTACTTTCAATCCAGTTATACTCCAGTCTCGTACTGGTCAAGTACCTTTAATTAACTCTACTCCAGTCTCGTACTGGTCAAGTACTTTTTTATTCAGTACTACTCCAGTTTCGTACTGGTCACGTTTCTTTCCAGCACTTTAAATAAGCAGCATAATCACCGCACTTGTCTTCATTGCAATTTACTATTATAACCCCGGGTCCTGCTCTGACGAGCAGTCGTTATTAAGGTTGAGCCTTAGTTGGGGATAACCGGAGTTGAGGTATTCCTCCAGGTCTAGCCCCAAATAATGCGCTCCCACGCTCCTTGGCGAAAGTAGAGCTAAGCGTCGCCGCCCGAAGTTTAAGCCTAGTAGGGCAGGCCGACGTAGACCCAGTGTGTGTTATGTTTGCCGTTAATTGATTGTTTGTAAATTGCTTGCGGTGGAATAGTGGCGGGTCAGTCCCTTCCGCAGACCGTTCGTACCGGTGCGGGAAGGTTGACGACTCAAGGCGACAGGGAGATGGGTACCACGGGTGACCGGCTATTTTATTCCCCGTCGGGTTTTCCTCCGCTGGTCGGCCAAAATGATTCGTTGGATGTCGCTCACATCCAAGAGTACACAAGGTTGTACGTTAGGGCCTGGGGTTGTGCGGTACGATCACCCCCAGAAGTGGCAGGACTGGCCACTGTCACCGACGGCCACATCGGTGAGGCCCGCGGGGCTCGCTACCCTGCTGGAACAGAAGCGGTCCAAACTATGTCGACATAGGGTCTATGTGCGCAGGCTGTGAATGCCTGCGGTGTGTGCGCGACTGTGAATGCCTGCGATAGAAATCAGGGTATGAAAACTTGTTGTGCTGATGAGCTAGTAGAGCATGGTTATAACCGTTTTATACTATTGCTGCTTTTTCCGGTTATACTGCACTCTTTTATATTTGCTCCTAGCTGTTCATATATAAAATGTTGTGCTAACCCTCTCTTGCTTCGGCTATTTACTTCTGTTGGGTGGGTGCGTGCTCGTCCCCAGGATATGGATCCGGGGAGGAGATTTGTTTCTACTTAGCTCTGTGACTAACGGTTATTTGATTAACCATTCACAGGAGGTGGAGCACCGTAGTGACCCGCCGCCGCAGGAGATTACGCCAGCAGCTAGGTCGACTCGAGCAGATGTACCCCCGCCGTCCCCAGAGTTTAGAGACGTGAGTTCCGCCGAGCAGCGTAGAGAGAGAGTATATGAGGATTATATGTAGCACATGTATAGCCTACGAGCTTATATGAGTACTTAGGCTTCGGCCCTAGAACCGCTGTGATTCTGATATGTCATATATATAAATCTGCAATGGTCTCCTGTTAATGCTTCCGCTATATTCTGATGGGTTGTGAATGTTATGATTCGAGCCAACCGAGGCGGCCATCTAGTGCTTGGACAGGGTGGATCGTTTCCCCTATAAGCACTGGGTGTGCGTCTTGGGCCAGTAGCACCCCTCCGGCCCGACCCGGGCAAAGGTTGGGGGGGTGCTACACATAGGCACAAACGGCCACACACCCCGTGCACTCAGGGCACATTCTCGGTGTCCGGAAAAAATCCAGGGCCCACCACTGTTCATAAGACGACAACAAACATGAGCATTTGGTAGTCTTTATGGCCCGCGCAAGGCCTAAGACCCGTAATTATGTCTGCGATAGGCATGACTACCCACAGACACACCACAAAGCTACTGGGTAGGTTCAGCCCTTTCCCGTTGCTCACATCACCGGGAAAAAACTACCGCGACCCGAGTCAGCCTCCCCATTCCCACTCCTCTAGTCAAAACATAACCCGGTTATGCTACATGGGTGGCTCGCAGGTTACCAGGCTGGGCTCCCAGAGCTCTCAGCCCTATATCTCAATCCCCAGGTCTCCACGACACAGGCCACAAACAAAGCTCTTAAGGAGCTACCGCCTGCGGTAGCACTACCGCCACACGGTATCTGGTAGAAATACGATTCCATCCAGTTTTTTGGGTGCTCCTTGGAGTTAGTCCCCAAGGTTTGCTTCTGCAATCTACCGTGTAGAAACCCGAAAAACAAACATTACGGAGTCTTCTCCGGCTAATACAAGCATAATGAAAACATCATCAATCCAGACCAACCTGTCCAGATGGGCTTCACACACCATGCTTATGTTCATACTTCGATTCCGAACTCTATATGAAAAACTACGGGGATATACCGTATCTACCCGAAGGAAAAACCTCACGTTACCCGCACACTCGTGGGAGAGGGTTTCCTATGCAAAAGAAAGAGGACTTCACAAGTCCAAGTGGAGAATCGTTACCCTTTGCGCTCTCTTCGGTGCCATGCCAAAGATCTAGACGGATGAACGCGACCGTAACGATCTTGCCTCCACTGATCCGGACTTGGCTTGCGAATCGGAATTCCGAAACTTCAACGACGGCGAGATTTACCCTCCCGCGCCTCTCCTCCTCCTCCAGGAAAACCAGGCCAACTCCTCGCTCCAAAAGAAATGAAGTGAAAACGGCCAAAAGCAGGCATATAAATAAAGCTACCATTGTGCGGTAACTAGCTACTGTCACGCGGTACCTTAATTCAACGCCTCGTTTCGAGCGCAACCGCCCAAACCCTCCAATCACAGGCCGACACGTGGCCAACGCTGTTTCGGTTTCACTACCGCCGAGTAATAGGACGCTAACGCCGCGCGATAGTGGCGTCGGTTACGACATGACACCAAACGCTATCGTCGCGTGCTAACTTCAATCGCCACGCGGTATGATCCCGAGAACCATAGCAAATAAATTGACCCAGCTATCGCCAGCGATAACTTTATCGCCGGGCGAAAGCTTCCCGAGAGGTCTACTAGATTAAATCCCCTGCTATCACTACACAGTAACAGCTTTCCTCAGTGCAGTAACGTATTTCTCGAGAGCTCGACGCTCTCGACGCAAACCCTGGAGCTACCATCCCGCGATAACGAGCTACCGCCGGACGGTAAACTCTAGAGAAGCATCTCACGCCTCAAGAAATTTGGGGAGTTACACATGCGTACTTGGAAAGATCCTAACTGTGAAAGGAAAATAATATGGGTGAAAAAATAAAATTTCATAATGATATGCGGCCTAGGTATGCATGTGCATACTTGGAATGATCCCAATTATGATGAAAAAGAAAAATAAAAGTTTAGCTCAAAACTCTTTGTTTAAGTGAAATACGTCTTCATGTTTATCATTATTTATCTTGACCTTAAACTCAAGTCTTAAGTTACATCCTATTTAAGTCCTAAAGATCCATAAAGTTGATTGAGTATGAAGTGTAGTGGAGAAAGTGCAATTGGCAAGCCTATGACCATCGTCATTAATGTATTTCTTAGAAGGACACCCCGAGCGTCAACATATAGTAATTTAAATCTCAGCGATCATGTTATTTTCTCTCTTTACATAACTTTGAGATTAACCGATTGACTCTCTTTAAAGTAATAATAAATAATTGAAATGCATTTTAATTATTTCATAAATTAGTATTTATGCCAAGAACGACTTTCTACTAAAATATCTACGCATGCCGGTAAAAGACTTCACATTTTACTCTAGCTTTCAAGATTCTATCAAGCATTAGAGTTTCCTACCCTTATGAGAATGGTTTGCTCGGGACGAGCAAAACTCAAGTATGGAGGTGTTTGATGACTAGTAATTTAGTCATCATCTAGGGCTATTATCTTAATTAGATATTCTAAATATTTGCATGTGTTCGTGATTTTTATAAAACATTTTGTAAAAAAATAATATTTTGAGGTTTAACACGTATATTTTTTATTTTGTAGGAAAATGGCAGGCCTGAGGGGATTTTATCTCGTTGTCACGTCCAAGGTCCGTATGTGAGTCAAATTAGTGGACTTAGAGCTCAGCCGGATATATTCAACGCCACTACCTTGCATGAAGGAACTCTCGATGGCCCTCCATGCATGCAACCCGAGCTGTTCCGACCACCCATGTGAGCTGTCATTCATTATATATATATGCCGAGCCAAGATATGTAACACTCTTTGAATATTGGTGTGCTCAAAGAACCACACCTAAAAAAATACATGTTAGTTTAAATAATTAATAAATCAGTAACCAAATTATAAACACATTTCTTACCAACACAACTATCGGGCAACCTTCAAAGTAGCCTAAATAGGTGTCAGCATCTCGAACTGCATTGGCCCGACTCAGGCAATCAAGCTATGAATGCAAGAATGCACGAATGACCTTGGGCCAATCGTACTCTCTCAAGGCACCTATATCATCCCCCAACACCCCCATACACGTCGGAATCTTTAAAGTCTTCATGGGGACGAAAAACACAATCAACAAATACCTAATGAGCGTATTTACTCGTCTTTGCTCGAGCTCGAGGGACCATTCTTCATTCACAAGAAGGCACATTTCATTGATCAAGTCCTTGCGAGATAACTCCAAACATGGGAGTCTAGAAAAAGGAAAATCTCGACAAGGGTTTGGTAGCCCCAAAATCATGACCACTTCATTAACTGCAAGTTTGAGGTAGTGTTTTCCTAAAAGGAAACACCTCTTATCCCTTCTGTATAGCTTCACGAGGACATATAAGAGCGAGATGTTTTGCGGCAATGCCGAAAACACCTCTTATAAGAGCGGGATGTTTTGCGGCATGCCGGAATGGAAAATAAAGGTAAAATATTTGCTTCCCTTAGAACAACCTTCGATTCATCGGAAATGACCTCGAGGAGAGGACGGACATTCGCCACGAACGTTGAGACCGCACACCGACAACTCAAATATTTGCTGTCAGGCATCTGAGTAAGCAAATACAGTCATACATTACACTATATGCAAATACAGTTGTATATAAAGTTGTACATTACACCTGAAATACAATTGTTGTTGCAGACTAACTCGATGCCCTGGTCGGACCGGATAATCTTGGACCATATCATCTCACGGAGCGGTCGAGCGCGCACACAGTCGATGAAAATGAAACAGTGAAGACAAGTCTTGATGACGTGGAAAAACCCTTGAAATGGGTAAAAAACCACGTGATCGGGTCTATGCCGGTCAAATTCCACTAGCTTTGGGTGATTACAGTATGCTTGGTGAATCGAGGCGACAGACCACTCCCGTTACAACTTGGGAGTGAGAGAGAGAGACTGTAGCCTCCTGCGGGCAACAGACTGCACCGCGGGAGTGATTTGGACAAAGGAATGCATGGGATGCTCCTAGCGTGCATGCTCGGGGCGGCGCGCACTTGCTCGCTCCCAATATCCTATTCTTTCGATTTCCTCGAGGTCTGGGGCATCCTCTTGCTGCCTATGCGTTGGTGGGGTGCCTGTAGCCGCTGGTGGATGCTGGTGGGCGCCGGTAGCTGTTGGTGACTGGCGGTGGTTCACGGCGAGCAGAGGCCGACTTGTTGGAGGAGGCGGGAGAGCTCTCACCTGAGGAAAAAGGAGAAGAACCTGGGAGGAAAAAAGGTAAGAAATGAGGAACCCCTGGGGGTCCTTTTATAGCCTCCAGGGGAGGATCATGGAGGGACCAACCACTAAAGTGGTCGGGTAGTGGGGGGGAGGATCATGGCGGGACCCACCACAAAAGTGGTGGGGTAGTGGGTGGTTACCCATTTGATCGAACGGCGAGGGGAGCCTCCCCTTGATCGGACGGCGGGGAGGCCTCTCATAGCGGCAAGCTGCCATAACGGCGGCGGCGGGAGCGGCCGGCCGGGCGGCTCATGACGGTGGCCTGTCGGCGGTCCGGCTGCAGCCAGGGCGGCCGTGACCGGCCATGGCAAGGCCAGCCACGGCCTTGCCGCGGCGAGGCCGGGGCGGCCAGGGAGGCCGCGACCGGCCATGGCCGGGGAGGCCGTGGTCGGCCACGGCAAGGCCGACCACGGCCTTGCCGGGCCGAGGCCGTCCGCGGCTAGGGAGGCCACGACCGGCCATGGCCGGTGCGGCCATGGCCGGCCACGGCAAGGCCGGGCCGGTCATGGCCTTGCTGGCGGCTTGCCGCGGCTGCCCTGACGGCGGGGCCGGCCGCGGCGATGGCCGGGGGGGGGGGGGGCGGCCGTCGACAGTGGATAAGTCGCCCGTCGGCGGCGGTTTCCCCCGTGAGGGGAGGGAGCGGGTCCCGCCCCCATAACTCCCATCATTATGAGAGATTATGGGGGGTGGGGCTCTTTTTCTCCTATAAATGATGGTGGAAACCATCAATTGCCCCTTAAATCTCTGCTATCCGGGAGCGAAGTGAGCGTGAGAGGAGGGATTTTTCTCATTCTCTGTTGTTATGGTGATTGCCGACGAGAAAACCGAGGCGGCGGCGGCGGCTCGTGGTTCCAAGGTATGGCAGCATGTAGAGGTTTGGCGAGCGCGTGCCGGGCGTGTGCGAAGATCATGGGTGTCGGCGGGGTGCGCATCTCACCGAGCCGTACGCACGCAAGCAGCGCATGCGAGGAAGGGTCGCGCACTCTGACCGTGGGCGTGCAGGCCGTGCGATCGCAGGTCGCGCGCGCGCGACCAAGTTGTACGCGCAGGCCGGACACGCGCGGGTCGGGCGCGCGCAGGCCGCGCGCGTGCGGGTCGCATGCGGCCGCGCGCGGGCCGCACGCGCGCATTGGTCGCGTGCGTTGGCGCGGTTCGCGCTGCGCGGTCGTGTACTTCCCTATCGCACGTGTGTTTGCACAGGTGCGCTTTTTTGCATGTCGCGCGTGCTTTTGGCGATTGGTTGTGCAGTTTTTCATCTTTGGGCTGACTTTTTTATTTCTGTCATGCGCAAGTTTCGAATCCTTCTTCTGGTCCGATGCGCCTGCGCTCTTCTTTGACTGGAGAGAGGGTTGACATTTGGAGGGCGAAGTATGGGCTTCCTGCTGATTTAGAAGTGAGGATTCCACGACCCGAGGAGCGGGTTCAGAATCCTCCCCGCGGCTGGTTAACGATCTGCGATGTTTCCCTGAGATCTGGCTTCCGCTTTCCGCCCTGCGAGGAGGTGATTGAGATTTTGAAGTTCTGCGAAGTGCCTATCTCTCAGTTTGTTTCGGCTGGGATTGCCCGAATTTTGGGCTTGGTTGCCTTCTTTCGCGAGCATGGGAGCCAGCTTTCTTTAGAGCAGTTCCGAGATTGGTGCGACATGCGCTCTGATGGTGGCGAGCGGTGTAGGTGCGTAGCAATAAGGTTTGGTTGGAGTTCGAAGCTCGTAGAGATCGTCGTCATGGAAGCACTTTGTTCGGATATGTGAAGAATTCCTGTGGTCTTCCTGAGGTGTGGAATTCACTTCCCAATCGCTGCCGTCGTGTGAAAGGGAAGGAGCGGGATTTTTCCCCGGTGCTCAGATTTTCTGAGCCTCGCGAGTTGACCAACCGTCTCTTCAATATCTATGTTTACGTGAAGGAAAAGCGGATGCTAGGATGCGGTATTTCGGCGGGCACAGTTCAGGTGGTGGCGACTTCTCAGGGAGGGGGACGTAAGAGGAAAGAGGTGATGGCCCCTGCTGATGACCTTGATGTTGTGGTGGTAGCTTCTGACGATTCAGTCCCAGAGGTGCAGATACCTGCTTCCCCCATTCCTCAAGTGCCTGCCAGTACAGTGGCTCCGCGGATGTCCTCTTCCTTACGGGCGATGAGTGATGCGGTAAGGGTGTAACTTCCCTTTTCTTTTTGCTCTCTCCTTCTTTTCTTTCTTGTTGAAAGAGGCTGATTGTGTGTTTTTCTCTTGCAGATAGAGACTCAGGCGCAGGTTGCAGTGACCTGGAATGATCATTACGTTAGCTTGAAGGACGGGTATCTTGCTCTATAGGAGAAGCTTCGGTTGTCGATGAGCTCGCTCGCCTCCTTGAAGGAGGAACCTTACCGGGACATTGCACGGTTCCGTCAGATCGGTTCAGAGCTGAAGTCTGAGCTTGAAGATGCGCATGCTGCCTTGGACGTGGAGAAGACTCTAATGGAGAGGACCACCCAGATGCTGAAGCATGCATAAGAGGAGACATCTGGCTTAGGGACCCAGCTGCAGGCGACACGAGAGGAGGTCTCAGGACTTGAGACTCGGCTTCGGGCGGCGAAGGCGCAGGTGGAGATGCTGTCTTCTGACGATCATGCATCAGAGCTAAAGGCTGCAGGGCTTGCGGAGTACTTGGAATTGCTGGATTACCTGCGAGACCACAACTTGATTGCGGAGGAGGTTCGTGATGATATTTGGTCCAAGGAGGTGGAGCCTCAGATGGACGATATACGCGAGCTAGCGCTCCGTCGCGGCGTTTCGAAGGCCTTTCGCTTTGTTGGCAAGCGCCTTGGGTGTAACACCTCCAGTTTCAGCTTTACAGATGTTTTCGGGGACGAGCGCTCTGACTCAGATGCCGAGGGAGAGTAGCTGTAGTGTTTACATGTTGTTGTACGTTTTGTTGTTTTATTGTGCATGTAGCGTCCTGTCTCTAGACACTGGTTGTACCTATTTTATTTTGAGCTTGGATTTGTTATGACATTGTTGTCTCTTCATATTTCTTTGGACGTTTGTCCGTATTTGACTGGTATTAATTATGCGGCTTTGACCGGGCGTGGGATGCTTAGTTTGTGCGAAGGATACCTGCGGCTTCGTCGTGAGGGGTGTATGCCCTTACAGTGTTGCGCGAGGGTTGCTCGCGGATTAGGTTGCGCGAGGGATGCTCGCGACTTCTTCGTGAGGGGGGAAGGCCCCCACGGTGTTGCGCGTGGTTTGCTCGCGGTTTAGGTTGCGCGAGGGATGCTCGCGGCTTCTTCGTTAGGGGGGCAGGCCCCCACGATGTTGCGCGAGGGTTGCTCGCGGCTTAGGTTATGCGAGGGATGCTTGCGGCTTCTTCGTGAGGGGGGCATACCCCCACGGTGTTGCGCGAGGGTTGCTCGCGGCTTAGGTTGCGCGAGGGATGCTCGCGGCTTCTTCGTGAGGGGGGCAGGCCCCCCACAGTGTTGCGCGAGGGTTTCTCACGGCTTAGGTTGCGCGAGGGATGCTCGCGACTTCTTCGTGAGGGGGGCAGGCCCCCACGGTGTTACGCGAGGGTTGCTCGTGGCTTAGGTTGCGCGAGGGATGCTCGCGGCTTCTTCGTGAGGGGGGCAGGCCCCCGCGGTGTTGCGCGAGGGTTGCTCGCGGCTTAGGTTGCGCGAGGGATGCTCGCGGCTTCTTCGTGAGGGGGGAAGGCCCCCAAGGTGTTGCGCTAGGGTTGCTCGCGGCTTAGGTTGCGCGAGGGTTGCTCGTGGCTTAGGTTGCGCGAGGGATGCTCACGGCTTCTTCGTGAGGGGGGCAGGCCCCCACGATGTTGCGCGAGGGTTGCTCGCGGCTTAGGTTGCGCGAGGGATGTTCGCGGCTTCTTCGTGAGGGGGGCAGGCCCCCACGGTGTAGACTTGATTAACGTCATGTGTTTGATCTGATTGCGTGACTTAGCGTGAAGAAGTCATTTCTTGATTCCTATACTGCCAAGGTAAACGAGGAAAGGAACAATATTCCATAAACAAAATGAACGAATAAAACAACTTAAGGGCGGTGGTATCATGCGTGGGGTTGATCCCGCGGCTTAGATAGTTCAAAACAAAATGTATACAATTAAACAATTGTAAGAATGGAAATCACTAATAAAATCGGCGCAGGTTCTGCGCGTTCCAGGTGCGGGGGAGAGTTTTTCCTTCTGCGCTCCGCAACTTGTATGCCCTTGGCTTCACCATTGCCGTGACGATGAATGGGCCTTCCCAAGCCGGGGACAGCTTGTCTCCTTGTGTTGCCTTCCCTGCTGTTTCGAGAGTACGTAGGACCAAGTCCCCCACGTTGATCGGACATGGCCTTACTTTGCGGTTGTAATAGCGAGCTACACGCTGTTGGTATGATGCGGTTCGGAGGGCAGCTTCTTCGCGGGTCTTGGAGATTAGGTCTAGATTATCTCTGAGTGCGTCGTCGTTTGTTCGGAGGTCGAAGTGAGATACCCGGGGGCTTGGGATGCCAATATCAACTGGAATGATTGCTTCAGTTCCGTAGCAGAGATTATACGGTGTTTCTCCTGTAGGGGTTCTTGTTGTCGTTCGGTATGCCCATAATACGTTGGGAAGCGTGTCGGGCCATTGCCCCCTGCGTCTTGGAGTCTCGTCTTTAGCCCCTTTAGGATGGTTCGGTTGGTTATCTCGATCTGCCTATTGGACTGAGGGTATGACACCGCCGTGTATCGCAGCTCGATCTTCAAGTCTTCGCACAGCTTGCTGAAAGATCTTCCAGTGAATTGAGTGCCGTTGTCGGTGATGATAATTGCAGGTATGCCAAAGCGGCAAACAATGTTCTTCCATACGAATTGTTTCGCATTTTCCTCAGTAATCTTGGCCAGAGGTTCTGCCTCTACCCACTTGGTGAAGTAGTTGATGGCCATGATAATGAACTTCCTTTGTCCTGAATCCAGGGGCAAAGGGCCGAGGAGATCAATTCCCTACTGTGCGAACGGCCAAGCTCCCTGTAGCGTGGTAAGGGCAACGGGTGGTTGCTTAGGAACGTTTGCGTGCATCTGGCAGCTCTTGCATTTTTGAACGAAGTCCGTCGCTTCTCTCCTTATGGTTGGCCAGTAGAAGCCTTGGCGTAAGATTTTGCGGGCTAAGGCTTTTCCACCCAAGTGCTCTCCGTAGACTCCTTCATGGACTTCGCGGAGGGTGTATTCGGCGTCAGACTTTGTCAAGCATTTTAGGTAAGGCACTGCAAAAGATCGCTTGTAGAGTTCTCCGTTAATCAATGTGAACGTTGCTGCCCTTATTCTTAACTGACGGGCTTCTTTCGGATCATCTGGAAGTTACTGCCTCTCTAAGTAATCGACCAGCAGGGTGATCCATGATTCTTCTAAGTTCTTAATTTTTGCTATCTCCCAAGGTCCCTGGATACTAGGAAGGACAATTTTTTCTACCCTGCGCCTCCTGGACTGATAGTGGGTGTGAGACATAGCTAACTTTCATAGGGCGTCTGCTCGGCTGTTTTGTTCTCTGGGGATGTGGAGGATTTGGACTTGCGGTATCTGTTGTAGGAGTGACTTTACTAATTGGAGATACTGAACAAGCTGCTCATTCTTGGCTTCGTAATCCCCTTCTACCTTGGATACTATGAGTTGAGAGTCAGAGTAGATTGTTAAACTAGTGGTGTGACAGTCGATGGCGAGCCTGAGTCCTGCAATTAAGGCCTCATATTCTGCTATATTATTGGTTGCGGGGAACTTGAGTCGGAGCCCGTACTCTAATGTGATGAGCTCTGGACTTATGAGGAGTAGCCCGGCTCCTGCACCCTCAATGCCGGATGCTCCGTCAACGTACATGGTACATCTTTGACCTGGCTCTGCTGAGACAACTTCCGGTTCTGCTGGTAGGGTATTTTCGACGATAAAGTCTGCCAAAACTTATGACTTGATGACAGGACGTGGTAGGAAATGGATGTCAAATTCGCCCAGTTCGACGGCCCATTTGACTAATCGGCCGGAAGCTTCTGGCTTTTGAAGAATTATACGGAGAGGTAATTCTGTTAGTACCTTAATGGTGTGAGTTTGGAAGTAGGGACGAAACTTTCTTGCTGAGAAATAAGCACGAGAGCCGTCTTGTCTGCGACTGGATACCGAGCTTCGGTGTCAGTGAGGATCTTACTAAGATAATAGATGGGGCGTTGGACACCCCCCTCGTCCTTTACCAATACTGAGCTTAGCGCGGCTGGTGTGATGGCGAGGTATAGAAACAGAACTTCTCCTGGAGCTGGCTTTGACAGTAATGGAGGGGACGCCAGATATTGCTTGAGTGATTCGAAGGCTGACTGACACTCATCTGTCCACTGAAAACCGGTAGCTCTAGCTCCCCGGAGAATCTTGAAGAAAGGGAGATACTTATCTCCGATCCGTGCAAGGAATCTAGAAAGTGTTGTGATTCACCCATTCAGCTTTTACACTTTTTTGAGAGATCGGGGCGGCGACATCTCCTCCAAGGCTTTAATTTTCTCGGGGTTGGCTTCTATGCCTCGCTGGGTTACCATAAACCCTAAGAATTTTCCTAATGTAACCCCGAACACGCACTTGGTAGGGTTGAGCCTCATGCCATACTGTCGTAGTATCTTGAAACACTTCTCGAGGTCCTCTACGCGGTTCTCCCGACGAACACTCTTTACTAGCATGTAGTCTACGTACACTTCCATTGTCTTGCCGATAAGGTCTTTGAAGATTTTGTTCATGAGCCGTTGGTAAGTGGCTCCGGCATTCTTGAGCCCAAAAGGCATAACTTTATAGCAGTATATCCCTTTGTCAGTTTGGAATGCCATGTGCTCTTCATCGGCTGGGTTCATTCGAATCTGGTTGTATCCGGAGTAGGCGTCTATGAAGCTAAGGAGTTGGTGTCCGGCGGTTGAATCGACTAGCTGATCAATTCTGGGGAGCGGGAAGCTATCCTTAGGATATGCTTGATTAAGGTTGGTGTAGTACACACACATTCGCCATTTTCCTGAAGACTTCTTTAATATGACAACATTAGCTACCCAAGTAGGGTAGTTCACCTCTCGGATGAAGTGGGCACTAAGAAGCTTCTCTACTTCTTCTTCGATTGCTTGGAGACGTTCAGGAGCAAAGTTTCTCTTCTTTTGGATGATGGGCTTGCATGCCGGGTTGATGTTGAGGGAATGCTGGATGACATGAGGATCTATGTCGGGCATATCTTCAGGGGCCCAAGCAGAGATATCTTTGTTGCTTTGGAGGTAGGCTGTCAGTTTCTCCTTTTCTTGCTGTGGGAGGAGTGACCCGAGCTGAACGGTGCGAGCCGGGTTTGAAGGAGAGAGAGGGAACTCGATTAGCCCTTCAATGGGTCGTCACGGAGGTCGAAGTCATCAATGTTCAACGTGGTGGCATTTGCTGGCTGTGCTTGTTTGGAGTAGCAGTTTTTGGCGGCCTCTTGGTTACCACGGACGACTCCAATTCCCCCAGGAGTAGGAAACTACATAGCTAGGTGAGGAATTGAGGGAATTGCTTTGAAGATAGTTTGAACTGGTCTTCCGAAAATGGCGTTGTAGGCGGAGCTTGAATCCACAACCACGAACTAGATTTCATGCGTCACTTATCTTGGACATTCTCCCTTAGTAACTGGGAGGGTAATCGTTCCTAACACCTGCACCGGATGGTTATCGAAACCGTACACTGGTCCGGCTGCCTTAGTTAAACGCTGAGTGGAAATATTCATATTCTGTAGAGTAGCAGAAAATAGGACGTCGACAGAGCTTCCATTGTCGATGAGAATTCGTTTGACATTATAACATGGATCCTCGATTCCAGTGCTGATCACTAGGGGATCTTGGTGAGGTGTTCGGAGGCCGACCAGGTCTTCATCCTTGAAGGTTATGGTGGAATCCTGTTTGGACTTTTTATCTTCGTGGGTCTCCCCCTGCATACTGACCGAGAAGATTTGAGCGGAAAGAATGGGTGATCCGGCTATGGTTTCAATGTTTCTAACCATCTGTTTACCACCTGCTCCTCTAGGGATGGGATTTTGCTGATCTCCTTGTTGTCTAAGTGGGTTGCACTGATCTTGCACTTGTCCTTGTAAGAATTTGCTGAGTAGTCCCAGACAGACTAGACGTTCGATTTCTTCTTTTAGGCGGGCACAATCCTCTGTCGTATGTTCCGTAGTTCGTTGAAACCCGCAATACTTAGATTGGTCGTTCCTGGGATTGGGTGCTGGCTGTCTCGGTCGCTATAAGGCTGGCTCATTCTGGATGGCATACAACACATTGGTGCGTGTCGTGTTGAGGGGGTGAAATCTCTAGGGGGCTGATCTCTTGGAGGATTTCGCCGTCGTTGCCCATTACGGTGATCATCACGGAATCTTCCTTCTTGAGGCTGCGGAGGTTGCTCCCTTTCTCTTTTGCGTTTTTGGGCGCCATCAAATTGCTGGCGATGAGCTTCAATGGCCTCATCCGCTGCGATTTGGGCTTCAACCCGATGTACGAGATCGGGATAGCTGGGAACAGTTTCTCGCATCAGTGCTGAGTAGAAGCCGCTTGGTCGGAGGCCTCCGAGGAATACACCTCGCAATAATTTAGGGTCAACACCTGGAATTTGACGGGCTTCAGCAGTAAAGCGCCAGAAGAAATCTTTGAGGGTTTCCCCCTCATTCTGGCGGATTCCTGATAAATGTGAGGGGTCGCGCACGATCCGGCGGTTGGCAATGAATTGGTCGACAAACTGCCTTGTTAGCTCTGCAAAGCTAGCGATGGTATTAGCCCTTAGCGAATGGAACCACGTTCAAGCTTGTCCCTTAAGAGTAGCTGGGAACACCTGATAGAGGAGTTGGTCTAGAGCATTATAAATTCTCATGGTGGTAGTGAAATAGTTGACATGCTCCAGCGGATCATCGGTCCCATCAAATGTTTCGATGCTTGGGAGTTTAAATCCGTTTGGAATCGGATGTTCCAGAATCTGTAGTATCAGAGGGGAACCTTTGCATAACGGTCGGCGGGCACGAACGTCTCTTGCTCCAGCCTGGCGGTATTCTTCGGCGATAACTTCTCGAATTTCTTCTCGAGTAAACCTTTCTGGCGGGGGTAGGCGTACTTCATTTGCGGGCTCATGCTGATGATCCGCCCTTGCCCTCCTCTGGATTGGGTGAGCAGAACTTGCAGCCTCGGAATATTCCTCGGACGTCTCTTGTCTTGGAAGAGCTTCCTGGGGTCGACCTTGATTTGGTAGCGGCGGTGGATCTGCTCGAACTGGTTGCTGTGTGGGAGCCTGAGGTACTCCAAGGTTTC
Source organism: Platanthera zijinensis (assembly GCA_039513925.1). Taxonomy (NCBI): domain Eukaryota; kingdom Viridiplantae; phylum Streptophyta; class Magnoliopsida; order Asparagales; family Orchidaceae; genus Platanthera; species Platanthera zijinensis. The sequence goes on along the minus strand of CM077080.1, from coordinate 220,362,466 downwards.
GCAGCAAGGTGAGCATTTCGGTTTGCTGCTCCTCCATCAGGCGGACGCGCCCTTCCAGGGCGGTAACGGGAGCTAGCGCGGCTTCAGTAGTCAGTGACACGTCCACCAGAGAATGTGAACGTGCGGGCTCAGGGTTTCCTCCAAGGGCGGAGACTTCGGCAGTACGGGTGCTTCTCTTTGCCATTAAGGTTGAACTTGGCAGGGGCGATGTTTGTGATCTTGCACTTTGAATGATGCTGGGACTCGTGTTCCCACAGACGACGCCAAACTATTGTGGACTAGCTCGATGCCTCGGTCGGACCAGATAATCTTGGACCGTCTCAGCTCACGGAGCGGTCGAGTGCGCACACAGTCGATGAAAATGAAACAGTGAAGACAAGTCTTGATGACGTGGAAAAAACCCTGAAATGGGTAAAAAACCACGTGACCGGGTCTGTGCCGGTCAAATTCCACTAGCTTTGGGTGATTACAGTATGCTTGGTGAATCAGGGCGATAGGCCGCTCCCATTATAACTTGGGGGGTGAGAGAGAGAGACTGTAGCCTCCTGCGGGCAACAGGCTGCACCACAGGAGTGACTTGGACAAAGGAATGTGTGGGATTCTCCTGGCGCGCGTGCTCGAGGCGGCGCACACTTGCTCGCTCTCAATATCCTGTTCTTTCGATTTCCTCGAGGTCTGGGGCGTCCTCTTGCTGCCTATGCGTTGGTGGGGGTGCCTATAGCCGTTGGTGGATGTTGGTGGCCGCTGGTGGCTCTTGGTGACTGGAGGTGGTTCACGACGGACAGAGGCTGACTTGGTGGATGAGGCGGGAGAGCTCTCACCTGAGGAAGAAGGAAAAGAACCTGGGAGGAAAAAAGGTGAGAAATGAGGAACCCCTGGGGGTCCTTTTATAGCCTCAAGGGGAGGATCATGGCGGGCCCCACCACTAAAGTGGTGGGGTAGTGGGTGGTTACCCCTTTGATCGGACGGCGAGGGGAGCCTCTGTAAGACCCCCATTTTTTTTCTTTTTCGACACCGGGGTCTTAGGCCCAGAACCGCCACCTTGCGGTGATACCTTCGCACCCGGGAAGTTCGTCACTACAAGATGCCGATTCTGCCAGCCAAAATCGATCACAACTGTAGTAATAGAACAAAAGCAAGTCTACAGAAAATCACATGTATATAAAATAAGCTCCACGAAGGGAGTGTCCACAGATAGTACATATAATAAAAATCTCGGGCTTATGCCCGGTACATCAAGTCCTCACTACAAATCACTCATCGCGGAAGCAAACTAATACAACTACTAGTGTTCGGGACTCACAGTCCCTGCTGTCTGGACTCCAGTACTAGACTGTCCGATCTCCAAGCGTGCCGACCTCCGGGGCTGCTCCTCTATGCTGGGCTCCGTGGTCCCCTAAATGATGTGGTTCGAAAACCGTTAGTCTAAAAGACTAAGTCCTATCGTCCTCCGCCCCTTCCCTCATGGCTCCTAAGCACCGAGCGGGGAGAAGGAAAGGAAAGGACATGAAGGTGGAGAATGTCAAATAGCAGATGACAGCGGGACTAGACTAGCAGTTCTAGGTATGGTAATAATGATACAAAATTAGAATAAGTAACCTTAACTTATGTGAATACACATAAGCTAAGGGATCTCTTGCAGGGCTCCTATCGTATAAAAAGTCCCATACCGATTTATACGATAGGGTGTCGGTTTTACTAGAAGGCTTAAATATATAATACTGAAAGAGAACCTTGACTTATAAGCACGCTCGCACGAACTTATAGGCCAAGGGGTCGTTTTGCAAGGCCTAATGTATAGAGCGTCCCATACCGCTTATACATTAGGTGTCAGGTTATATGCAATGGTTATGCTATGAAATACAATTATGCTATGATGTGAACATGCAAGTGCAACTCACCCACTCGACTCTGTGTACACAGACCTTTAGTTCCCCCTTTTGGAGTCGTTACCTCCCAGGATACCTCCGTAGTGGCAGACGGAAGCGGTGGGTTGGGCCTCGCCCACCTCTAAACCAGTAAAGCACTACCGGTCAGACCTATCGTACACCTCAACGCTTGGTGCACAAAGCGGACTCCTGCGTACTCTTGCCGGCTGGCGCACCGGACTTCTGTTGGCGAAGTGCTAACCACACTTGCCGAGTCAGCGTATTGGCGTCGGTGCATCGACCCTCCAATACCGAAGACCCACCACCTTATACCTTCTATGCACATGCAATAGTTATGAGTCCAAACAACACCGAGCCAAATCTCCCCGGACTATCTCGTCCGTCATAATCAACAACCGAGTCGAAGCTCCCGGACTATCCCGTCCGTCATAATAAACAACTGAGCCGAAGCTCCCCGGACTATCCCGTCCGTCATAATCAACAACCGAGCTGAATCTCCCCGGACTATCCCGTCCGTCATAATCAACAACCGAGCCAAAGCTCGTCGGGTCACCCTGCCTATCACCATAACCACTGGGCTTATTGCCCGAGAAACCCAAACTATCTCTCGGGACATCGGGGTTTGAGAGTGTGAAATCCTAAGTTTACTATTTACTCTTCAGTTTATTTTATGCCTACGACTTAGGTTTGACCAAGGATTGCCCAAGGTATTTCCTGTGAAGGGCTCTCGAGGGCACTAGGAGCTATGATGGGCTGAATCCCAAAGCTCCCTTTCGCAAGGCACTCATTCTTGTTAGTTGATAACTAATCCCATATCCCTTACCCATTCCCTTTTCATATTACGCTAGGCTAAACCTAAGGTGATTTTGACCTTTCACTCTATGAGGGAAGACGATCTTTCGTCGACCCCAAGCACTACTCAAACTACCGACTCATATCTCACTATTTAACCTAAACTTCTAGGATGACTCATCCACATCTACAAAATCCAGCAAGATGGCTAACTCCAACTATGCCAAATCATTTCCTTTCAACAATTTACTAAATGCAGACCATAAGGTTAAATGCCATGTAAAATGGGGAGTACATCAAATAATCATCCAATACTCCTATAATAATTAATGGAGGTCCATTATGACCTTTAAGCCCTAAATCCAGAGACCCAAAATTTTCCTTATTTATTTAATAGTTTATTTAATTATTCTAATGACTAAAATTTCCAATAATGAACATGAAGTACCATTTTCAGGCAAGATATCATTCCACTAACTTTATATGATATTTGAAATAAGGATTTAACTCATCTTCCAAAATATCTAAATTTTTCAGTAAGGTTTTATCCCAAAATTCTTATTTCATTTTAACCCTTGAAAATTCATTTAAAGAAATATAAAAGACTATATTGCTTCCAAAAATTCAGAGAAAATTCCAGTATGATTCTAATGGCATATAAATGATTTGGGCCAAATTTCATAATTTATTTATCAGTAAATAGTCTTAATTAAATTATTGAATAATTTCCTCATTTAACAAGCTTGTGAAGTAAGTACCTCAAATATGTATCTAAAAATCTTCATAAAATTTATATATGCATATAATGATTCAAAATTTCTTCTGCCAAACTTTCATGACCTCCCAAGGGTCAGAGGGACCATAATGTTCAATTTATTAAATTGAGGCATCCCTTGTGTTACAAATGAAGTACTATAACTATTGTCCCAAAATTCCCAATTAAATTACCAGAGGCTCATAATATCCTTATGACCAATCTACCAAAATTTCATCTTAGTTTGAGGAGTTTAGCTAGCCCATTCCAACCCTACAATATTTGTGCCCTAAACTAGGGTTAGGGTTTTGTGGGTCCCAAACTTTCCAAAACACCCTAAGATTTTAACCAGAGGGTTATAGTTACCATAATACCCTCTCTACGAAATTTCATAGTCATACAAGGTGTTTTGGCCACATGCCCTTCACAAGGTACAAAAGCCCTTCCTTAGGGTTTGACCTAGGATCTTGGGGCAAATCAATTCCAAACCTCCCCATATTTCATAGTAAGGTGAAAAAGTTCATTACAAGTCAGTGTTCCAAATTGAAACCTCTGTTGAGGTTAATTGGACACTCTAAGCAAAAATTACATTTTGGACCAAAATGCCCTTCTTAGGGCAATGCTAGGGTTTGCATGATTTCCATTCAAATCACCTCCAAACTTAATTAAATTTTAACCAGAGGTCTATATTGACCTCATATACCTCTCACCAAAATTTGGATGAATTTGGACTTCATTTGACCCATAAATTAATTTACCCTAGATAAATTAAATTATTTACAAAACTATAGAAAAATTATCTCCGAAAATTCCCATTTTTTGGCAGGGTCTATATATTAGTTAGTGTGACTCCCTGCCAAAATTTCAACTCATTTGGGCTAAGGATGAAGTGTGGGCACTCTGTTTAATGTCTGCCTAGACATATGTATAGACCCCACCAAATTATGTTCCCTGGTCAAACCAGGCACCCAAATTGATTCAAACCAATTTTGTATGAAAGTAGACTCATAGAGCTACATTTCATGTGTTGACCACTTTTCTTGAAAATGTCTCTATGTATTTTTAATAATTAAAACCATTAAATAAGAAAAGTGTGACAGAATTATGAAATGAAATATATAATTTCATAGTTTAATATCAATTTCCGCACGAATCTTGCCGCAAAACCGACGGGATCTAGTTGTCTCCTTCCTCCAGCCGACGGCCAGGATTCATCCCGCCTGGGCCTTCTTCCAGCTGCTGCCACCGGCGCTTCGGCCACCTCCCCGGCCGGCCACCGCCGCCAATACCTTCGTGGTGGTCGGGGCTATCTCCAGGCGGCGGCACGGCCGCCGGGGAGCACTATTCCGGCGAACCTGACAATCTCAAAACCATGGAAAAATCGTGATTTTTTTTATTTGGATCGGGCTCAATTGAGCCCGAACCTTGGACCTAATGATTTCTAAGATCTGCCCATGGGTTAAGGAGTGGAGGAGGACCTTTTTGGCGGCCTGAAGTCGGGAGGATCGCCGGAATGCCATGGTGGTGGTGGTGGTGGTCGGGTTTCTTCAAAAACGCATGAATAGACTGGCTTCTTTAGGAAAGTGGTGGGGAATTCTCCTTGGAGTCTAGGGAAGCTTTTAAGAGGGTGAGGGGAGGTGTTAGGTGGCTGAAAACACTTTGGCCATTTTTGGCCAAAGTCAAGCTTGGCGGCTTGGTAGGTAGGGGGGTGGAGCTTGCTCTAACCAGTTAAGGATGGCTGCTACACTCCCCTTGTCTTGCTGAATTGAATGGAGAGGTTGGGAAAGGGGGAGGAGGAGCACAAAGTCTACCTTCCTTCTTCTTCCTTCTCTTTCTCTCTCCTCCATGGGTGACTTTCTCTCTCCTAGTCACCAAGCCTGAAATTTTGCTCCTACATATCCCATGGCAGCCCACAAGTCCATTTGGTCACTTAAGTCAAGGTTAGCCCAATTTCAATGGGCTTGAGCTTGAGTTAGCCCATTTGGGCTAACTTGACCCAAAGTTGGACTAAGGCCCACCTAGGTCAATTTGGTCCTTGAGGTTTCTTTAATGGGTCCTTGGTGACCCATTAGCCTCCCTTAGGGTCAAGGTGGGGTTGGATTGGCCCTTGGAGGTCACTTGACCCTTAACTAGGGCACTTTGACCATTTTGGGTCAAGAGTTAACTTTGGTCAACCTAGCCTTTATGATTGGTCCCAATGGGTCCTTGGTGACCCTTGGCCTCTAACTAGGGCTATGAGGGTATGTGTGGGGTCCACTTGGCTAAGGGACTACAATTGGCCCTTGTGTAGGTCAATTTGACCCAATTAGGGTTATAATTGACTTTGGTCAACTTAGCCCCTTTGACTGCCTTCCATGGGTCCTTAGTGACCCATTGACCCCTCACTAGGGTTATGAAGGTATGGGTAGGGTCTACTTGGCTAAGGGACTGAAATTGACCTTTGTGCAGGTCAGTTTGACCCAATTAGGGTTATAGTTGACTTTGGTCAACTTAGCCCCTTTGACTGCCTTCCATGGGTCCTTAGTGACCCATTGACCCCTTACTATGGTTATAAAGGTATGAGTGGGGTCTTGGAGTCTTGGTGAAGCTTTATGATCACCTTAAACCAAGGTTTTAGAGTTTACTATTTGCAGACCATAGTGCCTCTATCCACACCACCAGGTCCACTTGACTCTTTCTTGGGCTTCCTAGGGTTTTGTCATGACAAAACCACTCTTAGGGGTCTAGTTGGAAATGAGATGTTACAAATCCCAATAAACAAAACAAAGATTTCGTCCCTGAAATCAAGGTTAAGCCCACAGGGACTCCTATCAGGGAGAAGGAAACTTGTAACATCCCATGAAAATCGAAAGATTTAGATCACGACCATGTTCGCTATGTGAGGTTTAAAGGTGATAGTCAAATCTAAGACCAATTCGCTCAATTGGCAAAGTCTAGACCCCAATAAACAAAAGTTTAGCCCATATTCTTGAAATTTCAGTCCTACTAGTTTAAAATAGGAAGGTAAATTGAACATCCTGAGAGGTTGTGAGGTATACCTGACTGAAGAGTTCCGGGTATCTTTGTCGCATCAAGTCCTGAGGCTCCCATGTGTGCTCCTCTCTTCTGTGATTTCTCCACAGGACCTTGACTAATGAAACCTTTTTGTGGCGTAAGACTCGTACTCCCTTGTCGTCAATCCGGACCGGTTCTAGGTGAACTGACCGATCAGATGCTATCGGCCCATCTGTGGTTGTAACTTGCTGCTCTGGACGTAGTAGAGCTCTCCTAAGAGAGGATATATGGAATACATCGTGCAGACTTGCCAGCTACGGTGGCAGCTCCAGCCTGTATGCCAAGGGACCGATCCGCTCCTGGATCCTATAAGGCTCCATGTATCTTGGACTGAGCTTCTTCCTCTGTCCGGGTACCCGAGTAACTCCATGCATTGGTAGGATCTTCAAGAACACCTGATCTCCTACCTGGAATTCCACCTGACGATGCCGAGCGTCGTAATACTTAGCCTGTCGGCTCTATGCTTCTAGCATCCTGTCCCGTATCAATCTCACCTGAGCCTCGGTGTCCTCAACAAATTCCGAATCCAATGCCTTAGGGTCCTCGTCCTGTATCCATGACAACGGAGTCCTTCACCTCCGTCCATACAACGCCTCATAAGGATCCATCCTTATACTGGACTGGTAGCTGTTATTATACGAGAACTCGATCAGTGACAACAACTTCTCCCAAGGTTCACCGCGATCCAATATACAGAGTCGTAGCAAATCCTCCAGAGTCCTGTTGGTGCGTTCCGTCTGTCCATCTGTCTGGGGATGAAAAGCCGTACTGAATGTTAGTCGAGTGCCCCAGTAAGTCTGCACTGACCTCCACTCCTTGGATGTAAATCGTCCATCCCAGTCTGACACAATCGACTTGGGGACGCCATGATAGCGAACGAACTGCTCTACAAACTTTCGGACTAGCACACTTACCGAGTCATCCTTCCTGATTGAAATAAACCTGGCTACCTTCGTCAGCCGGTCGACGATTACCCAGATCGAATCATTCCCTGTCCGCGATCGAGGAAGTCCATGTATAAAGTCCATGGCGATATAATCGAACTTCCACTCTGGTACTGGGAGTGGCTGCAATAATCCTGCGGGGTTTCTGCACTCCGCTTTCACTAACTGGCATGCCTCGCAATGGGTCACGAAGTAGGTGATATCCTTCTTCATGCCCGGCCAGTACATAGTCTTCTTCAGATCTGCAGTCATCTTCGTAATCCCCGGGTGTACCGAATATCGACTGCAATGAGCCTCCATCATGATGTCCTCCCGGACCTGTCCTCCCTCTGGTATGTAAACCCGTCCTCTAAAGCACACAAAGTCATCCCTCAGCGAGTAATCTCCCGCAGTGCCTACTTGTAAGGCCCGGAATATCGGCTCTAGCTTGGTATCCTGCCTTTGTCCATCCTTGACCCGTTCTCGAATGTCATCCATGGCAATTAATGATGATAGATACTCCGGGTACAATTTAGGGTGATCCTCAGACACAAGGGATATTTGCATCTTGTCTAACATCTTAACCAACTCCAAGGCCATCAACTGTGTTCCTACACCGGGGTTTGCGGTCTTTCGGCTCAGTGCATCTGCTACCACATTCGCCTTTCCCGGGTGATAGTGCATCTCGTATTGGTAGTCTGCTAAAAACTCCACCCATCGTCTCTGTCTGATGTTCAGCTCTTTCTGCGTGTCCACATACCTCAAATTTTTATGGTCAGAATATATGTCGCAGTGGACACCATATAGATAGTGCCGCCAGACTTTCAATGCGAAAATGGCAGCTCCCATTTCTAAGTCATGGACTGGGTAGTTCTGCTCATGATTCTTCAGCTGCCGAGAAGCATAAGCTATCACATGGCCATTCTGCATCAGCACTGCACCCATGCCCTGATAGAAAGCGTCGGTGTAGACTTGGAATCCTTCTTTCCCTGAAGGGAGGGCAAGTATAGGAGCTGAAGTGAGTCGTCCCTTTAGCTCTTAAAAAGCCACCTCACACTGTGGGGTCCAGATAAAGGGCACATCTTTCCTTGTCAGAGATGTGAGTGGAAGGGCGATACGAGAGAATCCCTCTACGAACTTCCGGTAGTAACCGGCGAGTCCTAGGAAACTCCGTACATCTGTGGCCTTCTTCAACTGCGGCCAGTCCCGAACTGCTTGGATCTTGGCCGGGTCCACTGCCAACCCAGTACCACTGATGATATGGCCTAGGAAGGCCACCTCCTTCAACCAAAACTGGCATTTGCTGATCTTCGCATAGAGCTTGTGCTCCCGTAGTCTCTCCAGAGTCAGCGTCAGATGCCGAGTGTGCTCCTCTTCTGTCCTAGAGTAGATCAAGATATCGTCTATGAATACTATGATGAACACATCCAAGTAAGCCTCAAAAACCCGGTTCATGAGGCTCATGAATGCCGACGGAGCATTTGTGAGCCCGAAGGGCATCACGGTAAACTCATATAGCCCATATCTACTACTGAAAGCAGTCTTTGGAATGTCCTCCTCCTGGATCCGTAGCTGGTAGTAACCCGACCTTAAATGCAGCTTCGAGAAATAATGGGCTCCCTCCAGCTGGTCGAATAATTCGTCTATCCGTGGGAGCGGATAGGTATTCCGGACAGTCAGCCTGTTTAGTGCTCGATAATCGATGCACAGGCGAAGTGTCCTATCCTTCTTCTTCACAAATAAGACCGGGGCTCCCCATGGCGAGGAACTCGGTCTAACAAATCCGGATTCCACCAGTTCCTGGAGTTGGCTTCGAAATTCTGTCAGCTCTTTTGGGGCCATCCGGTAAGGGGCCCTAGCTGCCGGCTTAGCCCCCGACACTAGCTGTATCCGAAAATCCTGCTCCCGGTGCGGGGGTAGCCCAGGCAGTTTCTCTAGGAATACGTCGGCAAAATCTCGTACCACCGGAATATCCGAGGTGGAGACCTTGGCCTCAGTCATTTCAAATATCACCTCATATACTTCATCCCCCTATAAGTGAACCTTGACAGCCTGTACAGATGACAACATGAGAGGTGGAATAGATCTAGTACCTTCGATGATGAGGTAGGAATCCCTATGTCTCACGGTAACTCTCTTTGACATGCAGTCAATCTGAGCATGATTCCAGTTCAACCATGTCATTCCTAGGATCAAATCAAAGACTGACATCCTTATGATCGTCGTTGGGGCTTCAAATATCTTTCCGGTGATCTCCGCCTCCATGTTGCAGTGGGCAGAGGTGAACAGCTCTGATCCGTCGGGTAATCGTATCCTCATCATCAAACCCGTGAATCGCTCTACTCCTTCCAACCCTTCTACGAAGGCTTCCGATACAAACGAGTGTGAAGCACCCGTATCAAATAGCATATAAGCGGGTTTGCCGCTGATGAAAACTATTCCTGGGGATGGGGAAAGTTAAATGTCTTAGAATCTAGTTATGATTTTCTTTCCTAGATTATCACTTCTATATAAACTTAAATGTCATGAGGAAATAAGTTTACAATTTTCTGACGTACCAGTGATTACATGCTCTGGGTTCCGGGGTTGAGCCAAATCCAGTGCATAAATTTGCTCCCTCTGCTGCCTGCGATCTGCACCCTGGAAACCACATCCTCGACCACGTCCTCGTCCTCCAAATTGTTGGGCATGCGGGGCAGCCTGGGGTGCTAGTAGAGGTGCTTCCCTCATGGGGCAATTTCTCCGAATGTGTCATATCTGATGATAGTTGTAGCATTCTGGTGGGGGAAATACCATACCCCCGGGTCTTGGTGCCTCCCTCATCTGAAGAGGCTGAGGGGCCAATATCACCTGCTCCCTCGGCTCCTGCCTCACTTCCTGACGAGGCTGGTCCTCGGTCCTTCTCCCACCTGATATAGCACCTTGCCGCTGATCATTTCTGGCTCTCCGGCCCTAATCTTCCGCTTGCCGCTTCCGGCCCCGAGTGGTGTGCCAATCAGCCTCAATCCTCTTTGCCATCTCCAAAATCCGGGAGATAGGCCCGTCGGAGACAAACAACAAAGCCTCCCTCAAGTCCTCCCGCAGGCCTTTATAGAATCTCTTGATGTACCCCGCTTCGTCCAGCTGGTAAGAATCTGCATATTGAGCCAAATGGTCGAACTCCTGATGGTACTCTACCACTGTCCGGGTGCCCTGCTTCAGCTGTAAGAACCGCTCCTCCAACTCATCCCTGGCCGACTGCGGAACAAAATGTTCCAGGAGTGCGGCCCTAAACTCTTCCCAGGAAATTTCTGCACCCTCCCTATCAGCAAACATTGAGTCCATCAACGTCTTCCACCACCTCTTAGCATGGGACTCCAGGCAGGAGACAACTAAGGCCACCCTCTCCTCCCAGGGACACTGTATCCCAGTCAGTATTTCGTACATAATATCTAGCCATTCTTCTGTCCGTACAACAGATTCTGTCCCCAAGTAAGATGGAGGAGAGAGTCCTCGAAAGATGCTCAGCCAATTGGCCCCCGGGTTTGGCTGCGGAGCCGGAACCTGCTGAGCCCTGAAAGCATCTAGAATGGCCGTCAGCGTTTGACCCATCTCCGAGTGTAGGAATGGAGTGGGGACCGGGGGAGGTGGTGCAACAGTCGGAGTCTGCTGAACTCCGCCTTGTGGTGTTGGTTGTGATGGGGGCTGCGTAATAGAAGCCAAATATAAGAAGTCTCACAGATTTAACTAAAAGTGGACAATTTTCATGTGATTTCCCATATGGGCCCACCACTGCTTCCGCTGCTTAGTTTGTCCCCAAACTAAACTCGTGCAGGGGTGGCCCGGGGTTTGTGGACTGCTACCTTTTGATCAATATGTTTAGCTCTGATACCACTTGTAAGACCCCCATTTTTTTTTCTTTTTCGGCACCGGGGTCTTAGGCCCAGAACCGCCACCTTGCGGTGATACCTTCGCAACCGGGAAGGTCGTCACTACACGATGCCGATTCTGCCGGCCAAAATCGATCACAACTGTAGCAATAGAACAAAAGCAAGTCCACAGAAAATCACATGTATAGAAAATAAGCTCCACGAAGGGAGTGTCCACAGATAGTACATATAATAAAAATCCCAGGCTTATGCCCGGTACATCAAGTCCTCACTACAAATCACTCATCGCGGAAGCAAACTAATACAACTACTAGTGTTCGGGACTCACAGTCCCTACTGTCTGGACTCCAGTACTAGACTGTCTGATCTCCAAGCGTGCCGACCTCCGGGGCTGCTCCTCTATGCTGGGCTCCGTGGTCCCCTAAATGATGTGGTTCGAAAACCGTTAGTCTAAAAGACTAAGTCCTATCGTCCTCCGCCACTTCCCCCATGGCTCCTAAGCACCGAGCGGGGAGAAGGAAAGGAAAGGACATGAAGATGGAGAATGTCAAATAACAGATGGCAGCGGGACTAGACTAGTAGTTTTAGGTATGGTAATAATGATACAAAATTAGAATAAGTAACCTTAACTTATGTGAATACACATAAGCTAAGGGATCTCTTGCAGGGCTCCTATCGTATAAAAAGTCCCATACCGATTTATACGATAGGGCGTCGGTTTTACTAGCAGGCTTAAATATATAATACTGAAAGAGAACCTTGACTTATAAGCACGCTCGCACGAACTTATAGGCCAAGGGGTCGTTTTGCAAGGCCTAATGTATAGAGCGTCCCATACCGCTTATACATTAGGTGTCAGGTTATATGCAATGGTTATGCTATAAAATACAATTATGCTATGATGTGAACATGCAAGTGCAACTCACCTACTCGACTCTGTGTACACAGACCTTTAGTTCCCCCTTTCGGAGCCGTTACCTCCCAGGATACCTCCGTAGTGGCAGACGGAAGCGGTGGGTTGGGCCTCGCCCACCTCTAAACCAATAAAGCACTACCGGTCAGACCTATCGTATGCCTCAACGCTTGGTGTACAAAGCGGACTCCTGCGTACTCTTGCCGGCTGGCGCACCGGACTTCTGTTGGCGAAGTGCTAACCACACTTGTCGAGTCAGCGTATTGGTGTCGGTGCATCGACCCTCCAATACCGAAGACCCACCACCTTATACCTTCTATGCACATGCAATAGTTATGAGTCCAAACAACAACCGAGCCAAATCTCCCCGGACTATCCCGTCCGTCATAATCAACAACCGAGCCGAAGCTCCACGGACTATCCCATCCGTCATAATCAACAACCGAGCCGAAGCTCTCCGGACTATCCCGTCCGTCATAATCAACAACCGAGCCGAATCTCCCCAGACTATCCCGTCCGTCATAATCAACAACTGAGCCAAAGCTCGTCGGGCCACCCTGCCTATCACCATAACCACTGGGCTTATTGCCCGAGTAACCCAAACTATCTCTCGGGACATTAGGGTTTGAGAGTGTGAAATCCTAAGTTTACTATTTACTCTTTAGTTTATTTTATGCCTACGACTTAGGTTTGACCAAGGATTGCCCAAGGTATTCCCTGTGAAGGGCTCTCGAGGGCACTAGGAGCTATGATGGGCTGAATCCCAAAGCTCCCTTTCGCAAGCCACTTATTCTTGTTGGTTGATAACTAATCTCATATCCCTTACCCATTCCCTTTTCCTATTACGCTAGGCTAAACCTAAGGTGATTTTGACCTTTCACTCTACGGGGGAAGACGATCTTTCGTCGACCCCAAGCACTACTCAAACTACCGACTCATATCTCACTACTTAACCTAAACTTCTAGGATGACTCATCCACATCTACAAAATCCAGCAAGATGGCTAACTCCAACTATGTCAAATCATTTCCTTTCAACAATTTACTAAATGCAGACCACAAGGTTAAATGCCATGTAAAATGAGGAGTATATCAAATAATCATCCAATATTCCTATAATAATTAATGGAGGTCCATTATGACCTTTAAGCCCTAAATCCAGAGACCCAAAATTTTCCTTATTTATTTAATAGTTTATTTAATTATTCTAGTGACTAAAATTTCCAATAATGAACATGAAGTACCATTTTCAGGCAAAATATCATTCCACTAACTTTATATGATATTTAAAATAAGGATTTAACTCATCTTCCAAAATATCTAAATTTTTCAGTAAGGTTTTATCCCAAAATTCCTATTTCATTTTAACCCTTGAAAATTCATTTAAAGAAATATAAAAGACTATATTGCTTCCAAAAATTCAGAGAAAATTCCAGTATGATTCTAATGGCATATAAATGATTTAGGCCAAATTTCATAATTTATTTATCAGTAAATAGTCTTAATTAAATTATTGAATAATTTCCTCATTTAACAAGCTTGTGAAGTAAGTACCTCAAATATGTATCCAAAAATCTTCATAAAATTTATATATGTATTTAATGATTCAGCACGTCTTCTGCCAAACTATCATGACCTCCCAAGGGCCAGAGGGACCATAATGTTCAATTTATTAAATTGAGGCATCCCTTGTGTTACAAATGAAGTACTATAACTATTGTCCCAAAATTCCAAATTAAATTACCAGAGGCTCATAATATCCTTATGACCAATATACTAAAATTTCATCTTAGTTTGAGGAGTTTAGCTAACCCATTCCAACCCTACAATATTTGTGCCCTAAACTAGGGTTAGGGTTTTGTGGGTCCCAAACTTTCCAAAACACCCTAAGATTTTAACCAGAGCGTTATAGTTACCATAATACCCTACCTACAAAATTTCATAGTCATACAAGGTGTTTTGGCCACATGCCCTTCACAAGGTACAAAAGCCCTTCCTTAGGGTTTGACCTAGGATCTTGGGGCAAATCAATTCCAAACCTCCCCATATTTCATAGGAAGGTGCACAAGTTCATGAAAAGTCAGTGTTCCAAATTGGAACCTCTGTTGATGTTAATTGGACACTCTAAGCAAAAATTACATTTTGGACCAAAATGCCCTTCTAAGGGCAAGGCTAGGGTTTGCATGATTTCCATTCAAATCACCTCCAAACTTAATTAAATTTTAAACAGAGGTCTATATTGACCTCATATACCTCCCACCAAAATTTGGATGAATTTGGACTTTATTTGACCCATAAATTAATTTACCCTAGATAAATTAAATTATTTACAAAACTATAGAAAAATTATCTCCAAAAATTCCCATTTTTGGGCAGGGTCTAGATATTAGTTAGTGTGACTCCCTGCCAAAATTTCAACTCATTTGGGCTAAGGATGAAGTGTGGGCACTCTGTTTAATGTCTGCCTAGACATATGTATAGACCCCACCAAATTATGTGCCCTGGTCAAACCAAGCACCCAAATTGGTTCAAACCATATTTGTATGAAAGTAGACTCATAGAGCTACAATTCATGTGTTGACCACTTTTCCTGAAAATGTCTCTAAGTATTTTTAATAATTAAAACCATTAAATAAGAAAAGTGTGACAGAATTATGAAATGAAATATATAATTCCATAGTTTAATATCAATTTCCGCATGAATCTTGGCGCAAAACCGAAGGGATCTGGTTGTATCCTTCCTCCAGCCAATGGCCAGGATTCATCCCGCCTGGGCCGTCTTCCAGCTGCTGCCGCCGGCGCTCCGACCACCTCCCCGGCCGGCCACCGCCGCCAACACCTTCGTGGTGGTCGGGGCTATCTCCAGGCGGCAGCACGGCCGCCTGGGAGTACTATTCCGGCGAACCCGACAATCTCAAAACCATGGAAAAATCGTGATTTTTTTGATTTGGATCGGGCTCAATTGAGCCCGAACCTTGGACCTAATGATTTCTAAGATCTGCCCATGGGTTAAGGAGTGGAGGAGGACCTTTTTGGCGGCCTGAAGTCGGGAGGATCGCCAGAATGCCATGGTGGTGGTGGTGGTCGGGTTTAGTTAAAAACGCATGAAACAGCCTGGCTTCTTCAGGAAAGTGGTGGGGAATTCTCCTTGGAGTCTAGGGAAGCTTTTAAGAGGGTGAGGGGAGGTGTTAGGTGGCTGAAAACACTTTGGCCATTTTTGGCCAAAGTCAAGCTTGGAGGCTTGGTAGGTAGGGGGTGGAGCTTGCTCTAACCAGTCAAGGATGACTGCTACACTCCCCTTGTCTTGCTGAATTGAATGGTGAGGATGGGGAAGGTGGAGGAGGAGCACAAAGTCCACCTTCCTTCTTCTTCCTTCTCTTTCTCTCTCCTCCATGGGTGACTTTCTCTCTCCTAGTCACCAAGCCTGAAATTTTGCTCCTACATATCTCATGGCATCCCACAAGTCCATTTGGTCACTTAAGTCAAGGTTAGCCCAATTGCAATTGTCTTGAGCTTGAGTTAGCCCATTTGGGCTAACTTGACCCAAAGTTGGACTAGGGCCCACCTAGGTCAATTTGGTCCTTGAGGTTTCTTTAATGGGTCCTTGGTGACCCATTAGCCTCCCCTAGGGTCAAGGTGGGGTTGGATTGGCCCTTGGAGGTCACTTGACCCTTAACTAGGGCACTTTGACCATTTTGGGTCAAGAGTTGACTTTGGTCAACCTAGCCTTTATGATTAGTCCCAATGAGTCCTTGGTGACCCTTGACCTCTAACTAGGACTATGAGGGTATGTGTGGGGTCCACTTGGCTAAGGGACTGCAATTGGCCCTTGTGTAGGTCAATTTGACCCAATTAGGGTTATAGTTGACTTTGGTCAACTTAGCCCCTTTGACTGCCTTCCATGGGTCCTTAGTGACCCATTGACCCCTCACTAGGGTTATGAAGGTATGGGTAGGGTCTACTTGGCTAAGGGACTGAAATTGACCTTTGTGCAGGTTAGTTTGACCCAATTAGGGTTATAGTTGACTTTGGTCAACTTAGCCCCTTTGACTGCCTTCCATGGGTCCTTAGTGACCCATTGACCCCTTACTAGGGTTATAAAGGTATGGGTGGGGTCTTGGAGTCTTGGTGAAGCTTCATGATCACCTTAAACCAAGGTTTTGGAGTTTACTATTTGCAGACCATAGTGCCTCTATCCACACCACCAAGTCCACTTGACTCTTTCTTGGGCTTCCTAGGGTTTTGTCATGACAAAACCACTCTTAGGGGTTTAGTTGGAAATGAGATGTTACAGCCTCCCCTTGATCGGACGACGGGGAGGCCTCTCTTGGCGGCAAGCTGCCATAACGGTGGCGGCGGCCGGCGGTGGGAGCGGTCCGCCGGACGGCTCATGACTGTAGCCTGCCGGCGGTCCGGCCGCGGTCAGGGCGGCCGTGACCGGCCATGGCAAGGCCAGCCATGACCTTGCCACGGCGAGGCCGGGGCGGCCGTGGCCGGCCACGGCGAGGCCGGCCGCGGCTAGGGAGGCCGCGACCGGCCATGGCCGGGGCGGCCGTGGCCGGCCACGACCTTGCCGTGGCAAGGCCGGCGCCGAGGCCGACCACAGCTAGGGAGGCCGCGGCCGGCCATGGCCAGGGCGGCCGTGTACGGCCACGGCAAGGACGGGCCGGCCGCGGCTCGGCCGCCCCCGGCTAGGCCGGCCGTGGCCTTGCTAGCGGCTTGCCGCGGCCGCCCCGACGGCGAGGCCGGCCGCGGCGGTGGCCGGGGGGCCCGACCGTCGACGGTGGCTAAGTCGCCCATCGGCGGCGGTTTTCCCGACGGCGGTTTCCCCCATGAGGGGAGGGAGCGGCTCCCGCCCCCATAACTCCCATCATTATGAGAGATTATGGGGGGTGGGGCCCACCCATGATTTTCCTTGGGTGGAGATCAGGGGGGGGGCTCTTTTTCTCCTATAAATGATGGTGGAACCGATTAGTTGTATATTACACTATATGCAAATACAATTGTATATTACACCTAAAATACAGTTGTACATTACACTATATTCAAATACAGTCGCATATTAAACCTGAAATACAGTTGTATATTACACTATGTGTAAATACAGTTGTATATTACACCTGAAATACAGTCGTACATTACACTACACTATATGCAAATACAGTCGTATATTACAGTCGTACCTGGTTTTTCTCAAGCCGTCGGCGAGAAAATGCGCCTGAAAATCTGCCGGAGATCGCGAGTGCGAAGAGAGGAAGAGTGTTCCGTCGGCGACGCCTACATTAACAGGTACGATTCGTCGGAGTTCACCTTGTAAGAAATATGCCGGAAATCTATATAATGAGGAAGAAATCTGTCTGGAAATCGCCGGAGATTGCATAATTTCGATTGCCTAGGTTAGAGAAGAAGAGTCGACGGAATAGAGAAACTTGAAAAATGATGTGGACCCGCATTTTTAAAAGTGCTATTTAAAAGCACTCACATGGAACGCTTGCACACATCCAAAATTTTTTGAGTGGGGCAAAGTATTTAGACTACTACTAAAAATTGCCGGAAGGAGGCCAGTGGTACTCGCAGAAATTTCTCAAGCTTCTCCATGGATCGAAGCCTAGCGAGCAACGATCTCACCTGCAGGATTGGCTTCTCTGGTCACAGCGGGCACCTGAGGTTGGAGCCGCTTCCCGCAGTTGAACGCTCCCATCCGCTGAGATCCCTCCCCGATTTGATCATTGTAATATACGCTTCTTCATCTATTTTAGAAACCCCTACTCTCTCCATTGTCTATTTCACTGCAAATCCTCTTGCAGACTACCGTATGGTGATTTATATTTACTTCTTTGTCTGTTGTTAGTTTATTGATGAGTTCTGTAAATGTAAAGTCAATCGGTTCCTAAGTTTTTTTTCGTTAATCAGTTCTTTTTACCAATTCTGTTTTCTCTCTTTTCTTTTGTAGCCACCTGCATTTCCTCCAGAAACACTGGAATCTGTAAAAAAGCATGTAGAGGATACTTATCTGTCCCCAGTATTGGATTGCCATGAGTTTTCTTCTGGAAAGAACGAAAGAATGTGGGAATTCAATTGGTTTGACAGGGCAAAAATTCCCCTGGAACCATCAGCAGCTCGTTCTGTTGTTGCTCCTGTGTGGGAGCTTCCGTTTCGGCGATCAAAGAACTGGGATCACCTAGAGCCGTGGGGTCTAAAATCAGTTCAGGTACATATTTTTTGACTTCCCAATTCTATTCTTTTTTAGAAGTAGACATTAGGCTGGAATGGGCAACATATTATTCTATAGCACCATATTTAATTTATTCAAATACAACATGGAGCAATTGTAGGGCTGTAAAGGCATTAGGCCGTAAGTGATGTGAAAGCGCGGAAGTTGGATCTAGATATTTCAAAAGTGAAGAGGAGCAGAAGAGAGAAGAAAATATTTTATACATAGATTTACACAATTTATTACATACTGATCCCTATAAAACATTAAAATAAAAATAAGATATGAGTTTCGTAGTTATTTTCAAGAAGAGGGGCGGACTAAAGTAAGAAGACACAAAATCACAAAAAGAGAAATTGCAAGGAATGAATCTAAGCTATAGAGCATTCATCCAAATGACTTTTTTTTATAGAGGTTCTCGGTTCTCCAATAAATCTGGATAGTCCTATCTTCGATGATGTGTGGGATGACACTTCCTTCACCAAGGAGATGAGTCTTTTCCTCTAGAGACTCCAACCCAATGAGTGAGCCTTTCTACTAAAGGCCACAAAACCCATTCGAGTACTTTACACTTGAGACTCTGAAACCACGACTCAGGCCTTTTGATGGGAGATCCTATAACCCTTATAACAAATAAGAGGGAAAAGGAGGTTGGGAGAAAAAGTGAGAAAATGAGGTTGGTCTCTGTGTGTCAAGAAAAGAGATACACACTTTACAATAGATAGAAAGAGAGAGGGTAGAGAAGAGGTAGAGACTAGAGAGTTACAATGACAGAGCTAGGAGGTGAGATGGGAGAGTGCTCCACGTTCAAGAGAACGTAGATTGTTCCACTAACAAAGAGTGCTATCTCTCTCCGCCTTGATCCTCCTTTTCATTTCTTTATTCTTACTCCGTCGCTCTGATCTGCATTCTTTACGCTCTTCTTCATCTTTACGCTGATCTTCAAGTACTTAATTCTCTTAAATAGATGTCTCAGATTGAAGAAGATTCATGGTTAAAGCCCCTTATTTTCTATCCTTTTGAGTCCCAATAAAATACGAGCGTAGAAAGAGGATTCAGTTTTTTTTGACTTCTGCAATGACTCTATTCAGAGTAGCCGTATATCTTAAACTCGGTCAACGAATGCTGATCTTTGGTCGGTCGACGATTTCTTAGCTTTGGTCAATGATCAACGAATGCAAATCTTCCTTCTTCGAGTGCTGAGGAAAGGATAGCCTGATCGTCGATCAACTTCAGTTGGTCCTCGAGCAATGATCTCTGATTGGTTTGGGAGCGCTACAACATAAGACATACCTCTTTTCACTGTTTTAAATGTCCTCCGATGTGTTTATTTTTTATAGTAAAATAATTTTTTTTCTAAAAAAATAAATTGCTCTTTTGTAAAATAAGTGGAATGAACATACTTGGAGTATCAAAAAATCGCACGCCGCCAAATAAAGAATCTTGATGGTGGAAAGAGGAAGTGCAAGATAAAGTGATGGTAAAGAGGGCCAGTTATAAATCACTCTACGCTTGCAGGAATGATGAAATCTTAGACAAGTATAAAGTTGCTAAAAAAGAAGCTAAACAAACAGTAAGTAAAACAAGAAGTCAAGCTTATGAAGAATTTTATAAGCGGCTAGATACCAAAGATGGAGAGCGTGACATATATAAAATTGCTTGAGTTAGAGAAAGAAAAACAAAAGATTTAAGTAAAATAAAATACATAAAAGATGAGACAAATACAATTTTGACGGATGATGTGAATATTAAAGAGCGATGAAAAAGCTATTTTTATCAACTCTATAATGAAATAAAAAAAATGAATTGAACTTGGAAGAGTTAAGTAATCTGAGCAGTATAAGAACATAACGTTTTATCGTAAAATTTAAGTATCAAGATAAAAGATACTCTAAATAAGATGAAAAATAGAAAGCCGGTTGGGCAGACAATATACCCATCGAAGTATGAAAATATCTAGGAATTAAATGAATTTTGTGGCTTATATATTTTCTCAATAAAATACTGAAATCAAAGAGAATACCAGACCAATGAAGAGAAAGTATCTTGGTACCTTTGTATGAGAATAAAATAGATATACAAAATTATGTTAATTACAGAAGAATTAAATTGATGAGTCATACCGTGAAACTATGAGAACAATTAATAGAAAGAAGATTAAGACGAGAGACGAACATCTCGGAGAATCAATTTGAATTTATGTCAGGGAGGTCGACCATGAAAGCTATACATCTCTTGAGGAGACTCATTGACAATTATCGAGAAAGAAAACAAGATTTGCATATGCTGTTTATTGATCTTGAGAAGGCTTATGATAGAGTTCCAAGAGAGATCTTATGGAGAGTCTTAGAAAAGAAAGGTGTAAATGTATCATATATTGACATAATCAAAGATATGTATACAAATTCAGCGACAAGGGTGAAGACATCTGGATGATTAATACAGGAATTCCCTATTACTGTTGTATTACATCAAGGTTCGGTTTTAAGCCCTTATCTCTTTACCTTTATCTTAGATGAGCTCACCAGGCATATTCGACAAGCAATACCTTGGTGTTTATTGTTTGTGGATGATATTATTTTGGTTGATGAGACGCGCGAGGGTGTAAACGCAAAACTTGAATCTTGGCGAGATACTTTAGAAAAGAAGGGTTTTAGGTTGAGCAGAGCAAAGACGGAGTATATGGAGCTTAAATTTAGTAGTACAAGAAGGACACGTGACTTCGTTATTAAGTTGAGTGATCAAGATATTTCCCGTAGTGAGTGTTTTAAATATCTTGGATCGATAGTTCAAAAAGATGGAGGTATTGATAAAGATGTTACACATAGAATCCAAGCGGGTTGGTGGAAGTGGAGAGGCGCGTCAGAGATCTTATGTGATCGTAAAGTACCACTAAAACTTAAGGGCAAGTTTTACTGTACTGCAATTAGATCCGCGATGCTCTATATTTCTGAGTGTTTGGCAGTGAATTGTGTACATGAGCGCAAAAATGGGAGTTGCGGAGATGAGAATGCTTAGGTGGATGTGTGGACACACAAGATTAGATAAAATTAGGAATGAAAGTATCAGGGATAAGACATGAGTAGTGCCAATTTCAGAGAAGATGCGGGAAGCTCATCTAAGATGGTTTGGACACGTACAAAGGAGAGCATTAGAGACACCTGTTAGGCGTTCTGAGAGTCTAGTCACTAGTCATGTTAGACGAGGGAGGGGTAGACCAATAAAGACTTTGAATGAAACTATAAAGAAAGACATGCTGTACTTAGGCATTAGTGAGATTATGACAAAAGATAGGGCACAATGGCGACAAAGGATCCATATAGCTGACCCCACTATAGTGTGATAAAGGCTTGAGTGTTGTCGTTGTTGTATATTGGCCAACACGACTTTTGAACATATCACCAATTTATTTATTTATTTTATATCATTCAATGCTATAAATATCAGATGTCGACAACATATCAAATTGAGTTTTTAAATGTTCGGATGTCGGAAGTTAGAGACATTTCAGAGATATTTTAAAATATCGGATTTCTATATTTTATAATAATTTTTTTTCATGTATACTAAGTATACTTATTTATTATAAAAGCAATAAAAAAGTAGCATAACAAGTTGATGAACAATAAGTCATATTTATCCCAAAATAAATGCGAAAAATATCCAAAATTAAATGTTATTAACACGTACAAATGTATATATTGTAAAATATATTTCATATTAAAAAATAATTTATTTTTATAATACTAAGTTTTATAACAAATTATTAGTTTTAACTTAAATATTATTGATTGATTATAAGAAAAAATTAATAAATTAATGGCAAAAACATAAAATAATCAACAAATAAACATTTTGAAGTTCTTCGTATTTTTGCAATATATAATTATATTATAAAATAATTATATACAATTTATTGTAAGAATTAATTTTTTTAAAAAATGAAACAATAAGTCTAATTAATTAAACAAACATAATATGACCCATATAAATGATTTAAACATATACTGCTAATTTGGTATTTTGCAAACAAACATAAAAGAATACAACAAACGATATATTTATAAATCGCGTCGGTCGATATATCGAAAAAAAATCGGATATGCGATATATCAGCCTATATTTTACAAAAGAACAATCTATTATTCAAGAAAAAAAATATCATTTTGGTCTCAAGCATAACATGTCGGCAGATGTATCGGAGGACATTTAAAACAATGATATTTTGTGAGCAGTATATATTTCATTTATATGTATTATATTATATATCTTTAAATTGATATGAGTTATTATTTCATTCTCTTTAATATGTATTATTCTTATAATTTTTTAATTGTCTCTCACTATATCTTTTTTATTTCATATCTCACTATATCTTTCTTATTTCATATTACAAAATATTAAAAAGCATGTATGTTAGTTGATTTTTATATTTTTAATATTAATTTGTTAAGTCTGCAAATACTTATAATAAATAAAATATTTAGGTTTTAAAAATTTTTATCTGCTATAAAATTTAGTGTTACAACACTCAAACCTTTATCCCACTATAGAGGGGTCGGTTATATGGATCCTTTGTCGCCATTACGCCCTATCTTGTCATAATCAAAGGATCCACATTTTTCCGTCTACCTTTGCAGCCTCCTTTCCTATCATTATTCCTACTCCACCTGATATCGCACAACCTGCACCATCTCCCTGACATTATTCCTCCTCTGTTACCTTTTCCTTATCATTATCATCGACTTCCGACCACTTGTGCTTCTATAGCTCCTTCCACTCTCGCTTCCATAACTCCTTCCACTCTAGGATCCCTAACGTTAGCTCCCAACACACTCTCTCCTCTTTGGATGGTTCTTTCACGTCTTCGACTTGGAATAGTATGTTCCCATTACTCTAGGGAAGGGGGACGAGAGATTACACAACATCCTACTACTAGTGTTGTGTCTTATGTAAATCTTAGCTCTTCTTGCTGCTAGTTTACCTAAGCGATATCTACTACGACCGTCCCTACTATTTACTATGAAGCTCTTCGTATATCTTGGTGGAAAGCGGCTATGGATAAATAAATCTCTACCTTGGCATCCCAGGGTACTTAGACTCTTTTTCCCATCCCGCCTCAAGGAATTATTGGTTGTCAATGAGTCTTGGCCATCGAGTTTCTTACTTACAACACCATGGGGAGATAAAAGGCTCGTTTGATTGCCATGTGATTTACCCAGACATATGATGTTGATTTCTTTGACACATTCTCTTTGGTTCCTCGTATCAGTACTATCCGGGTACTCTTCTCCATTGCTGTCAACCAGAATTGACAAATGTCCTAGCTCGATATAAAAAATGCCTTCTTATATGGCGATTTGCAGACATAGTCTATACAGAGCAACCTCTCAACGTTGCGTTGGAGAAGTCTTAGGTGTGTATGATGCAAAAGGCCATCTATGATCTTAAGCAAAATTCACGAGTATAGTTTGACAAGTTCAGCTTGGTCATTTCTACCATTGGTTTCCAAAACAATGCCAATCACTCTCCTTATACGAAAGACCAACCGAGGACTGATTATTTTTACTATATTTGTCGAGGACATTCTTTTTACCAGAGATTATTTCTCTGGAATAAAAATAACAAAGAAACATCTTTGGGCATATTTTGTTACAAAAAATATAGATAGTCCCAGATACTTCCCGGGAATCAAAATTGCGAGACACATTAACAACATAGTTCTTTCCCAACGAAAGTATGCTCTAAATCCATTTAAATAAACAAGTCTTTTGGTACGAAACCTGCTTGGAATTCAATGCTTACAGACATTGATAGACTCTGAGATGAGACATCTCTTATAAAAGATACCACTTTTCACAGGCGTCTAGTCGATAAAGTTATTTATCTCATCGTAATCAGACTTAACATCTTTTTCACTGTTGGAAAGATCATTCAGTTTTTGCAAGCTTTTAGAGCGTGCCATTTTTAAGCCGCGTAAAAAATATTAAATATATCAAAGTATCTTCGGGCAAACGACTACTGTTTAAAAGAAACAATCATTTACATATTGAAACATATTTTGGTGCAATTTATGTAAATGATAAGATAGATCAAAAATCCACTTCTGGATACACCAAACTGAGAGGACAAACGATCTTTTGTGTATCATATATTTGAATATATGCAGACCCATGAGTTCTATAGCTAGAAGCGTGCTTTATTATTTTACTACATTTATTGATGATTTCAGTAGATATGGATTTGTGTATCTCATGAGATACCCGTCAAAATCCTTTAAAACGTTGAAGGAATTCAAGAATGAAACACAAAATTAAATAGGGGAGAATATTAAAGCACTTCAATCGGATTGAGGTGACAAATATTTAAGAGTTTTATAACTATCATAAGAAATATGGTATTATATCACAACTCACTCCATTTAGGATACCCCAACATAATGATGTTTCTGAGAGAAGAAATCGTTCCTTGTTGGCGATCTATGACGAGTCGTGCAAATCTTTCAATTTACTTCCGGGGATATGCTTTAGAGATTGTTGCTTTCACACTAAATCTTGTTCCTATCAAAATAATTCAGAAGACACCATATGAGATATGGATTGTGAAACAATCTTGTATGTCTATCGTAAAGATTTGGGATTGTGATGCATACGTAAAACATCTAATGTCTAATAAATTTCAACCTAAATAAGTGTTAAACAATATTATTTCTAAAAACATTCCGAGTGCAATGTGTTTGTGACAAATAGTTGTGGTTTTTAGAAAAAGAGTTCATTTTTAGAAGCACTAATAAGATAAAACTTGAAAGAGTTCAAGAATCGCTAAATTAAGATGGAACCTCAACAAGGACTGCAAGTAATTTTAACATAAGAGCCTCAAAAAATACAAATCTCGCGTAGGTCTAGTAGGCAGTGGCTTGAGCCTTAGAGATATGGATTTCTCATAACGTATCATGATGATGTATTACTCATGGACCAATATGAGTATATTACTTACTAAGATACTATCGACAAATTGGATTTCAAGAAGTAGCATGAGGACATGAGATCTGAAATAAACTCCATGTATGCAAACTACGTATGAATTTTATTTAAACCATCTGAAGAGGTAAAGCCCTTCAAATGCGAAAATGTTTTCGAAAAGAAAACATACATGTACAAGAATGTACAAACATTTAAAGGGCAGTTGATAGCTAAAGTTTCAAACAAATTCATTATGCAGAATATAATAAGACTTTTTGATGGCGCACCACACCCGACGCAAGTGTATTCCCGCAGGAGGCAGTGATCTGCTGCTTGGACGGACGATCAGATTCCGTGGTCGCGTCCGGATGGTCGATCCGAGTCGAAGTCATATATTACTTTTTATATTTTGAGTTGTATTTGCCCCAGATCGGTCCAGACAGTTTGAACCGTCCGATTTAGGTGGTTTTATTTATGATGCAATTGTTTTGCTTTTTTAGGGCTTTATATAGCAGGTGGCGGTTCATTTGGAGGCATCGAAGGTTGGCTGCAAGTTTGCAACCGTCGGTCACAGCAGTTTTGGTGCAACGCCAAAATCCCTCCTCTCTGCCTTTTCCCACTGATGCGACGCTGGCTTTCACTCCCTTCGGCTTCCTCCCCGTCCAAGTCCGCAACCCACACAGTCAGCCTCCTCCCTGTCCAAACCCGCTACCCACGCCATCGGCCTCCTCCCTGTCCCAAGCCGCAACCCATACCGTTGGCCCCTCATCTTGCCACCCCTGATCTCCTTCCCTGCGACACCCAGAACCCCGTCGTCCGCCTTCCAGTCCAAGTTCACCCCCTTCCACCGTCTCCAAGCTATTTCCCACTCCCAACTATTTTTCTGAAGTCCTTCCCTGCCCCCAGCCTCACACCCTCTGCTAGAGCTCTAATAGTCGACCCCCTTTTCTTCTAACAACCATTTCAAAGTCCATCATGACCACTATCAGTCCAGATCTCTACCCCGACACTTTCCTCGCTCGCTTCGACCTTAGATGCCCGTCAACAATTGCCCTTGCCGCCTCTTGCACGCGTGAGTTGTGGTATGCAGTCTTATCTTTTATTATTGTGTATTTCGGGACCTGAACTTGTAGTGGATGTTTACTTTGTTGCTATTAGTATTATACGTCATATGATTTACATGACATATTCTGCATGTACTTAAAATTAATTGCGCCTCTGTCGAATTAAAAATTGATATTTGTTTTCCTTTAATTAACTATTTGAGACTGCATGTGCCTCTGTTGTCAATTTTATGATAATTAATTATTTCCTGTAATTTTTGAGCAGACCACTTTTGCACTAGCTTACACCTCATTGCATTTAGGGCTGCATTTAGAGCGTCCACTTCTAGTCGTCTCTACCACTGCATCAATTGGTATCAGATCCCTAGGTTAGGGCCATGTTACGTAGTGGTAGAGATTAATGTATTATCGTTAGTCCATGTCAAGTCACAATCACACCGACGATAGTACCGCCAGTTCGCATACGAACATGACGTCTGTTGGGTTTTAAAGGTATTTTTTCGATCCACGAGATGCTACACAGCCTCCTGAGAGGTGTGGTAGAGACATTCTTCGCCGAGATCCCCCTCCCTTTGCGTGAGGGAATTATTGCCGTGGTTACGAGCATTGACGAGATCCAGGGAGGGAGCACCATCCTCCTGACGAAACTCGTCCTCCCCCACCTGGTCATAGAGATCGAGCACCACCTGCATGATACGATTACAACTTTGATGATCAGTATGGTGACTACCGTGAGCCGCGCCGTGGGATGATTCCAGAGGAGGATGACATCACCCGATGTATCCACATTGATGCGCCCTCCTTCGACGGTCACCTGGACCCGAAGACATTTAGTGATTGGTTCATAGATATGAATGAAAACTTTGATTAGTTTTAGATGAGTGATGAAAGACGAGTGCGATTCGCTAAGATGAAGTTGATTGACCAAACAAATTTTTTTTGGTTGAGTCTGGAGAGATCTCTTGAGCGGGATAGCTATTGCCCCATCACCCGATGGGATGAGATAAAACAACGTTTACAAGATAAATACCTCCCCGCTTCGTATCGAGATCAATTTTTAGATCAGCTCTACGCACTACGTCAGGGGACTCTCTCCGTTGCAGATTATATGTCCCAATTTTACGAGCTAGTAGTTCGCAGCGATATTATGGAGGAGCCCATCGCCACTGCATCACGCTTTCGTGCTGGTCTTAGAGCGGACATCCGAAGGGAACTGATTCCCCATAGGCCGCAAACGGTTGAGCAGGTCTTTCAGCTCGCGCTAGAGTACGAGCAGTATTTGCGTACTGCTGGCCCGAGGCAGGTCACCACTCGACCCGATGCCACCGCAGTTAGGAGACCCCCTTCTGCCACGATTACTGCCACCTCTCGCTCCTGCAGGCGACGAGAAAAGCTATTGTACCTGGAGGCCCCAAGCCTGGGGCGTCCAATGTTATCAATGTTCTGGCAGAGGGCATCTTGCAGCTCAGTATCCGACTTGGAATTTACTGATTGAGGATTCAGGCGAGTCCAATGCTGAGGCTAAGTACGTCGCCATTGAGGAGATTACAACCGTCGTAGAGGACGGATGGGAGAGCGATGCCGAGAGATTGCTTGAGTTAGGAGTCCTCCGCCGCATCCTCCACACCCCACGTGCCGAGGAGGAGAGACGCCACACCACTATTTTCTTCACATATTTCCCGAGCACAGGAGGTCCCTGCAAGCTCTCCATCGATAGTGGTGGCCGCGTAAATATAATTGCTAGGAAAGGATTGGAGAGGATGCAGCTTACTGCCGAGCTCCACCCACACCCATATCGTGTCCTACCGGTTGGCAAGTCCACCATCCAGGTTACACAGAGATGCCTGATGCTGATTCGTCTAACGTCTACAGAGGACCATGTTTGGTGTGACGTTATCCCCATAGATGTGACACACGTACTTCTCAGGAGACCCTGGTTATATGATCATGATGCCACGTGTTATGGTCGATCCAATACTTGTGTATTATTCGACAAGGGTCGAAAGATTACCCTTACCCCTACCCAGCACAGGGACCCTCCTAAGGGCAAGGTTGATTCTTCAATTAGTGCGGGATCTTCGAGACCCCTCCATGTATTGAGGAAGGGTGATTTTTTGAGAGAGAGTTTAGAGACAAGGATTATGTTTATTGTGGCAGCCACAATGACGACTGAGACCCCTAGCGAGACTGAGATTACTAACCCGGATGTTCGTCAACTGATGGATGATTTCATAGATATTATGCCCGAGCAACTTCCTGATGAGCTTCTCCCGCCGAGGGACATCCAACACGCTAGCGATTTGATCTCAGGGGCATCTTTGACCTATCTTCCTTATTCTCGACTGAACCCGACTGAACATGCCGAGCTAAAACGACAAGTTGACGAGCTTTTGCGCTGGTTTAGAGAACGAACCGGTTCATGAAGAGAGGAGCGGTGGTTGTCCCTGATCGTCGTTTCAACGGCTAGGGCCTCAGGTATGACTTTAAATAACAGTAGAGGGCCTCAGGTAAGACTGTAAGAAGTACTAAAAGTTTGAGCAAAGACGCCTCCTTTTGATCTCCCAGTGTTGAAGCCGAAACCTTAGTGTGAAGCTTGGAGCTACTCTTTCCTCTCCATCCAGCCGGCCACCCCTTTCCCCCTCCACGTTCATTAGCCGACCAGCCATCATTACCCCCTCCCATATTCTCCAGCCGTCCATACCTTTCCCCCCACCATTCCTACTATCGGCCTCACCCATTTCCCCTCCACTACTTCTCATCCAGCCATCCCATTCTCTACCATTTCCCCCTCCATATTCCCTACCGGCCACCTCCATAGGCCCCTCTTCTCCCTTAAGAAACCCCTCCTTTTCCACCACCACCACCACCTCCAGTAGCACCTCTATTCCCTCTGTTTTCAGTTTTCCGGTGATCACCGAAGCCACCACCTACGATCTCTACCACCACCACCTTTGGTGATCCTCTCCGGCCACCCTTGGCCGGTCACCACCCTCCCACCACCTTCCCACCACCTTCCCACCACCATCCCACCACCATCCCACCACCATCCCACCTCCATCCCACCACCATCCCACCACCATCCCACCTCCATCCCACCACCATCCCACCACCATCCCACCACCATCCCACCACCATCCCACCACCATCCCACCACCATCCCACCACCATCCCACCACCATCCCACCACCATCCCACCACCATCCCACCACCATCCCACCACCATCCCACCACCATCCCACCACCATCCCACCACCATCCCACCACCATCCCACCACCATCCCACCACCATCCCACCACCATCCCACCACCATCCCACCACCATCCCACCACCGTCCCACCACCATCCCAACTCTTAAGACACCTCCCACCACCTTCCCACCACCATCCCACCACCATCCCACCACCATCCCACCTCCATCCCACCACCATCCCACCACCATCCCACCTCCATCCCACCACCATCCCACCACCATCCCACCACCATCCCACCACCATCCCACCACCATCCCACCACCATCCCACCACCATCCCACCACCATCCCACCACCATCCCACCACCATCCCACCACCATCCCACCACCATCCCACCACCATCCCACCACCATCCCACCACCATCCCACCACCATCCCACCACCATCCCACCACCATCCCAACTCTTAAGACACCTTCCCACCACCTCTCCTACCCACCTCCTAAAAAACAAGGGTTCACTAATTCTATAACCACTCTCATTCCCCCATTCCCCACCCCTTTATAATTCCATCCCCTCCACTCTTCCCACACCCCTTCGCCCTCCCCACTCTAACACATGGCCGACCACCTCCTCCACCCCCTCCACCCCCTCCACAACACCCCCTTCCAGAACCTCATGCCACCTCTGTAGCAACCTGAAGCCCAAATCCCACTTTCCAGCCTCTACTTCTCAAGCCCAATCCTTCCAATTCAGTTACCACCCCTTCCATCTCGTGCTTGCTATTCAACTGCCGGCCTGCACCTAAAATCTCACCTTTCCCCCTATGGCTTGCCGCCGTCCAACACCTATTCTGGGTTCTCCACTGTTGGCAACCACTTCCACATTCCCACAACTCAGCCAATTCCCTTGGCGCCTTCCCAACAGCAACCTTCATCCTTAGACCACCAAAAAACTTTTCCCAACCCTAGGAGTGTGCTGTCCAACAATCCCAATCTTAACCAAAAGACCAGATTTCCTCCTTTGCTTCATTTTCGGCAGCTTATAGCTTTTCAGATATCCACAGCACCTTCTACTTTATAAACTTGTGAATTTTAAAGTTTGTTGTCACTTATTTCATGTTGAATTAGTGTCATTTCACTACTCTAGTTATATTTATTATGTAATCTTTGTTGTCATACTTTTGTAATATTGTATGCTCCTATTTTCTTTAGTAATTTGATTGCGTGTTCTCTTGCACATATACAACATCTCTTGTTTTCCTACTTGTTAAGCTTCATCAACTGCGACCTATCTAGCGTAATTTGATTTAATATCTCATTATTGCAAGTTAGTTGTTGGATTAGTGTCTGCATTTAGAAATCAACCATCAGTCTCCGATAGAATCTTACTCCTGCATCACAATGCTTGGTCTTGAGTGGGGTTACCTCCCATCGTACTCAAAGTTGACTCGTTAAATAATTTATTTGGAGGATAATCAAACAATGACCTTTCGTTTTAATTTATTTAGAGGATAATCAAACAATGACTTTTCTTTTTAATTTATTTGTAGATATTACCATTTCCACAAGATTAAAATTGAAAATAGTGAACAAGTCATAGATATATATTTAGGTATATCTTAATTTTATGAATTTATGTTCTTAATTTTCCTTCTATTTCTTAGAGCATTTTAATTATATATGAATCAATTTTCTTCAATAATTAATTATAAGTTTTTATCGATAAACTTGATTTTAGTATAATTATCATTTTATTCTTACATCTAGAATTTATTTTATTCAAAGTTTTGCGTTGCACGATTGGAATAAAATGGAGATGAAAGTAGAGTTTTTCCTTTGAATGCAGGTCTTTGCTTGAGAAGGATGTTGAAATATTGAGTTGATTTCCTCTATTGAAGACCCCTTCTGGTCAATATCTCCAAATAACAAATTTTGTTATCATCATTTAAATCGGGTAATTATGGGGGTTATTTAAACTAAAACAATCAACTTAATTCAAATAAATTCATTTTAATTTTGAGTCAATTCTAATTAGTAATTAAATCCATTATTAATAAAATAATTAAAAGTATTGTGATTTAATTATTTGGGGCTAAAATTGGAGTGTTCTAGTTTAATGTCATATACTTTTCCCCATGATAATGTCCCGTGCGTCCTTATCTCCTTTTTGCGTCTTTACACACACACATAGCTTGGCAATAGCTAAGTCTATTTTCACCTCTTCTCTGGGAGCGAAAATATATGCACACGCACATGCATATGGTGAAAATGGGAGAACACTCAAGAACACTCAAATTTCCATTCACAGCTTTAAAGCTTTACAACCCTTGACTCATTGATGACTTGCATAGATTACTTAGATTGATTCCAGGATTGCTCTACCCCTATCCTTTTTTTATAGCCTCAAAGTGGGTTTCCCTCCAACTAAGGGAAAACTCTAGAAATATTGTATTCTAGATTCTTCTAAACTATTCTACACTCGTCTCTTGGCTATATACAAGCCTTCACACTATTTTATAGCATTAAAGAGTACTTTAAACTATTCTAGATTACTCTCTACTTCTACAAAATTCCACACCATTCTATATACCTATACACACATCTAGAGTTCTCTTGAAGGTTCCATACTCTTTTAGAATATCCTGTATTATTCTACACTCTTTTAGAATATTCTAGAAATTTCTACACAATGTCACAATATTCTAGAGCATTATATATAACTTTAGAATATTCTAGAAGACTATCATTCTAGAATCTTCCTCCATCTTCACAATATCTCTCCAGTGTTCTGGATACTTTCGCGTCCTTTTGCGCCATAGAATATCATGTCTGCGCTGAAGTCTTGTTCTTTGCATGCACTGCTTGTGCATGAGCATCCATAGAATGAAGCCATACTTGTGCCATGGGCTTCCACACCGAAGTCTTCGACCACTTTGAAGTCATCACCTCAACATGCGACTTATTATGCCATCCACACATGTATTCATGGTCACGATTGCGCCTTGGACCAGCGATCCGTGACATTCACCAACACCCATTCTTGCGACGCCATCATTGCAACCATACATTAGGTAACAACATTTTTCGTACCGTTCCCTTTCTCCACTTGTGTAAGTTGGGAAGTTCTACAATTTGGCCCCCAAGATAGTCTTCTACTTGGTGGTGTGCTGTTATGTCGCCACTAGGCCTTGCTTCCTGTCATTGATAAAATCTTGCCGCCAATAATCCATCGTTGGTTGGTGATTTTCAACTCCATCAAATAGTGTCACCAACTCAATGTCAACTAGTTACTCTTCGGTACCTTCAGAGATCACAACTGCCTTCTTAGCTTACCCTCAAGCTAATTCTCAATGTGAGCTTCACTCCCTTGGATATTGGACTTCTCGTCCTCTTCATTCTCCACAATGATCTCTGTACATGGTGCCTTTGAGCGAGCATTGTTCCCACAATACTTGGACCTCTCTTCCTCTGATTGCTCATCTTTGAACTTCTTGACTGGTTCCTATATGTCCCTTGGTGTTCGGACTCCGCATCATCATTTGTCTGCACCTTGAATCCCATGATTCGTTCCTCCTTGTGAGCTTCACCCTCTTGACACTTGGAGTCTTCGTCCATATCCTGCTTCACATCGCATAACACCACTCGTTCCTCCACGGAAGTATTGCCCACTAGGAAACTCAACTCCACATCTTTCTTAGGATCGATGTTGAGTTCTTTTGAGAGAGCCACTCCTTGGCTCCCAAAGTCATCATACTCATCAGGAACCATTGTGTCTGCTCACCTTGGCTAATGGATTCCTCATTCTCATCTACTTTAACAATTTTACTGTGGTTGTTGCTACCTTCTTTAACTGCCTTGAACCATTGTGCGATTGGAGAAATTTCTATATCGTGGTCTCCTTTGTAAAATAAGCATATTTTCTTACGAGGAGTCCCATTGGGCAATCAATCGGTCTATGACTCTCCTTGCATCTAAAGCAACATTGTTTTGGCATTACCACATTCTCATTTGAGAACTTGACATCAAATTGATGTCTAAGTTCTCTCTTGAAATCCTCCCAAGTCTTGATGGTTTCTCTTTTTCGCACAATAAGCTACTATTGTGATACTTCTATTACCAAGTGAAATCAAGCGGTTATTATCTACACTACCTCTTAAGTGATCATATTTGCGAGAAAGTGCTGCTCCAAGTTCTCCATGAAGTCATCAACCTCTTCTGTTGTTCCAAGACCCTTGCACCACTTGGGGTATATGATTTTACCTTTAAGAGGAAGAGTTGCGCTCCATCGGTTTCCCCTTTCTCCTAAATTTTTGCTTCCAATATGGCCTGTAGGGATTCCCTTCTTTTTAAGAGTTTACTAGCCTCAACATCAAGAACATTATACATGTCTCTTTGGACCTCCGCCTTTTTAAGAGTTTACTCGCCCCTCGCTTGGACCGTCGCCATGACAAACTCCATATTGCTCATGCAACTCCGCGATGCTGTCTTATGACCCCTCGAACTCCGACAAAACTCTTCCCTCATATGCCTTGTTGATTGATGTGTCCCTTGTGTATTCTTTAAAATTCTGCAACGAGCTATCCTCAAATATGTTAAATCTTACTAAAATTCGCCCAGCTTGGTCAAACCTATCTCTAATACCAAATGTCACGGATTTATCCCCTTGACAATGTCGCGTACGACCTTAGCTCTTTTTTGCATTCTTCGCAATAGCTAAGTCAACCTTCGCCTATTTTCTGGTAGCAGAATTATATGCACACATACATGTAAATGGTAAAAAAGGGAGAACAAAACATTCAAACTTCTATTCACAATTTTAAGCTTTTTAACTCTTGAATGGATGGCTTGCATTGCTACTTGTCAGCTTCGGTTTCTACTTGATTTGGGAGCAATTCCTTCTCAATCAGTGAAGGTTGACATGCAGCTGATGTTCCAGTCACTGCAAAACATCGCTTGGTGTTGAGTCAAGAAACAGAAGCTTGGTGTTGAAATCTAGGTTCTCAGATTTTACTTTTGATACTTATTGGCAAGCATCCTTCATGCAGTTTCTTGGATTATTTTCTTGCTGGTGACCAATTCCTTGTTTTTTTTCCATCTTTCCTCTCTTCGCCTCCACTGTAAGCTGCTATCAAAACATTGCTTTATTAAGTAACAACTAACAAGAACGAAGGTTACATCATTTTATGCAGCATTCGTTGTCCTTTTTACCATCTTTCCTCTCTTCACCTACACTGTAAGTTGCTATCATAACATTGCTTTATGAAGTAATAAGAACGAATGTTGCGTGATTTTAAGCAGTACTCTTTATTGTCATAATCATCTCCCGATGAATTTTTTTAGATTTGTTTATGTCAGTTCTTATTTTGACCCAATTTTCAGATTGATGTAGCAGAGATAATTGAAGAAGCACAAGATTCAAGTACTTTGTCATGCATGTCAGGAGCTGCAACGGATTTTGTGAGAGGGAGTATATATAACAGACCCTTCCACCCGGGAGGTCTGGATAATTCACAATCAGAACGGGCACTTCCAGATGGAGCTCGAAATGGTGAATGGATTCACGAGATCTTTGATGGTGGTATTGCGCAGTGCGTGACTCCTAGTTTCAGAAAGGGTGTGGACTTGGGCAATCTGAAGGTAATCATTTTTTTCCCTTTGCCTGTGACTTCAATTCTTTATCTAAGAGTAACAATGAAGTACATTACTTTCATATTGTGCAGGGATTTCCTTGTCAGTGGAAGTTAGCCAAGCGTCAGGCATCTTTATCAGATAATTTGATTGAGGAAAATCCGGTAAGTATTTCTTAATAAACAAAGCAATTTTTGGCTCCATTTTAGTTTAATTATTACATATCTGTCTTGTTAGTAACAGTCATCGAAAATTCTTTTTGTTCCTTGATATTATTCCTGTTGTCTTTTGGTTGCATAATCTTTGCCGCGTTTAAGCATGTACTATGATTTTATGAAATTATGGTTTTATCTTTTCTTTTTCATTGTTTGCTAAGCTTTTCTGCAGTATTTCCTTTCACATGTCATTGCTTTAGTCTCAATGCTTTCTTGATGCAGGGTAAACTGTCAGTTCAATTTGATGAATTATTCAAGAAAGTCTGGGAGAAAGACGTTTATGAAATTACAGAAGCTGCTGGTACTAAAGCTTCTGGCCTCTCTTTATGTTTTATTTGACTCATTGACTGTAGGGCTGAATTTTTTTTTACCTATTTTATATTTCAGGAGTTTTAGCATGCTTGAAATGTTGTTCTTCTTTGTATGTTTATGGCGATATGGAGAAAAATATTTGTTGGTGCTTAGTGTTGGATTTTATTACAATCTTTGAGTGGGAGGTGAATAAAATATTTTAAAATAATTGCTCGCTCCGAGTTATGCACAATGGAATAATATAGTTAAGCACAAAGAAAGTACACATGCAATGAATAGGAGTAACAACAACAACACTCTAGCCTTTATCCCACTATAGTGGGGTCGGCTATATGGATCCTTTGTCGCCATTGTACCCTATCTTTTGTCATAATCTCACTAATGCGTAAGTACATAGTGTCTTTCCTTAGAATTTCATTCCAAGTCTTTGTTGGTTTACCCCTCCCTCGTTTAACATGCCTAGTGACTAGACTCTCACAACGCCTAATAGGTGCCTCTAATGTTCTCCTTTGTACGTGTCCAAACCATCATAGTCAAGCTTCTCACATCTTCTCTGCAATTGGTGCACCTCATGTCTTATCCCTGATACATTCATTCCTAATTTTATTCAGTCTCGTATGTCCACACATCCACTTAAGCATTCTCATCTCCGCAACTCCCATTTCTTTGCTCATGTATTCACTGCCCAACACTCAGAACCATATAGCATCGCTGGTCAAATTGCAGTACAGTAAAACTTGCCCTTAAGTTTTAATGGTACTTTACGATCACATAAGATCTTTGACGCGCCTCTCCACGTCAACCAATCCATATTGAATAAGAGTAAATGACAATATTTTATTCAAGGTAGATGCTTGTAATCTTTTAATTCTAAGATCAAAGACAATAATACAAATCTTTAGCATCTTTATATGTAATCGTCTCGACCTGGTTGGCTCCCGTCAATCCATACCCGGATGATGTCAAGCTCTCTCCTACCGAAGATCTCACAAGAACTTCCCTGTTCTTTACTCTTCCGCTAAGACCATTTCTATTCCAAGATCTACCCCCGATCTAGACGCCTCTACAAGGTGATTTCCTACAAGGTCTACCCCAACCACCCGGACGTCTTTGCAAAGACGTTTTCACGTTAACAAATGCAATAAAAAAGTCCAAATACAAAATACAAAGATGAAATAGTAAATAAAGACTAGGTAAAGAAGACTCCCAAACAATGGAACCATTTCACAGATGAACATTGTAACGCAAAGGTTCTCTCTTTGAAGTGGTTTGGAGGGTGAGGAGATTTTCTAGACTTTGGAGGATGAAGATTAATCTATCGTCTTCAGGTTTGTTAATGAAGGAGAAAAGATTGTAATAGATTAATAGTGGAAGAAGATCACCACATTCTTGAAGTCCTTTATGTATGTAATCTCGTGCTTTGTTTCATATTGGAATTAGAAAAGGGAATAGAAGAGTGCCATATATTCACCTACATGGGGGGGGGGGGGGTAATATATAGAAGTTACGACACATAATACTTGACTCACAATGTGGGACTATATCCACTTATATATTAATAGACTTAAGTAATAAATACTGACATCTCAACACTCCCCCTCAAGTTGGAGGGGAAATCTCTGTTTTGGACACATCAAATAAAGGAAACAGAGGTAGGTGACTTGGGATAAAACATTTGACGAGCCACCAGAGGAAATTCCAAACCGGGTAATCAAACTGGTGACATAGCTACATAATGTAGACCCACACACGACGCATGATCCATTCGTGACGTGGACTCACTGGAATCTGGTCAACCAACATCACTTACACACAACATGCGAAAGAGAACAAAAAGATGTGGAGCAAATCATCAAATGATCAACTGGGGATAATCCACACAAAAGGCGGTCCTACACAACAGAGTCCGGTACGACACTTTCCCACAAGACACACCCGCTGAGATTAAAACAATCAACAATAATCGTGCCCCAACACATTACTAATCGAAAGAAAAAATGGGGAGACTCAAACAACATACAACAGAAGCCTGGAGGCCGTGTGGGACTAAGGAGAACAACGAAAAAGATCATCCGAGTTACCCTCATCCCAAATACTCCCCCCCAACACATTACTAATTTGAGGAGTGACGGAGAGAGGCGATGCAGAGATACATAATTCGCCAAAGGATGAGCCATTGATGTTGATACTGAATCGTCTGGCCGCGAGATGATTTTGGTAGAAGGGAGCTGCTGTAGGAAACTAATCTTGGACGAACGACGAGTATATACACAACGAAGTGATGGTTGTGGAGCGGGTGCTGGGAGCGGTGAAGGAAGAAATGGGAGAGACAGAGTCGTGATAGGGACAACAGGACAAGCGACATGGATTGGTAGAGACGGTGTCGAAGGAGAGGAGTGGAATGGTTGATCCTCAAGAAAGGTCACATCTGCCAAAACGATCAGCTCGACATCAGTATGAGAGTAGCAGACATAGTCCTTCTGAGTGCGGGAGTAGCCAACGAACATACACTTGACAACGCGAGCAGCTAGCTTATCAGTGGGTGGACCAAGAGTGTGAACATAACATAAACAACTGAAGATATGAGGTGTGAGGGAGAACAGAGATTTGGAAGGAAAGATGAGACTAAACGGAGAAGTGAAGTCGAGCATGGAGGACATGCAATTGATGAGATGACAAACAGTAGAAACAACAAAATTCCAGTATTGTGTGGGTACTTGCATTTGAAACATGAGTGACCGGACGACATCAAGGAGATGACGATTTTTCCGCTCGACGACACCGTTTTGCTGGGGGGGGGGGTATAAGCACACAAAGTTTGATAATGCCGAACTCGGTGCATAAATTTGAGAAGATGCGACTAGTATATTCACGAGCATTGTCAGTGCAATTTACTTTTAACATAGTCGAGAATTGCGTACGCATCTCAGTAATAAAAGTATGAAACACAGATGTTAGTTAAGTACGATCATGAAGTAGATATAACTAGGTGAGACGCGAGTAATCATCAATAAAAGTTACAAAATAGCGATATCCAAAAATACTAGGGATTTTATAGGGCCCCCAAATATCAGAATGCACCAAAGAGAAAGGAGTATCACTCCGAGTATATGTAGGAGAAAAAGAAGTACGATGCTGTTTTCCATAGATACACGACTCATAAGTAAACTCTTGCAATGAAATATCATAAAGACTTCTTGTGAATCGGGAGGGGAGCATGCCCAAGGCGACGATGCCAATCAACAGTAGAGATAACAGAGAGAACGGTAGGAGGAATATCAAGAGGTATTCCACGTTCGATAATCCTGCACAACAAAAGAGGAAGGAAAAAAGGTTATACAACAGTCAAGTTCCTGAGTAAGGCGACTAACTGATAGCAGATTGAAAGGGGACCCCAGAGCATGAAGAACCGAGGAGAGAGAGAGAGAGAGTTGGGGTAAGCCGAAGGTCAACAACGCCTAAGACGTGAGTGGTGTTGCCATTTGCGACAATGATGAACTTGGGATAGGTAGACTGTATGTACTGTGGTGGCTTCTGGGAGGTAATGTGGTGAGTTGCTCCCGAGTCCACAATCCAGTGGGGGCTATGAGAGAGACAGGATATACCTTCAGTGGAGAAAGACGCAACCGAGCCAGACGAGCGACCGATAACGCCATGGAGCTGCTGAAGCTGGGTGCGGAGAGCGTTGATATCTTGCCGAGTAGTGGAGTCAGAATCCTGTATAGCAACATCAGTGGGAGGAGCAACTGTAGTAGAAGCAATAAGGTGTGGAGGGAGACCATGTTTGTGGTAGCAGGTGGCTTCAAGATGATCCTCTCGACCATAGTACGTACATTTAAAAGTAGAATGCCCAACACGTCCTCGTTCCCGAGACGTGTGGCGACCTTAGTGAGCTGGTGATCCACGAGCAGGAGCAGTAGGTAAAAGGGGCTGATGGAGGAGAGCTTGAGAGTAATATCCTGGGACCTCAGATGGTGAAGTAACCTTGAGCAGCATAGAATAAACATCAGATAACGAGGGTGTGGTAGGGGAGGAAAGAATCTGAACTCAGACACTGTGAGAATGAGGAGGAGCACGAGCTATTATCATAACAATCCCAACAACTTTCTTTTGTGCCCGTTGTGTAGCGAGATCCGTGGAGGGATACTGATGTTGTATCCAATCCACCAGAGTTTTGGCCTTGGCCACGAAGGAGGTCAAGTTGCCTGTTGTGCCGGGGTCCAGAGATTGAAGCGCGGAAATGATGTCAAGCAAATGCAGTAAGCTGTTTTGCCAGAATAGAGAGAGTGAATCTCCTCCCACATCGCCTTGGCTGTCTCATGATACATGACCATGCGGTATGCCTCGTTGTCCATGGAATTGAGAATCCAAGATTGGACTCGATCGTCATTACGGTGCCAGTCATCGGTGGGAGCAAGGGGAACATCCCGAGTAAGATGATGAAGAAGACCTTTAGTTTGTAGAATCCGACGAACAGAATGTACTCATTCCACAAAGTTGTGCTTCCCAATGAGAGAGATGGTGGTGATCCGAAGCTCATTGCGGATTTCTGGAGAGGGAGTAACGACACGAGAGGGAAGGGGGGAGTCCGCCGTGGATTCCATGGCAGCAAGAGAGGAGGGTGGCCTAGATGAGCTGCGAGTAGAGCATGGTCACAGAAGACCGCATCGACCAGAAGAAAAACAGTCCGCGACAAGAACAACAGATAGAGCAAGATCGCAGTGGGTAGAGCAAGTTCGCAAGAGACTGCAGCGACTAGAAGAAAAAAACAGTCCGCGACGAGAGCAACGGGTAGAGCAAGATCGCAGCGGTTAGAGCAGTGGGTAGAGCAAGTTCGCAAGAGATCGCAACGGCTAGAAGAGAAACCCGTGACAAAAACACAACAACAGAGGCCCGACAACCCACGAAGAACAACAGAGAGGAGGGCAGATCGCGCGACAAGAGTGTAGATCGGCAGACCGCACAACAAGAAATCGCAGATCGGTAGAGAGAGCGCGATTGGGGTCGGCAAGACCAGTTCACAACGACAAGAAAGTAAGAGGCCGCATCGGCTAGAGGAGAAGAGGCCGGCGAACAACAAGATGACCGGGCAACAAGGAGTCGCGGACAAACGACTAGGGAGAAGAGGCCGCAGCGGGCAGACCACGCGACAAGAGAAGGTCGGCAATAGCGAGAAGCTGAGACCGTTGGGAGCGAGAAGCGGAGACCGTTGAGCAGCGGGAAGGGGCCGAACCGGTCTGAAGAAGTGGGGCCCAGAGGAATTCCTATAAAATGAGTGAGACGGGGAGGAGAGGGGAAGGATGAAGAGAAAGGAGGGAAAGAAAGGAGGGAGAGAAAGGAGGGAAAGAAAGGAGGGAGAGAAGCGGGCAAAAAACAGGTAACCACAAGAGGTGCAGTTTAGAGATAAGGAGAGTAGTGGAGCCACGAGATGGGTAAAAGACAGGAAACCACAAGGGGTGCGGTTTAGAGAAGAGAAGAGCAAGGCTGGTAGTTAGAAGAAGTCTAATCCCGAGGACCCGTCTGACTCTGATACCATATAAAAGAGATCAAAATTGAGAGAATAAATCAATTTATTAATTTCTCCAACTTGTATCACTTTGTTACATGCATACATACACTTATATATGAAGAGAAAAGATGAGAGAACTCCAATAAGAGAGATTTACATGGGCCCCAAGAGTGGGCTTTTGTATTGGGCTTTTATCATTTCTCCTTAACAGTTACTATCAACAAGAATTGACGAATGTCTTAGCTAGATGTCAAAAATGTCCTTCCTTATGGTTACTTACATGAAGAAAAATATATGACGCAACCTCCTGGTTATGCTGCTTAGGAGGGGACTCCACTGTGTAAAGTTCGAAAGGGCCATTTATGGTCTTAAACAAAGCCCAAGAACATGATTTGACATATTCAACCAGGTTGTCTCTACCATTGGTTTCTCCAGAAGCAATGCTGGTCATTTTTCTTTATATGAAAAACTAACCATGGACTAGTTATTCTTACTATGTAGACGATATTCATCTTCCTGGAGATGATTATTTTGGAATAAAGAAAACAAAGAAATATCTTCAAGAACAATTTTTACAAAAGAGATGAGTTAATATTTCTTGGGAATTGAAATTGTGAGAAATAATAAATTTATGATTCTCTTTTAACGCAAGTATGCCCTAGATCTTCACAATGAGATCTGTCACTTTGGCACAAAACTTGCTTATAATTCTATGCCTATAGACACTGACAAACTTTGGGATGAGACATCTCCTTTTCTATAAGATATTACTCGGTTTAGGCGTCTAGTCGGTAAACTCATTTATCTTACCGTAACCGAACTTGACATCTACTATGCTGTTGGATGCATGCTCTGATTGCTCTCAGAGAGTGTCAACTGGAAGCTGCCTTAAAAATATTACAATGAAACAAAGGGTTTCTGGGAAAACAACTATTGTTTTAATGAAGCAATCGTTTACACATTTAAGCTTTCTCTGATGCAAGCTATGTAAATGATAAGGAAGATCTGGATTCAACACGTATGTCGGAGGAAATCAAAGTACTTGGAAAAGCAAGAAACAAGTAGTGGTGTTCAGGTCAAGTGCAAAAACTAAATACAAAAGTATGCCTCAAACTACTTACGAGTCATAAAATGGTTGAGAACACTTATTCTGGATACTCTTTTATTTTGGAATATATAAGACTCATTGTTCGTCCACTTGTTATATTAATTTATTATTTTCAGAACATATGTTCATATTTACTGCACGTAAAAATAAATTTTGTATTTATAAGATACAAAAATGAGATATTTTAAAATATTCCCATAATGTGTCAGACATTTGACATTTAAAAACTCATTCCAATATTGTCGCCGTCATTCGATATTTACAGCTTCGTCTGCATTACCGTCCACCGCTAGAGTCTGGCCGATGATTCTCTTTGACGGATATTGAGACGTTCATCAATGCATCTAAATAATCTGCCTCAATTACTAGTTCAGGTACCACATACATATGTTGCTACAAACGATTAATATCTCATCTTTCACCTCGAGAAGCTTAGTCAGTTGCCGTTGGTCTTTTTGGTTGATGGCTCTACTGCTCCGGTTTGTGGATCTGGAGTGGCGACTACCGCTTCTCTTCTCCAGTTGGATAAGACTGTCTTCGTCCCAAATTTTTCTTATAATTTAATGTTTGACAGTGCTCCACAAAAATTGCAATGCTCAATCTCATTTTCTCATACTGCTTGTTATTTTCAGGACTTTCATTCGCAAATGACGATTGCTACCAGAGTACTGGGATTGCACGTGATGGTCTCTACTACCTCGATGATCTTCCCACTTTCTTTTTAGCTGCCATCTCCACTTCTCTGCTTTAGTGACATCATTGTCTTGATCATCCCCCGCTACGTCTCCTCCACTAGTTTTTGCCATCTTTTAAGACAAACTCCACTTTAAAATGTGAGACTATCCAATATAATAAGCATCACCGTACAACACTTCCTCTGCTAAACTCTCTAAGAGTTCCGTTCGTCCCTTTTTCCTTGTTTATTCATATATCCGGGGTCCTAGTTCCACTAAGTTTATTGGCGGAGGAAGTCTGTACTTTGTAATTTTTATTGATGATTTCTCTTGATGTATTTGGGTGTATCGTTTAAAGGAACGTTCAAAACTTTTTTTTCGTTTTCTCTACATCTTATAATAAAATTTGCACATAGTTTGATTTACTTCTAAAAACTATTCGAACCGATAATGCGAAAAAACACATTAGCTAGTAGTTTTCATCTTCTTGCACCTCCAACAATATTATCCACCAGACCAGTTATGTGTGTACATTTCTACAAAATGGAGTGTCAGAAAGAAAAAAATGAGCAGACATATGATGTTGATTTCTTTGACACCTCTCTTGTTGCTCGTATCAGTACTGTCCGAGTACTCTTCTCCGTTACTATCAATAAGAATTGACAGATATCTCAGCTAGATGTCAATATGTACTTATTTATGGTTACTTACATGTAGAGAAATATATGGTGCAACGTTCTAGTTATGTTGCTCAGGAGGAGACTCAGGTGTATAAACTTCGAAAGGCCATTTATGGTCTTAAACGAAGCCAAAGATTATGATTTGACAAATATAGCCAGGCCATCTCTTCTATTTGCATCTCCAGAAGCAA
The DNA here is from genome assembly GCA_039513925.1 of Platanthera zijinensis. Lineage (NCBI taxonomy): Eukaryota > Viridiplantae > Streptophyta > Magnoliopsida > Asparagales > Orchidaceae > Platanthera > Platanthera zijinensis. Next base: position 220,318,523 of record CM077080.1, on the reverse strand, counting down.
TGCTGTTCATTCTCTTTTTATACGGAAAACCAACCATAGACTAGGTATTCTTGCTATGTAGATGATATTCTTCTTACTGGAGACGTGTAACACCTCCATCCGTCAATGTAGAATATAACAGAAGGTCTGGCCGGGGCCCCACGCCATATTTCATGGACAGTCAGCGGAGTTACAGATGAATATCATAAAGACCAAACGAATCCTAACTCAGAGCATTCTAGCGGAAGCTTCAAGGATTAACATAACTCAAGTATTAACAATGTCCACTAATATAACACATGAATGTTATACAAAATACACCAAAAAGTGCGGCCTTAAGGCCTTACAATTGTTCTTCATAAAAGGTGGTTTACAAACATCAGCTCATAGGCTGGCCACACATAAAAACAGTAAAAGCTCTTTGCTTAGCCTTCGAGGGCTGACGTAACATCAAAAGCTGCAACCCGCTATTTTCCGCTCGGCTCTCCAGCACCTGTATAAGGACATTCCACCATAAAGGTGACAAACAAGACAACAATCAGTTTTAGCTGACCAATTTATAACGACCCTACCCCATTCCCGGGGCAGTGGTATCCTTCACTGCAGACATAACATTCATATATAGATATATCACACGAAAGTACAGCTTAAGCACCATTCAATATATCACAAACGTTTGTATCAACTGTCAAACGTTCCGTGCACTCAGGACACATTATCGGTGTACTGGAAATGCCTAGCCCCACCACCGTCCAAAAGTCCCGGACTTGACGGTCAATATTGAGCATTTTAGCTTGACATATAACCGCGTTATAACCACGACTCTCCCCCTATGCCAACGGTAAGTGCCACGTACTTTAGGTCTCTTTAACCGAACCACATAGAGCGGGTACAGTTCAGCTCTTTCCCGTTGCTCAAATCGCCATGCCATCGCCGAAAACCGAAACCTTTGTGGCCAATCTACATGACGCGGGTCAGCCTCCCCTTTCCTGTAATTCAAAACATAACCAATGTTATGTACAATGGCTCTCAAGGCCATCAAAGCTGGGCACCTAGGCTCACAACTCACATGCTGGCGACACGGTCTGCACGCGACAGGCTTCGTAAGCACAATACTATCTGGGAGCTATCGCCAACGATAGCTACTATCGCCTGACGTTAACAACAGAACATCTTTTTCTGTCTTCAGACTCAGCCATAAATGAAATATCTTTCCCGAAAAACCTGCAGCATCCTGCAGTGCCAGAAAACTAGACTTTCACAACATATAACTCACCAAGAGCTATCGCCAGCGATATCCACTGTCTCCCGACGATACCCAATAGTTAATCAAAACCGTGGTATTTTCTGGGTATTTTCCTGGAGCGCATCTTCAGTACTTCCTGTAAGACCTGAACGAATATAAAATGCATTTATTTTTGTAATATTCCCCGGTGATAAAAGAACAATTTCAGTGCCCTGATTGATTTTGCGACAGTTGTTTTAGTTTCGTTTAATTTTATTTGGCTTGGCCTTGGTCACATTAGCTGAATTGGTTTTAATTGGATTGAACTTGGGTTTATATTTTTAACCGGCTGTTGTGTGGGTATTTCCTCCTGGGAGCCGACTGTGCTTACTTTTAAAACCGGCTATGCTTCAGTTGAACGACTGCCTGGGTTAAGCGGTGGGTTTCTCGTGATATAACCTTCCATTCAACCCGTGTCCTCTCATTTTGATGGGACGATTTTGGACGGAGAAGCCGCGGAAGCCGCAAGCGCCGATTGCTCTCTAGGGCTCGATTATTCTCCGATTTCTGTGAATCTTCTTGCGATTGAGAGGTAATCTCCTTCCCTCCACTCCTCTTGTGTTGATCATGAAGTTTGTGTACGGATTGATGATGGGTGAAAACCCTAGGGTTTAGGGTTTTGATTTTGACTCACTCCTTTTTAAATCAAAAGTTTCTCTGTAGCTTTCAACCCTAAACCTTGAATTTGAACTAATTTTGGGAGAGATGAGGTTAAGGTTTCATTAGGGGTTTTGTCTTGACCTCCTTGCAAACTTTGTTTTCCGGCTGTGTTGTTGAGGGCTGCCTGAGTGCTGCCGGTTGTTCTTTTGGGCCGCTTTGTGTTAGCTGTCCGGCTGTTTTAGAGGGGATTTACACCTTGATTTGAGCTGCTGTTCGCAGCCCTTGGTGTTGCCATTGTGGCAACCCTTGAGGCTGTGCATTGGAGCATTTTGGATCGACTATCGTGGGTATTTGAAACCTTTTGTTGGCTGATGGTGCACCTCCTTTTTGAATCATCCAAGCTCGTCCTTCCCTAGACAACTCCTAGAGGTCGTAGTTGTGACCGTCGTAGGAGTCCGCTCGTAACTATTTATGGCGCAACCCTAACGTAAATGATATTTTGATACTGCAGAGGATGGCGTCTGGCGATAGACGTGACGTGAACCCTTCGACGGACAAGGGCGAAAGAAGAGTTGGGGCGAGTCCTTACTGCTTTTTCCTCTTTTGTGAACTTGTTAAACTAGTTACTTTTCAGTTGTTTGATATCACTGAATATATGATTCACCGAAAACGTTAACGTGACTTAGCGAGCGATAAAATTTTGAGGGGAAACAAATACAAATAAATCCTATTTTTTTAAATAAATTGAATGAATCGAAAAGATGGACATTGAATTGGATTTGAGAACGCGTCGACGCATCAAAATGCTAAGGGTCGGCCTTGTAGGGGGGAAATGGTTCAGACTCCTACACCTCGTGAGGGGGGTATAACTCTCACACATCGTAGGGGGGGTTGAACTCCTACAGATTATGATATGAATCCGATTAGGAGGCATTAAAGCCTGTTGCGCGTAGAAGCGCCCTAAAGTGGATAATGATATGAAGGGTCGACGGACCCGAATAATTGAGATATTCGAATGACCCTAAGTATTTCGAGAAACGAATTATGAGTAAATGGAAATTTATAAAAGCAGTACAACTGAAATATGAATTGATGTCAGAGATAGATATGTTGATTTTACCTGTTCCTAGCTTAGAAACATGTTCATATAGATTTCATTGATGCTGACTTTCTTGTCTACTTGCAGTGCAAAGTTACATGTAAGGGTAAGGAATTCACTTAGTTTTCAAAACTAATTGGTTCCTAATTTATTTTAGGAACCGAGCACCAGCGTATCAGACCCCGCTAGACGGGCTCAGCCAGAGGCAGATCGAACACCAGTTGCAGACGTGGCTCGTCCACGGGTTAGCATGAGTTTATTTTTTTTACTTTTGTTGGACATTTAGACACTTTTGTACCTGACATGTATACAGTGTATATATATTCTGTATATTAATGAAATGTGATGTTATGTTTTCACTGGTACACTTCGTTTATTATAACTGCTGTGCATAATTATGTGAAAAACCCACTCAGAAAGAAAATTTAAATTGTGGCGGATTTTGGGCCGTTACACTTCCCCCTACTCGGTTCACATGCACAACCCCTCGGACTCCATAAACTACCCTTTTATACTCAGAGTCTTCTCCGGCGCGCAAATCAAAGCATCACCAATACAGACCATCCTGTCCGGATGAGCTTCACACAACATGCCTATTCCATACTATGATTTTCAGATTCTATATGCAAAACTACCCGGGGATATCATATATCAACCCATCAGAATTCCCTTCACTTTCCACCTTTTGGTGGGGGATTCTATGCATATGCAAAACTTAGGATTTTACTTGTCCAAGAAGGAAGATCGCTACCCTCGTAGATCATTTTGGAGCCATGATCAAATCTTTTATCCGGATGGAAAGGATCGCCTTGCTTTCCTCTTCACGAATCTTGTTTCAGCTCTCAATTCCGACCACGGGATCTCCTTCACCAAGCTTCCAAAGCTCAGCCACCAACCCCTCTTCTTCCTTTCTTCTAATGATGAGATGCGAAAGATGAGAGTGAGTGAGAGAAGAGTAGTGATCCTTCTCTTTACTTCTTCTCTGGTTCAGCAGCCTCGGGAATAACCCCAGCCACACGATCCTTTTTTCAATAAGAATGATGAGCCACGATTTCAGCTGACAAGTTAAACATATTGCTATCGCCGAGCGATATCGGTTATCGCCTGACGATATCGTCAGTAACCGCTTTGATACCAGTCAACACTGCTCTTCGACCGCCGTCCGGCCATCCGACACGTGTCCAGCTATCGCCGCGCGATAACTCACTATCGTCACGCGATAGTATACTCAACGATTCGTTGAAATGCGTCGAGTGGTATCGCCGCGCGTTATCTCACTATCGCCGCCCGATAGTATACTCAACGATTCGTTGAGTCCGTTGAGTGCTATCGCCAGCGATAATCACTATCGCCAGGCGATAGCTACCCGTGAGCTCTGTTTTCCAATTTTTGGGGTGTTACAAGACGACTCTTCTGGAATAAAGAAAACAAAGAAATATCTTCAAGAATATTTTTGTAGAAGAATGTTGAAACCTTGATATACTTCTTCAATCTATAATTACAAGTATGGATACATATATATAGGGAGAGAAAAGAGAGAAGAGTTCATTTTTCAAGATGTGGGACTATTACATAAATAGGAAGAAGGCCTATAATGGGCCACTAAATGAGCTTTTACATTATCTTTTTCTAACGCCCCCCACAAGCTGGAACGTACAAGTCGTATGCACCCATCTTGGACAAGAATTGATAAAATAGAGTACTCGGTAGTGTCTTAGTGAAAATATCTGCATATTGGTCAGTAGTTGAAACATGTTTCAACTCCAGGTTCTTCATTTGAACTTTTCCCGAATGAAGTGACTGTCAATTTCAATGTATTTCGTCCTTTCATGGAAAACAGAATTCTTAGTTATGTGTATAACAACTTGACAATCACAGAGTAAGGTAGCTGGTGAGGAAAGTTTTACTCCGATATCTCGTAGAAGACCCTCAAGCCATGCGAGCTCAGATACAACAGATGCTATCGAACGGTACTCAACTTCGACCGAAGATCGAGCAACCACAAACTGTTTCTTACGCACCAGGTAACAAGGTGACCTCCGAAGTATGTACAAATCCGCTGGTGGAGCACCGATCATCTAGGGAATCAGCATAATCAACATCCGAATATGCAAGTAATGTAGGATTAGAAGAGGAAGAAGTTTTGTATACCAGCCCTTGACCAGAGGCTGTTTTTAGGTATCTCAGAATTCATTCGACAGCTTGTAGATCAGACATCTGAGGAGAATACATAAACGGCTGACAACCCCAACAAAAAAGGATATGTCTGGTCTTGTGACTGTTAGATAAATCAGTTTTCCAACCAGACGTCGATAGTATTCTGTATTTGGAAGGAGAAGATCTTCGTCGGAGGCATGTGCATAAAGCTTGTGATTGACATCCATAAGAGTATTAATCGGCTTGCATCCAAAGTAGCTAGCATCCTGAAGAAGTTCAAGACGTTACTTCCTTTGGGATAAGACAAGACCATCGGGACGTCTTGCGATCTCAAGGCCAAGGAAGTATCGAAGGTTCCCCAGATCTTTTGTTTGAAACACAGGATTAAGGTGTTGTTTGACCGCTTGTATTCCCTTTGCATCATCTCCTGTAATTAGAATGCCATCAACATATAGTAGAAGGAGAACCGTTCCTGTTGTCTTATGTTGAGTGAACAGAGAAAAATCTACCAAGCTCCGAGTAAAGCCAACTTCCCGAACAACCCTACTGAACTTATTGAACCATGCCCGAGGAGATTGTTTGAGACCATAAATCGACTTCTTGAGGTGACAAACTCGGGACTCCCTCGTAGTCTCAAACCCGAGAGGCTGTTGCATGTAGACAGTCTCTTGAAGATCGCCATTTAAAATGATATTTTTGATATCCAGTTGATGTAAGGGCTACTGACGATGCACATCCATGGAGAGAAGGACACGAACCGTATTGAGCTTGGCTACCAGAGAGAACGTTTCCCATAATCGAGGCCTGTGGTTGAGTAAAGCCGCGAGCCACCAGACGGGTTTTAAGACTGTCAATTGTCCCATCAGGAGCATGCTTGATGACAAAGACCCATTTACATCCAACAAGAGTCTGTCCTAGAAGAAGAGAGACCAGATCCCACATGTGATTAGCCCAGTGGGTTGTCATTTCTTCGTCTATGGCCGCCCATCAGCCCGGATATTGGAGAGCCTCCTGCACAGAGTTAGAGGCAAAAACAGAGGATAATGTAGTGTCAAAGTTCTGAAGCACCGAGGACAGACGATGTAAGGATACGTAATTTGCCATGGGATGAGCTGTGGAGGTAGGTGTTGGGTCAACATGTCGCAGGTACCAGAGGTTGAAGCCGACAGTAGTGGGGAGGCGGAACGAGGAGGTCGACGAGTGTAGACACAAAGAAGAGGAGGTTCGTGGAGAACATGAGCGTTGGTGGGAAGTGTTGGTGGTGGAGGGGACATAACTGGGACGACAGGCCGTGGTAATGATGGTGGTGGAAGAGGTGGTGATGAAGTGGAGAAAAACGGTTGCTCTTCCAGAAAGGTAACATTTGCCGAAATAGTCACCTTGCGGGTAGTGGGAGAGTAGTAAACACACCCTTTTGAGCACGGGAATAACCAACAAACATATGTTTAGCTTCCCCGAGGATTGAGCTTGTCAGTGGAGGGACCAAGATGATCAACATAACAAGTACGACTAAATATGCGAGGGGTGAGGGAATGGTGGTGTGGAAAGAAAGGTGTGACTGAACGGAGTGACGTTATTGAGGATGGAGGAGGGGAGACGGTTAATGAGATGACATGCCATCGAAGCCGCAAAATGCCAATACGCCTTGGGAACATGCATTTGAATCTTGAGGCAGCTAGCAACATCAAGAAGATGTCTATTTTTGCGCTCAAACACACAGTTTTATTGGGGAGTATAAGCACACGAAGTCTAATGAATAATCCCAAATTCAGAGAAGAGATTATCGAACTCATGACTAGTGTATTCTTGAGCATTATCCGTCCGGAGCATTTTGAATTTATCTGCAAACTGTGTGCGAGTCTCAAACACGAAAGCACAAAACACACAAGTAAGCTCGGAGCGATCACGAAGTATAAACATGTTATTTGAGAATAATCATCAGTAAAAGTGGTAAAACAACGATAACCAGACACACTTGCTATTTTATACGGACTTCAAACATCAGAATGAACTAACGTAAAAGGAGCAAAGATCCGAGTACAATGAGGAGGAAAAGAGGAACGCTGTTGTTTTCCCAAAATACAAGAATCATAGGTAAAAGCAGGAAGCGGAGCATCAGGAAGAGCCTTCTTGAGAACTGGAAAAGGAGCATGCCCAAGACGCCGGTGCCAATCAACTGAGAAGACAGAGTAGAGAATGGTAGGAGAGGAATAAAGAAGGTAGAGCCCGTTTTGCAGTCGTCCTTTACCAATGATACTCTGTGTCCTGGGATCCTGCATCAGAAAAGAAGAAGAGGTAAATGTGATAAAACAATCCAAATCGGCAGTGAGGCGACTAACATAAAGTAAATTAAAGGGAGAGCCTGAGATATGGAGAGCCGAGCGAAGAGAAATAGAGGGATTGAGGGGTATATCAGTTCGGAGACAAGAGCGGTGTTGCCATTGGCTACAGTGATAAACTTTTGTTGCGGAGAATTCGAGTATCGAGGTGATTTCCGGGAGGTGATATGGTGAGTAGCACCTGAATCCACTATCCAGCGCAGACTAGTGGAGAGAAAACGATACCTTCATGAGAGATGGAGGCAACCGAGGTAGGCGAGTTGTGGAGCAACCCTTGAAGTTGTTGGAGCTTGAGACGAAGTTCATCAAGATCAGCACGAGTGGCTGAAGGGCTGTGGGTAGCAACAATAGTTGGACGAGGAGGAAGACCATGTTTACGATAGCAGGTCACCTCAAGATGACCATCCTTACCACAGAAGGAACACTTAGGCCAGAGCCGACCACCGCGACCCCTCCCCCGGGAGTCTGACGTCCTTCACGGGTAGGGGTCAGGAGAGGTGGTAATGATGCAGGAGATTGCTGGAGAAGGGACAGTGAAGGAGGGATGATAACATCCGGAGGCGGTGAAACCTTTAAAAGCATGTAACACACATCAGATACGGAGGGAATAATAGCAGATGAGAGGATTTGAGTCCGAATACTATGAACATGAGGCAGAACACGAGCCATTATCATGACAATACCAACTGCTTCCTTTTGAGCACGTTGGGAACAAGATCCGTAGTCGGAGGCTGATGCTGAATCCATGCTTCAATCACGGTTTTGTATCGAGCAACAAAGGAGGTTAAGTCAGCAGCATTGTCGGAGTCAAGGGTTGGAAGATCAGTGATGATGTCGTACAAGTACTGGAGACTGTCCTTACCGGAGTAAAGAGAATGTAGCTCATCCCACATCGCCTTGGCCGTCTAGTGATACATGGCCACGGTTCGCCATCAAGAGAGTTAAGGAACCACGTCTGAACACGACCATCTTTGCGAAACCAGTCATCAATAGGTGCAGAAGGAACCGCTTGAGTTAAATGATGCAGAAGTTCCTTTGACTGAAGAACACGACAAACAGAATGCACCCACTCAACAAAGTTCTTCTTCCTAGTAAGTGAAATGGTGGTGATTCTCAAGTCGTCACACAGTTTAGGAACAAGGACAACGACCCCAGTTGGAACTTGGAAGAGAGGAGGCAGTAGAAGAATCCATGTCAAGGTGAGTAGGCGAAGTACACGACAAGAAGACTGCAGACAGAAAACAACAGTTAAGGAGAGGCAGTCCGCACCGCATTGTCCGCACAACAGAAGTAGAAGCCGACGAGAGAGCAAGCGGGAGATTACAGGCGAACACAGAGTTGGGTCTGCACGGTAAGAGCAGAGGCCGACAATAATAAGAGCAAGCTGCGGACTAGAGAAGAGGCCGACAACAAGAGTAAGCTGCGGCTAGAGGAGAGCAGTCCCTGACAGACAATCTTGCGGATAGACCGCAAGAGACCACAAAGGCAAACCCGCGCAGACAATCAAAGCAGACCGCAACTCGCAGGGGCAAGCAGAGGGGGGGGGGGCTTGAGCAAGGAGACCACGCTGAGAGAGCAGCGACTAGAGAGAACAACCACAGTGACAAGAGCTAAACTGCACCAAGCAGTGAGAAGACTACGGCGGATAAAAGAAATCGTAGATGGGCGAACAGACCGCGGCCGAATGGAGCTGATCGCTGCGGGCAAGGAGCAAATTGCGCGACCAGATCGCCCGAGTAGGAAGGAGGACGTCGAACCGGGTAGACCGTGGTGGGAAAAGCAGACCGCAGGAGGACAGGATGGTGTGACCCAACAGTCAAATCTATAAAACTAAGAGGAGGCCCAAGAAAACGAAGGAGAGTTAGCGCGTCGAGTGACCCGCGGACTAGAACGAGCAGTCTGCCTGAAATTCGAGTAGAAGAAGTCCGCTGGAGAGATGCGGTCAGCAAACTCTGCTATCCGCCGAACACAGGAGATCGCAGGAGGTTGGGCAGTTAGAAAAAAATAGGCTGTGTAGACGGATCTTTAGCTCTGATACCATGTAGAAGAATGCTGAAACCTTGTATATACTTTTTCAATCTATAATTACAAGTATGAATACATATATATAGAGAAAAAAGAGAGAAGAGTCTCTTTTTCAAGATGTGAGACTATTACATAAAGAGGAAGAAAGCCTATAATGAGCCACTAAATGGGCCTTTACATTATCTTCATCTAACAATTTTGTTACAGAAGAAATGAGTCCTAAATATTTCTTGGGAATTGAAATTGTGAGAAATTGTAACTTTATGGTTCTCTCCCAATGGAAGTATGCCCACATCTTCATAATGAGATCTGTCACTTTGGCCTGAAACCTGCTTAGAAATCTATGCCTATAGGCATTGACAAACTTTGGGATGAGACATCTCCTCTTTTACAAAATATTACTCAATTTAGGCGTCAAGTCGATAAACTTATTCATCTTACCATAACCCGACTTGACATCTCCTATGCTGTTGGAAGGGTGAAACTGCCTTTAAAATATTACAATGCAGCAAAGGATTTTTGGGAAAACAACTTTTGTTTAAATGAAACAATCATGTATACATTTAAGCATATTTTGATTCAAGGTATGTAGATGATAAAGAAGATAAAAAATTCTTCTAGATTTTTCACGCATGTCGGAGGAAATCAGGACACTTGGAAAAACAAGAAATAAGTAGTGATGTTCAGGCCAAGTACAAAAGCTAAATTCAGAAGTATGCCTCAAACTACTTGCTAGTCATAAAATGGTTGAGAACACTTATAAAAGATTTAGGAGAATTTCTGATTATCCAATCGATTTTGTGATAATCTGTCATCTACATATCTAAAAATTTAGCGTCCCATGAAAGAACAAAACATATTAAATTTGATTGTTACTTTATCAAAGAATAAGTTATCAAGAAGCAAATATGCACTCATTTTTTTTTCCAGATAAACAGTTTGCTGGCCTTTTCACCAAACCAATTTCTTAAATTTTTTAAGTATTTGTGCAAAGCTGGGAATGATCTCTCTCTCTATATATCTTTATTATATAAAACAATATAACATTCTTCAAGTCACACCATACTTTTGTTTTTGAACATTGGATTTACATCAAACTCAAATCCCATCCCTTCATCTACACAGGGCATCACACTCACTCCGCTTTGTTTTCACACTCTTTTAAACCTAACAATCCACACTACGCTCTCTCACGACCAGCTCTCTGCGAGTTTTTCCAGGGATCCGTGTGTCTTCCCTCTGATGACGCCTCTTGCTTGAAGCAAACCCCCCCTGCCGCTTTCCCTCGACAACTCCTCCCACGACTACGGCTCCTCTGACGGTTTGGTCAGTTGATTTGCCTTCAACCAATTCCCTTCTCCCGTTTTTCTTCGCTCCTCACTCCTGGCCAGCAGTGAAACTGTCAATGTAAGATCTTATTCTACTTCTTTCACTTCAATCTTTGTCGGTACTGATTTTCGACCAGTTTTAGGCTGATTTTTAGTTGTTTCCTTCGTTGTTTTTACTTCGTTTTAATTGTTTTCTATCTATTATATCTTCAATATGATTCTGTTTGATTTTCCATTTCAGTTGATCAGTCTTCTTGAACTCCAAATGGCAAGATTTACCGGGCCTCTACCCTACCCACGAGGTTCTGATGTTTACTTCTATTAAATTTGTTCTTTAGATGTTTTTCTGGTTTGTGGAGAGAGGAGAGCTTTGAATCTAGAGAGAGATTTGAAGGTGGAGTTTGGCTAAAAAGGAAAAGAGAGAGGTAGTAAGGGAGAGATCTTGAGGTGGAGTTTGGCTAAAAATAATAATAGAGAGGTAGAGAGAGATCTGGAAAGAGAGAGAGAGAGATGGCGGTAGAGGGGCAGCTCGCCGGAGTAGCTGAAGCCACACTTGCCGGAGTCGAGAGAGTGAGAGGCGGCGCCGGAGTAGCTCGCCGTGAGCTGAGCATCGAGATCGGGGAGGAGAAACCCACGAATGTTCCACCTTCAGGGGTAGCAGGGAGAGGTCGAGAGTACTTCTCTAACCTAAGAGTCCCACTCGAATGCGGCCACAACTCGCCTCGAGTGCGGGCGCAGCCCGCCTCGAGTGCGGGCGCAGCCCGCCTCGAATGCGGGCGCAACCCGCCTCGAATGCGAGCGCAACCCGCCTCGAATGCGGGCGCAACCCACATCGACGCATTGAGCACAGACGAAGTCCGTGCGAAAATGCTAGTATATATATATATATATATATATATATATATATATATATATATATATATATATATATGATCCAGCTTGGGAAGGGGGTGTTAAAGCCCACCTAATAGCCCAAAATGGCCCATTGTACATGTTCCCTTGTATTTATTACTACATCTCCAACTGATGACCCTCCTCCTCCTTAACTCTATATGTAAGGAGGGGAGCTCCCATGTAATAAGTAGAGTCTTTGGAATAATATTTATTTATATTTCAAACTCTCACAATTTCCTTGAATCCCTGAGTTCTACATTTTTTCTTGTGCTTCACTTCACCTCTGAATGCTAAATGAATAGAACTCCATGTTTTGTGTTGTCAGAAGTGGATGAAGAAGTGGTTTTATCTACTAGCTCTAGAGAGAGCACTGAATATTCTGCTTTGGATGAAATATTATCCTCAGGACCTGAACAAGGGTCATCAACATCGAGTGGAATTGTTGATGAGAAAAGGAAGAAGGAAACTGAGGTATGAGAAATCCTCTCATAATTCTAGGTTAGAGATGGTTGAAGTGCGTGTTTATTGTTTTAAGGCTCATTAAACATTTTCAGAGAATTTTTGTGTGGCTTGTGATACTTGCTGGGTGATTTCTACATTTGTCACCCTCTGCTTGTGCTCCCTGTGTTCTTTATACAGTCCCACAACCTGTTGTTTTTGTTCTTATTTGCTTGAATTTTGGATTCTCACTGGCTTCTTGTAGTTTGATTAATTTATCTTTGGCGATTATGAGATCAACCACAGAGAAGAAAATGCCTCTGGTTACATAAACTGTCTACATTAAAACCTTTATAGAGAGTCCTTCCTTTCTTATTGAATGTTTCATTTTTGTCTCTACTGAGCAATATAGCTTCTCGATTAGTTATGTCATTACTCTTCTAGCAAATGTTTTTAGCCCCTTTTATTAAAGTGCTTTTTATATCTAGTGTATGCCCTTGCGGGCTATGTTCTACTTTTACCATATGTAGGGAATTATATTTTTGATTACTTCTACTTATACACCTTTGCAGTCCTGGGCTACTCCTGGTAGCAATGATGAGATTGCTAGTAACTTTCATGAGCTCGTCCCTGAAATGGCACTTTGTTTTCCTTTTGAGTTAGATAAGTTTCAAAAGGAGGTACGTCTTGGTTGTCTGTATTATGTTATTATGATACCTGATTTGATGCACAAATTACTGCCTTAGTTGGTAAACACAATTTATTAGGGTTCTTTATCTTTTGATATGCTCCCCTTCTTTTATCTGGAAGGAAGATTAGTCCGTTAAGTTTTTTATAAGCACAGAATTTTGTGGGCAGTTTTTTTGTTATTGTTTTGATGTAGCGTATCTGCTCATTTTTGGTTGCAATATATTGTTTTCATGCTATCTGGACTTAGTTAATTGCACCGATCGATTTTAAAATTATAAAAACCAGTCTGCTACAATAAAGATTTCAAATATAAGAATAAGCAAGAATTTCCTCTACTTTTTCAGACCATTCTAGTTCAACTATTCCCTAAGATAAAAACTCCACTATGAATATCCAAAAACAGCAAAGCAAAAGAGGGTAGGAAGAAGATACTGGATTTTCCATCGTTGGACTTAACGCTATGTGATGGGATGATAGTTCACAGCCGGGCCTACTCTTATTTATAACCCGCTCGAGGCTGCACATACAGGAGTTAGGGTTGTCGTATGAAATGAAAATATGAGTTCTTTGTACCAAACTGAATGGGCATCAACTTCAAGACGGAATGAATAAGTTGACAAGATGCCGACCAGAATTCCTAGGAAGAAGGCGTACAATAACAAAATAAGTCAGTCTAAGGCCATCATGACACTCTGGAAAAAAATAAAATAACCAAGGATGACATTCCTATCAACTTCAAAGAATTAACTCAATAATGATCGTCCTGAGTTGTCTGTGTGATTTATATTTAGAATCTAGTAATAAAGAAGAATTAATCATCTAAAATTAGCAAAAGAGAGTACAACCCGACAACATGAAGCCTAAAGAACTCATCCTATATTCCTATCCGAAAAGCATGAGTGCGAGCGCACTGTACATCTTAGGTTATATATTCAACAACACATCTAATCAATCGACAATTTGGGAGTCCTTTTATTCTCTCACCAGGCTTGGTTATTGTTATTATAAATTTTTTTGTTAAGAACACACAAATTGTTTAATTAATTTCATTGACCCCTTAATTTTTGTGGTCTCTACACCAATAGATAGTTGGCATTGCAAACTTGAGGGTCAGAGATAGTAGAGATCCTAGATTTAATTATCAGTCCTCTAGTGTTCTATTCCTTTATCTTCAAAAAGAAAGAGTCTCTTCTTTGTTACCTACTGTGAAACTTTGCCTTCTTTGCAAATCTTAAGTTAAGAGAGAGAAAGGAGAAAGGATAAATTTATCCAATTACCATGTGATGCAGGACGACGCGTCGGGCTTGTGCGCCTGTCGGCTTTTTTCCAGAAAGCTCTAAATGCGCGCAATGAAATATGGATTTTTCCAAAATCCATATTTGAGCGGGCGTTGCACATATTTTATGAAATTAAGAAACATTTGTTTTTGTAAAACACGAAAAAATTATTTTTGTTAAAAAAATGAATTTTCTTAGAATAATGGTTCAATTCTGAATCCGGGGAAGGAAGTTCGCAACTTTCGTCCCGTTCCCCTTATCGTAGCAAACGAAAATCGAGAACTCCAAATACGTTTCTGTTTGTAGTTTTTCGACGTAGCGTTCGCTGACAAAATTCAGGCGAAAACCCAACAATGAGTCTATTATCCTACGAGAAAATATAGAGACACACACGAAGGAGGAGAAAGAAACAAATTACTCACGGGAAGAAACGTCTTTTTTGTATTCGAAGTCTATCACGATCACGCGAGGAACTCCTCGTCACCTTCGATCTCCCTCTCCGAGGTCGGTCGCTATTGCATACGGGCACCAATGAGAAATTTCACTAACTCTCACCCGAAAGTGGTTTCACGGAATCTCAAACACTCAATAGTGTAAACAAGACACAAACTAAACAACCTAAAATTCACGCTCTCACACAAGAGGCTCCACGAAATCTTAATCACTTAAGGTGGATCCACGAAATCTCTAACACTCTCAAAATCAAGATTCACACAGTAGAATCAAAATCCCAAAACTCCTACATCAAAACTCACACGGGACAATCCAAATTGCAAGCAGCAAACACTCATAAATTTCAACATCAACCTACATCTAACAACAATAACATCAATTGTTCACTGTTCATCATCTCCAACATGAATGAAAACCAAGCAGAGACTTCAATATTAACAACCAATAACAACACACGTTCATCAAAAATGATGGCTCTCCTAATGGAAAACAAAGACAAACAACAATCTCGTAAGAAAAACTATAACAAACTTAATCTCAAATTGAAATCAATCACAACTACATGTATCAATGGAAGCAAACTTTCATTACATTCAAATATTCATCAATCACCCTTACAGAGAATAAAAACATCCTATTTATACTTATCAAAGTAACCGTCTGCCTTCTCCAAGAAGCGACCATGACCGAGCTTGGTCTTGTACATGGAGCAGCCTGCCGAGACTAGAGGGGGTCGTGGCGTGCAATGTTGTGGGGGAGAAAGCGGCGTGTAAAATTTAGACTCGTGTAACTGTAAAATTGGGAGGAGCGGTTGAGCCCTAAATCGTGTCGTTGCCTTCGAGCAGGTCTGGATCGGGAGGAGGAAGAACCAACCACTTCTTTACGGCAAACTTGGACCGGCTGATAACATTTATATATATATATTTATAGCTATAGGTATTATATATATGTGTGTGTGTGTTTTTGTAAACAGATAACCTTTTCCACAAAAAAAAATTGCAAATTACACAAATTGCAAAATTAAAAAAATGACGAATAAAATATGGTAGATTTAGGGCCGATAGATATCCGGTCGGGTGCGGCGTTGGACACTTGCGTCACCTGATCGGGGCTGGTCTCCACCAACTCTCCCCCTCTCGAAATAACTTATCTCTGGTGAGTGTTCCGATCAGTAGTGCTGTAGAAGATCAACGTCCATGCACTGTAACTTATCGGATAAAACCCAGCTGGTCTCGGTCTCTGGTGTGCTATGCCAACGAAAGTATATCTGAAAACCACCATCATTCGTGGTCACTGTCTCGTCATCCAATATCTCCTCAGGAAGTAAAATCTGTCGCGGAAGTCTGTTAGCGGCTCTGGGAACTGGTACGGAAGAATGTCCTAGTGTCTCATGCTCAACCTGAAACTGTCAGTGGAAATAGGAGGAACTGCAGTGGACATGTCAGTAACTGAATGAATGTCGGTATGTCCTGAATGTGGCTCCTCACTCTTACTCACCAGTCACCAACCCAGAAGGATCAAATGAAGGAGAAGACAATGAAAAATCTAAAGACTCATGCAGATAATCATAGAATAAAGTTAGATTGGTTACGTAAAAACATGATTTGCTCCCCAAACAGAAGACATTTCAAGTTCATACACATTTTACCCAATCCGCTTTACTACTCGAAATGGTACAGTTCTACGGGCAGCTAGCTTCTTTACGGTTCCCGAAGGTAGCCGTTTCGGATTTAGCCGAACCATCACCAAGTCATCCACTTTAAAACTAGTAGCTCTTTTGTGCTTGTTTGCTTGAGTTGCGTATAAATCGTAAGTACTATGTAATTTCCGCTCAATTTTTTTATGCAAATCATGCAAATGCAATGCATAGTTGTGTGCAAACTGGCTAGTCCTAAAAGTGGGTGGTAGTGAAGCTAAGTCTAGCGGCACTCGTGCAGTGTGACCATGAACAACCTCATTGGGAGATAAACCTCTGGATCTATTATTTGAATTATTGTATACCAATTGGGTGTGCAGAAGAATTAGATCACAATTCCCCTGGTGATCTCCTACCAAACAACGCAATAAGTTTTCTAAACTTCTATTTACTACCTCAGTTTGACCGTCGGTCTGTGGATGATAGGCGGTCGAAAATAGAAGCTGTCCCTAATTGTCTCCAGAGTGAACTTCACGCCTCGATCGGTAACGATAGTCTTAGGTATTCCTCGATGTGCGACAATCTCTTTATGATAAATGCGGGCTATATGAGAGACGTCATCAGTTTTGTTACAGGGGATGAAATACACTATTTTAGAGAACCGATCGACCACTACAAGAATGAAATCGTGTTTCCTAATAGTGCGCGGCAACCCAAGCACAAAATCCATGCTAACATCATCCCAAAAAATACTGAGTATCAGTAAAGGTGTGTATAATCCAGCGTACTGTTTATTTCCCTTCGCTACCTGACAAGTGCGACAACTACTAACAATCTGAGCGATAACTCGCTTCATCCCGGGCCAATAGAATCACTCATCTACTAAGACTATCATCTTATCACGTCCAAAGTGTCCATCTAAGCCTCCGCCATGTAATTCCCATACAATGAAGTTTCACAACAAGGTGCAGGGAATACACAGACGGGTCCCACAAAACAAATATCCATCTCAAATGAGATGATCGTTCTCATCGTGAAATAGATCTGATCTTATCGCATCATAGATACCATTAAAATCAGGACAACTGGAATAGTCATCCTTGATACACTCAAATCCTATCATCGGAGTACGCATCTGTGATAGTACGAGGGTGACTCGACTAAGGGCGTCGACAACCCTATTCTCCGTTCCCTTACAGTGCTTGAGAACGAAGGTGTACTCCTGTAAATAAGATACCCACTTAGCCTGTCGAGGGTTCAACTTCTGTTGCGAATTGATGTAATGTAACACCTGATGATCAGAATGGATGACAAATTCCTTGGGCAACAAATAGTGCCTCCAGTGACGTAACGTCTACACAATCGCATAAAACTCGTGTTCGTAGTTGGAATAATTCAGCTTCAAGCCTGAGAGCTTTTCACTGAAAAATCCAACGGGGTGACCCTCTTGACTAAGTACACCTCCTATCCCAACTCCCGAGGCATCATAGGATACCTCAAACACCCGACTGAAATCAGGGAGTCTCAAAACATGCGCAGTGAACATCTTATCCTTGATGCTCTGGAATGCTCTAGCTGCCGATGACGTCCACTGGAAACATCCCTTCTTCGTACACTCAGTGACAGGTGCCATAATCTTACTGAAGTTCTTAATGAATCGACGATAAAATGTGGCTAGTCCATGAAAACTATAAACATCGTGAATATTCTGAGGGGTAGGCCACTCACGAATTTCTCGTACTTTTTCGGGATCCATAGTGATACCAGCGGAGCTCACTGTATATCCAAGAAAGATAATAGACTCAACCATAAAAATGCATTTTTTCAAATTGATGTATAGTCGTTCGGCTCACAAGAGCTCAAAGATAGTGCGTAGGTGAGTCCGGTACTCACTCTCAGTTCGACTATAGATCAAGATGTCGTCGAAATAAACTACTACGAACTTCCCAATATAAGGTCTGAAGACCCGTGTCATCATCCGAGCAAAAATACTAGGGGAATTGAATAACTCAAAGGGCATCACGAGCCACTCATAAAGGCCGTCCTTCGACTTGAAGGCAATCTTCTACTCGCCTCCTTCGCGTATACGAATCTGATGATGGCCATTACGAAAGTCGATCTTAGAAAAGATCGTTGATCTAGTCAACATGCCCAACATGTCATCCAGTCGGGTATCGGGAAACGATATTTCATAGTGATTTTGTTGACAACACGATTGTCAACACACACGCCAAGTACCATCCTTTTTCGGGGCAAGGAGGGCTGACACTGCACATGGACTATGCCTATGACGAATAAAGCCTCTGTCTAAAAGCTCTTTGATCTGCTTCTGCAGCTCCTCATGGGCTGCAAGATTCAATCGGTAATGCGGTAGATGGGGGAGGGAAGCTCCAGGTATAAGATCTATCGCGTGCTGAATAGACCTCATGAAAGGTAACTCAGCCGGAAGCTCGTCAGGGTGTATGTTATGGAACTCCTCTAAGAGTCTCCTAGCAGGTATATGAATAGACTCGTATCTCTCCAGTACGTCAGATGCCTGTAAAACCACTAAGGCATAATAGAAGCCGCCATCAAAACTCTCTCGATGGAACTCAGTGCCTCGTATAATGCTAAGAGTCTTCTTCCTTTTAGTGGGAGGAAAAGATTCTTTCACACTACTACTTATGCGGGATGTTGGTGTTGTGGGTCGCACCGGGTTCAACACTGCTCTCTTTCCGTCCAGTAGAAAAGAGCAAGTGTTCGACCTGCCATGTATGAAGACATCTCGGTTATACAACCAATGTCGCCCAAGTAACACGTGATACATATCCATATGCATAACGCCACACCAAATCTTATCGGAGTAGGTACCGATAGTGATGAGCACTAAACATTTTTTAGTCACTGATAATGTAGTCTTGGTAAGCTATCTGCAATGGGGAAGGATGCGACTCAGCAGTGAGTCCTATGCGAGGTAAAACTGTCTCAGCTATCACATTCATGCAAATCCCTCTATCTACCACTAAACGACATACTTTCTCCCCAGCCTTAAAGTAGGCTTGAAAGATGTTTGTCCGCCAATAATCGACGAATTCTTGTGGTGTAGATAACATGCATTTCACCACTAGAACGTCGGGATCTATTTCCTCATCACTAGGCGCACCGTACACTTCATCGTTCAAAACGTGTGTCCCTCTCAACCAGAGCTTCTTCTACAGGCTCATCCTCCTCAGTCACCTCATGAATCACTAGCGTGTCTTTTCTCTTGGGACAATCCCTAGATATATGACCCATCTGCGGACACTCATAACATCAGATCTGTGATGGGGTCACAATTCCTATTAGGGATTTCCCTTTATGCTCTCTCATATAGGTCGAAGTAGGCTTCGATCCATTCGCTTTACCTTTCGGTTCTTCTTTCTTGTAAGGAGTATTCGCTTTGGGTTGAGATTTTAACTGGGAGGCTCTCTTCTGGTGCTTTTCGATATCGATGACGATAAATATGGTCTCAGCTAGGGAATAATGTCCATATCGAAACAATTCATCATGAATCTCAGGTTGTAATCCACACTTACATTTAGATAAGGTGTCACGTGGATGTTCTACCACGTTGCACCTAATCATAAGGTCCTTCATCTCACCCAGGTAGTCAGATACTGATTTGGACCCTTGACGTAATGCCGTCAACTCGTCTCGTAGACGGGTCTGATGGTGCTGGGGAATGTACTCTCCTCCAATATGACTTTCATTTGGGGACAATGGGTAATGAGAGGGCGTTCATTCCTCTCTAGACTACGCTCTTCACCTATCCAAAAGATTTTTGCTCGCCCAGACAATCTCATTTTGACGAACTGAACCTTTTGGTCCTCCGTCATATGATACCACTCAAAGTAGGTCTCTATGTCTATAACCCATTCTGAAAAGACCTTGGGATCCATAGAACCTTCATAAAGTGGCGGATCTAACTTCACAACTCGTGTGAGATCCAGTCGCCTATCCCAGGGAGGATAGTCGTAATCATCATCGTAAGGATCACGACGACTCCGTGGGGGTGGCGGTCGATGCCAATCTCTAGGTCGATCATCACAATGCATTGCTGATATAAGCCGACGATGGTCTCAAGGACGCTCATATCTTGCTACGTCGTAGTGAGACCTCTCCTGATAATTATCACGAGGGCTTAAAAAAGGCTCGCAATGGGGTTTAGGAAAATTTCTAGGGAAATTCCTATCCTGTTCGTGCTCGACCTCGTACATATCTATGGGATCTCTAGCTTCATCCTCAAAAAGAGGATTCCTCCTAAGCGTAAATTGTTCTACGTAGTGTGGTGGGTATTCGTGCCGTGGACAGACATATTGCTCATCTCGAATTGGAGGTGACATTGACACTCAAGGAGGTACTTCTAAACTGTTCATCTTAACACTGCGGTTTTGAAATCCTTCTCTTTTTTGGTGAAAACTCCCGGTTAACGTCGCTATTTGGTGGGCGACAGGTAGGAACCACGGGGGTGCTTCATTCCTTTCGATTCCACAACTCGGTTGACCACGCTCAACTCGACGCATTTTCGAATTTACCTCTAGAACAATGTTTTAAATATCGGATGTCGGCGACATATCAGATTGAGTTTTTAAATGTCGGATGTCGGAAGTCGGAGACATGTCGAGGATATTTTAAAATATCGGATTTTCATGTCTTATACATAAAATTTTAATTTTTATGTATACTAACTATAATTATATGTTATAAAATAGAAAAATAATATAACAAATAGGGAAAAAAAGTTATTTATACTATGAAATAATATCAAATAATATTTAAGATAAAATATTATTAACAAATACAAAATGATACATTGTAAAAAAATATTTAATAGTATAGAATAATTTTATTTTGATAATAATAAGTTTATTGCAAATAAATAAGATTTAAAAATTAAAACTCCTTGATTATAAGTCTTTTCAAATTTATAAATTATATTAAAAACATGCTAACAATCAACTGATAAATATATTAAATGTTTTCATATTTTTTGTAATATAAAATTAAAAAAATGTTAAATAATTATATAAAATTAGTTGTAAGAATAAAACGTTAAAAAATCAAAATAATGAGTCTAATCGATTTAAACTTACATAATATAGTATTCATAGATGATTTAAACATATGTTGGTAGTATGCTAATATAACATAAAATGTAATAGCGGACGATATATTTAAAATCGTGCTGACCGATATATCGAAAAAATCAGACATGCCGACCTATATTTTACAAAAGGACAATCTATTTTTTTTATGAAAAACATATCGTTCGCCCTGTCGGAGGACATTTAAAACAATGCTCTAAAGGGTGTTGTGGTGGTGAAATGTGATGTGGATAACTCACTCACTAACCTACCACTACGCAGATGCATGTAAACAAACTAGTAAAATGTAATGTATAATTATGCCAAAACAAATATTTTTTTAAAAACAATATGCTATGCGGGTTTCTATACTATGCATGGGGGGATTCCGAAACTTAGAAAAATTTCGGAACCTGACTCTAATACCAAATTGATGCAGGATGGTGCGTAGGGTTTGTGCGCCTATCGGCTTTGTTTCAGGAAACCCTAAAAACGTGCAATGAAATATGGATTTTGCCAAAATAATTTGAGCGGGCGTTGCTCAGAATTTATGAAATTAAGCAACGTTTGTTTTGTAAAGCACAAAATTTTTTTTTTGTTAAAAAATGGATTTTCTTGAAGTAATGGTTCAATTCTGAATCCGGGGAAGGAAACTCGCAACTTTCATTCCTTTCCCCTTGTCGTAGCAAATGGAAATCGAGAATTCCAAAAACGTTTCCATTTGGAGTTTTTCGACGTAGCGTTCGGTGATAAAATTCAGGCGAAAACCCAACAATGAGTCTATTATCCTACGAGAAAATATAGAGACACACGAATGAGGAGAAAGAAATAAATTACCCACAGAAAGAGGCGTCTTTCCGTATTCAAAGTCGATGACGATCACGCGAGGAACTTCTCGTCACCTTTGATCTCCCGCTCCGAGGTCGGCCGTTATCGCACTCGGGCACCAAGGATAAATTTCACTCACTCTCACACAAAAGTGGTTCCACGAAATCTCAAACACTCAATAGTGTAAACAAGACACAAACTAAACAACCTAAAATTCACCCGCTCTCACACAAGAGACTCCACGAAATATCAATCACTTAAGGTGGATCCATGAAATCTCTAACACTTTCGGAATCAAGATTCACACAGTAGAATCAAAATCCCAAAACTCCTACAACAAAACTCACACGGGACAATCCAAAGCAAGCAACAAACTGATGTAAAACAAGATGAGATTTTAGAAACTAAATAATTTTTATCGAAATATTTTATTTATTATAAAATAAAATTTTGGGTTTTGAAAATTAAGCGGATTTTAATTAAAGGGGCCGAGCCGCCAAATCGAGTTTTCGCTTGCAAATCTAACTCGTCGCTTTGGATGTTAAGATGTTCGTTAATTTTGCCTGAGTAAACTCTCACTTGTTTTATGATTCGAACCCTCCACAGAGTTAACACGACCACAAGAAATATGTACGCAATAATTTATGAATAACGATACTAATAGTAGTGCGAACGCAAAAGCAAGCCCAAGATTATTTATGTGAATAACATAAATTTATACTAGTGCAATGGAGCAAACAAATATACCCAAGAAACAACGACGAGACAGTGAACCCTCCAAGCCTTCCACACGAAGGAAGATGATCTCCAGGGAAAACAGGGACGTCGTCGAATTCAGTAGCCGGAGAGCACGCCGAAGTCAACGACACTGAAGGAACCTAGAGTCGTCGGAACAGTACTTTTGGAGTCGGCGACACCCGGGGCGTTCGCTCCCTCAAGGAACCTGACGGCGGTGGCTGGACCTCGCGGAAACAGCGACAGTGGAAACTGGCGCTGGTGGAGTAGCAGGAAACTGCCGTTGGTTAAGTTGCAGGAAACTGGCGCCGGTGGAAACTGGTGCTTTGAAGGAACCCGGACACAGGAGACAAAAGTTTAGCGGTGAGTTAGCACGCGAAATTCGATCGGCAAGTAGCAGGAAATGAAATTCGTTTCCTACCGTGTCCGATCTACCCCTCTAATTTCTTCACGGTGGAATTAATATAGGCTTTAAGATGAAAGCTCTATTCACTCTTTCCAAATATATAAATTCCAAATATGAGTTTTTTCCAGACAATTATTTTCCAAGTATGTATTTTTCAATCATATACATAAATTTTCAAAGCTTACTCAGATTTCTGGATTATAAATTTATACTTTTCTTAAATAGCTTAGGCTTGCCTTTATCGTCTTACTACTACTAATACCGGACCTTTTATTCAGGGTCGTATCGGGCGGTCAAACCGGTGAGCCAAAATGAGTGCAGGAAATGAGGAATGAGAACGAGTACAAAAACAAAACAAGTACAACAATAAAATGCAAAAATAAATATACAAAAATTACGATGCGTCGCATGATGCATCAATTCCCCCAGGGCTTAAAGGGCTCGTCCCTGGCGAGAGCTCGCAAAAAACTAGCAACAAAGAGATCTGGGCGGCGGCGCTGTAACTCGTCAGTGCTAATCCAGGAGCTGTCTGTAATATCCCGCCCTCGCCATGAGACCAAGTAGTGCTGGTATTTCCCGTGGCGAGTGCGAAATTATCGTACGTCAAGAACCTGCTCTATCTTCTTAGTGGTGGGTGTCAGCATTGGTGTTAAGTCGGGTGGAATCTCTAGAGCTGCAACAGGTGAACTCGGGCTAGAATTAGGTGGATCTCCATAAAATGGTGTCAGATCGGCCACGTTAAATATCAGCGAAGTGCCGAATTTTCCGGGAAAATCTAGGAGATAAGCATTCTCACCGATGCGCTTCCGGACTTAGAAAGGTCCAAACTTTCTTTGCTGTAGTTTATGATTTGTACCCGAAGTCAATCTTTGTTTCTTGAAATAAGCAAACACCCAATCTCATTCTGAAAAGTATAACTCTCGACGGTGACGATCGACCAGAGATTTATATTTTTCAGAAGTCGCTCGCAATTTATTAGTAATATCTTTATGCAATTCTTTTAAATAATCAACATGTGCTTGCACATCAAAGGAAATACGTTCATGAATCGGAAGAGGGTGGCGATTAAGTAAATGAGGTATAGGGAATCCGTAAACAATCTCGAAAGGAGATTTAGCTGTAGCGCGATCAATAGAATTATTGAATGTAAATTCAGCTTGTGCCAGTATATGATCCCATTGTTTCAGATTCTCCCCAGTCAAACACCTAAGAAGGTCCCCCAAACTCCTATTAACGACCTCAGTTTGCCCATCGGTCTGAGGGTGATATGCGTTGCTAAATTCGAGTTTGGTACCAAGTGGGGCCCATAGTGTTTTCCAAAAATATTCCATAAAACAAGTATGCCTATCAGAAGTGATCGACCAAGGAATTCTGTGCAGTCTAACGATTTCTTTAAAAAAAGTTCGGCGATGTGTACAACACTTGAAGTTTTCATACACCGAATGAAATGTGCCATGTTCGAAAACCGATCTACGACTACAAAAATAGAATCGTCCTTCCTCTGAGTTCGAGGAAATCCTACCATGAAGTCTATCGAGATATCATCCCACGGCCGATCAGGTATCGGTAAGGGGGTGTATACTCCAGTGTTTTGAGCATGCCCGTTATACAGCTGATAGGTGGTGCAGTGCCTAATGACGTCTGTGACATCACACTTCATATTTGGCCAATAGTAACGAGCGCTGGCGAGATCTAATACTTTGGACTGGCCTACATGTCCACCTAACCGGAAGATTGGAGCTCCCTAAGTAGTTTCTTCTGAAGAGGTCCTTCGCAGATGCAAAGGCGGGTTGTCACGACCTTGCATCTATGGGGTTAACTTCTGGAGATTTCTAGAGAAATCTAGGATCTTGGAGGATTTTCTTGTACATAGAGATTAGTCTAGAATATTCTTGAAATATGTAGATACATAGATGATGGTAGAGTGGTCTCCCTTTCCATCCTTTGGAGGGAAAATCCTTTGGGGCCCCCTCATTTGTAACTCACAAAGCAATTCAAGCAATAAAACTCTCTTACACTCTCTTGCTCTCTTGTTCATTCTTTTGAAGTGCTCTCTTACGTATCTTTTCACGATCAAGTGTTGACGAAGGCTGACTTAGCTAGCTACGAAGGGGCGCAGGAAGGAGCTAAGGCCGCATGCGACGTTGTCAAGGGGACAAGTCTGTGACGGTTGGTATCAGAGCGAGGTTCACTCAAGTTCGTGGTTCGTGCTCAGGTGAAGATGACTTTAGAAGGGAACAACACTTCAAGCATCATTGATGAGCGCGGCAGGGCGACCGTGGGGAAAAGGGAGAGAAGGAAGTGGGACCTAAGCAAAGGTCGCGAAGGTCCCAGCGTGGATCAAAACATGGTGGACATGTTCGAGTATGAGGCAATACGGGATGCATACCTTAACTCTACAACGAAAAGTGGAGGACATATGTAAGTACTTTGATACTTTTCATATGGAACAAGAGAAGATGCAAATGGATATTGATCTTCTGAAGGAGCATACATTGGGCAAATCGGAATCCTCGCATAATGCTTTCGACACTATCATTAGTGACTTTGAAAAGCGCTTGACAAACGTGAAAACAGAAGTGGAAGACTTGCGCAAACAAAGTCCTACCAATGGAGGGAACATTGGAGCCATGGTGAACAACTCAAGGCTGGACGTGCCAAAGCCTAAGAAGTTTGTTGGAAAGCGGGATGCTTTGGAGGTAGAGAACTTTCTTTGGCATATGGAAAAAATACTTGGAGGGATACGATATTACAGATGAAGCCTTGAAGGTACGTCATGCTAGTTACTATTTAGAAGACATTGCTTCATTATGGTGGCGAAAGGTACATGCAGATATTGCCAAAGTACTTTACCGGATCGACTCTTGGGAGGACTTCAAACAAGAGTTGAGAAAGAACATCCCGGAGAATGTGAAGGATGACGACTTACGAAAGCTCACGGAGCTGAGGCAGAAGGGCACCATTGTAGACTATGTCAAGGAGTTTACAACACTATCGCTACAAGCCTTTGATGTTCCCGAGCACATTCTCCTCTTCAACTTCATTGATGGACTACAAAATTGGGTGAAGCAAGAGGTCAAGCGGAAGGACCCAAGGACCACCAGAGACGCCATTGTTATCGTCGAGTCTCTTATTGAGTTCAACGCCAACCCAATCCAATCAAGGAGAAGAAGGACAAGTTCAATAATGACAAAAATTGGGGAGATCGGCGAGACAATAAGACCACCCACTTCAAAGGTGGATCAAAGAGCTTGCCCGACCCGCGAAAGGAGTTTGAAGAAAAAAAAATAAGTTCCGTACCAAAAGGCGGATGTTATATGTGCAAGGGGACACATCCAATGAGCAACTGTCCAAAGTTGGGTTCATTATCTGCTATGGTGGAGAGCCAAAATGTCACCCCACCGGAAGAAGGTACTTCTCAAATGAGTTCATTGCAATTACTAAACGCTTTGAACGTGCAACCAACAAAAGCTACATCAAGCAAGGGGCTGATGTATGTGGAAACTTTGGTCAATGGGAATACCATTAGGGCCTTAATCGACACAGGAGCTTCACACAACTTCATGACAGAAGGAGAGTCCAAGAGGTTGGGCTTGCAAGTCATTAAGGGCGGAGGTTGGATCAAGACGGTGAACGGTCAAGCAAGGCCGCTCGATGGAGTTACACGCAACATGGAGTTGCGAATGGGCACCTGGAAGGGTCGGGTAAACTTCTCTATAACACACATTAATGACTTCAATGTTGTGCTAGGAATGGACTTTCTAGAGAAGATGCAAGCCATTGTCATGCCTGCACATCGCTCAGTTTGCATCTTAGAGGAAGGAACTGCATGCATGGTCCCAACGATGCAAGGACCATCAAAGTTGGACAAGGAAGGGCCGAAACAACTCTCGGCTATGCAAATTGCAAAAGGGTTCAACAAGGGTGAACCAACATACTTGGCCACCCTAAAGGAGGAAGACAAAGGCGACAAAATGGAGGAGGTGCCTCACCTCATTGCGGACGTTCTGGTGAAGAATGCGGACATTATTCCCGCCGAGTTACCTCTCAAACTACCACCTCGGAGGGAGGTGTATCACAAGATTGAACTTGAGCCGGGGACAAAGCCACCGGCCAAAACACTGTATAAAATGGCTCTCCCTGAATTGGAGGAGTTAAGGAAGCAACTTCAAGTACTGCTAGAGTCGGGAATGATCAGGCCATCAAAGACGCCATTTGGTGCCCTAGTGCTATTCCAAAAGAAGAAGGATGGAACCTTGCGGCTTTGCACCGACTACCGAGCACTAAACAAGGTTATGATAAAAAACAAATATCTCATTCCTCTCATTGCGGATCTCTTTGACATGCTTGGGAAGGCAAGGGTCAACTCCAAGCTGGACTTTCAAAAGGGATATCATCAAGTGCGGATTGCAAAAGGGGATGAACCTAAGACCACTTACGTCACAAGGTATGGAGCATTCGAATAGTTGGTGATGCCCTTTGGTTTAACCAACGCACCAACAACTTTCTGCACTCTGATGAATCAAATATTCAACTCATACTTAGAAAAATTCGTGGTGGTGTACTTGGATGACATCGTGGTTTACAACGACACCCTGGAGGAGCATGCCAAGCACCTTAGCTTGGTATTCCAAGCATTGCGAGAGAACGAGCTATACGTGAAGAAGTCCAAATGCTCATTTGGACAAGAGGAGATACAATTTCCGGGACATGTCATTGGACATGGACAACTACGAATGGACATTGCGAAGGTGCAAGCCATTCAAGGATGGGAGCCACCCACAAAGGTGACTGATCTACGATCATTTCTTGGCTTGGTGAACTAATACCGTAGGTTCATCAAGGACTACTCGAAGAAGGCAGTGCCATTGACAGACTTGTTGAAGAAGAACAAGGTTTGGCTATGGACGGATGAATGCCAACGAGCTTTTGAAGACTTGAAGGCAGCGGTTTGCAGTGAACCGGTACTTGCCTTGCCAGACTTCAACAAGAGCTTTGAGTTGCACATAGATGCATCAGACTTTGCGATCGGTGAAGTACTAATGCAAGAAGGTCATCCCCTAGCTTTTGAAAGTCGCAAACTCAACGAGGCGGAACAAAGGTACACCGTTCAAGAGAAGGAAATGACAGCCATAATACCTTGCTTGCAAGTATGGAGACATTATCTACGAGGAGCACAATTCACGATCAAGACGGATAATGTTGCATCAACTTATTTCCAAACACAGAAGAAGTTGACAGCAATGCAAGCACGGTGACAAGACTTCTTAGCAGAGTTCGACTTCATCTTGGAGCATAAGGCGGGGAAGACTAATGTTGTGGCAGATGCACTAAGCCGTAAAACCGAGCTAGCCATGATATCCATGACTAATGGAGGAATACTAGGTCGCATAAGGCAATAGTTGAAAGAGGATCCTCTTGCCATGCAACTTTTGCATCTGGCCAAGGAAGCCCAAGCCAGGAGATTTTGGGTAGAGGATGAGCTACTCTACACCTAAGGAAGACGACTATACATCCATAAGTGGGATAACTTACAGAGGGATATCATCAAAGAATGTCATGACACAAAATGGGCGGGACATCCTAGACAGAAACACACGTTGGCGTTGACATTTGACTTGTTTGCCAACAAGACAAAGTGGACAACAAGCAACCTGCTCGACTATTGGAGCGTTTGACTTTGGCAGAGCATCCTTGGGAGTCGGTGACACTTGACTTCATTAATGCTTTGCATAAATCAGAAGGGTGCAGATCGATCTTAGTAGTGGTGGATCGATTCTCCAAGTATGGAACATTCATCCCAGCACAAGGGACACTACAGCGGAGGAGGTAACACGTCTTTTCTTTAAGAACGTAGTGAAGTATTGGGGTTTGCCAAACACTATTATTAGCGATCGAGACCCCATATTTACAGGGAAATTGTGGATAGAGTTGTTCAAGTTGTTGGGATCTGAACTCAACTTCTCCACAAGCTTCCACCCTCAAACTGATGGGCAAACTAAGAGGGTGAATGCGTTGCTCGAGTGCTACTTACGACACTTTGTGAGTGCCAATCAAAAGGACAAGGCTAAGTTGATGGTTGTGGCGCAATTCTCTTACAATCTACAGAGGAGTGAGGCAACTGGAAGGAGTCCATTTGAGCTTGCAAATGGAAGGCAATCACTTACTCCACACACTGGCCACAACTGATGAAAGAAGAAGCCCATGAGCATAGAAAATGGCTAAATCTTGGGAGGAACAAACAGACTTAGCGAGAGCATGTTTAGAGAAAATGCGCAAGAGGACGAAGAAGTGAGGTGATTCAAAGCGACGGATGGTGGAATACACGGTTGGGGACAAGGTCATGGTAAAACTTTCACCCCAACAATTCAAAGTCTTGCGCAACTTGCATAAAGGATTGGTTAGAAAATATGAAGGCCCATTTCCGGTGATTGCTAAGGTGGGTAAGGTTTCATACCGCCTCGACCTACCAAACTCTTTGTAGATACATCAAGTGTTTCATGTTAGCATGCTAAAGCCTTATCATGAAGACCATGAATATCTTTAAAGGGAAATATCTCAAAGAGAACCGCCAGTGATGACCAAGTCTTTTAACAAAGAGGTGGAAGAAGTGCTCACAAAAAAAACAGTGCGGAGAAGAGGCGTGCTAGGTTTGCAATATTTGATCAAGTGGAAAGGAAGGCCAGAGTCTGAAACGACATGGGAAACTTTAGCGAATCTCTGGCAGTTCAAAGACATCATCCAACAGTATGAAGCGACGAGGGCGTCACCAGGTTAGGTGGGGGAGGATGTCATGACCTTGCATCTATGGAGTTAACTTCTGGAGATTTCTAGAGAAATCTAGGATCTTGAAGGATATTCTTGTACATAGAGATTAGTCTAGAATATTCTTGAAAGATGTAGATACATAGATGATGGTAGAGTAGTCTAGACCCTTCCATCCTTCGGAGGGAAAATCCTTTGAGGCTTTTATAAGGGGAAGACCCCCTCATTTGTAACTCACCAAACAATTCAAGCAATAAAACTCTCTTACACTCTCTTGCTTTCTCGCTCTCTCGTTTATTCTTTCGAAGTGCTCTCTTACGTATCTTTCCACGATCAAGTGTTGACGGAGGCTGATTTAGCTAACTGCGAATGGGCGCAGGAAGGAGCTAAGGCCGCATGCGAGGTTGTCAAGGGGACAAGTCCATGACAGGGTGCCCCTAAACAAATAACCCTCACTCACGACGTACTGTGTGGTGGGCTCAGTCCCACTGTGCTGACATGAAATCCAAATGTCGCGGAAGAATTGATCGGTAGCGTAGAAGTTGTGCTGTGAATCTAAGTCAGTGATGCAAGGCTTCAGTGTAACTAGCAGATGAGTGCGACGACTAAGTGCGTCGGCTACTCGGTTCGTTGCACCTTCAAATGGAAAGTGAACTCCTGCAGGTAAGCAGCCCATTTGGCGTGACGTCTGATCTCCTTTTGAGAGTTCAGATGTTTTAGAGCCTCATAATCAGTGTTCAGCACAAACTCGCGCTGAATCAGGTAGTGTCTCCAATGACGGAGAGCCTGAACGATAGCGTAAAACTCCAAGTCATAAGTGGAATATCTAGTCTCTGCCTCATTCAAGCTTCTCACTAAATAATGCTATGGGTCGACCCTCCTGACTCAAAACTGTGCCAATGCCTATAATAGATGCGTCACAGTCAACCTCAAATTTTTTGTCAAAATCAGGTAGCGCTAAAACAAGTTCACTCATGAGTCTCTCTTTGATTAATATAAACACGTGCTCGACTTCTTCAGTTCAAATAAACAATTCTTTCTTCAAGCAATCAGTCACAAGTGTGATCAATGTACTAAAATTCTGAATAAACCACCGATTAAAAGATGCTAGCGCATGAAATCCCCGAGCCTCAGTAATCGTCCTAGGGCTAGACCATGATTCAATTGCCTTGATCTTTTCTCTATTAACTCTAATGCGCTCAGAAGAAATGATATCCTAAGAAGGTCAGGATATCCGTAATAAACGTGCATTTCTTCAAGTTTATATTTAACTTATTTTCACGTAGAATCTCTAAGACCTGTCTAAGATGAATCATGTGCTGATCGTGATCATGTTGGAAAAGCCCATATAAAGAGGCCCATATTGGAGCCCTTTTATTTAGTTTTCTTCTTTTCTCCTCTTTAGTCCCACATCATGTATAGGGATCTCTTCTCTTTTTCTCCCTCATATAAATGTGTATTCGTACCTTTTATTTCATTATTGAGAAAATATATACAAGTTTGAGGTTTTCTCCACATGGTATCAGAGCCAATCAGTCTCTCCTTACGGCTAGCATTCTGCTAACCGTCCGGTCTTCCCTTCTCGCGCAGGGCGTGGTTTGGTTTTGTCTAACCGACCAACCTTCTCTTCTCGCGCAGGGCACGACCTTGTTTCTACCCGCTTGCGGCTAGAAATTTCCTACCCGCCTCTCCTCCCCACCAATCCCGTGGCCTCCACCTCTTCTCCATTCTTCGTTTTATAGGACTCTCTCTAACAGATGGGGCCTTTCTCCCTCGTCCCTCTATCCGTGCGGTTTCTTCCCTACCTGCTGCGATCTCCCTGTCTACCCGCTGCGATCTCCTTGTCTACCCGCTGCGATCTCCCTGTTTACCCGTGCGATTTCTCTCACCGCTCTCTTGCCGCCACACCGTTTCTTTCTCGCGCGACTTCTTCTTTTGTTCTCGCGCGGCTTCATCTTTCGTTAGTCGCTGCGGCTTCTCTAACTGCTGCGAGCTCCGCATCTAGGTCGCGACATCTTCCCTTGCTGCTGGTGTACTTGCCCTTACAGTGCGGACTTCTCGTGCGACTTCATCTTCGTTGGTTAGTCGCTGCGGCTTCTCTAACCGCCGCGGGCTCTGCATTTAGGTCGCGACATCTTCTCTTGCCGCTGGTGTCTTGTCACTGAGACTGTGCGGCCTCCCCAGTTCTCTAGTCAAGGCGACTTCTCCTTTTTACCCGCTTCGTTTCTTTGTTCGCGGCCTCTTCTGTGCTTTCCGCCAGACCGTTGTCATCCAGTCCGTGCGGTTTCCCTGCCGCCTCGTCCAGCTCGCTGTTTCTAGTCGCCTGTTCTACCCACGCGGTTTTCTTCCTATCCGCTGATCCTCTTGCCGCCGATCTAGCCTCCTAACCACCTAGACATGGGGCCTTCTCTTGAGTTTACTGGACAGGCGGCTTCCTCCACTACGGATCGCCCGACCCTTGCCCCTGAACTTTGGGATGAACTGCAGATTACTACTATCTAGTTAGCCGGGAAGAAGAACTTTTTGGAGTGGGTGCACTCGGTTTGCCGCGTTCTTCAGTCCAAAGATTTCCCACATCACTTGACTCAAGCTGCTCCCGCTACTCCTACTGAAGACTGGTTGTGTAATGATGGTCGCGTTCAGACCTGGCTTCTCAACTCCCTTGATGGAGAACCGTATCGCATGGTCATGTATCATGAAATGACTCAAGCGATGTGGGATGAACTCCATTCTCTCTATTCCGGGAAAGATAGTCTACAACACTTGTATGACATCATAACTGATCTTCAGATTCTTGATGTTGGCAGGGCCACCGACCTCACCTCCTTTGTTGCTCGGTCCAAAACTCTGGTTGAAGCATGGATTCAACATCAACCTCCTACGATGGATCTTGCTGCACAACGTGCTGAAAAATAAGCTGTTGGTGTTACCATGATGATGGCTCGTTTGCCACCGCATCTTCATAGCGTTCGGGCTCAGATCCTCTCCTCTGCTGCTACTCGTCACTATCAGATGTGTGTTTCATGTTACTCAAGGTCTCAACGCCTCCTGATGGTTCTAAACCTCCATCACCGGCTCTCCTTCAACAGACTTCTGCGCCCTTACTGCCCCTTCCACCTTCTGCTCGGGGGGGGGGGGGGCATTCCGGCTCCCTACTGCGGTAAGGATGGCCACTTTGAGGCCACGTGCTATCACAAACATGAGCTTCCTCCTCGTCCACAGGCCGCCGTTGCTGTCCACGACTCATCGATCACTCGTACTGACATTGAAGAGGTCCAGCTTCACCTCCAACAACTTCATGGTCTGCTCAGTTGCCCACCTGCCTCCATTACCTCGGCTGCCTCCATCTCACATGAAGGTATCACTTGTCTCTCCACTAGTCCGCGGTGGATAATGGATTCAGGTGCCACTCATCACATCACCTCCTTGCGGCCACATCAGTACCTGGATTCTCATCATCCTAAGTGTATCACAGTGGCCAATGGGGACACTTTTCCGGTCTCTGGCTCTGCGGATATCCCTCTCACTTCTTCTCTATCTCTCCTCTCCTCTCTTCATATTTCAGGCTCCTCATTTAATTTACTTTCTGTTGGTCATCTCACTACTGATTTAAATTGCTCTATAACCTTTACATCTTCTTTTTTGATATAGGATCGACAGACGCGGAATATCATTGGTAAGAGACGACTGCAGAACGAGCTCTACCTTCTTAATGACTCCTATACTATCCTCTCCTCCGTCTCCTCTGTCGATTGGCAAGCAACCTCGTTCATCTTTTGTATCTCATTGTGCTCCGAGTTCTGCTCCTTTTATTTTAGTACACTCCGATATTTGGGGACCGTACAAACTCACTAGCATTTCTGGCCATCGCTATTTTTTTAACTTTTATTGATGATTATTCTCGAATGACATGGCTATATTTACTTCGGGATCGCTCCGAGCTTCCAAGTGTCTTTCGGGCTTTCATTCTTGAGACCCACACGCAATTCACCACGAACATCAAAACTATTCGCACTGATAATGCTCACAAATACAGTAGCCTCGAGTTTGTAAACCTTCGCTCGAAATTTGGAGTCATTCACAGAACATCGTGTACTTATACCCTCAAAAAAATGACGTAGCCGAACGTAAGAACCGACATCTTCCCATTGTAGCTCACTCTCTCATGCTTCAAATGCAGGTTTCCAAAGCTTATTGGAACTTTGCCCTTTTGACGACATTCTATCTGATTAACCGTCCCCCGTCCTCCATACTCCACAATGCCACTCCGTTCAACCTCCTGTTCCCCTCTACTCCGACATTCTCTCTCATACCCCGCATCTTTTGGTACACTTGCTATGTTCACATTCTTGGTCCATCCACGGACAAGTTGGATCTCCGAGCGGCCAAACACATCTTTGTTGGCTACTCACGAACTCAGAAATGCTACGTCTGCTATTCTCCTAGTACCCGCAAGGTAACTGTTTCTGCTGATGTTATCTTTCGGGAGGATCTTCCCATCTTCTCTGCTCCAGACCCTACACTCCTACCAACACCCGTCCTACGTCCTCTCATTCTCGTTACCACTCCACCACCACACATTACTGCCCGACCTCCCACTATTTCCAAGCCACCTCTTACACGTGTTTACACTCGTCACCATCCTAACTCCGTTGCCCCAATGCAGTCGGCTTCGACCTCTGACGCTCTACGTCCTGCTGATCTGGCACCAGAATCAACCGCTCATCCCTTGGCGAATTCTGTATCTCTACATCGCCTATCCCCACGACTTCAAACTTTTGCCACTTCATTATCCTCGATTTCTGTACCTAACTCTGTGCAGGAGGCTCTCCAACATCCTGGCTGGCGGGCGACCATGAAAGAAGAAATGACTACTCTCTGGGCTAACCAGACTTGGAACCTAGTCCATTTACCTCCCGGTCAGACACCTGTTGGGTGTAAATGAGTATTTGTCATCAAACATGCTCCTGTTGAGACAATTGACCGTCTGAAGGCCCGCCTGGTGGCTCGTGGCTTCACCCAACAACACAGTCTCGATTATGAGGAGACTTTTTCTCCCGTAGCCAAGCTCAACACCATTCGTGTCCTCCTCTCCGTGGCTGTACATCGCTAATGACCCTTACATCAACTGGTCATCAAAACTGCGTTTCTGAACGACGATCTCCAGGAAACATTCTATATGCAGCAACCTCCCGGGTTTGAGACCACGGGGGAGTCCCGAGTGTGTCATCTGAAGAAGTCCATCTATGGTCTTAAACAATCCCCTCGGACATGGTTCGACAAGTTTAGTAAGGCAGTTTGGGAAGTCGGCTTTACTCAGAGCTCAACAGACTTCTCTCTGTTCACTCGTCATCCGAAAATAGGAACGGTTTTTCTGTTAGTTTATGTTGACGACATCTTAATCACTGGAGACGATTCAAAGGGAATCTAAGCGGTTAAACAGCACCTTAGCGCCGTCTTTCAGACAAAAGATTTGGGGCATCTTCGATACTTCCTTGGTCTTGAGATCACTAGACGTCCGGATGGACTTGTCGTCTCCCAACAGAAGTACTGTCTGGATCTCCTTCAAGATGCTAGCTAGTCTGGATGCAAGTCCACTACTACTCCAATGAATGCAAATCATAAGCTGTGTGCATATGTTTCCGATATTGATCTTCCTCTCCAAAATCCGGAATACTATCGACGTGTTGTTGGGAAATTGATCTACTTAATGGTCACAAGACATGATATATCCTTTGCTATTGGGGTGGTCAGCCGGTTTATGCATGCCCCTCGAATATCTCACATTCAAGCTGCTGAGCGAATCCTAAGATACCTTAAAACAACTCCGGGTCAAGGGCTGGTATACAA
The DNA here is from genome assembly GCA_039513925.1 of Platanthera zijinensis. Lineage (NCBI taxonomy): Eukaryota > Viridiplantae > Streptophyta > Magnoliopsida > Asparagales > Orchidaceae > Platanthera > Platanthera zijinensis. Next base: position 220,282,637 of record CM077080.1, on the reverse strand, counting down.
AACCTCATCATCTACTCGAACGTTGGTTACGTATTTTGATGCTGATTATGCTGGCTCCTTGGATGATTGGCGGTCAACCAGTGATTTTTTACCTATTTTCGAGGGCATCTGGTTACCTGGCGGAGTAAGAAATAAGCTGTGGTTGCTCGATCCTCAGCTGAAGCAAAATACATATCGATTACATCTGTTGTCTCTGAGCTTACATGGCTTGAAAGTCTCCTTGCTGATCTAGGAGTTAAACTCCCCTCACCTACCATCCTGTTATGCGACAGCCAAACGACTATACACATAGCAAAGAATCCAGTCTTCCATGAAAGAACAAAACATATTGAAGTGGACTGCCACTTTATCCGGGAGAAAGTTCAAATGAAGAAGATAGAATTAAAGCATGTTCCGGGTACTGAACAAGTTGCCGATATCCTCATAAAGGCCCTACCAAGTACCCTTTTTTATCAGTTCCTGTCCAAGCTTGGTTCCTACGACTTGTACGCTCCAGCTTGTGGTGGAGTGTTGAAAAAGCCCATGTAAAGAGGCCCATATTTGAGCCCTTTTTTTTAGTTTTCTTCTTTTCTCCTCTTTAGTCCCACATCATGTATACGGATCTCTTCTCTTTCTCCCTCATATAAATGTGTATTTATACCTTGTATTTCATTATTGAGAAAGTATATACAAGTTTGAGGTTTTCTCCACAAAGACTATAAATCAGAATATAGTCAAAGTACACCACTATGCAGACTCTAATGAGTGGTCTAAGCACTTGATTCATCACTCGTATGAACGTACTGGGAGCATTGGAGAGTCCAAAAGGCATCACCAGCCACTCGTATAACCCTTCTCTCTCGTCTTGACCGCAATTTTCCATTCGTCTCCGGGTCAAATTCTAATTTGGTGGTATCCTCTTTTTAAGTCAATCTTCGAAAACACACGCGATCCACTAAGCATGTCCAACATGTCATACAAACGGGGAATTGGAAAACGATATTTGATGATAATTTATTAATCGCTCGACTGTCCACACACATATGCCATGCCCCATCTTTCTTAGGAACTAGAAGTGTCGGAACGACGCACATACTCATACTCTCCCTAACGTGACCCTTCGAAATCAGATCGGTCACCTGTTTATGTAGCTCCTCGTGCTCTTTCAGACTCATGCGATAATGGGGTAAATGAGGTATGCTAACTCCTGGGATGAGGTCAATGCAGTGCTGTATATCTCGCATCGGGGGTAGCTGATCGAACAACTCCTGCATAATCTCAGAGAAATCGTCAATGAGTGGAAGCACCGTACTAGGGATGTCTAAAGTAATGGGAGCGGAATCGATACCCGACAACATATATACGACATCACTACCCTTCATTTCCTCCTGAAATTTGGAACTAATCAATAACATGGTGGCGGAGGGAAAGGATATCACAGAGATAGTGGTAGAAGGCGCTGAAATCCTCTCTGGGGCTTTAGGAACAAGAATATTCTTCTGGGGGAGAAGAATGATCTTGCGCCCATTGCGCTCGAAGGAGTGAGAGTTCTTCACACCATCGTGCATGACGCGCCTATCATACTGCCAAGGTCGACCTAATAGGATGTGACAGACCTCTATATTAGCTACATGACACCAGACTGTATCCTGATACATAGTGCTTATGGAAAACTCGACGAGACACTGGTGCGTGATAGGTATGGTAGAGCTACTAGTGACCAATGACAGATTATAGGGTTTCCCTAGGGGTTTCGTTTTCAACTTGAGCTTATCTACCATGCGTTGAGACACAAAGTTTTTCATGCTACCACTATCTATGATGATGAAGCAGAACTGCCCCTGTATGCGGGCGGTGGCACGGAAAATATTGTTCCTTAACCAGTCGTCGTCATCAGGAGCCTTAGGAGTAGGAGACTATATTGGAGAACACATCCTAACTGGTCGGGTTGCTCTCCCTCAACTTCACACTCGCTCTCTAACTCGGTCTCAGGGGTCGGGTCAGTCTGAGAATCACTAAGAAATACTCCATACTCAGGTTCTGATCCACTCTCAGGATCGATGACGGCGACGAAGTGGCGTCGCGAGCACTCAGAAGATTTATGACCCGACTCCATGCACTTAAAACATCTAAATGTCCCATGATGAGGTCTAGTGCCCATGATGATGCAGAATACGGTGTCCCTCTTCCTGTGGTGATTCCTACATCACATGACCTCCTTGCCTTTGGTGGAAGGGGCAGAGAGTGCTGGTGTACAACCCAGTGTTCGCCGAGTGGGTCCAACGAGGCAGAAGAGGGGTCCTCTATATAGCCCGACCCGCATCCACCAGACAGGCGAGCGAGCCAGGGCAGCCGACCCGCGTCAATTCACTAGGCGGGCGAGCCCAGACGGCCCCCAGCCCGCATCCGCCAGGCAGGTGAGCGAGCTGGGGCAGCCGACCTGCCACAACTTGGTAGGTGGGCGAGCCGCGACCAGCCGACCTGCACTCGCCTAAGAAGCATACGAACTGAGCGAGCCGGGCCGCACACCGTCCCAAAGACTGGCGGGTTGGCTCGCATTCTCCCCATGAGTGGGGTGCATACATCCTATGTTTAATGTGATTTGGTCTGCCAATATCCTCACTAAACAACGGAGTTTCGCTGTTGGCAGATCCCTTTTGGGTTGCATATAGCCTTTTGGAACATCGGAATTGCGCTATTTGTAGGCCAGGTCTAAAAATCTATAAATAGACCCAAAGGGTGCCTCTGAAGGCACGCTTTCAAGCTTTCTTATTCTCTGGTCTTCTAGCGCGTTCTGAGGTGCCTTTAGCTCAGCACTGGCTAAGGAGGGGAAACACTCTAAGATCTTCTGGGTGTGTGGTGGGACCTCTGTGCTGGAGCCTTGAGTCAGTTTTGAGTTCCAAGTCTTCAGTCAGTCAAGCTCGTTAGGAGAAGTGTGCGGTCACCCCTTCTCTAAGGGTCCGAACTCCACAGTAGCCGGTTCTCGATTTCAACATTTTGGTGCGGTGAGCATGAAACGTAACTAGCACAAAAAATCCAAGTGAGTTTACTGACTGGAGGCGAAGGACAAGGATCTGACCAGGCCGACTCGCCACCTCCCCCCACCACTCGCCACCCTCGGAATGTTCGAGGACTTCAGGCAGCAAATGCGGAATCTCGTAATGTGCGCACTCGGAGCTCGCGACGAGTTCTCGACACCCGCCATCCCAGTGGTCGCCGCCCTAGCTTTGGGCGAGAATGCCCCCGTTAGGCAACCTGGGAAGGAAATAGCGGAGGAGGGCAGCGAGCGGGATCTCCCGGGGTGAGCCTTGTTCCCTGGCTCGACGAGTACGGGTAGGATCTGCGAGGTGGAGGCGCGAGATCGCCCCGCTCGCCTGGCAGGGGAGGGGAGTCCCTTCAGCGAGCTGGTCTCATCCTCCCCAGTTCCAGAGGGTTTCCGCGAGCCAGAGATGTCTTACTACACCGGAAGGGATGATCCGGTGCAACACATCTAGTGGTTCGAGGATGTGGTTTCGATCCAACAGATCTGGTGCCTTTAAGTGCCGGCTCTTCGCCATAACTCTCAAGGAAAAGGTAAGGGATTGGTTCCATCAGCTTCCTGCCAGCTCCATCTACTGTTTTGAAGACCTGCGTCGGGGTTTCTGCTGAGGTTTACAACTTCGAAGAAGAGGAAGTAGGAGTCAGAGTCCCTGTTTTTCATCAAGCAGGGAGTGAATGAGACACTAGGAAGCTACGTGGATAGGTTGCAGGAGGAGGTCCTCCAGGTTCAGGAGATGCCAGGGCACACCCTCATGATGGCCTTCACCCTAGGGCTGCGACAGAGGTTCTTCAGAATGGAGCTGAAGCGGGTGCCTCCACTGTCTTTCGAAGAGCTGATGGAGAGGGCAACGAGGGAAGTCGAGGGAGAAGCGTTGAACCCGACGTTTGCCAGGAAGCTAGCCAAGTGGGCTGCAGAAGAGGAGAGAGAGCCAGGAGGCGGCAAGGGCCAGGAGGTCAGGAGGACAGAGCCCAGACAGCAGGAGCAGCAGCCGAGGTGGGGCCGCTAAGAGCCGAATAATCGGCTGGGCTGGAGGCAGCAGGAGTGACATGATCAGGGCCAGAGGAGAGGTTTCCACGGAGGGGACAACCGCCAAGGGGGGCAAGGCCAGTTCAACCCTCCGGGATGTAGGCAATGCCAGGGACCCCCTCTACCCGATCAACACCAGACTATGGCGATAACTCTGGGGAGGAGGAGAGGAGTCCAGAGGAGGAGGCCGGGAGGCAGAGCAGAGGTGCCCTACTGTGACTTCTATCAGGAAGAAGGGCATGCGACAACTAGCTACCCGGAGTTCTTGGAGATGAGGGGAGCCAGGGGACAGGCCCCACAACAGCAGCAACACCGCCAAGAGGTGCGGATAGAAGAAGTTCTGCCAGGGGAAGAGGAGGATAGGTGCGAAGACCGGGCCGATGTAGGAGGCCGAGGAGGGATCAGGGTGATCCATAGGGGTGGGGGGTGGTGGGGTGGGAGTCGAGGCCACCCGCAAGGCGAGTCTTCACACTATGTAGCGGCAGAGCGCCGCCTCCACATCCCTGACACCACCCCCAGAGGAGAAGATTACCTTCTCTCGGAAGGATATGCCGGATCATGAGGATCTGTTCTGCGATGTGTTGGTAGTTCAGACCGCCATCAAGAATTTCACCGTCTTCCAGATCCTCGTGGACAATGGGAGCTCCGTCAACGTCATCTTTAAGAAGGCGTTTGACGCAATGAAAGTGGAGGCCAGGAGGGTGTTGGCCTCGGACGGGCCTTTGTTCGGGTTCTCCGGGAAGAGGAAGGAGGTAGAAGGAGGAGTGAGGCTCCATATTACCTTGGGGGGTCAGTCCAGGAACTGTAGGTTCATCATTGTGGACGCTCTTAGCAGCTACAACGCAATATTCGGACGGCCCCTCATCAGCGCTTTCCGCTGCGTACCCTCATCCTTCCATCAATGCCTTTAAGTTCAACGCTGATGACATCCAGGTCCGAGTCCGGGGAGACCTCAAGGTGGCGAGGGAGTGCTACGTCGCTGCAGTCAACGCCACCTCTTGGCAAGGAGGAGCCGAGGAGATGGAGAGGAGAATGGAGGAGATGTCTAGGCAGGAGGCCGTGGGAGAAGCAGAAGAGATGAAGGTGGAGGAAGAAGAGATCCGCTCCCAGGTGGGGGCGGCGAAAGAAGTTCTGGAGGAGCAGACCAAGGTGATGGCCGTGGAGGAAGCCGAGGAGGAGGAAGCTCTTTTCCCAAGAGAGGGGGACGCGGCGAATGGGAAGAGCAATCCCGACTGGAAGTAGCGGAGGAGGTGGTGGAGCTGGAAGTTCTCACCCAGGAAGGATGGGTGAAGAGAGTGCGGATCAACGGGTGGCTGAGCCCGGAAGGCTGGGGGAGGATGCTGGAGTGCATCCGGAAGAATGTGGACATACTCGCATGGAGCGCGACGGACACGCCAGAGATCGACGCGGATGTTGCTTGCCACCGCCTCAACCTTGATCCTGAGGCCCACCCCATCCGCAAAAGAAGAGATCCACTCCTGACAAGCTGGCCGAGCCCATCCGAGAAGAGGTGGGAAAGCTCTTCAAGGCCGGATTTGTGTTGGGGATCCAGTATCCAGTATCCAGGCTGGGTTTGACGGTCGCTGGAGGATGTGTATCGATTTTTCTCTTTTAAATAAAGCATGCCCTAAAGATTGTTATCCCCTGCCTCAAATCGACGCGCTGGTTGACTCAGCCGTCGGTTTTTCTCTAATGAGTTTTTGATGTATTTCCAGGGTATCACCAGATCCGGATGCACCCGCTCGACTTAAAAGATGTTTCCTTCATCACGGGAGATGGGTGCTATTGCTACAAAATGATGACCTTCAGGCTGAAAAATGCAGAGGCGATATATCAAAGGATGATTGACCGAGTCTTCCAGGAGCAAAAAGGAAGAAACTTTGAGGTGCATGTTGATGACCTCATGGTAAAGAGTCAGGACGTGGACTCTCACCTCCAAACCTGGAGGAGACCTTCAACACTCTGCGAAAGTATAAAATGAGGTTGAACCCCTTGAAGTGTGTTTTTGGGGCGAGCAGGGGAAAGTTCCTAGGTCATCTCCTTACTCCTGCGGGGGTGGAACCCAACCCTGACAAGGTGAAGACGATCATGGAGTTGGGGTCACCACGGAACGCCAAGGAAGTCCAACGCCTGACAGGGAAGCTGGCGGGGCTGAGCAGATTCCTCTCCCGGGCAAGAGAGAAGTGCTCGCCTTTCTTCAAAGTACTGAGAGGGGGCCGAAAGTTCGAATGGTTCAAGGAATGCGAGAAAGCCTTCCAAGCCTTGAAGAGACAGCAGACTCAGACTCCGCTACTCCACGGACCAAAGGAGGGGGAAGATTTGTCCCTATACCTTGTGGTCGGGGCCGAGGTCGTGAGCTTCGTTCTGGTCCGAGAGGAAGGCAAGAAGCAGCTGCCAATCTACTATGTGAGTAGGGTCCCGAGGAAGGCAGAGCTTCGTTATCCGATTCTGGAGAAGTTGGATTTTACCCTAGTCATCTCGGCTCAGAGGCTCCAGTCATACTTCCAGACGCATTCCATCCGGGTGGTGACTGGCCATCCCCTTCACAACATCTTTGAGGGGTGGAGCACTCTGGAAGGCTTGCAAAGTGGTCAGTAGAGCTGAGCGAGTTTGATATATCATCTGTTCCTCGCCTCTCGATAAAGGCCCGGGCAATGACCGATTTCTTGGCCGATTATGTGGTTGAGGTGTCGGAGACTGAGCTCACTCGTCCGGTCCCTTGGAAGGTGATGGTGGATGGCGCCTCGGGAAGGCGCTCCTTGGGAGTAAGAGTAATCCTGGAGAGTCCTCAAGGAACGAGGATAGAGCAGACGGTGGTCATTCACTTTCCAATTGCCAACAACCAAGCAGAGTATGTGGTAGTGATAGCGGGGCTGCAGCTGGCCAGGGAGTTGGGAGTGCAAGATATGGAGGTACTAATGGACTCCATGGTGGTGTCCTCTCAAATCAACGACGAGTTCGAAGCAAGGGAGCCCACTCTCCAGTTGTACCTGACAAAGGTGAAGGGAGTCATCGACACGTTCCAAATATTTTCCATCCGACACGTGCTGCGGGAAGAAAATGAGCAAATGGATCAGCTAGCCAAGTTCGGACCCCGTGCGAGTGGAACCCTGACCGACCTATTCCGCCCTTGCATTGAAGAGGGGGAGCTGATGGAAGTGGACCGACGCTCCTCCTAGATGGATCCCTTCGCAACCTTCTTATCCTCTGGGGAGTTCCCGGAAGGCCTGGACAAAAAGCACTTCAAGTATAAGTCAGCATACTACCTGATGCGCAATGGGAAGCTGTATCAGAAGACCCTCTCGGGGCTCCTGGCACGTTGCGTGACCGAGGAGGAGGTCCCGAGAATCCTGGAGGAGGTCCATGTCGGGGAGTGCGGGAGCCACTCGGGGAGCAGGACCCTGGAGGGGAGGATAGTAAGGCAAGAATATTTTTGGCCCACCCTGGGCCGGGATGCCACTGAGTTCGCAAAAAAGTGTCAGAAGTGCCAGCTGTTCGCCCTTCTCCAACCGATACCAGCCCAGAGGCTCAAAAACATCATTGCCCTCTGACCTTTCGCCATTTGAGGAATGGATCTTGTAGGGCCCTTCCCCTAGACCAGCGGGCTGAGAAGGTTCCTTCTGGTCATGATCGACTATTTCTTCAAGTGATTGGAAGTTAAGGCGCTGGTCAAGTTGACCTCCCAGGTGATTCGAAACTTTGTGTGGGGGGAAATCATTTGTCGACACGGGTTGCTCCAGACTATTGCCATGGACAATGAGCCACAATTTGCCAGCACGAAGTTCATCAATTTTTGTAGTCAGCTCGGGATTGATCTTCGGTTTGCGTCGGTCCACCACCCAAGGAGTAACGGGCAGGTGGAGGCAGCGAACAAGATAATTATAAACTTGTTAAAAAAGGTGGAAAATTTGAAGGGGAGCTGAGTGGAGCAACTCCCTTCAGTCCTTTGGGACCTGAGAACCACTCACAACACAGTCACGGGGGAGACCCCCTTCAAGCTCTCCCACGGCTTCAAAGCTGTGCTCCCGATAGAGTTCGAGATCCGGACACCACGGATAGTGGAGACAGAGGAAGACAGAGAAGAGTGGAGGGATGAAAACAAAGACAAGTTACGGCTCTCCTTAGATATGGTGGAGGAGCTGCGCGACTTGTCAGTCATCCGACAGGAAGAGGTCAAGCGGCGGATGACCAAGTACTTCGACAAGCACGTCAGGATCAAGCAGTTCGCAAGGGGAGATTTGATCTTGAAGAAGGTCGGTCGACGCTGCCGGAAGGTCTGCAGCTGTCGGCAAGTTGAATCCTAATTGGGAGGGCCCCTATATAATTAAAGAGGTGTTGAAGTCGGGGGGTTACCATCTCTAGAATGTTGAAGGGGAACCCCTCAGCCGTGCCTGGAGCGGCGGTGACCTAAAACGTTTCTATCCATGAAAGGGTAATAAAACAGTGCTTTTTCCTCATTCTCATCTGCCATTGATGGTCTGTTTGCTCGACACAAGGAACATGGGACTTGGCTGACCAAAGAGATAAGTCCGGTTGATGCTCAACACCCGCCGTCAGGCTCCCACTAGCTGATTGGGCCGGTGGTGACGCCCGGTGGCTGACCAAAGAGATATGTCCGGTTGATGCTCAACATCCGCCATCAGGCTCCCACTAGCTGATTGAGTCGGTGGTAGCGCCCGATGGCTGGCCAAAGAGAGAAGTCCGGTTGATGCTCAACACCCTCCGTCAGGCTTCCAGTAGCTGATTGGGCCGGTGGTAGCGCCCGGTGGCTGGCCAAAGAGGTATGTCCGGTTGATGCTCAACACCCGCCGTCAGGCTTCCACTAGCTGATTGCCCCGGTGGTAGCGCCCGGTGACTGACCAAAGAGATATTTCCGATTGATGCTCAACACCCGCCGTCAGGCTCCCACTAGCTGATTGGGCCGGTGGTAGCGCCCGGTGGCTGACCAAATAGATAAGTCTGGTTGATGCTCAACACCCGCCTTCAGGCTCCCATTAGCTGATTGGGCCGGTGGTAGCGCCCGGTGACTGACCAAAGAGATATATCCGGTTGATGCTCAACACCCGCCGTCAGGCTTCCACTAGCTGATTGCGCCGGTGGTAGCGCCCGGTGGCTGGCCAAAGAAATAAGTCTGGTGATGCTCAACACCCGCCGTTAGGCTCCCACTAGTTGATTGGGCTGGTGGCAGCGCCCGATGGCTGGCCAAAGAGATAAGTTCGGTTGATGCTCAACACCCGCTGTCAGGCTCTCGCTAGCTGATTGGGCCGGTGGTAGCGTCCGGTGGGGCCAAAGAGATAAGTCCGGTTGATGCTCAACACCCGCCGTCAGGCTCCCACTAGATGATTGGGCCGGTGGTAGCGTCCGGTGGATGGCCAAAGAGATAAGTTCGGTTGATGCTCAACACCCGCCGTCAGGCTCCTACCGGCTGACAAGGGGAAAGAGGTGGAAGTTCCTAATGACCCGACAAAGGGAAAGTCGGGGGGGGGGGGCATTATCAAGGGCGAGCCCTCCAGACGAGCTGGGTCTCGCCCCTCCAGGCGAGCTGGGTCTCGCCCCTCCAGGCGATCCGTGTCTCCCCCTCCAGAAGAGCTAGGTCTCATCGCTCCCGCTTGGTGACATCTCCCCCGACATCCTCGAGGCGACCCAGGTCGCGAAGGTCAGTCGTACGGGATGCTCGCGAGTCCCTTGGACCGTCTTGGCCGAATTAGGCCCAGGTCGCGCGAGCCGAACACCTCGGGCTCAGGTGGGAAGGCGCTTGGGCTTAGGTCTCGCGAGCACCGCGGTGAAAGATCTTTCAGCAAAGGGGGCGGATCGCCGCTCGTGGGGTGACTGCCTAAGGTCTTATCGTTCTCTAAGTTAGGTCCTTAAGAGTCACGCGATCTCACTAGCGAAGCGTGGGTTCGGAGGCGGCGAGCGAGAAAAACTGAGCCAGGTCGCAAGTACGGGGAAGGAAAAAGTTACAAAAGCAATAAAGACAGGCATCATTCACTTCAGAAAAAGAACATATATATTGATTATCACAAAAATAGAAAACAGGGGCCCAGCCCGCATGAACAATTCAGCTGCGACAACAAGAAAAAAAGGAAAAAACACATGATTGCGAAAAAGAAGAAAAAATACAGCGTGCGGGTGCTTCAAGGCGAGCTCTCGGGCGGCGAGCTCTCCCAAAGGGGAAGGAAGGACTCGTCGCCCGGCTTTGGGACCGGAATGAACAGCTCCGGGACCACGTCACTCGCCGAGTGCCCCGCACATTCGCTCGTCACCAGGCCGGCCCGCTGCATAGTTTGGAGAGTGAACTTCACAGCCTTGGCAGCGTTCTTCTGCATCAGATCCTCTAGCTCATACTCAGAGTACTGGACGAGCTTGCCTGGGGCAGCGGGAGAGTCGCGAACTCCAGCTCGCGCACCCGCTTCCTTAGCTCCTCATTCTCTTTGTCAAGAGTGGCGATTCGGAAGCCGAGGCACTCGGCCGTCGCCGCATACTGCGAGAAGAAGCAAAAGTTTTATGACGAGGCAGATCTAAAAGAGAAGAACCTTGTTTCAAGTTTTGGGACTTACCTCCCACCCAGATACCCAGCGAGAGTGGCATCGGACGCGTCCGCTCGCTTCTTGTGCAGCTCCACCTCCTCAAGCGCGAGACGGTGGGCTTCTTCTTTGTCGGCAGCATTCTTCTGAAGTGAGGCGAAATTCCTCTCCACCTGCATGCACCGGCGGCCCACCATGTGAGCCAGCTCCAGGCCGCGAAGCTGGGCTCGCGCGCTCTCATGCACGAGGGCTCGCGTGTTTTCCTCATCAAAGACCGCGACATCCTCCCGCGAGAATATGCTGAAGGAGAAGGCAAAGGCCTCCCCGCCGATTGTATCCTGCTCTAGCCAGCTCGGCAGCATGGTCGAGATGGACGCCCGGTTCTCCTCTATGTCCCACTGCAGGAGGGGGTTGCCGAACTCGTCCAGATGTCGCTCGCCGTAGCCGAAGTTCCGGTGCCCCCTCGACACGGGCTTGTCGGCGAACTCCTGTTCTCGCGCCTTGGAGGTGCCGACCGCCTCGCCAGGAGGCATGCCGGTGGAAGCCCCCGAGGTGGCGGTCTTCTCAGGTTGATGGCCCACTGGAGCTTTACCCTTCTCCCGGGATGCGGGAGGTTCGCCGCCCGTGGTCCTTGACTTCTTGGACGACGACGGAGGAGGAGGCTGTCCGCGAGTGACCCGCTTCTGGGTGGCAAGGAGGGTCGGGACCTTGTGATGTGCGGCAGCAGCCGCCTCGGCATGAGCGAGCTCGCCGGGAGGGACTCATGCGCTCTCATATGGGAGATGCAGGGGGAGATCTCGCTCCCCTGCAGGTTAGAACAAGTAAAATAAGAAGGAAAAGGATTGAGCGCGAGTAGCCTACCTCCCCCAGGCGGGACGGGGACGAGGGAGTCAACGTTCCTTTGGAGGAACGCGACCTCGAAGTTCTTCCCCTGGAAGAATCCGCAGAGGTCGGCTTTGTGGCCCCCCAGGCTGGGAGGGCGGTAGCTCGACTCGCTGAGCTGGACGGGCGAGAACGGGATGTTGCCAAAGCCCCCCTGACGAACACAAACTTCCTGAGCCAGTTGTGACTCTTGTTCACTGTCTCCCGCACCTTCACATGGTTGCTGGAGAAATAGGCGGTGCCGTCTTTGTTCTCCTGGAAGGAGAACAGCTTGCGGAAGACCGCAAGGCTGAACTCAATCCGCTTTTCCCGCAAAAAGCAGGCGAACGCGACCACGACGGCTACAGAGTTGGGGGTCAGCTGGCCTAGGACGACCCCAAAGTACTTCAATATCTGCCGAACCTCGGGCCATAGGGGAAGCCGGAGGCCCGCATCGAAGTGGGCGATGGGGATGGAGAGCTTCACGTTGGAAAGATCGTTGACCTTCTCTCCTGGACGCATCACCTCAAACCCGGGCGGAATGAAATTGGCGACCACCGAGACGAGCTCGTTCTAGGTGAGGGTGGCGGAGAAGGCATAGTCTGAGAAGGTCCACACACACTTGCTCCTCCCCTCAACGTCGCCACCACCTCCTCCCATCTCGCGATCCGGTAAGCGGGCTGGACGCTGAAGTTCTCGCGGAAAGTGGCGAGCTGAGAATCAGATGCAGGAGAGAAGAAGGTGCAAAGGAAGAGTTTAAATGTGGTAGGTGGGATGGAGGACAAAGTGAGATATTTATAGAAAAAGAAAGGGGGGGGGGGAACGTCCCTTCGCCGGGAGATGTGCGGATAGCAAAATTATGTTCTGACGCTTCGATATTCGAGCCCTCCCCTAATTCCTACCTACTCACCGCGGTCCTATGAAAGCTATGCTGTAACGGGATAAGAGGCGAGCGAGCCAGGCTGGCTCGCATCCGCCCGAGAGGCGAGCGAGCCACGCTGGCTCGCATCCGCCCGAGAGGCGAGCGAGCCACGCTGGCTCGCGTCCGCCTAAGAAGATAGGCAAGCAAGGTAGCTCACCCGCACCCGCCTAAGAAAAGCTAAGCCGTAGCAAGCAGTAAATGAAAAAAATTAATATACAGACATAGGACAATTAGCATGCGAGCAGTTCCAAATAATAACAAAGAAATTTTCGTACTCCGAAAGGGAGGGAAAGTAATAAATAATAAAGTTCACAATTAGGTCATGCGAGCTGAAAAATAGGTGCGGCCCAGGCTTGCGGGTTGACAGCGAGGAGGCGGAGGGCTCAGTATTGAATCCACTTCCACCTGCCCCGCCCTCGCACCCCAGAACAAGGCGGTAGACGAGGGTAGAAATACTCGCGAACCGCCAACAGTTTCCGCTAGGCCAGGTCGACCTGTTCCGTGACATGCCTGAGTCGCTCCTCTGCCCGCGTGATATGTACTCCTAGTGAAGTCGTCTCGTCGCCGTCTTCTGGGCGCCTCACGCCCTCCAGGACCGCGAAGCGCGCTTCCGCCTCCTCCTTGTCCTCGTCCACCATGCCGCAAACCTCCCGCAGCATCAGGGAATGCTTCTGGAACAATCGGGTCATCCGCCTCTTCATTTCCTCAGCATCCTGAGGGTCGCCCAGGTATTCAGAGATGCGGTCCGGGGAAGGGGGAGGCGAGTACCCCTCACTGATGTCAATATCAGATGACGAGATCACATTAAAACCTGTAGAACAAAGGAAAGGTCAGAAAAGGCAGGCGGAGAGTCACAAGCAAGCAGACGCTTAAACTCACCTGGGGTCGGCACGTCTCCTGCGCTGGTATGCGGGCGGGAAGTACCTGGATGGCCCTTGGAAGAGCTCGCCTTCAAGAGTCGAGAAGGTCTTCCCCAACCCAGGGCAGATCGACAATTGAGGAACCTGCGGGCGCAGGTCGGCGGCCCTTGGGGGTGGAAGCAGCAACAACAAATGATTGGGTAAGGTGTGAACGAACAAGGAAGCGAAAAAGGAGTCGAGGACTCACCAGTAGTCGTAAGAGGAATGGTCAGGATCGCGGGAAGGGAGGTTCCCATAGCCGAAGGGCTGGCGACTCGCTCGGATACACGTAAAGAAGAGCGTCTCGGCTCCATTCCCCCATCTCCTTCCTCGCGAGGCACCTCCTACGGGAGAGAAGGTGTCAGAATCAAATACACGGCTCGCATACCGGGTGAGGAACTTCCAGACCGGCCACTGGATTAGGAGGGGTGCCATTCGCGGGAGACCGCCTGACCATCTTGGCCTTCTTCGGTCTGAAGGCAGGGCTGAGCGACCTTTGAGCCAGCCAGGGGGCGACATCGATGACCTGTGCCCGCGTGCCCTCCCTCGCGGCCGCTAGGCGAGCACGTATCTCTTCTGATATGGGCATCACTCAGCTACAGTAGTTCGCGAAGAAAAAGAGAAGCAGAAGGCCGGGGGATTTCTTTGAGCCTGGTGGTATATATATAGCACGAAGGTGGGACCCACCAAAAGATTCCCTCCAGCTCAGCAGACACTCACTGAACACGCGCGGTTGAATGATTCTTTCCGAGCTTTGTAAAACCTCAAAAAGAGCGGGAATTATGTACAACCCAGTGTTCGGCAAGTGGGTCCAACGAGGCAGAAGTGGGGCCCTCTATATAGCCCGACCCGCATCCGCCGGACAGGCGAGCGAGCCGGGGCAGCCGACCCGCGTTAATTCACTAGGCGAGCAAGCCCAGGCGGCCGCAACTCGCATCCACCAGGCAAGAGAGCGAGACGAGGCAGCCGACCCGCCATGGCTCGGTAGGTGGGCGAGCCGCGACCAGCCGACCCCTCGCCTAAGAAGCAGGCGAACTGAGTGAACCGGGCCGCACACCGTCCCAAAGACTGGAGGGTTTGCTTGCATTCTCCCCATGAGTGGGGTGCAGACATCCTATGTTTAATGTGATTTGGTCTGCCAATATCCTCACTAAACATCGGAGTTTCGCTGTTGGCAGACCCCTTTTGAGCTGCATATATCCGTTTGGAGCAGCGGAATTGCGCTATTTGCAGGTCAGACCTAAAAATCTATAAATAGACCCAAAGGGTACCTCTGAAGGCACGCTTTCAAGCTTTCTCATTCTCTGGTCTTCTAACGCTTTCTGAGGTGCCTTTAGCTCAGCATTGGCTAAGGAGGGGAAACGCTCTAAGATTTTCCGGGTGTGTGGTGGGACCTCCGTGCTGGAGCCTTGGGTCAGTTTTGAGTTCTAAGTCTTCAGTCAGTCAAGCTCGCTAGGAGAAGTAAGTGTGCGTTCACCCTTCTCTAAGGGTCCGAACTCCACATAAGCCGGTTTTCGGTTTCAACGGCTGGAGTGCTCATGGACACTACTAGTCGAGAGGGTCCGGCGGGAGTGAATGTGTGAGTAGGGTGGGGCTTATCAGTAGACTTGTTCTCAGTTGTTCGTTTCTACGGTGCTTCTACTCTACATGCGCGACTCGACACCTCACCCAATTCCTTGTAATCAAGGAGTTCTAATTGATCTTTAATGAAGTAGCGTAACCCATTCAGGTAACGAGAAACGGTTATGTCATCGTCCTTTCGGTGGTCGAGGTGAGACTGTAGGACAAGGAACTCGTTCGTATATTCATCCACCGATAATTTGTCTTGACGTAGGTTGTGGAACCTACGGTAGAGGGTCTGCACATAATCGGGTGGAACATCTCTTTCGAAGTTGCGCCTTAAATTCTGCCCATGTGGTGATCAGGGGGATGCCTAAATTAAATCTAATTCGCTCTAGCCGTCCCCGCCAAACTAAGGCGGACCCTTTCAGTTTAAGCGTGATATACTCAACTTGCCTAGTTTGAGGCAATTGCTTTCAAGCCAAAAAACGATCTATCCTTTCACACCACTCTAAACAACTCTCGGGCTCTATTCGCCTTTCGAAGTCTCCTACATCCAACTTGATTCCGATATCCCAACGGGGTTGGTGACGTGGTTCATTATGTGCTTCCGGGTTGGGGTGTGCGAGTTTCTGAGGTCGATGATCGGGGTCGATTTCGACTACTAGGGCAGGTGTGCTGTTGACGTGCAAGGTTGCTTCGATATTATTAACCGACGTGCCCAACCCGTTCATGACTTGTGTGACACTACCCATATTGGCGGTGAGAGTTTCGATCGTTTTCATCAAGTCGCTTATGCGTCGGCCCAAATCTCCTACGCTGTTCTCTGATTGATCGACTCACTTTTTCATCGATTTTTTTTTAAAAAATAATAATATATTTTTAGTTGTTAAAAATTCAAAATAATTTAGATGCTTAAAAAATATTCAAATATTTAAAATAAATTATTTTTTATTTTAATATATATATATATATATATATATATATATATATATATTTATATTCAGAGGTCCCGAGTGGGAGAAAAAAGTAGAAGTTTCTAAATTTTAAAACTTAAGGGCAAAATGGTAATGATTTTTTTTTAATTTTTTGTTAAATTTTTTTTAAAGAGAATTATTTGAAAATAATTTTTAAAGCCGAATCGCGTGATTCGCGATAAAAGCGAATCACACGTCTCTGATACCAAACTAATGTAAATCGGGATGAGATTTTAGAAACTAAATAATTTTTATCGAAATATTTTATTTATTATAAAATAAAATTTAGGGTTTTAAAAATTAAGCGGATTTTAATTAAAGGGGCCGAGCGGCCAAATTGAGTTTTTTGCTCGCAAATCAAACTCGTCGCTTTGAATGTTAAGAAGTTCGTTAATTTTGCCTGAGTAGAGCTCTCACGTGTTTTATGATTCAAACCCTCTATAGAGTTAACACGGCCACAAGCAAATATGTACACAATAATTTATGAATAACGGTACTAACAGTAGTGCAAACGCAAAGGCAAGTCCAAGGTTATTTATGTGAATATCATAAATTTATACTAGTGCAATCGAGCAAACGAATATACCAAAGCATTAACGGCGAGACAATGAACCCTCCAAGCCTTCCACACGAAGGAAGATGATCTCCAGGGAAAACAGGGACGTCGTCAAATTCAGTAGCCGGAGAGCACGCCGAAGTCGACGACACTGAAGGAACCCCGAGTCGTCGGAATAGTGCTTTCAGAGTCGACAACACCCGGGGCGTTCGTTCCCTCAAGGAATCTGGCGGCGGTGGCTGGACCTCGCGGAAACTGCGATGGTGGAGGAGCAGGAAACTGTCGCCGGTGAAGTTGCAGGAAACTGGCGGCGGTGGAAACTGGTGCCTCGAAGGAACCCTGACGTAAGCGACAGGGGTTTGGCTGTGAGTTAGCATGCGAAATTCGATCGGCAAGTAGCAGGAAATGAAATTTGTTTCCTACCGTCTCCGATCTACCCCTCTAATTTCGTCACGGTGGAATTAATATAGGCTTTAAGATGAAAGCTCTATTCACTCTTTCCAAACATATATATGCCAAATATGAGTTTTTTTCCAAACAATTATTTTCCAAGTATGTATTTTTCAATCATGTACATAAATTTTCAAAGCTTACTCAGATTTCTGGATTATAAATTTTTACTTTTCTTAAATAAATTAGGCTTGCATTTATCGTCTTACTACTACTAATACCAGACCTTTTATTCAGGATCCCATCGGACGGTCAAACCGGTGAGCCAAAACGAGTGCATGAAATGAGGAATGAGAACGAGTACAAAAAACAAAAATAAGTACAGAATTAAAATGCAAAAATAAATATACGAAAATTACGATGCGTCGCATGTTGCATCACAAACACTCATAAATTTCAACATCAACCTACAGCTAACAACATTAACATCATTTGTCCACTGTTCATCATCTCTAACGAGAATGAAAACAAAGCAGGGACTTCAATATTGACAACCAATAACAACACAGGTTCATCAAAAATGATGGCTCTCCCACGGGAAAACAAAGCCAAACATCAATCTCCTAAGGAAAACTACATCAAACTTAATCTCAAATTGAAATCATTCATAACTACAGGCATCGACAGAAGCAAACTCATTACATTCAAATATTCATCAATCCTCCTTACAGAGAATAAAAACATCCTATTTATACTTATCGAAGTAACCGTCTGCCTCCTCCAAGAATCGGCCATGGCTAAGCTTGGTCTTGTACGTGGAGCAACAACTGCCGGGACTAGAGGGGGTCGTGGCGTGCAACGTCGTGGGGGAGAAAGAGGCGTGTGGGCTTTAGACTCGTGCAACTGTAAAATCAGGAAGAGCGGTTGAGCCTTAAATCGTGTTGTCCCCTTCCAGCAGGTCTGGATTGGGAGGAGGAAGAACCAGCCACTTCCTTATGACAAACTCGGACAACTGATAACACACACACACACAGACACACACACACACACACACACACATATATAAGTGGAGAGAAAAGAAGATCTATTCCAATAATGATAATGCTGGTCCCTTACTTATACATATACTTTGAGTAAGGGAAACCTAAAAACAAGGTAAAAAGACAACTCTCCCCCTCAAGTCGGACAGAAGATATCAGTCATCCCAATTTTTTTGGATATCATCGGTAAACACATCACACCCCAAGCTTTTGGTGAAGACATCGATCAGCTGATCCCTGGAGTGAACAAACAGAGTAACAACTGTTTTCTTATCCAAGTGATCCTTAATAAAGTGCCGATCCACTTCGACATGCTTTGTCGTGTCACGCTGGACCGGGTTATGAGCAATACTAATCGCAGCCTTATTGTCACAGAATAAGGAAAAAAGAGTTGTCACAGGGAAGCCTAAATCCTGTAACACTGTACGCAGCCATAATCCCTCACATAAGTCTTGGGCCATGACACGATATTCTGCCTCTGCACTTGACCTGGCCACCACATTCTGCTTCTTGCTCCTCCACGTTACAAGGTTACCACCAACAAAGGAGCAGTATCCTGTTGTGGACTTTCTGTCATCGTGGCAACCGACCCAATCAGCGTCAGTAAAAACCTCAATCTCCAAGTTGTTGTTCCTAGAGAATAGGACGCCAAGACAAGGAGCTTTCTTTAAATACAGTATTAGACGGTACACCTCTTCTTGATGCCTGATTCTAGGAGAATGCATATATCTGCTAAGAATACCAACTGCATACGTAATGTTGGGACGTATATGAGATAGATATATAAGTTTTCTGACCAATCTTTGGTAACGTGATGTAACATCTATAGTTTTGACGCGGTTTCAATTTTATTTTTGTTCGTGGTCGGCGAGATCGTTTGAAATTTTAAGGCATTAGTATGTTGTGAGTTTGGGTGTGCCGATAGCCATTTTTAAGTTGGTTTTGGTTGGATTTGGGGTGCCAATAGCGCTTTTCCCCCTCTCCTCTTTGCGGTTAATTAGAAAAAAAACCGCACGATTAAATCCCGCACCCTCTCATTTCACGGGATAAACCGAGCGCAACCCGATTCTCCCCCTCTCCCGTTTCCGCGTGCTCTGTCTCCCGCTATCGTCGAGCCCGACGCTTCCCGCAACCCTAGCCGCCGCTCGATTCTTGCTCGGAAGCCCACGCCGACTCCTCCTCCCTCCTCTGCAGGCGCCAGCAAGCCTTCCTCTTCATTCCTTGGCCGGGGAAGTGCCGGGTTTCAACCCTAGCCGGTGGTAGTGGAGTCCGTTTTGTTTCCGGTGAGTCTATTTCTTCCTTATATCCATTTCTTCGTGAAAATCTTTCGTTTGGAAACAAAAATAACCTAGGTTTTCGATTTATTTGCCTTATTTAGGTTTTGGTGGTTGTGATCCTCCGCGGAGTTTGAGTGGGACGCATTGAGAGCCCCAATCTCTCCGCATAAAGGTAATATACGAAGCTAGCACACGTATTTTTGCAACCTTAGATGATTTGGAATTTTTCCACCGGAAAACTCTAAAGGGGAAATTATAAAATTGGGTTTGCCATAAATTGCAGGACTTCGGTGGCCTCGGGGCAGCACTGTGAAGGTCCCCAACAGTAGGATTACCTTTGGAATAGAAGATGTCGCCGCCCCGAGTCTACGAGCGCCGCAACACCGCTGTAAGGAAACCTAACTTTTGCTAGTTAGACATAGCAATAAATATATATTTTGTATACACATGTGTAGATTTATTTCAAGTACCATGCCCATGCATAGAAAGGTGTGGTGATAGGAAAACGGTTACGAAAAACGTGTAGGGTGACACGATTTCCCTAAGACCCAAGTAGTCAGATCGTGAATAGAAACGTAGAGTACGAAAGCGTTAACCGTGTTCGTAGGTTTGAAATCTGTTCCGAACAAGGGCGTGAATGTCTATTCTAGTAGACCACAAGAAAGTCAAGGGTCGTTTAGTAGTTCCCCAAAAAGATTTCCCATGCAGAGTAGCGTCAGACCAAAAAGGTCAGCCAGCACACAGAGTTCTTTCGTGCTAGGTAGAGGCGCACTACCTTTCTCATAAGGCACATGGAACCTTATGAGTAGTACAGACTTGGGAATTGTCTTCCCTTGAGCCAGCTAGCAGATTCGAGACCGTGTTCGCGTGACACTAGAACAATTGGGTTCGTAAGATGGTCTCGGGTCGTCAGTTTCAGTTGCGCGTTAGGAGCTACTCTGCCTAGAGCCTTCCTAGTAGATAAGCAGGTTAGAAGTCATATAGAACTCAAGTATAGACCTGTCGTGAGTTAGTACACTAATTAGAGAACGTCAGAACTTGGGTAAATGAGCGGAATGTCACGAATATAGAACTAGTAGTTGTGTTGACCAGGAAGTATAGGAAAGCATGCATAACATATAACATAAAATGTTTTTCAGTGCACGATACTATTTTAAAGGCATGCATGCATACATATGTAAAACTGTTTTAGTGTCACTAGGAGGAGTTATTTTTTCCTTACTCTGACCCTTCGTGGGCACTGTTTTTCAGGTGACCCAGGTGGGAAACTACGTCTAGGATGAGCATTATGGTGACGTCAGTTTGTAGTATTTTTCTTATTCAGTTTACTCTTTTTCAGCATGTACTTGTAGATGTGGACATTGTACCTGAGTTTTATTTTATAGAACTTGTATCAGACTATTATTGTTATTCAGATTTTCAGTTTATGCAATTCCAATCTTGTTTAGTGGCTCTGTGAATCCAGATATCAGGTATGTGGTTACCCTTAGCTTACTTTTTAAACTTCCGCTGTAAGTCTTAAATTGCTTAGTATAGATTTTATTACCTGCTGCTACTAGTTTTAATACTGTTTCCTAGTTTTCTTTATATCGCTGACCCGGCCAGACAGCTGATTTCTGAAATACTGGGAAGGGGTGTTACACGTGATACATCTACTTGATCACCCTCACCATCTTCATCAATCCTGTGATTTTCCTCCACAAGGGTGTTCGCAGGAACACAACCAAGCATACCAGTTTCCTTTAGGAGATCCGTACTTCCGTTGGAAAATAAAGATACCCCGCTCTGATCTAACCATTTCGATGCCCAAGAAGTATCGTAATCGTCCCAAGTCCTTCACTTCAAATTCAGCCGATAGGAGGGTCTTGAGGTTGACGATCTCCTCTATATCATTTCCAGTAATCACGATGTCATCTACGTAGACAATGAGAACCACAACACGCTGTTCATGTCTCCGGATGAACATGGTATGATCCGATTGGGCTTGCTTGTACCCAAACTTGAGCATTGCTGTGAGAAATCTTCCAAACCAGGCCCTTGGAGATTGCTTCAGGCCATATAAGGATTTCCTTAGGCGGCAGACGAGCCCTTCAGTTCCTTTCTTCACAAAACCAGGAGGGAATTTCATGTACACCTCCTTCTCAAGCACACCGTGGAGAAATGCATTTTTCACGTGTTCCCAGTCCAGAGAAGCTGCACATGATAACAGAACCCGAATAGAGTCCATTTTTGCTACAGGAGCAAAAGTCTCCTGATAATCTACTCCTTGAGTCTGGGTGTATTCTTGAGCGACAAGACGCGCTTTGTACCGTCCCATCTTGCCATCTTGGTTTTGCTTAACAGAGAAGACCCACCGTGAACCTATTGCTTTCTTTCCTGAAGGGAGAGCGGAGATGTCCCACGTATGATTTTTGTCCAAGGCGGACATCTCATCACGCATAGCCTGTGTCCAAGTCGGTATTGCCGATGCTTCCTGCCATGTATTGGGAATAACAACTAGAGAGAGATGAGACAAAAGTCTGATTAATCAGAGTAAGATGACTATAAGCCACATGGTTGGAAATCGGATGTTGCGTGGAAGTAGCTTTACCCTTTTTCAGCAAGGAAAGAGGCATATGCAGGTCGACATCATCAGAAACTAAGTCCGAAGTCGGCACTGGTAGAGGTGGAGCATCAGTGACCTGTGCACCTGAACGACGGTGGTATACATGGGGCAAAGGAGAGATCATAGTAGAGGAGTCCGGTATTGGGATAAGAGGAGCTCTGGGTACATCCGTAGAAGGAGGTGAAGGAATAGAGGAGGAGGACGGAACAAGAGGCAGAGGGACAGCAGTAACATCATCCGTAGTATGTACTCTCCCCCTGACGAAGAACATGAGTCGAGGATGGAAAGTAGGACTCCCCTTCACGGAAAGTAACATCCATGGTACAGAACATACGCCGGGGGGGGGGGGGTGATAACATCGATACCCTTTGGTCGTGGAGGAATAGCCATGGAAGACACAACGTTGAGCCCGAGGGTCAAGTTTGTCACGTTGAGGTTGGTGCACATGCACGTTACAGACACACCCAAAAACACGGGTGACAAATGAGAAGTATGAACCACGCCAGAGGTAGAGAGACGAGCTAGAGGAATAGTAAATGAGAGAATATGAGAAAGAAGACGATTAATAAGATGTGCAGCAGTAAGCATCGCATCACCCCAATATGGTATAGGAAGATGCATTGTTAAGAGGAGACAACGAGCAACCTCGAGGAGGTGCCGATTTTTCCGTTCGGCCACTCCGTTCTGAGTAGATGTGTAAACACAAGTTTTTTGGTGGATGATACTGTGAGAGGTGAGATAAGCACCAAAGGAACCACGATCGTCATATTCCCCTCCATTATCACTTCTAAGACCACGGATAGTGACATTAAATTGATTTTTCACCATGTTATGAAAGACTTGAAAACACGGAAAAACGTCACTTTTCGTTTTTAATAGGTTTACTCATGTAGTACGCGAGAAACAATCAATAAAGGTGACGAACCAGCGAAAACCAGTCAACGATACAACAAGGGACGACCCCAAAACATCAGAATGTATAACATCAAAAGGAGTACTACAAGGAAAAGAAAGATGTGAAGAGGTCTGTCTCACATGTTTAGACCGATCTCAAATATCACAAGAAAATTTCCGAAGAAATGGTAAAAAAATAGGAAATAATTTTTGCAGGTAGACGGAGGACGGGTATCTAAAACACAGATGCCAACGGTGAACATCCTCTGCAGTAACAGTAGAACTGGAAAGGGCCTGAGAACGAGGAGAAGTGTCCAAGTAGTACAAGCCGCCACTGCACCCACCACTGCCAATGTTCCGCTTCGTACCCAGTTCCTGAAAAACACAAGAATCAGGAAAGAATGTTACAGAGCAGTTAAGAAATTTCGTAAGATTGCTGATGGAAAGTAAATTGCGATGAAAAGAGGGACGCGAAGAACAGAGGCCAGAGATATGGACGGAGAACAAGAAATGTTGCCCTTGCCCGCAATAGAGGACAACGATCCGTTAGCATAAATAACTTTCTCCTTACCAGACAAAGCAGTATAAGAGAGAAAACCTGAGGAGCACTCAGTCATGTGGTGGGTGGTATCAGAGTCGAGCAGCCATTCAGAAGGTGAGGTGGTGGCCGCATGAGCACTAGACATAACAACAGTTGCAAGAGAAGTAAAGCTCCCAGTGACCGGATCAGACTGAGAGTGAAGCAGGCGGCGAAAGTCATCCAACTCATGAGCAGTAAGAGAGGAGGAAGCCGAAGACTGGGACTCATCATAAACATCAGTAGTGTAAGCAGCGTCATGAGAATGGTAGCCGCTGTGCTTATGGCCCCCACGGCCAGGTCCATGACCCCGACCACGACTGCGACCAGGAGGTGCTAGATGCGGATGAAGTTTGAAGCATGTCTCCCGAGAGTGTCCCCGTCGACCACAGTAGTCGCAGATAGGCACTGAAGATGCAGGAGTAGGGATGAGGCCACGACCAACACTCGTCAAGGCAGAACGATCAGGAAGAGTCATAACACTGAGAGACTTGCGGCGGTCTTCATCACCCAGAATCATGCTGAACGCCTCCCGAAGGGAGGGAAGAGGAGAACGGTGAAGAACATGTGTCCGGACCACATCAAATTCCATATTCAACCCCATTAGAAAGACATGAAGACGGAAGAGGTCCTCCCGTTGCTTTAACAGGACGGCATCCGCTGTACACGCTGGAGTGAAATGTGCAAAGTAGTCCAGTTCTTGATACAAGCGCTCAAACTCCGAGAAGAATGATGAGACAGTCATCGACCCTTGACGCAGCTCCAAAATGCGGCGAGTGAGCTCATAAACCGGGGTGAAACTACCAATCTGAGAGTATGTTTCACGAGCACGAGTCCAGATCTCGAACCATCAACATATAACTCCGATAGACCTTGGGCGACATCGAATGCCGGAGCCAAGACACAACCAGAGAGTTGTCAGAATCCCAGTGCTTTCAGGAGGGATCAGACACTGGAGGCTCCATAATCGATCCATTGATATAGCCGAACATCTGTTGACTACAAATGACATGTTGAGCAGCACGAGACCATTTCAGGTAATTCGTGTCATCCAGAGAAACCGTGGTAATTTTCAAGGAGCTAGAGTGGTCATGGGGCCGCTGAGGCTCAACCATCGGAGGCTGGATCACGCCCGGAGAAGAAATTGATGAATGGGATTCACCATACCGACACAAGAAGCACAACAGATCATCAACACCTTATTCTGTCATGCAGATCAACAAATCGGCGCACACGAGCGACACGAGATTAGCACGAAAGCAGGACAGCGGCCCAGGGCAGCAGCAGGATCGACACTGAATCGGCAACAACATTGGATCGACAGCAGCACTGGATCGGCAGAAGAAGGCGGTAGCAGCACTGGATCGGCAGTAGCACTGGATCGGCAGTAGCACTGGATCAGCAGTAGCACTGGATCGGCACAGACGACACGGGAGCAGAAGAAGGCGACACAACCCTCATTTTCATGAAGGAGAGGGAGAGTCGGGCTGCTTTATGGAGGAACGGCGGCGGCGGCGTTCCTCTCAGCAGCCGACAAGAGTGCCGCCCGACATGACGGTGAGGAAAAAACGCGACGGGAGAGCGATCCGAGCGACGGGAGAGCGAGATCGGGGAAAGGGATCCGAGCGACAGCGAGATCCAGAAGGCTAGGGCACGAGATTTTTTCCTTCTCCTCTGATACCAAGTGAAGAGAAAAGAAGATCTATTCCAATAATGATAATGCTGGTCCCTTACTCATACATATACTTTGAGAAACCTAAAAACAAGGTAAAAAGACATAATTACCCCGACTTGTACATAACATATTACAACTCTCTCTATATATATTTATAGCCATAGGTATTATATATATATATGTTTTTTAAAACAGATAGCAAATTACACAAATTGCAAAAATAAAAAAAATACAAATAAAATATGAAAGATTCAGGGCCGATAGAGATCTGGTCGGGTGCGGCGTTGGAAATTTTTGCATCGACCTGATTCGGGCTGGTCTCCACCATCATTCCCTTCCATGAAACACAGTTCATTTGTTAATTGGCTTGCTAGTTTTTTTGAGCAGCTCCTCATGTTTGGGCTAACGGGGAGATTTCAGATCACAAACTCACTAAATATCATTGTGATCTTAGATATGCTTCTATGAGTCAAATTCAGAGTGGTATAACAAATAATGGTGATGTTGTGTTAATGCATCTCAAATGACATTCCTTATTCCCCCATTGATGCCAAAGCCATACCCTTCCTTTCCCGTCAAAAAAGGAATCTTCCCAGCACCCTTTTAATGCTTCTCCCATTGTTCATTGTGGTCAGAACTTCCTCCTGGCACCTCCATCCTTATAAAAATCAGTTAACCTTTTTTTAGTTAACTCCATCTCCATCCTTATAAAAATCCGTTAACTCAAACTCCTTCAGGCCTTGTGTGTCACCCTACTTTTTCGTGGTGTTAATTTGTGGTGAGATCTCCTATGAGCTTGATAGAGAAACTAGCTCAACTCCAGTTCCACGAAAGTCAGTTCAAGGGGTGAGGGAACAAATATTTCAATTGGGATTGGATTGACAAAGAAACAACATTGAGGTGGAGATTTCTGAATTCAAAGGCCTCTTCTCCAGATGAATTGCGTGGATCCAACATGTTGATTGTGTCTTTGGTACCATGTGCTATTCAGATGTGAAGAAATGCAAGTGCACCTTCTCAAAGTTGAACAAATAAGCTTGTTTGTGGCCGGTTAATGGGAAGGCCTAATTTAGATTTGATGACAAAAGTGATATCAAGAGTTGGAAAAAATGAAGAGCCTTATAACGAGACATTTTGTGCCAGGGAAAGATAAATACTTGAGCTTATCATTACATTTGATTGCAAGCGATGGAATGTTCATATGAAGTATCATGACCTTTCACTTGTTGATGTGATTAAGCATAAATAGAAAGTTATTGTCCAAGTTGTTTCAGTTGTCCGAAACTTTTAGTTTGTTTTAGTGATTAACGCTAAGAGTTTTGAGTTATTTTACGGAAAGGAAAGCGATTTGGTTCTAGAAGATCTTGTAGAATTCTGGATGCTCTTTTAGGAGTTTTGCAAAAAGAACCAGTTGTAGTGAATCTTGAGCTACTTGACTAAAGCTGATACATAGGAGTTAAGTGCAGAGGACTCTTAAGTGATGCTGCTCTTCCTATGCTGTCAACTCTAGAAGGATTTTTCTGGCTGTGAATTAGTTGGTGAATGTTTTCAGGAAGATCACAAGAATGCACGTGAGGTTAATGTAAATGTGATAGGCAACTATGGTGTTTTTTCCTCGCTTGACCATGCCATTTGTTGAGTGCAAATCTTAAGAGGTGCCGGTGTTTGATGTTTCATTTAATGTTGCGGGGATTTCATTTGTTTTGGAGTTTGTAGTTGCTGTGGTAATACATTTCAAGGTTATTTCTATACTTTTTTGCCATATCATTTATTTTGGAAAGCATCAAAGTTTGATTGAATTTTTCGTGACTGATGAAGAAGTTGATGATGGCGTGACTTCATATATTTTTAAATTTGTAGCAGTCGATAACATTATAATTTGTTTTGTCATTCCAGAGCTTTTAGCATACATTTGGATCAGCTCATAGATGGCACAAGCTTTCCTTTTCCCTGTTGGTGCCATGGCCCTCTGCTGCCATTCCTGTCGAAAATCACTCTTCCCAGAACCCTTTTAGAAGCTTCTCTACTGTTCACCAAGGTTGAAAACTTTCTCTGAGTTCCTCTCCAACTCTGTGTTGTCGCCTGCTATTGTTTTTTTTCCATTTCTTTCCGCTATTTTTGCCTCGCAGTGCACAATGATGAACCCAACGATTTTGTTGAAGATAGATCTACAGGTGGCTATTTTGGTTTTTATATTTTATTACTTAAATGGTAGGTCCTTTAGTTTTTTTATATTTGAAAGCTCGACTAGCTGCTTATCTATATTGCACCTAGATTGAAGTCCGAGATCTTCTCATATCAAGATCCCTCTAGGAAGCTGTTACGAGCCTACTTTGGAGCTTTGTCGGAGGTTGTGATTGAGGTGTAGATAGAAGAGGTGCCGTGCTCTACTCGTGAGAGTGTGAGGTGGGAGAGGAAGAAGGGGAGCCGTGCTCAACCCAAACCCTAGAAATCGTGGAAGAAGAGAGAACTAGAATGAAGGGAGAGAACTTGGTTAATTTCATTCCGCCCTCCTGCATGTCCCAAAGGGTATATTTTTAGACTTACAAAGTAGTATGGGTATAAATATCCAAAAATAAAGAGAACAATACAAAATGATAAACGCATTGGACTTGTACACTTAATCGATTAATAAAAGACACTTCACATAGATATACGACGACACAAATTAATGACGTAGATAACTGGTAGTGCGGGACCATAACATCCCACTCGCCTTTCAAACCGAGCTTGTCCACAAGCTCAAGCGAGGCTTGCATGCTGTGATCATCTGTCTCCTTAATTTCCCGCCAGAACAACTTTCGGTAGAGCGTTGCTGTGGTGGTGGCCACATCGTGTGAAGGACCATCATCGTGCTCACAGATGACATGAGGGACTACATGGATCATGTGTGGTAGAGGCGCTTGCAGGAGGGAGAATACTAATGGACTCAAACATCGACTCGATTAATAAAAGACGCCTAACATGAATACATGACGATGCTAATTAGGGACGTAAATAAACTGTTCTTGTGAGACCATAATAGTAGCCTTCCTCTTATCTATGTAACTAATTACAACATTGAATAGAGGAGAACTATCTTTTAAGGTGATGTAGTGAACAACTTCATAGGGGCATGATGTAGAGGAATTTGATGTCTGAAGAGAGCAAAAACTGTAAGGGGATGACTAAAGGTTGTCATATGAAACTTTTCTAGGACATGTTGGATGCAACCGAGAAAGGTATAATCAATGGAGGAAGAAGGGGGTGTGTGAGAACTTCGCGAGAAAATGTTGGGCCCATTGAAAGAAGCAGAATCTATAGGGCACCGACAATAGAATTGTCTCTACTATCATGTGCAAGTGAGAGCATACCTGAGAGAGTTGATATTTCCAACCATCCATGAGAATCACTATCTTGATAGAAAATAGGTGTTATGAACTCCCGATCTGGATCTCGTGACTGGGCCGGAAAGGGATGAATCCCATTTCGCGCTAGACCCCTCGCACGCGTTTTGAGTCAGGAGAGTTGACTCGGGCTCGGGGTGCGCCGGATTCGACAAGTAAAATTCGTCGGATATCGTCACAGATATCCGACAAATTCGTCGAGTATATTAGACGAATTGGACTTCGAATTATTTTGTTGCGAAGGCATCGAGTGGTCTCAACGACATTCGACGAATCGCCGAGTGATACTCGACGAATAATACTTGAAAAAATGTCTGGAAATCAATAGGCATCGAGTGCGTTGAGTGGTCTCAACGCCACTCGACGAAGCGCCGAGTGATACTCGACGAATGATAAATTAACTTAGAAAGTTATTCGGATTTCTATAGGCGTCGAGTGATCACGACGAATCTCGACGATTCGTCGAGTAAGTATATATATATTCGACGATTTTTACTTGGAAGTATTCTGGACTTTGCAGACGAGTGGACTCGACGCCACTCGACGAAGCGTCGAGTGTGTTGAGTAAACTCGACGCCATTCGGCGAATTGTCATGGATACTCGACGATCTCAACGCTTTGACTTAGAAAAATACAGGACTCAACGAGGCGTTGTGTAATCACGACGAATTTTGACGAATCGTCGAGTGTATATAGTTATACACGATGAATTTGACTTGACATAATTTCGACCCATACGAAATTCACTGTCTTGTATTTATGGACTGAACCGGGTTCGGGAAATGTACCAAACGACTCCGTGGACCTGTCTCTTCGACAAGACTTGTTTTAAAATATAATGGGCGGTCCAATGTTATGGTGACACGTGGCAGCATGCCTCTAACCCTAATCCTTCTTAAAAAAAGGGAAGGAACGGGAAACCCTAGCCGTCACCTCTCTCTCTTGCCGATCAGTTACTTGCCGAACCCGAGAAAACGAAGAAGGCCGCCGGTGTCGGATTTTCTGGAGGAAAGACTTCTCCTTTCCGTGAAGAACAACACCAACGCGAAAGAAGATGCCGCCAAGGAGAGTGACGAGATCCATGGCCGGAAACGAGGTGAGCTTCCTACCCCCTCCCTTGGTGCTAGATCTCTAGTTATTATCTAGGAGAGATGTCGACTCAAAAGAGTTGGACTTGTGAGATGAAGATATCCTAGGAAGAGACCATGTTAGGACCTTGTCCTAGGGATTTGATGTCTTCAACCTTTTCTCTCTTCTATGTGAAGATGGTGGACTTGGTTTCGTGAAGAAGAATGGTCTATTGAGGGTGAATAAGGGAGGAGAAAATCCTGTATATAGTTTGAACAAATATCTAAAGGAATAAGATGAACCGATGTCGTTCATCTTGCTTTAACATGCGTGCAGAAATCTGTTTTCTGTGCGCAGCGAACTTCAAGGCCGATTTCGAGTAGGTTACGGCTAGATCTGGATTTTTGACTAAACACGAAAGTCGTAGTCCTTGGAAAGACCTTTCCAACGGATGGTTACACGTTTTCATATGAGTCCTGTAGCCTCGGGAAAGTCCAGTCGAAGTTGCTGTACAGTCATGTCTTAAATACATGATGTTCTCGGGTTAGTATAGAACCGGGTTTGGATTTGGTAGAAAGATCGTAGCAAAATAATGTTGAGGTTTAGTGAACTTAGTCTATACGTAATCGAGATAAACAAATGGTTTGGTGAAACATGATTGTACGAACGGTTGAAGGAGTTTGATAAACAAATGTTTTGGGAAAGTTAGTGAACAAATGATTCAATACGATTTGGTTGAACAGATGATAGTCTTGTGAAATCTGGTAGGGATGTGCATAATTATAATCGGGAGAATGAAATAGGTTTTGGAAAGAGGGTGTGATGTTCGACAATTGAACGTATAACCCATAACTATGTTATCATGCTTGATGTGTATGTGAAGCATCATGATATTGTCGTGATTAACTTGTGGGAGCATAGTGATTGTGAATGCTTGATTTTAAGAAGGAATCAGATGGGGTTAATGCATGGCCATGTGATGAGATAATTAATGGAATGTGTAAAGTAGTCCACTGCTTAAAGTTGTGTCTCCCTACGGGTAGCAGCGAGAGATTGGTATGTTGTATAAGGTGGCTTGCCACATGTGTAAAGATGAACCCTTGTGTGATATGGAAATGTGGAAGGGTTGGAAGTGTGGGTGTGTTTGCCGCACTGGAAGGATGCGTTGATAAGGGACTAGGTGTGGAGCCCTTGCGTGCTGTTGAGCATGGAATGTGAATAATAAAAAGGGACTCAGTGTGGAGCCCTTGCGTGCTGTTGAGCACGAGATGTGAATAATAAAAGGGGACTCAATGTGGAGCCCTTGAGTGCTGTTGTGCACTGGATTGTTGATGGCAAGGCCATGCGAAATTGCATGCGGTGTGAGTTGACACACAGTGTCATAATCCTGGGTTAAAGATACCGTGACAAGTCTACGGGCTCACCAGTCGTCACACCGATGAGAGCTGACAGATAGACTTGGACGGTTGGGCCTTGGTCCTCGGTGCTTAATTCCCGATGCACCCTCCGTGCCAGTGGACGGTAGACCTTGGTCCTTTTGTGATGCGCTCTCAGAGGCACCTACCGTGCCATAACGATAGGCCAGCGTAGGGATATGTTCTTGGTGCACATCTACCCGAGACCCCTCTGAGCCGTAGTATGCATGTGAGCTTCGCTGTTGTGTTCTTAACGATGAGGCGTGTTGATGCCCAGGCTTGGTAGTGTGGATGCCCGCCTAGTAGCGGATAAGCCCGCTCTACTGTCACCGTCTGGTCACGACGGATGACGCCTGAGAGGTTAGGTACCTGCTCGAAAAGTGGGAACTACAAGTCTGTGTCGACATTGCAGTGTGCGTGTGTGTGCATGCAAGAACTCATCTCTGTCTTCCAACTCCCGGTCCACGACATCCAAACGGGCTGTGCTGCCCGTATACGACAGGAGGCGTGGAGGTTTCCGACCATAGATGAGGAAAAATGTTGTAGTCTTCAGTTACATCTCCACGGTGCGGTTGACCACCTCGGTCTGACCATCAGACTGAAGGTGGTAAACCAAAAAAATGCAAGCTTGGTACCTCCGAGGGAGAAAAGCTCCTTCCAAAAATAACTAATGAACACCTCATCGCGGTCCGAGTCAAGAGACTCAGGCATGCCGTGTAGGTGAAAGATCTCTGTGAAAAACAAATCTGAGCCACGTTCTCGGCAAGGAGAGGCCGAGCTAAGGCAATGAAATGGACCCCTTTTGAGAATCGGTCTACCACCACCATCAAGATCGATTTCCCGCAGACAAAAGGCAGCCCTTCAACAAATTCCATGGAGAGATCCACCCAAAACTGTGTGGGCACCGGTAAGGGTTGGAGCAGACCCGCCAGGAGAAGATGATCCGTCTTGTTTCTTTGACATACTGCACAACCCACGATGAAGGCATGAACGTGCTTGCACATTCCCTTTCGGAAGAATTCGATGCACAGACGTTGGAGAGTACGGTGGACGCCTTCATGGCTGCAAGAATGGACATCCTCCAAAATGTTGGTAATGAGAGGAGATGCCGTGTTCACATACACAAGATCGCGATAGAGGATAAGGACATGGAGGGCGGTCCATTGATGATCCATGAGGTTGGTTTCCGCCCGATGGAGGAGTTTCGATAGGCTGGGAGATTGCTGGTTCTCTCGACGGAGCAAGGATAGAAGATCCGCCGTGGGGAATTAAATGGCGAGGAGCGTGGCAATGGGTTGAGTGTCTCGACGAGAGAGGATATCGACGACGCGGTTGAGCACGCCAGCTCTATATTCCACCTAGAAGTTGAAGCCTAGAAGTTTACTCACTCGCAGTTTTTGCGGCACCGTAGAGAGCCATTGTTTGACCAAGTACTTTAAGCTAAAGTGATCCGTTCGGATGACGAAAGGGCGACCCCATAAGTAAGGTTGCCAATGCTGAATGGCTTTGACGAGCCCAATGAGGTCTTATTCATATGCCGGTAGTTTGCGATGATGGATGACGGTCTGACGACTGAAATAGGCTATCGGGTGCCACTCTTATTATAGCACCACGCCATAGACAAGTCCTGTGGCGTCACATTCCACCAGGAATGGTAAGGCGAAGTCCGGTGGGTGGAGAATGGGATTGGACATCAATGCCTCGTGTAGACACTGGAAAGCTTGAATCGCGGCGTCCGTCCAGATGAAGGCGTTCTTCCAGAGTAAGCTGATCAAGGGAGAGGCAATGGTGCCGTAATGGTAGATGAAGCGACAGTAGTATCCCATGAGACCAAGGAATGCACGTAAGTCGGTAAGTGTTGCGGCATAGACCACGACGCCACTCCTGGGAGCTTTGCCGGGTTGGACGAAACGCCCGATCTGTGCACCACATGTCCCAAATATGTGATGGAGCTCTGCCCGAAGTAACACTTGTAGGTTTTAAGAACCAATTGGAGAGTGTGCACCAAGTTGAGAACAATATGCAGACATTGCAGGTGCTCCGCCCATGACTTTCTATAGACAAGAATATCGTCAAAAAAATAAGAACATACTTTTGTAGAAGAGGGTGAAATACCTCGTTCATTAAAGTCGGAAAGGGGGAAGGAGCGTTTGTTAGACCGAATGACATGCCCAAGAATTCAAAGTAGCCATGGTGCGTGGGGAACACAATCTTCTCCACGTCGCCGACCGCCATGCATACTTGATGATAACCAGAGAACAAGTCTAGTTTGGAGAGGAAGCACACGCCATGTAGCTCGTCGAGGAGTTCCTCTACCACCGGAATATGGAACTTGTCCTTGACCGTGATGGCGTTCAACGCTCGGTAGTCCACGCAGAGCCGCCAAGAACTGTCTTTCTTGTGCATCAATAATACTGGGGATGAAAAAGGGAATACATTGCGCCGAATGAGGCCTTGTTGGAGGAGAAGGTCGCATTGCCGCTCGATCTTATCTTTCTGATGAAAGGAGTAGCATTACGGGTGCACCACGATCGGGGCCGAGCCTGGGAGAAGGCAAATGCTTGCGATTGCGGCGGGAGGCCCAAGCGTGGGTTGAATATCTCGGGAAATAACTGCAAAAGGTTCGCAAGATCCGGAGGGTGATTTCCCGGCTACTCTACTGGAGTGGGCAGTGGCTCGGTGTGTACCAAAAAGGAGGGAGCCTGCCCCGGTGCTTGGCCACGCTACTATACCAACGAGAACCCTTCCTGCGGTCCGTCTAGAGCGTGGAGAGAGATCTGTGGCGTGCCAGAGTCGTTGGGTTCGTCATCCTCATCCTCGAATGGGTCATCGACTTCCAGCCAAAATAACCGCTTGCATTTGTGGCTGGGGGTGAAAGGTTCATCACAATTGAAACATAAACCTTTCTCGCGGCACACTACCATCTCGGGTCGGGAAAAACAACGTCAGAAGGTGGGACGTGGTGGTTCTTCCCCACTCGGGGGCTTGGGGTCAGAAAAATCGAAAGGCGGTCGATGGACGATACGCTCGCGGCGGGTTGTAGGCAGCCGATCAATCAGTAGGCAGTTGCAAGCTCGGGCAAGGCTCATTGAGGTTGTGAGATCTTGAGGCTTTTGAAACTCCATGCCCCAACGCAAGCGTTCAGATAAACCAACCGTGAAGAGTGGAACCTGTTGCGAAGGCAAGACGGAAGTGGCGCAAGATAGTAACATTTGAAATTTCCTCAAGTAGGACTTAATGGAGCCCGTTTGTTTGAGGGCGACGAGGTCGCCTCGAAACCGGAGTGTGCATGCCGTTCGGAAGTCCTTCCAAGCGGAGTTGGGGTGTTCCCGTAGGAGTTGAGTAACTCATAACCGTGCCTGTCCATTGAGGTGAAACGAAGTAATACCGACGCGTTCCTCGTCTGGGGTATACTTATTTGTGAAGAAAAACTCGCATCACGTGAGCCATGGGAGTGGATCTTCTCGACTCTCGTAGATCAAAAAATCCATGGGAATGGAACAAGGAAAGACATTGTCCCCACGAGGAAGTGCCGAATCGACCCGGCCAGTGGCGAGGGAGGCCGTATTGGCTGTCAGTAGCGGGGGCAGGGCGCCTTGTATAGCATCCAAGTGCGCATTGAGGGCTTCCATCTTGTCGTTTTGGGTGGCGAGCATAGACTGGAAGAGATCCATGATTTTAGTGAGCAAGGGTCCGCCTTCGGCCATAGAGGGTGGCTGCAAGGGGTTTATGAATGCCGGGGGTAGCAAGCCGGCGAACAAGCTGGGCAACGGAGAGTGCGTGGATGGACGACGTGGTGTGGTTAGGACGGCACAGTAGGTACCAGAGAGTGGAACGCCGGTGTTTGACTCTGATACCAAGTATTATGAACTCCCGATCTGAATCTGGTGACTGGGCCAAAAAGGGATGACTCCCACCAAGGATTGGCGGAACCCTTCTTGGAACCTGGCGGTGCAATGGTTGGAGGTGGAAGCTGGTGTGTAGAGGGGAAGCGAGATAAAGAGAGAGAAAGAGGGAGAGAGATTGAATGAGAGAGGGAGGGTACAGACGCCGTTGCGGGTGCTGCTCGCAGTCGCGGGCTGCAGCTAGGGCTGGGAAAGATCAGGGGTTAGAGCGGGGGGTGGGGTGGGGGTTGGGTTAGAGAGAGGGGAAAAGAGGAATAATACTTGCTTAATTCCAAAACAAAGGTTCACCCGGTTGATAACTGGTTCACAAAACTCCCCCCCCCCCCCCCCCCCCCCCCCCCCCCCACACACACACACACACACACACACACACACACACACACACACCTGGGCTTAGACATATGGGGAAATAAAACAACAATGCATAAAATAAACAAGCACTCAAAATAATAAAAACATCCGGATACCCTCCCGTGGCGTGCGGTCGGCGCTGATACATGCGCCCCCAGTGTGGGTCCGACTCGTCACACATCATAACAATAGACCAGCCCTCTCCAGGAAAAAAAAACCTTGCAAAGTAATATGGATATTCTTTATTACAATGTAAACATCCTTTAATTTTTATAGGAGATTGTTATCAAGTGGGCTCTTTCTTATGCCACCACCTACAGATGGTTTAGGTCCACAAAGTTGCTAATTAAGTTAGACAAGTTTTCAACATAGATTATCAACATTAGGGTTTAGGTCCACCAAGTTGACAGGTTTTCGGCATGTATAGTCAAATTTAGATCTTAACAATCATTTTCTTCAAAGAATGATACGTTTTTTAGTTACCATTATCCAACTTGTGCAGGCTATATACTATCTTGAGAAGGGTGAGTCTGTATTTGTAGCAGCTCATACGTCAGCTGGAAAGACAGTTGTTGCTGAATATGCTTTTGCATTAGCATCAAAGGTATGCTTTTATATTCTTTCACATAAATTATTTTATGGTATTTACACGATTTCCATTTAATGCTGCAGACTCATCAGAGTAGTCTGCCCTTTTGTATTGTAGTTATTTACTGTTTATATATATACATATATCTATATATCTATACATATACATAACCTTTTTTTTACTACTGTTCTTTCCTTTCTTTGTTAGCATGCCATTTTCCAGTTATTCACGTGGCACATGACTATCAATTATTAGGAATTCTAAGAATTATTTAACTATTTGTTTAAATAATTTGTAATTACTGCTATTTCCGATTTGGGCCTTGTTGCACGATTTTTTATTGACATTTTTATCCCTACATATGCATTTTCAAGTTTTCTTTGATGACCTGTACACTTGAGGGATTATTTCATGCAGCATTGCACTCGTGCTGTCTATACCGCTCCTATAAAAACAATCAGCAACCAGAAATATAGAGATTTCTGCAGCAAATTTGATGTAGGCCTTCTAACAGGTGATGTCAGCTTGAAACCTGAGGCGTCTTGCCTCATCATGACTACTGAGATATTGAGGTCAATGCTCTATAGAGGCGCTGACATTATTCGTGATATTGAATGGGTAAATGAACTTTCTGGTCACTTCACAACATTTTACTATTTGCAAATTGCAATACTTGTTCCATGATTTTTGTGAAACTTATTATTTTATTGATTTTGTTCTGTCTCACTTCAAACAGGTTATATTTGATGAAGTTCATTATGTGAATGATGCTGAAAGGGGTGTAGTGTGGGAGGAGGTTATCATCATGCTACCAAGACACATTAATATCGTTCTTCTTTCAGCTACAGTATGTTTCATTTCTTTGACATTAGATTACCTAAATACACGTTTTGCATACTTTTTCATCTATTCTTGCATTGGTTCCCTTATATTTGAGATGCTTGAGTCGCTTTAGGTCCCAAACACAACTGAATTTGCTGATTGGATTGGCCGCACAAAGAAAAAAAAAATTCGCGTTCTTGGGTAAGGACTAAAATTTGAAAGATATTTTTGAATGTTCTTATGGGTACCGTGATGTCTTTAGTTTTCTTAATGTAATTTTTTTAGCAATCTCTTCAAGTCAAGAAGCATTAGCTGGAGTTATTCTTTTGTTTGTTATATAGTATGATGAATTTTGATACTTGTTTTTTTCTTGCCTTGTTATTCAGTACTTCAAAACGGCCCGTTCCCCTTGAGCATTGCTTGTACTATTCTGGAGAACTATATAAGGTTGGTGACAATGACACTTTTCTTCCTCAAGGATTTAGAGCAGCTAAGGAAGTGCATAGAAAAAAGAATTCTGGTATGTCATTAGCCAGTTGTGGGACACATTTGGGTGGTGCACATGTTTTAAACCAATCTCGGCATCATGAAAATTTGGTTCGAGGAAAAGCGCAGATGCATTCTGGATCTCAATCTGCAAGCAACTTTCCAGGGACTGGTGGAGCAAGCCAAAATATCCGGGGACAGAGAAAATCTGAATCTTCTATGTGGCTGTCGCTGATACGCAAGCTGTTGAATAAGTCCCTTTTACCAGTAAGTACCTTCACTGCACAGTAGAATTTTGGATTTAAATTGTTTTAAGCAATGCTTTTCAAATGTTAAATTTTTTTTTGAATATTCTGTTTGTTCATGACATTACATATCCTGCCATGAGATATCATAGCAAGCATGAGGATAAGTCATTATATTTGAAGAAGTTTGGGCAGAAAAAATGCCTATTGTTTTTCTTCTTGGATAGGCTGCATCGATCTGCCAAATTTGCTATGTGTAATTTGGCTTCCTTTTTAATCTAATGCCATAGGTGATTATCTTCTGCTTC
This sequence comes from Platanthera zijinensis, assembly GCA_039513925.1. NCBI lineage: Eukaryota > Viridiplantae > Streptophyta > Magnoliopsida > Asparagales > Orchidaceae > Platanthera > Platanthera zijinensis. The sequence goes on along the minus strand of CM077080.1, from coordinate 220,245,260 downwards.
TCAAAAAACCGCTGTGACAAATCAGTTGATAACTTGACAAGTATGGACCTCACTAACAGTTCTGAGAAAAGTGCAATACGCATTTTCTGTGACAAGGCTTTTTCACGGTTAAAAGGTTCTGACAGAAACCTTCCTCAGGTATTACAGTTCTGAGAAACGATTATATAAATATCACACTTAAATTAGTTTGAATAGAAGAAGCGAGCTATACGATCAGTTATTCATTTGAACAAGAGGCCTAGTCTTTTATCAAAAAGTTCTCTTAATAGCTGTTATATTTTTTGGACTCCCATTGCAGATTGTCCGTGTTCAAAGTCTGCTAAGAAGGGGTATTGGGGTTCACCATGCCGGCCTTCTTCCAATTGTTAAGGAAGTAGTTGAGATGCTGTTCTGCCGTGGTGTCATCAAGGTTATTCAGAGCTCCTTTTAATATATTTTTATTATAAGCAGAATACGGATCGTAAAATTTCATAAATTTATCTGTAGTATATTTATAACTTTCTTGTGTAGATTCTCTTAGTTTCCAAAGTTCAGTTGAGGTATCTTATCGTATTTCATCCTTGTAGATTTTGGATTTCCTTTAATGTTAGCATAGTTTATTGATAGCTGGAATGCATTTTTAAGGGTTTCAGCTTTCTTTTGTTGTATGGTTGCTGGCCTCCTTCAGTTTCCATTTGTTATCTACCTTTCTTTATTTCTGTGGGATGCATGTTAATGAAATTCCAGGTTATGCTTAGTTTTCCCTGTGGTTGTGTATATATATATATATATATATATATATATATATATATATTCCTTAAAACAAAAGGCCCTAACAGCAAAAGAGGTAACAACTAATTACATGAAAAATTAATAAATATTGCAATATTACACACTCACCCTTATTGAATATTTATAAGATCATCACAATAAAATTGTATTCTTTTAACTAATGGTAATGGCATCTATAGGAGAAATCAGATATACAACAACAACACTCAAGCCTTTATCCCACTATAGTGGGAGGAGAAATCAGATATATATAAAAAAATTAATTGAATTGTTTATTTTGTTCAAAATAGTTTTATTAATTTATGTTTTATTTGGTCACTCGATATTTGAACATCGGCTGCAGTCGATGATCTTTGAAAGCCTATTGATGACCTCTTGCTATTGCAACATGTCTTCTTGATGGAAGTCGAATACATCCGTCTATTACCTACGTGGGCCTTCTTATTGATGATAGTTTTATTGAGAGATCTTATGATTTGAATATGACAACAAAATTATTCAAGTGCAAAAGACCTTAAAAGGCTTATATAGAAGCCAAAAATTAACACAAGATGGAATTATGGCCACGGCCACGGCCACGGCCACGGCCACGCGACCACGGCCACGCCCACGACCAGTTGAGGGTGAAGTTTGAAGGACACCTTCCGAGTATGTCCTCGTCGACTGCAATAATCACAAGTAGGCACCGAGGAGTTGGGATTGGGAACATAACTACGACTCACACTAGTCAGGGCAGAACGATCTGAAGGAGCAATAACACTGAGGGACTTCCAGCGGTCTTCATCCCCAATAACCATACCGAATGCCTCTTAAAGTGACGGGAAAGGGGAGCAGTGAAGGATATGCGACCGCACCATATCCGACTCCATGTTCAGGCCCATGAGGAATACATGAAGACAAAATCGGTCCTCTCATTGTTTCAGTTGAACAACATACGCAGTATAAACAAGGGTAAAATGAGAAAAGTAGTCCAATTCCTGATGTAGGCGCTCGAACTCCGAGAAGAACGATGACACGGTCATCGAGCTTTGCTGCAACTCCAAAATGCGACGTGTAAGCTCATAAAACTGAGTAGAGATACCAATTTAGGAGTATGTTTCCCTTGCCCGGGTCTAGATCTCGTGAGCTGATTCCATCAACATATAACTCCGATATACCTTAGGGGACATCGAATGTAGGAGTCAAGACACCACGAGGGAGTTGTTAGAGTCCCAACGCTTCCATAAGGGTTTGGTCTTGAAGGGTTCCGTAATGGTTCCATCGATGTAACCAAATGGCTGGTGGTTGCAGATGACGTGTTGAGCAGTGCGCGACCACTCGAGATAGTTCGTGTCATCTAAATGAGTAATATTCAGAGAGCCTGAGTGTCCATGAGGCCGCTGAAGATCACTCATTTGTGGCTGGATAACATTCGGAGAGGATGCTGAAGAATCCAGATCACCCATAATGGCGAGCAGAATCTACAGGAACTTGAACAATACCAACAAAAAAGGAGGTCATCCGACAGTGCAAATGAATTATCCAACCATCGGGAAGAAGAGGAAACTGTAGAGGACATCAGTCAAAAGAGCTACAAGATCATCATCATAGTCGAGGCAATCGTTTAGCGTGGCAGGAAGAAGATTGGCGCAGTAGCAGATCGGCGCAGGGAGCGGATCGACGCAGGGAGGAGCAGATCGGCGCAGGAAGAAGAATCGACGCAGGAAGAAGATCGGCGAAGTCAGCAGGTCGGCAGAGGGAGCAGATCAAGATATCGAGAGCAGATCGATGCAGGGAGTGGAGGAGCGGTTTGACTGCTTCATGGATGGACGACGACGACGTCTTTCTCAGCAACCGACGATGGTGAGGAGGCCGCCCGACAGTCACATATGACTAGCAGCAGGAGACGGCGACGATCGAACGCGTGCGGAGAAGGCGGGATCAACGTTGAGCGGAGACGGCGGGATTGACATGCGAGCAGACATCGACTAGGTTTTTTCTCTCCCTCTGATACCAAGTTGAATATCACAATAATATTATTCAAGTACTGAACAAGACTTTACAAGGCTTATATAGAAGCCGATAAATAGCACAAGACGAACTACAATTAAGACAGTAAATACGAGACGACTTTGACCAGATATACAAAATACAAAATAAGACTAAGTTCAACTTTATGGAAAAGATTACTTCAGCTATTTAATTGAAGGAGATCCTAACACATACGATGAAACCATGACCTCATACGATGCTCTCATCTGGAAGGAAGTTATAGATATTAAAATTAATTATATATTAGTAAATACAACTTGAGTTCTTACCGACTTACCTTGTGGTAACATAGCCATAAGTTGTAGATGAATATTTATGAAAAGCTTAGGCTAGATGGTTGTATAAAAAAGCATATGGCTATCCTTATTTCTAAAGGCTTTTCGCAAAAGCAAGAGATATATTATTTAGACGCATACGTCTCTTTACCTAGAATTCCATCCCTTCATGCGTCGGTAGCTTTAGCTTCGATCCACAAGATTATTTATCAAATGGATGTTAAATCACATTCTTACACCAAGAATTGGACTAAGAAATTACCTGAAGGTTTTGTTATTAAGAGTCAAGAACACAAGGTTTTACAAACTTGTTAAGTCTTTATATGGACTATAATATGCTTCGAAGCAATGAAATCAAAAGTTTGATTTCATTGTATTATCCTTTGACTTTGTTGCTAATGAATATGATAAATGCTTATTTTCCAAAGAAGATGGTAGCGACATTGTTTTGTTTTGCTTTTACGTAGTCGACATCTTAATTGTTTGTTCCTCTTTAAAAATTATTTATGAAATATAAAAATTATTTATCAGCAAAGTTGGATATGAAAGATTTACGAGTGGCTAACATCATTCTAGGAATGAAGCTAGCTAAAGGTAGCACGAGTGTATTATTGTCTTTTTCATTCGATTGAGAAAATATTACACAAATTTAGCTTATATAGTTTACTCTCGCATCCGCTCCTTATGATGATACTACAAAATTATGCAAAAATATATGTGAATTTATTGATTAACATTTGTAGAGAAAGCTCCAAACCTTGTATATACTTCTTGAATTGATAATTACAAGTATGAATACACTTATATAGGAGAAGAAGAAAGAGAGAAATCCCAACCAAGATGTGACACTAATACAAATAGAGAGAGAAGAGAGAAGAATGGGCCATAAAGTAGGCTTTTCTAACACTCCCCCGCAAGCTGGAGCGTACAAGTCGTAGGCACCAAGCTTGGATAGAAACTGGTAGTATAGTGGCCGGGAGAGAGCTTTAGTCATGATGTCAGCAACTTGGCTTGCAGCAGGAACATGCTCCAAATCTATCTTCTTTGCCTGTACCTTTTGTCAGATAAAGTGACAGTCAACTTCAATATGCTTTGTGCGTTCGTAAAAGACTGGATTCTTGGCAATATGGATTGCCGCTTGACTGTCACAAAATAGGGTCGCTGGTGATGAGAGACGAACACCCAAGTCTCTCAGAAGGCTCTCAAGTCAAGCTAACTCGGAAACAACAGCAGCCATAGCGCGGTACTCAGCTTCAACAGAAGAGCGAGCAACCACATTCTGTTTTTTGCTACGCCAGGTTATGAGATGTCCACCGAAGTAGGTACAAAAACCTGTTGTGGAACGCCTATCATCAATGGACCCGACATAGTCAGCGTCAGAGTACGCGACAAGGGATAAAGATGTGGATGGCTTGTACACAAGCCCTTGTCCTGTAGTGATCTTGAGATATCGAAGAATGCGCTCGACAACTTGAAGGTGAGATGTCCGAGGAGCATGCATAAAACGACTTACGACTCCCACAACAAAAGAGATATCTGGTCGAGTGACCGTAAGGTAGATCAGCTTCCCAACCAAGCGTCTATAGTATTCTGGATTTGTAAGGAGCTTGTCGGAGTCAGAGTTGTGGACTGAGAATATGTGATTTGCATCCATAGGAGTATCCGCAGGTTTGCATCCAGAATAACCAGCATCATGAAGGAGGTCCATACAATACTTCCGTTAGGTTAACACAAGACCATCAGAGCGTCGTGCAACCTCAAGCCCAAGGAAATACCGAAGGTTGCCAAGATCTTTGGTCTGAAAAGTGGAGTTTAACTGCTTCTTGATATGTTGTATTCCTGTAATATCGTCGCCAGTAATGAGGATATCGTCAACATAGACAAGTAGGATCACAGTTCCGGTTGACCGGTGTCGGGTGAAGAGAGAAAAATCACCCGAGCTCCGAATAAAGCCAATATCACAGACAACCTTGCTGAATTTTTCAAACCAAGCGTGCGGGGACTGTTTGAGACCATAAATAGATTTCCGAAGATGACAGACCCGAGACTCCCCCGTGGTCTCAAACCCGGGAGGTTGGTGCATGCAAACAGTCTCCTGTAGATCTCCGTTGAGAAACACGTTCTTAATACCCAGCTGATAAAGTGGCCAATGACGATGAACAGCCAGGGAGAGAAGAACGCGGACCGTGTTCAATTTTGCCACCGGAGAAAAGGTTTCCTCATAATCATGGCCATGTTGCTGAGTAAAACCTCGGGCCACGAGGCGGGCCTTGAGACGCTCAACGGTGCCATCCGCCGCATGTTTAATAACAAAGATCCACTTGCAGCTAACACAAGATTGACTTGCAGGAAGAGGAACCAGATCCCAAGTTCGGTTAGCCCAGAGAGCCCGCATTTTATCTTCCATGATCGCCCGCCATCTGGGGTGGTGAAGAGCCTCCTGTACAGAATTAGGGATAGAGATAGAGGATAAAGAGAGAGCACTCTAACGGAGTTCCGGAGAGAGGCGGTGAAGAGAGACAAAGTTGGCCATCGAGTGGGCAGTGGAAGCAGTTGTCGGATCCGCAGGTTGCAAAGCATCATTAGAGCGGGGAAACTCTCGTAGGGTAGCAAACGAGGGAGGCCGTCGAGTGTACACACAAATGACTTGTGGTGTAGGTGGTTTAGGTGGGATGGGTGTTGGAAGTAGAGGTGGAATGGTAGAATTTACCGGAATAACAGGTCGCGGGAGAGGTGACGAAAGAGGAGGGTCAATAGGTTAAGAGTAATACGACTGATCTTCGATGAAGGTGACATCAGCAGAAGTAACCACCTTGCGATCCGTGGGAGAAAAACAAACGTAGCCCTTCTGAGTTCGAGAATAGCCCACAAACATATATTTAGTGGCATGTGGGGCAAGTTTGTCAGTGGACGAGCCAAGATGATGAGCAAAACATACGCAACCAAACACGCGTAGGGTGATGGAGAATGGAGGTTGGGAGGGAAAAAGGAGATTGAAGGGAACCGCAAAATTGAGGATAGATGAAGGCATGCAGTTAATAAGAGTGCAAGCGGTGGAAACCACAAATTCCAATATTGTTTTGGAACATTCTTCTGAATCATAAGGGAGCGGGTGACCTCGAGCAGATGTCGATTCTTGCGTTCAGCAACGCCATTTTGTTGGGGGGTATAGACACAGGAGGTCTGATGGATGATCCCAAACTCCGCACAGAGGTGAGAGAAGGTATGACTAGTGTATTCACGGGCATTATCAGTGCGGAGGGGTTTAATGGTTGTGGAGAACTGGTTGCGAGTTTCAATGAAAATGTACGGAATACACCGGGCAATTCAAAGCGGTCACGAATGAGATATAACCAGGTCACCCGAGAGTAGTCATCGACAAATGTGACAAAGTAACGGTATCCAAAAACACTTGTAATTTTGTAAGTGCCCCAAATATCGGAGTGAACAAGATCAAAGGGAGCAGGATGCCGAGAAGGATGTGGTGAGAACATAGAGCGATGATGTTTCCCATAGATGCATGACTCACACGTGAACTCGTGGAAGGACACGTCTGGGAGAGATTTTTTGAGGATGTTTAGAGGAGCATGACCCAGACGTCGATGCCAGTCAACTGAGCTAATAGACGACAACACCATTGGGGGAGACAGATTAAGGATATAGAGACCATTCGATAGATGCCCTTTTCCAATGATGGTTTGCGTCTTGCGATCCTGTACAACACACGAGTTAGAAGAAAAAATAACAGCACAATCGAGGTCAGCAGTGAGTCGACCAATAGAGAGAAGGTAGAACGGAGATCCCGGAACATGAAGAGCAGAGCGAAGAGTAATGGAGGGAGTGAGGTTAATATCTGCCGCACTAGAGACGGGAAGTGATCCCCCACTAGCAACAGTAATGAACTGGGGATGCACGTAGTTCAAATATTGTGGTGGTTTCTGTGATGTAATGTGGTGAGAGGCCCCAGAATCCAAAATCCAGGATGAGCTGTGAGCAAGGCAGGAGGTACCACCATCGGAAACAGACACCACAGAGCCCGTAGGACAGCTGATCATTTTGCAAGGAATAGTCCGCAGCGGTCACGGTGACAACGCACTAGCGGCAAGAAACGGCCACGACCATCGCGGTAAGAACAGAGTCCGCAACGGCTAGAAACAAGCAGACTGCGCAGTTAGGAGAAGACCGCAACAGAAGTAAACATCTGGCGAATAAGGAACCAGACCAGGCTGATAGAGACAGACCGGGCCAAGGTAAAACACAGGCCTTAGCGGGTCGAGAAGCGGCAACGAGAACCAGGCCGCAGCGAGAAGGACCAGACCACAGCGAGAAGGAGCAGTCGACAGCGAGAAGCAGGTCGCACCAAGAAGAGGCAGAGCGGGAGGCCGCAACAAGAAGAGGATCAGTCTGCGCGGGCACACCAGCGATTAGGCAGATCGCGACCAAAATGCGGAAAGGGAAGTCCGCACGGTCAGATGGACAGCCGCAGATAGAGATAGAGAGGAGAACTCGCACAGGTAAGGAAAGGTCACAGTGGGAAGCAAGATACTGCGATCTAGGAACTCGAGCGGGCAGGAGACGAGACTGCGAGTAAAAACAACTCAAAGAAGTAAGAGGAATTGCCCGCAGCGGACAGGAAGAGAGACTGCAGCGGGTAAACAGAAAGGTGGTCCGTGCGGGTAGAGCAAGCGACGAGCCGAGGCCGCAATAAGAGGAGGCAGGTCGCGACTAGAGTCCAGAAACAACCACGCGAGCAGGCGAGAGGAGAAGAACTCGCGGCGGACAAGAGAAGAGCCCGCTGCGGGGAAGGAGAAGTCCGCGAGTAGAGAAGCTCGAGCGGACAGAAGAAGAGACTGCGCGGTTGAAGAAAAGCAGCAAGGGGACCGCAACGGACAAGAGGAGAGTCCGCGGTGGATAAGAGAGGTGGGCCCCACGGGTCAGAGCAGAAGAGGGCTATAAGAAGCCTGAGTAGGGTGGAACCACGGAGAGGGAGAGGAGAAGCGGATGCAGAAAGTGCAGGTCGCAAAAGCCGCGCGGATAAGGGAGGAGCGGACAGACCCGCAGTCCGCACAAGAGGAGCCCGCGGAGGCAGGAGGGTAGGCGGGTAAGAGGGAGACCGCATAGCAAGTTGCGGACAGGAGGGAGGGCGGGCTGGGCGGTCAGAAAAGGGGAAACCGCAGGCGTCGAACCGGTCGCTCTGATACCATGTAGAGAAAGCTCCAAACCTTGTATATACTTCTTGAATTGATAATTACAAGTATGAATACACTTATATAGAAGAAGAAGAAAGAGAGAAATCCCAAACCATGATGTGGGACTAATACAAATAGAGAGAGGAGGGAGAAGAATGAGCCCCTAGATGGGCCCTAAAGTAGGCTTTTCTAACAACATTAATATGCTCAGATGATAGGATCATGACTATATATTACTAATCGCATTAAGCCCGGTATTTTATGTCATAAGAAGATCGGGTAGATATACTAGTAATCCTAGTAGTGAACCTTGGATAGTGCTCATTAGTATATTTAAATACCTTAGAGGAACTATTGGTTATAATTTAATATATAATGATATTCCCGAAATGATAGAAAGATATTGAGATGCCAATTGGGTAACTGATTTGTTAGAGATGTTAAGTATACATGTTTAGTTTTTCTTATGGGAGGAGTGCTATTTCATGAGCTTCAACTAAACAAATAATTATATCTAGAGTTTATGGAGTGTGTACTCATAACCTTAGATGCAATTTGTACCAAATCCAAATGACTTGTGTATTTACTTTTTGAAATTCCTATTTATTCATAACCAATGCATGCTATTTTGTTACATTGTGACAATAAATCTTTAATAAAATATACTGCTGCTATTATTTCTAATTAAAAGATGAATAAGTGGCGGGGAGTTGATGGGGAGTAGCCCGCCCGACCCGCCGTTGATGGAGTGCAGTCTGCCTGACCCGTCGTTGATGGAGTGCAGCCCACCTGACCCGTTCAGGTCTACTCCCGACGACCTCGAGCACGGTGGCGATCGAGACCGTTCATTTCGAGCGGCTCGCCGATCATAGTATTTTTGTCTCTTGTTACATTGTATTTCGAGTTGTATTTTTGTATTTTTTTGAGTCTGAGCGTCGACCAATCATAGCCGTTCATTTTTCCCTAGAAAGTTTTAAATAGAGGGCGAGGGATCTCATTTTAGGCATTGGAAAATGGAGTATTGAAGCCCATTCTTTGGTCATTTGGTGCCGATGTTGACTCCCGGGTGTGAAGCCTTGGTCCCCTCCCATCCATCCTTGGCATGAAGCCTTGGTCCCCTCCCATCCATCCTTGGCATGAAGCCTTGGTTCCTTCTTCCCTCCCCTTGGCCGGCCATCCCTATTCCTCTACCAATTTTCTGGCCGCCCTCCCTCCTCCTCTTCCCCTCCCTTGTCATGGAACCACTTTCCAAACACCCTCCCACCAAAACTCCAAAAACAGCCCCTTAAAATTCATCTCCGGCGATCACCAGAGACTTTTCTTCGTCCTCCCACCACCCCCATCATCATCTCCAACAAGTTTCCTCCATTTTTTGTTTTCCGGCGATCGCTGGAAAACACCTCCAGCGACCGGCTCCGATCAACTCCGACCGCCTCTGGCGATCACCTCCGACCAGCCACCACTCCACATACACAACCAGTCATAACTACCCTACTACCTCTTAACCACCAACTATCCCACTCTCCTTTTATTTAGGAACCTCTTCCTAAACTTTAACCACCACTTCCTCCACTTAACCCTCACAGCCACCCCCATTTCCCCTCCCTACTTTCTCTCACGTGAAACCACATTATCATCTCCCCATTTAATTAAAAGGAACCAAGGCAACTGCCCTTTATTCCCCTTATCCGAGCCACTCTTCCTCCTAACTGCTACCCACATTTTTCCTCCAACCGGCCCCTCCATATCTCCAGCCCCCTCTCCATGTCCCTCTTTCTCTCTACAACCACTTGAGGAACCACAAATATTTCCTATTTTCAGCCCCACATTTAAAGTTAATCTACCAACATTTCTCCACCCTGTTACCACCATTCGTCCCTTCCTAATACGTGGAGCCACTACCCCCCCATTCCCCCCTCCCAGCAGGAATTCTGGACTGCAAACACAGCCCCTAACCACCACCTAATTGCTCCCAGACTCTGTGTTTGGTTCCCAGCACATTTCCCTACATTCTGGAGGCCTCTTTCAGCCTTCCAGTTCACTGCCAAGAAGCTGCCAGAACTGGAGTCTGGATTCCAGACCTCTCTAGTCGCAGCCAGCCACTGTAATCACTTTGGAACCTGAATACCAGCACCCAGGTGGCTCTCCCGGTTACGCCACATCTCTCCGACACCACCCTGGTGCTCCCCTCTTCGTTGTTTTGCTAAGTCCAAGGTGTATTGTTATTTCTTTTTTTGCATTGGATCTTGTGTTTATTCTCTACTTGTAGGGATAGTCAATCGTTAGTCTTTTTTCATTTGTTTTTTGTCTTTGTAATTTCTCATTTTAAATAGCATTTATTTTCCCGCACTCTCGTGCTTATACTCCATTCACGTGTTTCCATATTTGAAAGCTTTGACTCTTTGCGGGCGATCAAATTAATAGAGTTTTATAAATATCAATTGTTGCAAGTAAACCATCAGATCTCATGTGTGGTTTCATATAGGAGTTTTCCCATTATTTCTCCGTCATATAGGACCCTCCTACGCCAATAAGTTTATGAGATTGAATCAGTGAAACAAAGGAGAAAATAATTGATACCACTCAACTATGCAAAGTCAAAATCAGATCTGACTGATAATCTTACCAAGAGATTGTCCTGAGAAAAGACTCTATTGTCAACAGGAAACATGAGCCTTAAGTCCACATAATTTGCTACCATTAGTGAAAACCCAACCTCTGTGAATGGTGATCTAGGAAGCACCGGTACGGGTACGAGTATCGGGTACCATACGTATCTGGTACGACGATACAACAAAATTTGAAAAGCAAAGATACGGGTACGGCGGGATACGTTGTATTAAATATAATAAATATGTATATATATCTCACAAATGTAATAAAAAGTCGTCAAAACAATATTAGATCAAGCATAATTGCATAAATCATCAATATTTATACCTTATACCTACTAAACAACATGAGTGAATAACTAACAGCACATGTATATAGTAAAAAAAACAAAATAATAAAATTTAAATCAAATTTTTTATAGTTTTAATGAAAAAAATACTTAAATTTGAAGCGTATTTTGTTATAAACAAACACCGCTAATTTATTTTATGGTTCATAAAATTTTCTTTTCTAAAAGTCGCACAAAATTCTTTTGTTTACTTTAGAAAAACACACTCTATCACAATATGCAGAATGATCTGGCAAGTCCAAATGTATCTACAGATTAGAGTAACAGGTATATCCGCCGAGTATCGGGTACGTACCGGTACCGGATACGTATCCGGTACGGGTACGTGACCCTCAAGGAAGTATCGGTGCTTCATAGATGGTGATCCAATGAATTAAGTTCAATGTAGTGTAAACGAAGCCACTGATGTTGGGAGCACTAATTTAAAAATTTATGAGAACCTTCTCCCCATTCGTATGTTGTAGTACTCTACACAACATATATGTTGATCTTATGGTTCTTAATGGGAGTCAAATAGTGGTGGAACTATAATTTTGAGACAGCCTGGACACACTCAGTTAAAATGAAACATAAAAAATAAATTCAAATAATAGAATTTAAAAGTGAAAAAGAAATTGTAGGCATTAGAAGTAAAAAAGGGAAACCTAACAGATGCTTTTAGTTTGTTTGTAAACTAAATTGCACATAACTTAATACGTCAAAGCATTATGTATTTAGATAAGCTATTTCATCAAACATTTGAGAGGCATTTCCTACAAGTATTGTCACATTTGATTCCTCAATTCATTTTATCTACACCTACTTTCTAATCCAACTACACTTTATTTAAGTCTTTTAGCCACAAAATTATTAAAATTCATTTTTTGCTATTTTTGGTTATGGATGTCTCTAAAGCAGGATTGGGGGGGGGGGGGACTTCCAGAAAACCAGGAGTATGCCTAAAATATCACAAGATCATTTTAGATCATAAAAGAGAATCAATATTTCTCATAAAGTACTCCAAAGATGAACTATAAATACTTGGGTTTGTAAATGCTGTTACCTCCTAATTAAAAAAAACACTCGGGTCAGTAGCATATTTTTTACATTCTCTTTAGCTCCATAGAAAAAAAAAACAAAGCAAAACGTTAATGCAATTGTGTTCTAATCTCCGTGCATTGAAGAGAGAATTTAAAAGCATACATGTTTTGAACTCTGATGAAAAAAATGCCAGATCTTCTCATAGAATTAATTTTGAATGATAACATATAAAAATGTCTGATCCACTTCACAGATAACAATCCCTTATCCCAATATGCAAATACTAGGGTTGTTCTATTTCGATCAAAATCAAGTAAAAAATTTCCAAGGTCTGGTTAATGTCTATGGTCATCTTTTAAATCCAAATCTCTACTGAGGTCCTATGGGGAAATAACAAATGAAGAACTATGAAGGTATTTTGAGCAGGAAGCCAGGTACTTTGGCTGAAACGCACCCAACAGGACTTGCAAGACCTACCAGACGATGTGACTCGTGTGGGTTGGGAGGCGCCAACATAGTCTGGTCTCTAATGGCTATAAGACGACCAACGAGATGCCAAAGTGCGAGGCAACCCGGGCATCTTCAAATCCATTCGGTGTCGTATGGGGTCTGGAAGAGAGAGGAGAGTGGGAGAAAAAAATTAAAAGGATTGTTTCACAAACCCTAACCTACTCCAGTCGATACTTTGCAGAAAGCCACTTGGGCACATGCCCGGGTGCGTCTTATCATAGTTCTTCCTATGTTTCCAAAGACATTTCTTTGCGAAATATTAATTATGAAATATCTTTGAAGCGCCATTTATGTGGGGGTAGTCGCGAGGTTGCGACTGTAAGATCCGGCTGCATAAAAAATTCTCCATGAAAATTAAGTATTGCACATAACCAATGAACCATTCATCACCATAACTCAACGAACAATCATTCTTATATTATGTTATCAAAGGCCCAAGGCGCAGACGCGCACTTGAGGCACAAAAATGAATTGAGTGCCCAATTCTCTGATTTTCAGGGAATTGGATGCCCAATTCCCTGAAAATCAGTGAATTGGATGCCCATCGAATTGGGTGTCGAATTCACTGATTTTCAGTGAATTGGGCTCTCAATTCACTGAAAATCAGCGAATTGGGCATCCAATTCGCTGATTTTCAGGGAATTGAGCCCAATTCCCTGAAAAATCTGCAATTTGGGCATCCAATTCGCTGATTTTCAGTGAATCGGGCACCAAATTCACAGAAAATCGGTGAATTGGATGCCCAAGTGCGCCTAGAGGTGCCTCAGGTGCATTTGAAATTAATTATTTTTTGTCCACCTAAAAAAACAAGTCGAAGAAAACACCTTGAAAGGCCGAAGCGCACCTTTGGTGCGCCTGGGAGTTGGTAAGGCGCGCGCCGAGGCGCGCCTGCGACACATCTCCCGCCTTTGCCTTGCATAGACGGGGGGGGGGGGGGGAGGTGTGCGCCTGGTGTGGCCGGTGCCTCAGGCGCGTGCCTTAATAACACAGTTCTTGTATGTGCTTAATTAATCTATTGATCAATATAATGCAATTCAAAGTCTTCGACATATATTCTTCGATACAAAAAATAAGTAAAGTGTATGTTTAAAGTAACCATTCCACCTATACACTTTGAGTTAGATACAACTTGATAAAATTAATATATATTAGACTTTATATATTTAATATTGTATAAAAATGATTTTTCATTTTTCATTTTTGTGAAAAATTGTTAGAAATTTATTTAATGGAGACTATTCTCTGAATCCTTCACGATGTTTGGTACTTGAGCTCTTACATCAATTGACGATAAAAACCCGAAACAATTTGGAGGGAAATTCTTTCATGAAAGGATGAAGTATTTTAGTCCTACTTGCCAAATGCTTCACTTTTATGGTTATATAACCATTGTGTCTCATCCCTATTATGTTGAAGAAACCTAAGGAGAAAATTTTGAACCACAGACACACGTACTTGCACGCACTAGATCAGATTTGAACTTGGGATTTGATATTTGAGAAATAATTGAATTAAAATTTTTGTTGGAAGAAAGATATGTAAAGGCCCAATGCAAGGCCCATCTTGTGCCCTCTTCCTGCTTAAGTTTTTGTCTTACATCTTAGATTGAGATTTCTTCTTTTTTCTCTCTTCCTATATTAATGTACAAATACATGTATGTATTCAACAATTGGAAAAAATTAATAGAAATATTTTTTATGTTTTTCTATTCTGGTATTTTTTTCATAAGGTTTCAGAGCCGGGTTTCCTTTTAATTTTTTAGGGTCCTCTCATCCATCTGGGCAGTTAACTTTTTTTAACGGCAGCTTCTCTACTTCCCCTGCTTCTGCGCTTATTTCCACCCATCTTCTTTTATAGCAATTTCTCTCTGATTCTCTGGGCCCCAACTCTCTTCCGCTTCAACATTGTTCGCTAAGCTTGCCGCAACTCCTGTTCTCTGCTCGTTGGATTCCTGCGAGCTCTTTGTCACGTGCATCTGCCCGCAAGCGCTTGTAATCACAGAGTTTGTTGCTTTACCGCGTGCATCTGACCCCTGTGACTATCTCCTGGTCGCCGCGGCTTCTTCCTGCGAGCTCTTGTAATTGCAGAGTTCTTGCTCTTATAATTGTGGGCTTGTCACTTGACCGCTTACCGCAGAAGTACCTCTCCAGCTTGACGCTGCAACCTACCCGCCGTTTCTCCTTCCGACAGCTGGCCACCAGGGCTTCTCTAGTTTGTCATTTGACCGCTTGAACGCAAGATTTTCTCCAGGTTGCCGCCTCAGTTTTTGACCACTGAAGTTTGTTCGTAGGGGCCTGCCCGCTACTTCTCTCCCCCGTCTAGCCACATCAGGGAGCCACAAGAGTTTGACTGCCAATCTCTTACCTTGTCGCCATGCCTACTCACCCACTCGCTGTTATTGCCGCTTGCCTGCATCTTCCTAGCGCAAGTTCTTGCCGCTCTTACCGCTTGACCACAACTCCTAACCACACCCGCTCTTTGCTTCTTGTCCGCAGCTTCTTGCCGCAAGTTCTCCATTGTAAGTTCTCCTAGCCGTCTGTGTTAGCTCTAGGGAGTCGACTGATATTTCGTCCCTTCCTGCTCGTGCTGCAACACCTCTTCCTTAAGTTTGTGACGACTTTGGATCAACACCATTTCTCTTAGCGGGAAGAAGATTTTTTTTGAGTGGGTGCACTCCGTCCGCCGTGTTCTTCAGGAAAAAAGACTTTTGCTTCATCTAACTAATGACACCCCTTCTATGCCCACTGACGACTGACTTTGTGATGATGGTCGTGTCCAAACGCGGATCCTCAACTCCATGGATGGTGAATCTTATCGTATTACCATGTACCATGAGACGACCAAGATAATGTGAGATGAACTAAATTCACTCTATTCCGGCAAGGACAATCTTCAACATCTGTTTGACATCATCACAAACCTTCAATCTCTCAACTCAGGAGTTGCCGACGATTTAACCTCCTTTGTTGCCCGGGTCAAAACCTTAGTCGAAGCCTGGATTCAACATCAACCTCCTACTATTGATCTTGCTGCACAACACACTCAAAAAAGGCTGTTGGTATTGCCATGATGATGACTTGTGTTCCGCCTCATCTCCACAGTGTTTGAGCTCAGATACTCTTCTCGTCCACCATTCCCTCTCTCCGTTGTTTGCTCAATGTTGTTGATAGTGACGCCACCCCCAGATGCTCCCGGAACTCCCTCTCTGACACTCCTCCAGCACTCATCTATATCTCACCCCTCCTCCATCTGCCCATAGAGGTCGCACCGACTCCTGAGGTAGAGGTTGTAGTGGGCGGCCTAGATGCAAGTGTGTTCACTGTGGCAGGGATGGACATCTTGAGACAACTTGTTATCATTAGCTTGGCCTGCCTCCTCCTCCCCATGTCTCCGCTGCTGCTGATACATCTTCTGCCACCTGCATCGACATTGATGCCATGCACCTCCATCTCTAGCATCTCCAAGGGTTACTCAATCGTCCGTGTGCTTCCGTTGCCTCTATCTCCAATGAAGGTATCTCCTGTCTCTCCCATAGTCCACAATAGATTGTGGACATTGATGTCACCCACCATATCACTCTGTAAAAACCGCCTCAGTCATTGGACTCTCCGCATCCCAAGTTTATCACTGTGGCCAATGGTGACACTGCTCTTGTCTCTTGCTCCGCTAATATGTCTCTCAGCCCCTCCATCTCTCTTCGTCCGGTCCTTCATGTCCCGGGCTCTCCTTTCAATCTTCTTTTTGTTAGTCGCATTACTCAAGACCTTGACTGCTCTATAACTTTAACATATTCTTCTTTTGTTATGCAGGATTGACGAACGCAAACTATCGTTGGTAGATTACGATTGTGCAATGAGCGTTTCTCCCACCATTCTCTCATTCGTCACCTCGGTGGATTGGCTCAGCGTCTTTGGCATGCTCCTCTTCTCATTTTCAAGAAGGCTCTTCCTGATCTACCTCTTTCTGACTTTAACTGTGAGTCATGTATCTTTGACAAACAATATCGTTTTTTCTTTTCTTCCTCATTGTATTCGGAGCAATGCTCCTTTTGATCTATACACTTTGATGTTTGGAGACCATATAAAATTTCTAGTATTTCTGATTATCGTTATTTCATTACTTTTATTGATGATTATTCACGCATGACGTGGTTATACTTACTTCATTATTAGTCGAATATAACTCGTGTGTTTCAGCCCTTTATTAATGAGACTCGTAGTCAAATTTCCCAAACAATTAAAACTATTCATACAGACATTGCTCGTGAATATACCAGTCATGCATTTGACGATCTATGCACTGATTTTGGGATTATCCATCACACCTCATGTTCTTATACCCCCCAACAGAATGGTGTGACTGAGCGTAAGAATCATCATCTTCTTGTTGTTACTCGCTCACTTATGTTTCAAATGCAGGTTCCCAAGTCTTATTGGCATTTTGCAGTATCTACGACATACTATCTCATCAATCGTCTGCCCTCCTTCATTCTCAACTAGGCAACTCTGTTTAGTATTCTATTTCCCTCCACGCCTCCCTCTTCCATCACACATCGAGTCTTTGGCTCTACCTGTTATGTCTATAATTTGGGTCCTTCCACTGACAAACTTGCTCCTCGGGCTACCAAATATATGTTTGTCAGTTATTCTTATGCTCAGAAAGGGTATGTGTGCTAATCTCCCACTGATCGTATAGTTGTCGTGTCTACCGATGTCACTTTTATAGAAGATCAACCTTTTTACTCTCTTCATCCAGATCCTCTTTCACCTCCATTATTACCACGTCCTGTCGTCCCTGTTACATCTCTTCTCCTCCCACTCCTTCCTACCCCGCTTCAGGTACCGTACAAACCACCTCTTCTTCGTGTATACCCTCGTCATACTTTTTGCTCCGACGCTCCCAACAGTCGTCAGTCGCCCTCTACCAGTGGTACCTCGCGGCCTGAAGATCCATCTCCTATATCCATAGCTCATCCCCTGACAAATTTTGTATCCTTGCATCGTATCTCCCTTACACTTCTCAAATTGCAACTTCTTTATCCTCCATTTCTTTACCTGACTCTGTGCAAAAGGCTATCCAACATTCGGGGTGGAGTGCGCTCATGGATGATTAAATGACTGCCCTCTGGGATAATCCGACCTGAATCTGGTCTCCCTTCCTTTGAGACAGACTTATGTCAGATGTAAACGGGTGCGATAAAACACGTTCCAGACGGGATAGTTGATCGTGGGTTTACTCAACAACAAGGCCTCGATTATGATGAGACTTACTCCCTCGTTGCCAAGTTAAACACTGTTTGTGTCCAAATCTCCTTGGCTGTTCATTGCTAGTGGCCCTTACATCAATTAGATATCAAAAATACCTTTTTCAATGACGACCATCATGGGATGAGGAAGAAGATTCGCTTCAACGAGGACGAGATGCCCGCAATTCTCCGCGGGATCGCGCGAGCAACAGGAGACACCGTTCTCTCCAAGCTGAGGATGAATGGCTTCTTTGGCCCGAAGACCGACCACCTGACTGTGGCAGACCTCATCCCTGACATGCTCGCTGAAGAGTCCAACTCACCAGATCGTGTCCTGTCCTCCGCTATTGATTCCAGCGACAATGAAGACAACAACAACGGAGAGAGCGACGACAACAACGATGACGATGAGGATGGAGAGGAAGATGCTGGCGAAGAAGAAGATGTCGTCATCGAGGACGAGGAGTACCAGCCCGATACCGGCGCCATTGCCCTTTTTGTGCTGTAATGCTCGCCATATAATATAAAAGGATTTTTGTACTTTGTTCTTACACGCTTGCTTTCTTGTTTGTATACTCGCTTGTCGCTGATACTCGCTAGGCTCATAGGCGCGGAGAGATTGAGTGCTCGTTGTGCGCGATCTTTTCTCGCATACTAGTTCATACTAAATCGCGCAACGTTGCTCATACCTACATGGTCGCACTCGCATGCTCGCACGTAACTGCTCGCACCTGCATGGTTACAGTCGCATGCTCGAACATCGCTGTTCGCACCTGCATCGTCCGCCCTGGTTTTTTTAGGAGAATCAGGTCGGAAGCGAGTTTCCTAAACCGATCGTGGAGATTGACTTCACTACTTCTAGCTAACTTGAGACGATCAGAACAAAAAAGACAACTCGCATCCACCCGTGTTTCAGGGGGACGAGGAATTTTATTAAAAAAGTAGAAATAACCTTACGCGAACTCTTCAAACACCGCCATTGTCACAAAGTCGCTCCCTCTCGCGGAGTTGCTGACTCCTGCTGAGTTGCCGACTATCTCCTCATTCTCGCCTCCATTCACCATCTCGTCTACTCGCGAAACTTTTCTCCTCGGCTGCGATCCACGCTCATCGCACCAAAGTGTTGATGCCAGGAAAAACCCTACTCCAATAATCGGATCAAGGCAGCCTAAGGTTACCTGTTCAGCGGTCGGGCTCGACGACTGACGTGCTAGGAGGCAAAAACATTCAGGCAACAAAAAGGACTACATGTGTTGCGAAAGGGAGGCCCCACCACGTATCCGGATGCTTAGAAGAAGCTTCCCCTCTACTACCAAAGATGCTCGAGCAGGGTACGAGGTAGATTCTAGCTGGCGACTAAGGCTTCGTTTGGTTTGGCGTTTTGCTCCGGCAGCGGGAGGAGGAGGGATTTTGGAACCAGAGGGGGGAGGCCGCAGTTGGAATCCCTCAGTTTTCCTCCATTTCCCATGGCGCGGCGGGTGCAAACGGAGCAAACGCCGCCGCTGGCCATTTGGTTACCCGCCGTGCCACGACGTTTGACCCAAACAGAGAGCTCCAAATGCTACGCCAAACGAAGACTAAGTCAAGGCGACGACTAAGATGGATAGTCGCTAGTTCACGACCCGTCTCTCTGAATAAAGGATCCAAATGCTCAGCTCGAAGTATAGGAAATGAGGTAGTTGAGATCTTTTGCGAGATTCCAAAGTCCTTCTCCTCGTACCCCTGGGGTACTATTTATAGGCAAATCCAAGGGGAGGGAGGAGTCTTATTTATAGCCACACACCCGACGACTAGGCGATTTCTTGGGGGGGGGGGGCTCGCTCAGGTTGGGCGAGTAATTGGCCTAGTCGCCTACCTGACTAGTATGATAGGGGAGCTCGCCATACTCGCCCAGACCTTCTACAGTCTTGAGCGTTGACTCCGACTTTTGTCTTGACTTGTTGACTTTGACTGTCGTTGACCTGGCTCTAGGAGGGTCCACCCTCGACGAATATGGGTTGTACAGTACCAAATTCAAATAATCATAAATATGAACCATTCAAACAAACCTAAGATCAGAGGAAAGAGTCATTACCCTTGAAATTCTATGCGATGCCATGGAAATCTTGCAAGAAGTGGTGGAGGAGGACCAAAGAAGGATGCTCTTCGACTTTTCGGTCTCAGTTCTTCAATCGGAGCTGCCAAGCTCTAATGGCCGCTCCTTCCTAAAGCCCGAGCTTCTCCTTTTCTCCTCTCTAAGCTCTCTTAACCAAAGAACATCGAGAAATGAGGCTCCCAACCCTCAAATCCTGATATTAGGTCACCTGGGAGATATCTCGACCGTCGGATTGGAATGTGTCTCATATTGAAACTTAAAATCTCGTATTTTTATAACTTTCTATTGCACGTCCGGTTATGGGGTAGCTTTGTTAACTACAACTCAAAATGCTCATGGTATGGCGCATGGTCAGCATGAGCAACTTTTATTTTTTCGGAAACTTAGCCATTTGCCCTCCATATCTCGCACGATCAGGCACACGATCGTGCACAAAAGGGCACAATCAATTTCATTACTCTGGGATTTTGCGCTTTCTAATTCTATAAGAACACACAATCATGCGGTTTGCAGTGCACAGTCGTGCGTGAAGGAAATATCTTGTTTTCAACTTGTGCTCAACACGAGGAACTCCTTGCATTTGTTTCATACATGAATATGTAATTTAAAGGGGGTCAGGAATGAAATCAAGGTGTTACAACTTATATGATGTACCATTCTTTGACGGCCAGTTAGATCAAAAGATATCCGGCATCTGGTTTTCGTATATGGATTATTTATTTGGCCGATATAAGATGTTAGACAAGGGTCGTGTTTGGCTTGCAGAGATGAACCTTGTTTTCCATGCTAAGATCTACTGGACTAACTCAGAGCATATCGTGAGCGTCTTCACCCCATTGGAAAATGAAGAAGAAATATTTTCCAAGTATCCTAAAGCCGTTAATTCCTCTATCAGTTATACACCATGCAACAAGGAAATCTCTTTGTTACCGACTATTTCACTCTATTTCACTATTTCACTCTATTCGATTAGTTAGTAATGACATTCAGGAGGATGCCATCGCGGCCTCTTTTTGTTTTCAATTTGGATTCCATATTGAGATAGATTTGAAGTTGATTTCATACCACTAAATGTTGGTAGAGTAAATCTTTTGGCTCGCTCTTCGACATAAGCATTACCACATATTCACGGGACTGAGGTGTGTTGGTTCACAACCTTTCCAACTTTGTATTAGGTATCCTCCCTACTATTGCACCTAATTATGTTCTCGTTAACAAAAAAGACAAATCCATGACACCAGATCATCCTGTCTTGGTGAGATTTTGTGCTTTAGATGCCATGACAGATGTGGCATGTAACGACCTAGTTCCCTACGATGATTCAACTCCTCGAATGTGGGAGTGAGTCTTATATCGTTACTGTTAGTGCAAACAGAGGGTGATGTTATCATTACAATTGACGATGGTTTGATGTGTGACGCTGAACCATATAGTTAGGCATCATTACATACTATTTTCTACCCCCTACCGTCTCAGTCAATATTGAAGAGTCGTCTATTTTGTACACCCATTTCTTGGTGCTAGTGGTGCCTGCTAGCTTTTCGCTGACAATGAGTCATACCAATGTTGTAGCTTCTAAGGGCATTGAACGAATTAGGTTGAAGTCTTAGACTCAACCGCATCCATGCCGCTTAGTTTCGGTTAACACATTAGTGTTACAAGTCACACAATGGTGTCATATACTAATTAGTTTTATAGATTTTAAGGATCGTGTTTTGTGTGGAGTTCTCCTCAGATACATTTGTTATTTGGCTGGTCCTAGCTATATTACAACGATGCCACATGTTTGAGGCGTCAATCACATACATATTTTACTAAATGGGTGGTAGGATCGCTCTATATCCGACACCACCTAGAGATATCAAAAATGTAGGGTCTAGGTGAGAGATTCATCTTCGCTCACAGGATCTTTGAAGCCCCTTCATTATATGAATGATTCTTTGAGTCGGTCGCTAACCGAGAGTCATGAATATAATTTAGATTATGCATTGGTTTCCTTGCCCGTTTGAGGGCACTAGATGTCTCCTTCCTGAGGAATTTTGAGCATGTATATGGTCACATCTTAGTGAGTTCATTGATTTAATTGATTATTATTTGAATGACTTGCATGATTCACATCATTTGTCTCTTACTATTCGGCGTGTTAATAAATGAAGTAATAAAATGTTAAAAGGTTTCTCAAATACACAGGTGATGATTCACACTTTGCAACACCCCTAATCTAGTTCAACATCAATTCATATACCTGTCTGACACTTGTGATATGATGCAAACCAAGTAACAATACCGTCTGACACTTGTGATATGATGCAAACCAAGTAACAATATATAAATTAGTATATATTAGGTAATATCTAAAGTAAACATTGGAGTTTTTTAAATACTTGAGTTAAGGTTAAAAATACCTCAAAAACTTATTTACAGAGCCAACTAGAATTGAAATGAGCAATTAGTATGAAACATTGAAACTTATTAGAGTCGGTTCATCTGAATTCATAGTTAATTGATATAGTAATTTTAAAGGAAAAAAATTAAACTAAATGCAGTCGACCTCGAGAGCTTTTCTTTGGTGTATCTCGCCACCTGTGACCCCTGAAAAGAAATGTCCGGAGATCGGATCAGCCCAACTAGTGAGTAAGAAAAACTATTTCTCATAATGTCACTAAAAGTATCTCGAATCAAATTATGTGTGCATGCTTTTAAAATAACATTTTAGACTAATAAATGTAACCTATGGTTCTATGTATGTTTCTATTAAAGTACTTGAACATAAATGTTTGTTCTATTACGTGATCTTAAACTGAATTCTCTTTGTAATTTCAAAATCATTAACCTATAGGGATTCTAGATTTCGTCTTGCATTTGGAATTAAGATGTCTCATTCCTTATTTTCTTCTCATTCTTAGGTAATTAGATTTTTATACACATTCTAACAATTCGAGTCTCTATTAACAAATATAGATATTCTAGTGTCTTCGGTCGCAGACACATACTCATATCTACTAATTTTTGTATGGGGTGTCGAATTCCAAACTTGATGCTCATATGGTCTGCTAAGTTCTATGAGTAAGATAGTTTGCCTCTATCTATCACGAGAGAAAATCTCGATCGTGCCTCTAATTATTTTTATTAGTGGTCGACATGAACATAGAGAAGAACGCCCGCTTAGAGCCACTAATTTTTCCATTAATCTTTACATTCTTATAAATGGTCCGCGAGACTTTTCTTAAAGGAACATTCGTATTATACATCATCTTAAATTGCATATTTCATCACCCTCACTGTATGTCTTTTTTTTGGTAATTACTGACCTTAATGCGATAAATCTGTCATAACATGATTTTTTTTTACATCAATTTCTAATTATTTAATTCCATATTTAATGCACTTATTCCTACTTGTTTACATGTGAGCGTATGGGGGAATCTTTAAAGTGTTTCTTATATCTTAAAATAAGATGTTCATAATATGGTGATAAATAATTTATTCATTGTTTATTGATTTCACCTTTCTAAAAGTACGATTTTCATATATTAACATTTATCAAAATTTCTTCGTACCAAGGTCGATTGCATAACTGGAACTATATACATATATCTACGTGATATGTCTAACCAAAAAGATGTAGATTTTCTTATATTTTAGTGTACATTATTTGTATTATCATAACAAGACGATTTAATTATTTGTACATTATTTGTATTATCATAAAGTGTGTTATATAAAATTTTATGTTCGTATCATATTCCTATATGAAATTGTACAACACCTAAGATAAGATACACAGTTTGAACTATGTGGTATGTCTAGCCAAAAGAAATCAGATTTCTTTTCTCGGTGGTGCGGCGTTCATAAATGCGGCGATCATAAATGCGGCGATCATAAATGCGGCGGGACGGAATGATTTATTTGGATTAAAATGAACTCCACACCATAAAATCCTCCCTCGCTTCTAGGGTTACACTGAAATCTCAATAACATTATTTAGACAAATGGAGAAGTATGTAACCATGGAATAAAGTTCACAATAGACTACTACATACACTTTCTTGGCACGGTTGACATACGGCGAGGTTGCATTGGAGCTAAGTAAACATCCCCTAATCTACCACAAAGCTTAATCAAAATCCGAAATTAAATAGAAACCCAAAGCAAGCCAATAAGCGAAAGGAACACAATGTCACCCTTTTTCATTCTAGGGTTTCACTAGAAATATTACATCATTCCAAATGTAGGATCGGAAAGAAGGAAGAAGTGAAATAAAGAAACAAATCACAAATAATGGAATTTTACATCTTCCCCACAGTGGGAGGTTTCAGGGTTCTCTTAAAAATGAAGGATCGAAATCCCTAGTTCCATCTCTTCTCCCATCTCTTCTTCTTTCTTGAGAAGAGCGTCTCACTACCTTTTTCAGAGATGGTGACTCCAACCATTTGTCTAGCTAAGCTCTCCTCCAAAGCAAATAGGTTCTCTAGCTCAAGCAAAGACGGCTGAGTGGCCCAACCTTGAACAGAAGTAATAAAAGCCACATATTCCTTACACAAACCGCGGATTATGTGCCTCTTCAACTTCGCTTCCGAGATAGGCTCATCAGCGTGAAATCTCAGCGCACAAGTTCTTCATCTTCAGGAAGAACGTTGAGATGGGCAGTTCTCCTTGAGTGGCTCTCGCAAACTCATTCTCCAGGAATTGTAGCCAAGTTACATTCTTCCTATTGAACAACCTATCGAGGGAAGTCCAAATCTCCGCAGCTGACCGACATCCGATGATGTGGTTGAAGAGTTCTGGTGAGATAGTCCGCTTTAGAGTAAACTCTAATTTCATATTTGTCTTCCTCCAAGCTCTCATCGCATCAGCATTGCCAGTGACATCAATAACTTCTTGTCTCTCGTCTCCGCAGACGACCTCCCACAAGTCCTCGCTCAAAAGATAGATTTCCATACATGACTTCCACTTCTTAAACTTGGCCAATGTAAGAAGCTCAATTCCAAGACCCCTTGCAAATCCTCCTTCCGTTGCACTAACCCTGGTTCACTTAGACTTCCAGAAGCAATAAAGCAAATTGATGGTTGATCGCTGCTCAAGCCTCTGTTCCCTCTGATACCATGTAAAAATTTGTGAACCGCAGAAAACGGGAAACCAGGCGCAGGAACAGTCAACCAATCCGAAGCCAAATAAACCAGATGCAAACAGAAGAGCAAGAATCTTATACTATCAACAATCTTTACAAGACGAGCCATACATGCCAAGACATGATTCGCCGATGTACCCGATGGAAGTACAAACAAGAAGATACAAAACAAGCCGCGTGGTCTCAATGAGAAACCGCCGACTCTGCCGAGCTTCCTATGGAGTCCGCTGAAGCCGCCAAGTCGCAAGACCGCAACCTAGCCGCGCGGACAACCCGTTATTCCAATGCTGAACTCTGCCCGTTGATTTGCAAGCCGCCTAACCGCAAGGTCGCCTAGTCTCCAAATCGCCGCGAACTACTGCTGCCGAACTGAACAAGCCGCCAAAAGCGGAGAGTTATTGAACTGGGAAAAAGGTTTCCGAAGAGAGAAGATCGCCTGCCCGCAAGCCGTGACCTGTTGCTAACCGCCGATTGTTAACCACAGAATTTGCACTGATCCCTGACCGAAGTCGAAACCAAGTTTCTGGCTTCTCAGCACTATCCACACAACCTGCACAGCAAAAACCGGTCAAGTCCTTCAAACCGCGCGAACACTAAAACCTATTCGCAGCAACCGCCCGAGCTCACTTACTGTTCATTCAGGTGTACTATTGATGTGACATGGGATCCTATTTATAGGCGCGGAGAGAAGTGTGATCACCACCCTAGCTGATAGGATCACCACCCTATCCTGCGACGAGCACTGAGTGTATCCGCCCAACCGCGGACACAAAGCCAGACCGCCGCAACTAGGCCGGACAGAGTCCGCCAAGGTCGCACCACCAAGGACAAACAAAAAACCTATCCGCCCTGTCGCCATAAGGCCAAGCAAGGACATGTCCGCCACACCTGCAGACCCTGCGGAAACACCACCAGTCCGCACACAAGCGGACACAGCTCCAGGCCGCACGCCCTTGCGGACACTGCTCCAGTCCGCACACTTCGAGCCCGCAACTAGAGCACACAAGGCTGACGGCTGCCGAACTCGGCGAACAGGGAAAATAGTCCGCGCGACCTCCCGGACTGAGCACACCTGGACTTGAACAAATCCAGACAAAGTCCACACCACCAGCCATCCCCGGTGCAAACACAACGCCAACGGATACGAAGGCCAATCCGCACAAACCGGAGGACTCCTACACCAGTTCACACTAACCAGCGAGCTGTGCGGTTACACCAAACCGCACCACCAGATCAAGACCAAGACACACGCCATGCCGATCTCCCGAGCTCTAATCCAGTCTGCAACCCGGACTCAGCGAACACCGCGGATAAACATCATATCTGCGTGGTTCCCTCTAGGGAACAAGCCAACACAGAATCACTGGCCGACCTGGCTAGTCGCCAGTCCTATCCGCACAGATCGCATGGTCAAACCACTCAGACCGCCACGACTGTCCGTCCAGACTGCATGGACAGTCCGCCCAGGCTGCCACTTTCATTTCAAAAAATTCAACAAATAGACCCCCAGAGGTACTAGAAATGGATTTTTTGAAGAGGCTGAGGCCCCTCCCAAGTGGATACTCACCTAATCCATGCCTGCCTATTACCTCGCCCAGCCCTTTGGTTGCGGAGGGGAAGTTTCTCCCAAACTTTCGTGTACGTGGTGGGACCTCCCTGTTGGAGCACTTGGGGTGTGCTTATAAATAGTTTCCTCTCTTGCGCGCTATCCATTTGAATTGTGACGTCGGACCGTAGAATTAGTAACCTTAGACTGTCTTGATCCGAATTTTGTGATTGGGAATTTCCCGACTCCAACACAATTTTATTTTATTTTGAAGTGAAAAGAATTATCAATATTATTAAAAAAAATTCTATGTGATGAAGGGTGAATAAAATATTAAAGGTTCTTTATATAAAACTCAATATTTTTTTAACAGGAAATTAGGGTCCGTAAAGAAGTCCTTAATCTTATTAAAATCTTACAAAACCAAGTTTTGGGAGAGGGAGGACCCCCATTCCAGTGTTCCGCTTCATGCAGTAGAGTTCTAGAAATACACTACTACAACAAGTAACTTGGTTTCTCCAAATCCTTTATATAAAGAGCTGTTTGTCCAATCCTATGGTTTAGGTAGTGGTATTTTCAAAATTCTTTTGCAAGTGGGTTTAAGAAAAACCTTACTCCATGTGCTAAGTTTTCCGAGGGTAGTCAGAATTCTAAGTTTATTTGTCCTTTGGAAGGTTTTCAAAATTTAAGCACTTACAAATTCTAATAACTAGTTCCATTTAAAAAGTGCTTTAAAAACAAAATTTTAATTTAAAAGATATTATATAAATTTTTAATTTTAGAATTTCCATGCATTTCCTGTAACAACCCCTTTACACAACCACCACAATTAAACATATTTCTTTCATGTATTGTTAGAGGCGCAAGGTAAGAACATTCATGGTGCATTATTAAAAGAAAAATGTTGTATAAAATAAACCATTTCATTTCCCTAAGAGTTCAATTTGTTACACGGATAATGCCCTACATATAATACACAAGGCTAAGAGCACAAAAGAGATGTATCAAGTGCTACAACAAGCTAATCAACATCCAATATATACATGTACTAACACACACAGATTGAGATCTATCTACTTAAAATAAAAGTGAAAGTTTCCTTGCTGACAGTCCGTGTTCTTGCAGCTCTCCTGGTGAGCGTTGAGCATTCCACAAACTGTTGTAATTACCTCAACCCAAAGAAGGTACTTCTCCATGTGGAGCTGCTTCTCCGCCATTTGTTTACTACTGGCATCGGAGGCCGCTCCGTCCTTCAGAATTAGTCAACAGACTAAGCGGGGTTTTACCTTCTTTATCCATCTACATAGAAAGCAAAGATTAACAGCAATATTTAAGGATAGTTAAGTATCAAAAGAACATCCTTTTTATCATTAAGACATGTACATTGAAATTGAATTTATTTTTCTTATTTGCACAGTATAATAAATTATGTATGCTAGTAAAGTCGGTAAGAATGAGTCTTTATATTATGTTAATCGTTCAGTTGAACCATTTTCTTTCTTACATTTCGTCTTATCATTCAATGTATCTTTAGCTTTCTTCGTAGGACAATGTTAAATATTCTTTTCATTCATTTATTATGTGCCTTTTCTAGCACGCACACATTTTTTTTCTATTCAGGGCTATCATTTTACTTGGAGTCCGGTCAGGACACATGAATGTAATTCTTCGTAATGGGAGGAAACTCAGACCCCACCTCCTATTTTTGGTTAACCCTTGACAATGCCCTTATGCATCGATTCATCATTCATACCTTTTTCCTTTTATATTTTCATTCATATTAGCATTTCAGGGGTTAAGTTATATTAATAGCCCCCTTCAGATTCCTTAATCTCCTTTTCTTTTATCCAGGTTCCCTACGGGCGACTTACAATGTCCTAACATTATGGTATAACATCTTTTAGATATTTCAAAATTTTAATGACTTAATTGAAATAATTACAAGGGCATCAAAATTTCATAATAGTGTACATCAATATTTAATACATATATCATACTTAAATGCTTATAAAAAAGTAAGAACTCACATCTTTCCCTTTTCCTTACCCGGGTGATGCAGGACGAATTTATATGCGGCAGGAAACCTGCGACCTAACCCTACATGTTACGCAAAAGTCCGACGGTTAGATCACAAATTAGATAATAATTCAAAATCATCCCACGCAGATAAATTCACGATAAGGCAAAATAATTTATTTAGACAAACAAGCTTAGACTTTCCTCCGCATGGAGGGCAAAGGCTAAGCGCGCGGCGAATAAATCCTGCAAATCACAATAATAATCTAACAAGCAACTACCATACAAGAGATCTAAAATCAGTACAAGATCCAATCCAATATAAATATGCTGAAAATAATTATCCGATGCAACAAGTACTCACAAAGTAGTGGGCTGACGAAGGAACTGAAGATTCCGGAGCCGGAAATGCGTGTACGACGATCCGAGGTGGAACCAACAACGTGGAAATAATATAGGTGGCTGTCCTTGGCGGTGGAGGGTGGGATCGGGTCGGAAATGGAGAAATCCGGCCACATATGGGTAGATCCGGGCGGGGAGGAGTAGATCCGATATTTTTGAATCGGATCCGGGCTTAAAATTCCAAATCAGGGCTGATCTGGAAAGGGGAAAGGATATGGAAGGTGGATCCACGAAAGGAAGGGAGGGGTGTGTTGGTTTTGGGCTGTAGAGAGGGGAACGGTGGTGGTGGGGGCAAGGGGCCTTGGTGGCTG
Source organism: Platanthera zijinensis (assembly GCA_039513925.1). Classification (NCBI taxonomy): domain Eukaryota; kingdom Viridiplantae; phylum Streptophyta; class Magnoliopsida; order Asparagales; family Orchidaceae; genus Platanthera; species Platanthera zijinensis. The sequence goes on along the minus strand of CM077080.1, from coordinate 220,215,756 downwards.
CTAAAGGAGGGCTGCCAGACTGGGCAGAGACAGGAGGAGGGGTTGTAACGGCCCCACGTTTCAGGCACCATCACAATTTTCATTTTTCTCATTTCACAGAGTTGCCAGAAAATAAACATTCAGCATTTATGAGTACAAAATACATAAAGAAAAGTGTAGGGAAGTAAAACATTTTATTTATTTCACATGATCAAGTACATCGATCGTTCAAAAGATAACCCAACATATGTATACAAAAGGTGGGTATCTTATATATGTGCTACATAGAAGAGTATATCATATGGCTGCAACAAAATAATGCTATGAGCAACATATCAAAACTACACTACTATGCTACATATCAAGGACATTATAGATTAGTAGATTACTGGAAGCAGAACTGGAACTCGTCGTGAGGGCAATCTGGATCACGACAGGTGGATTTTTGGGCATCCAAAACTACAAAGACTGCAATGAAGACCTCGACCCAGATTTTGTACATCTTCTCGCGACGTGAAGGGGGTCAGCTAGACGTGCCGGAAGTGGCTTTCTCCTTTACCTGTTTAGTTACATTTTCTATTAGTCAGAAGATTAAATGAATTCTCATTGTTTTCTTGATTATTATGATGTCTTATTCATATTTTTACGGATTTAATATTTCATCATCTCTTGATTACGTTATTTCTCGTTATCATGCATTTATTTTCTTCATAACATTTTGTTTTCATCTTCTTCTCTTTGTGTTATCTCCTTCCATTCATTATATATTTGTATTTATATTCCTATGATTTGCATTGATATTGTTTCCTTATCTCTTGTACACTTTTGTTATCGGGTAATGTTAAGGATATATTAATTGTTGAGTGAGCTCAAAACTTGTATGTATTGCTTGTGTATCAAAATATAAGGAGAGAATACAAATATATAGGAGAGAAAAGGAGAGAAGAAATCCTATACAATGGTGTGAGACTAATATGAGAAGAAGGAATAAAATAGAACAAGGGCCCAATAATGAGCCATTTACATGGGCTTTTCTAACACTCCCCTGCAAGCTGGAGCGTACAAATCGTATGCGCCAAGCTTGGACAAGCACTGATAGAAGAGTGTACTGGAAAGAGCCTTAGTGAACACATCCGCAACTTGTTCTGTCTCGAAAACATGCTTCAGGTCGATCTTCTTCATTTTAACCTTTTCTCTAATGAAGTGACAATCAACTTCAATATGTTTAGTTCTTTCATGGAATACCGGGTTCTTGACAATATGTATAGCCGCTTGGTTATCACAAAGGAGAAGGGCTGGGGAAGGAAGTCTTATACCCAGATCGGTAAGAAGACTTTCCAGCCACGTTAGTTCAGAAATTACAGACGCCATTGCCCGGTATTCAGCCTCAGCAGATGATCGAGCCACAACAACTTGTTTCTTGCTCCCCACTTAATCAGATGTCCTCCAAAATATGTGCAAAACTCACTGGTTGACCGTCGATCATCAAGAGAACCAGCGTAATCAGTATCTGAGTAAGCTATCAATGTGGGAGCTGAAGATGAGGTCTTGTAGACCAATCCTTGACCATGGGCCGTTTTGAGGTATCTGAGAATGCGTTCAATGGCGTGAAGATGAGATATTCACGGGGAATGCATATACCGGCTGACAGTTCCAACTGCGAAAGAGTTATCCAGTCTAGTTACCGTGAGGTAGATCAATTTTCCAACTAGACGGCGATAGTATTCAGGATTCTCGAGTAATAGATCTGAGTCGGAAGCCTGAGCACATAACTTGTGATTCACATCCATTGGGGAGCAGAGGAGAGAAATAGGCATGGGTCTCTTTCGGGGAAGAGGGGACGATAAGGCGTTGACCTTTTTAGTAAATGCACGTGCTTTTGACTGGTGGCACGATGCGGCTTGCCTTGTTAGATCTTCTAGTGTGTGAGGGAGGACTAGCTTAAGAAATCGACGGCTTAGATTGAATTGAAAAGATGTCGAGCGGTACGTTGCTCCGTGGAGTTGTTGTGGTTAACGTGGGTGCATGGTTGTGGCGTGTCCGTGCGAGATTCATTCAAGAAGGCGAGAGTGACGGGGGAAGCTATTAAGTGACGACCTGTTAGAAGGAAGGTTCGGAAGCGGGTCGATCTGCAAATTATGTCTACCTGTTAGAAGGTTCTGAGTCGGGTCGACCCATTAACTGCTTGAAGATGTTATAAATTGGCAATGTTTACAGAATTATAGATTGGACATTTGAATCAGAAATATGGGAGGTTAATTCGGTTTGACCATCTGGCCGTCTAGCAAGCTCAAGACCCAAAAAATACCGGAGGGATCCTAGATCCTTTGTTTGAAAAACTATATCGGGATGTTGTTTGACCTCCTGTATTCCCCTTGCGTCATCTCCCGTAATGATGATGTCGTCAACATACACTAACAGAAGAACCGTTTCTGTTGTTCGGTGACGAGTGAACATCGAGAAGTCTGCCGTGCTGCGAGAAAAACCAACCTCCCGAAGAGCCTTACTGAACCTGTCGAACCATTCCCGTGGTGATTGTTTGAGGCCATACAGAGCTTTCTTAAGGCGACAAACCTGAGACTCCCCCGTGGTCTCAAACCCGGGAGGTTGCTGCATATAGATAGTTTCCTGCACGTCGCCATTCAAAAAAGCATTCTTAATATCCAGTTGCAATAAGGGCCACCGGCGATGGACAACCACCGAGATAAGAATCCGAACGGTGTTGAGTTTGGCCACCGGAGAGAGTTTCCTCATAGTCCATCCCTTGTTGTTGGGTGAAGCCCCGAGCGACCAGCCGAGCTTTCAAATAGTCAATCGTCCCATCAACGACATGTTTGACAACGAAGACCCACTTACACCCAACCGGTTTCTGACCCGGGGGAAGTGGTGCGAGAGTACAGGTCTGGTTGGCCCAGAGAGCAGTCATTTCCTCCTCCATGGCAGCCTTCCAGCCAGGATGTTGAAGCGCCTCCTGCACAGTGTTAGGAACCGAAATGGAGGAAATAGAAGTGGCAAAGGTGTGCAGTTGGGGAGAGAGACGATGCAGGGAGACATAATTTGTCAGAGGATGGGCGGTGGAGGGAGATACCTGATCAGCAGGGTGCGGGGTAGCCGAGGATGAGGCCGATTGCAGAGGGGTAGCAGAACGAGGAGGAAGGCGGCGAGTGTAAACCTGGATAACTGGTGGCTTGGAGGGTGCATGAGCAGAAGCGGGAGCAGGAGCAGGAGCAGGAGCAGGAGCAGGGTTAGAAGGACGTAGGGAAACATGCGCAGTAGTAGGGATGACGGGTCGAGGTATAAGCATTGATGGAGATGTTGTCGGGGAGGAAGGAGCGAGAGGTGGGGAAAAGAAAGGTTGATCTTCCCAAAAAGTAACATCTGCGGAGACAATGACCTTACGGGTTACCGGAGAGTAACATAGGTAGCCCTTCTGAGTGCGAGAATAGCCGACGAAAATAGTTTTAGCTGCATAGGGATCTAACTTATCTGAGGAGGGACCCAGGAGGTGAACGAAGCAAGTGCAGCCAAAGACCCTTGGTGTGATAGGAAAGGCCAGAGTAGAGGGGAATAGGAGGCTGAATGGAGTGGTATAGTTGAGAACCGAGGAGGGGAGACGACTGATGAGGAAACACGTAGTGGAGACCGCAAAGTTCTAGTAAATTTTTGGAACATGCATTTGAAGCATGAGGGAGCGGACAATGCCGAGGAGGTGGCGGTTCTTTCGTTCGGCAACGCCATTTTGTTGGGGGGTGTAGGCACATGGGGTTTGATGGATAGTACCAAATTCTGCACATATATTGGCAAATTCACGGCCGGTGTATTCACGAGCGTTATCGGTGCGCACTTTTTGATTGTTGTGGAGAATTGCGTTCGAGTTTCTTGTGTAAAATCGCGAAATATGCGAGGGAGCTCGGAGCGATCACGAAGTAGGTAAAGTCATGTTGTGCGAGAATAATCATCAATGACTGTTATAAAATATCGATAGCCAGAGATACTTGTAACTTTGAACAGACCCCAAACATCGGAGTGCAGTAAATCAAACGGAGCAGAGCTCTTAGTACAATGAGCAGGAAAAGAAGTACGCGACTGTTTGCCGTAAATACAAGAATCACATTTGAAAACCGGAAAAGATACATCAGACAACGCCTTTTGGAGAACGGGTAGAGGGGCATGCCCAAGACGGCGATGCCAATCAACAGCAGAGATGGAGGAGGGGATAGGAGGAAAGGCATCAAGAAGGTAGAGCCCGTTCTGCAGTCGACCCCTACCAATGGTAGTCCGCGTCCGCCGATCCTGTATCAAAAAAGTAGATGGAGTAAATGTGACAGAGCAATCCATATCATGAGTGAGGCGATCAACAAAAAGCAAATTAAATGGAGAGCTCGGAACATAAAGAGCCGAGCGAAGAGAGAGGGAGGGGACAAGAGAGATGTCGGCGCGACCGGAGACCGGAACAGTCGCCCCATTAACGACAGTGATAGATTGCGGATGAGGAACATCCGAGTACTTGAGTGGCCGCATCGAGGTGATGTGATGAGTAGCAACTGAGTCCAAGATCCAACGTGGACTGGAGGAAAGACAAGTAATACCTGCGGTAGAGATGGAGGCAACAGAAGCAGAGGGAGGGCTAAGAAGCCCCTGGAGTTGCTGTAGCTGGAGGCGAACGGCCTCAAGGTCAGTACCAGTGGTGGAGGAGCAATCAGTGGTAGCAGCCGCAGTTGGACGAGGAGGATAACCATGTTTCTTGTAGCAGACGACATCAGTGTGGCCAACCCGGCCGCAATAGGAACACTTGGGGCGGCCCCGACCCCCACGCCCCCTGCCGCGAGAGCCGGAACGTCCACCGCGAGCAGAGGTCGGTGGGGGAAGCAAGGGGGGAAGGGTCTGCTGAAGAAGGGTCGGAGAAGAGGGTGTCGGAGAATCCAGGGGTGGTGATACTCAAAGGAGCATAGAGCAGACATCTGAGAGGGAGGGAGTAGAGGCCGAGGCCAACACCTGAGCCCGGATGCTCTGAAGGTGAGGCGGGACACGAGCCATCATCATTGCAATGCAGACAGCCTCCTTTTGCGCGCGCTGAGCAGCAAGGTCGGTGGTAGAAGACTGATGCTGGATCCGGGCCTCTGCAAGAGTCTTGGCACGAGCAACAAATAAGGTCATGTCAGCAGCCCCGCCAACATCAAGAGTCTGAAGGTCGGTAATAATGTCATAGAGGTGCTGAAGACTATCCTTTCCAGAGTATAAGGAGTGAAGCTCCTCCCACATAGCTTTGACGGTCTCATGGTACATGACCATTTGGTATGACTCACCCTCCAGCGAATTAAGGAGCCATGTTTGGACGCTGCCGTCATTTCGTAGCCAATCATCAGTAGTAGGGGAAGGAGGTTCGTTACTAAGGTGAAGCACAAGGCTCTTGGCCTGAAGAACACGCCGAACCGAGTGGAGCCATGGAACAAAATTCTTCTTCCCAGACAATGAGATAGGTTTGATCCGCAGCTCATCTCGGAGGTCTTGAAGAGAAGCCGGGCGGTCAGCAGGAGGATTAGCCGCCTGTCCGGTAGAGTCGATGGAGAAGCCCATGGAGCCTGGGGAGGCGGCAACGAATAGAAGAGTGCGCAGGAAGAGGAGGAGGTCGTCGGAGAAGAGACGCACGACAAGCCCACGCGGTTAGATGAGAGGCCGCAGCGGGTAGTCACGACGACAAGCCCAGGGAAGAGAGCGACAGGAGGCCGCGACCAGGTGCGGAAAGAGAGCAAGGACAATCCGCACAGTCACTGTGAGAACACCAACGGCCAAACAAGAGCGATAAGAGAAGACGGCTCTAAAGAGAGGAGAAGTCTCAGCGGTTAGATATAGAGACAGCGCGACTAGAAGAGGGAAGCAACGAGAGGAAGCAGAGGGCAGAAGGCCGCGAGTAGGGAACTCGAGCGGCAAGAAAAGAGACCGCGAGTAGGAACTCGAGCGGCAAGAGAGAAAAACCGCAAGCGACAAGATAAGCCGCAAGAGGAGGCCATGAGTAGGAGTACTCGAGCGACAAGGAGAAGATGGAAGAGCGAGAAAAGAGACCGCGCGACACGGCACGCCGAGAGAATAGGCCGCGAGTAGGACTACTCGAGCGGCAAGAAGAGGAGGGACCGAGCGAGAAGGAGCCCGCGCGGTAGGAGGAAGACAGAGCTGGCAGCGGGAAGTGGGGCCCACGAGTTGAGAGGAGAGGCTATAAAAGGCACTGAGGGGGTGGATCCGCGGGCGGGAGGGAGGGAGAGAAAGGAGAGCAGGCAGCGGTTAGAAATGGAGAAGCCGCAGAGAGAAAGGGCGGGAAGAAGAGTCCGCTACCCGGTGCGAGTAGAAGAGCAGACCGCAGAGGAAATGCGGACAGAAGAGGAAGACGGGCCGGGCGGTTAGAGGAGGTGAAACCGCAAGGACCGAACCGTGTTCTCTGATACCATGTTGAGTGAGCTCAAAACTTGTATGTATTGCTTGTGTATCGAAATACAAGGAGAAAATACAAATATATAGGAGAGAAGGAGAGAAGAAATCCTATACAATGGTGTGAGACTAATAGGAGAAGAAGTAAATAAAATAGAACAAGGGCCCAATAATGGGCCATTTACATGGGCTTTTCTAACATTAACATTTCTTATCATTTATATAGCGCGCTTGCGTGCCTTTTCATATTCGCACACATTCCTTAACGTGCATTTTCTTATTTGCACGTTTACTTTCATTCCATTAAACATTGCGTGGACATTCACCCCACCTCCATTGTTGGGTTGACCCTTAACTTAGCTCATTTCATTACTTTATTCATTTACTTTTCATTTTTCTTCATTGCATAATTTATTTAGATTCCTCTTATTTTCAACATAAAGCATAAGCATGTTTAGGAGTAATAATCATACAAATATGAAATTAAAACAATTATGAAAAGGGTGCGAACTCACAGTGGCTTTCCCTTTTCCTTTGTCATTCTTGTTATCGTCATTGCGTCTTCCGCTTTCATGAGATGTCATTTCCTATAACATACCGTCCTTAAGAATGTTAAGAACATCAAATTGATGTCTCTAATAAGGTCAAACATGTCATAATCCCCTTTGATGGGTTCCACTTGACCTAATTAGGTCAAAGAATTTTTTTAATGACTTAGGGTTTTGCCGCCCTAAGTTAAATTAGTGGACTTTCACTGTTTTAGTGAAAGGGCTAGCAATACTTAGCCTCCAAATATTTATTTGGATTCTAAGAATAATATTTCCCTCAACAATTTGTCACCCAAAGATTGTGGGGATGAGGTTTTACTCCTAAGAGAGAGATATCCCTTCTAAGAATCCTTAGGTTTTTTTTTCCAACCCTAAAATCAAAATCGACTTGATCTTAACTAGAGTTCTACCAAAATTCCTTGAAATCACAGATTAGGGCATAAAATCCACTACAGAAACTTTTCATATGAAAAGAACCAAAGAAAATCGAAAAACCTCAAACCCTAGGATTTCTACCCTTCTCAATCCGTGTTAAATCTTTGTAAAAGAAACCAGAGGACTGAAGAGGAACAGATAACCTCTCGAATGGAAGAGAAACCGGAATAAACATAGGAGAATCGGGCTCTCGGGAGGCGATGGCGTCGTGCGGCTTCCGTCGGGCGTCTGACGCTTCTTGCGCGATCAGGAGAGGAGTGAAATGAACAACGGGCTTCTCTTATATCTTTTTATCGAGCACCACATCTCCCAAGCACGACACGAACGCCTATTAACCGGGAATTGCCAGTTCAATCTATTTCAGCCGATTCTTCCTTCATATCACTAATCCTCTCCATTAGTTTATCCTTTATTTAATTTGTTTTGTCTAATAACATGATATGTATTACCACGCTGTTCTTTTACTTTGCGTCGCACCACTTTATGACGGTTAATTAAATAAGTATATAATACCCGTAGTTAGCGACGTCACAATTCTCCCTTCCTTATTGAATTTTCGTACGCTAAAATCTTCAATCTGAAGGTAGATCAAACAATTGATGGAAGAGATTTCTCATTTCTTCTTCCTTTTCATACGTAGCTTCATGAATACTATGCCCTTTCCACCAGACCTTGACAAATCGAACCTCTCGGTTTTGGAGTTTTTTAGTTTGTCAATCTAAAATCTTGTATGGTTCAGTTGGGCTTGATAGATCCGACTCTATTTGAATCTGTTCAGAAGGAACTATTTTCTCTGGATCTGCTATGTATTTCCTCAAGGAAGAAACATGAAATACATTATGAAGGTTTTGAAGAGCATCTGATAATACTAGGAGATAAGCCACTGGTCCAATCCTTTCAGAGATGACGAATGACCCTACGTATCTTGAACTAAGTTTCCCATGTCGACGAATTCGTGAAGTTCCCTTGAAGGGCTTTATTTTAATACATACCATATCGCCTACATTAAACTCTACTTTTCGATGTCTGACATTGTAATATTTTTTCTGTCTGTCTTGAGTTACCTTCAATCTTTCCCGTCAAGTGTAAGTTTATCGTTCATTTTATCCACTTGATTATTTGGAAATAAATTTTGTTTGCCATCTTCTGCCCATCTTAGAGGGGTACGACACCTTCGCCCATATAATGCCTCAAATGGTGTCATCTTAATACTTGACTGATAGCTATTATTATAAGAAAATTCCACCACCGATAAGTATTTTTCTCATGAGCCCTTAAGATCGAGTACGACCATTCTTAATAGATCTTCCAACATTTAGATAGTTCGCTCAGACTAACCATCAGTTTGTGGGTGAAAGACCGTACTATATAATAATTTTGTCCCCAATTTTTTCTGTACTAGTTTCCATATATCCGATGTAAAACGTTCATCTCTATTAGACACGATAGATCGGGGAATCCCATGATATTTTACAATAACATTGATGTACTGATCGTCTAACTTCTATACTAGACTATCATTTTTCATAGGAATAAAATGCGCAACCTTCGTTAATCGATCAATAATTACCCATATCCCGTTGTTTCCAACTTTTCTCCTTGGTAGTCTTATGACAAAATCCATGGTTATGTCATCCCATTTCCACTTAGGGATCGACATCGACTGTAATTATCCACCAGGTTTTTGATGTTCTGCCTTCACAAGTTGACACATATGACATTTGACAATATATTGGATTACATCAGTCTTCATTCCTGGCCACCAGAAGTCTTGCTTGAGATTTTGGTACATTTTTCGTTCTTCCGGGGTGAATTGAATAAGTTGTATTATGCACTTCTTAAAGTATTTCTGCTCGGAGTGTATCAACATTAGGAATACACAACCTTTCATTCAGAAATAATAATCATTCATTCTTTGTAAAAACATTTGATTGTCCACTTGTTACCTTTTTCAGAATTTTCACAAATATAGGATCCTGGTTCATCGCCTTCCTTACCCTTTCTTTAATGGAATGCTTTGCCATTAGTTGAAAGAATAACCTTGAGTCTGGGAGGGAGTTATAATGTAAGCAATTCAAAGTTTTGTATATCTCGCAACAACTTTTTCTGCTCGGTTAATGGAACAATCATCGGTGCTAAGTGCTTCATACTGAGCGCATCAACTACTACATTCGCTTTACCGGGATGGTATTTAATATCAACGTCATAGTCTTTGATAAGTTTTAACTACCGTCTCTGACACATATTTATTTCTTTCTGAGACTAAATGTACTTTAAATTCTTGTGATCTGTAAAAATGTCACATTGAGCACCATATAAGTAATGTCTCCAGATTTTTAGGGCAAATACGACAGCCACCAACTCCAAATCATGAGTTGGGTAATTACGCTCTGAATCCTTCAATTGCCTCGAAACATAAGCTATGACTTTACCATTCTGCATTAAAACACAAAAGGCCTTTCAGGGATGCATTATTGTAAATTTGAAAACCTTCAATGCCGCATGACATGTCTAGCACTGGTGCAGCGGTTAATTTTTCTTTTAATTCATCAATGGCCTCCTGACACTCATCAGTCCAGAGAAATAGAACACCCTTTCGGGTTAGTTTAGCAAGCGGTAGTGCAATCGCTGAAAAACTTTTTACAAATTTTCTGTAATAGCTTGCTAATCCGAGAAAGCTCCAAATTTCTGTGACAGTAGTCGGTCTTGACCAATTCATGATTGCTTCTACTTTTGCTGGATCTATAGATAATCCATGCTCCGTAATGACATGACCCAAGAAAGAAACTTCATTTAACCAGAATTCACATTTTGTAAACTTAGCATATAAAAAATGACTTCAATGTATGCAAGACAATCATTAAGTGTTATGCATGTTCACCCTTATTTGTTGAATATATCAGAATATCATCGATAAAAACAATAACAAACCTGTCCAGGAATTCTTTGAATACCTGGTTCATTAAGTTCATAAAAACAGCTGACACGATTGTCAATCCAAATGGCATGACTACGAACTCAAAGTGTGCATATCTTGTGCTAAAGGAGGTCTTGTAAATATCGTCTTCCTTGATTCGCATTTGATGATATCCTGATCTTAAGTCAATCTTGGAGAAGACTTTTGCATTAACCAATTGATCGAATAAATCATCAATGCGAGATAGAGGATATTGGTTTCAAATTGTCAATTTATTAAGTTCTCGATAGTCGACACATAACCGAAACGAACCATCCTTCTTTTTAACAAAAAACACTGAGACTCCCCATGGTGAAGTGCTTGGTCGTATAAAATTTTTATCATGTAATTCCTGTAATTGGCTTTTCAATTCTGTCAATTCTTTAGGAGCCATACGATATGATGCCTTTGCTACTTGTTTAGCTCCTTCCACCAAATCGATAGTGAACTCAACATCCCTTGATAGGGGTAGTCCTGCTAATTCTTCGGGAAATACTTCGATAAAATCACACACTACGGGAACTGCAGTCGATTCGCATGCCACTACTTTAGTTCCCTTAATCATTATCAAAGTTGCTTCACAACCTTCCTTAGTTTCTTCATTGCCTTTAAAGAGGATATAATAATTTTTGAAAACTCATCCAATCCTTTAAAATTACACTGTGTTTGATCGTTCAACTTAAGTGTAATTTCCTTTTTTTACAGTTGATGATGGCTCCATGTCTTGATAACCAATCCATCCCTAAAATAATGTCAAATTCGGATAGGGGTAGAACCGTAACATCTGCTTCTACTGGGTTGTTATCAATTGTTAGCCACACTGTACATTTAAGCCTTGTAGTCATCTCGGTATTATTGGGCCTTTTAACTCTCAATTCCTTAAGAGATATATGAGGTTCCAACTTTAATTGTTTAATTTCTCTTGTGGATATGAAAAATTGGCTAGTCACTGTATCAAATAATACCTTTAGAAGGTGATTGTGCACATAAATCATACCTATGATAACTGAATCATCGTCTTTAGCCCCTTGCTAGTTCATATTGAAAACTCTAGGCTGCACCTGTCTTTCTTCTCTGGTTTCCACCACGGATCCAGATGTTTCAATCCCCTTAACTTTATCAATTCTATCTACCCGACTGGTATCAAGGTAATGAAATGTTGGTACCTGGATGAGACCACTTCTTTCAGGTAATGTTTTCCACAACGGGCAATCTTGTCGGCGATGTCCCGACTTCTGATACTTAAAACAAACTCCGGTCCCCTTCAGACATTCGCCAAAATGATTCTTCCCACATTTTGGACATAAGGGCTTCATAGTATTACTGCCGGCTCCGCTTTCACTTCGAGTTTGCTGGAGGACCTCCTTTCTTCCTTTTCCAGTTTGAATTTCCACTCTTTCGTGAGGAATCCATACTCTGTCTCTCTAAAAGCCTCTTCTTTTGAAACTCCATTCGCCTTTGCGAAGTCTCTACATCTATCTCAATTAATTTTGCAGTCTCCACCAATTCGTTGTAATTCTTGATCTTTTGCGAGATTAGATGCACACACATCTTCCCGTAAACCCAATTGGAATCGAAAACAACGATCGCTTTCTTTGGCAACCATGTCTCTTGCATAATAAGCAAGTTGTGCAAACTCAGCTTTATATTGAAGGACAGTACGATTTCCCTGCATCAATCGAAGGAATTTCTCCTGCAACATCTGTTTCTCTGACGGAGGGACAAACCAGTTAATGAATTCCTTCAAGAATTCAGCCCAGAAGATATCCAAATTTTCACGTCCAGCAAATCTCCCCTGCCTCATACTGGCCGACCACCGATCAGCCTCTCCTTCCTGCAAGAAGACAACTAAATCAATTTTTCGATCGTTAGGACATTTCATAGCTTTGAAAATTAGCTCAATCCTCTTTATCCAGTCTTCGGTCTCCATCAGAGATAACCCACCTCGAAATAGGGGCGGTCTCATATCGAGAAATTGCTTCACATATGGATCACTTGACGTTGGTGGCTGTGATGCGGCAACAACACAATTACCCATTCGCATAGCTTCTGCTAATGCTTGCATGATTTCCGATAAAGGGTGATTCGATCTCTCTCTATATCTTTCTTCAGCCCCGCGACTTTGTTCTCCTTCAAGTTCGTCTCTTTCCCGTCTACTTAAATAAGTGCGAAAGGGTTTCTGAAACAAGAAGATTTGCATTATCATGTATTTGTTTTACTTACGTCCTATGTACTCTTGTCTCGCTGAAAGTTCAAATAAACCTCGCCCTCTGATACCATTTAATTGTAACGGCCCCACGTTCCACGCATCATCACAATTTTCATTTTTCTCATTTCAGAGAGTTGCCAGGAAATAGAACATTCAGCATTTATGAGTATAAAATATATAAAGAAAAGTGCAGGAAAGTAAAACATTTTATTTATTTCACATGATCAAGTACATCGATCGTTCAAAAGATTACCCAATATATGTATACAAAAGGTGGGTATCTCATCTCTGTGCTACATAAAAGAGTATATCATATGACTGCAACAAAATATGGCTATGAGCAACAGATCAAAACTACACTACTATGCTACATATCAAGGACACTATAGACTACTGAAAGCAGAACTGGAACTCATCGTGAGGGCAATCTGGATCACGGCAGGCGGCTTTGTGGTCATCCAGAACTCCAAAGACTGCGATGACGACCTCGACCCAGATTTTGTACATCTTCTCGCGGCGTGAAGGGGGACCGACTAGACGTGTCGGAAGTGACTTCCTTCTTGACCTGTTTAGTTACATTTTCTATTAGTCAAAATACTAAATGAATTCTCATTGTTTCCTTGATTACTATGATGTCTTATTCATATTTTTACGGATTTAATATTTCATCATCTCTTGATTACGTTATCTCTCGTTATCACGCAATTCTGAGCCCAAATTCCCACGAGAAAACCTAGGTGTCAGTGTCGAATGAGAAGACTCGCTGCGTTCAGTAGCGAAAACATGAAGAGGACTCAATCTGGAGGGTTTGCGATATAATCAACAGAGACGACCACCGCCTTTAAGAAATCAAGGCACCCAAAAATGCCCTCACAGCTGCCAGTTTAACTCAAAGGCATAGGGGTAACTTCAACCGGTCCTTTATCTTAAGCTAATATAATGGGGGCATACATGCAGCCAGTTTATTATCCAATTATAATAATTACCAGCAAGCCTTCTTATCCAATGAACCACTCCCAAATAAAATCGAGTATATGCTTGTAATTAGTTACATACATCTATTCATATAAGTATGCATGTACACAAAGTAGATCGCTCGAACAAATCAAAATGACGAACCCACTAAATATCAAATAAATATGTATGCATACAAATTAAATCCCCCGAACAAATCAAAATCGCAAACCCACTAAATAATCAAAAGCTTCGAACATAAAGTACAACATAAAGTTTCTGATTTGTCGAAACTTTGACATGCAATGTCAAATAATCATTTCCATCTTTAGGGAATCTTTCGGTTATTTATATTGTCATTCATACTTTCTTCAATTTAATAATCGTTTTATCATTAATTATTTTTATCAATTTTTAGCATAAAAATTTGAATATACGATTTACCTTTTCGTGCTCTTCATTGCATCACATTGCCTCGGGTCCTTTATTGTTCAAGAAACTTCACAATAATTTTCTTGTGTGTATCATCATCATCGATGCATTCGGTAAATAATGTTATTCAACCTTTCCTATTGTGACATATCAATGTCTAATAAGTGAATGCTTGTGCCAATGGGAGATCATTGTTGCCTAAGACAAATCCTCTTAACCTATATTGCACCGACACCGACACCGACACCGACACCGACACCGACACCGACACCGACACCGACACCGACACCGACACCGACACCGACACCGACACGTGACACGCGACACGACACGACACCGAACTCATCAATTTTTAAAAAATACCATATTCCGACACGCTGAGACACGTATATTAAATATTTATTTTTATAATTATGAAAATCCTAAATATTTAACAAAAAATAAAAAAATGAATAATTAACAAATATTCAAATAAACTACGTCATGTTTAAATATTACTCATCAAATATTCAAATGTAAAACTTAATAAAAGGTAAAGAATGATAGAACATTAATACATTACCATTATATATCATCAATAAAAATAATGGATTCTCAAGGAAAGCTTTCCCCCACTTTCAGCCTTTTTTTCTAGATAAAATATCCACCCTACTTGTAGATCCATCTTCACTACTTGAAATGCTAGAAGGGGCAAAGACACTTTTTTGGGAGCCGGACTCGCTATTCTAGCATTCACCTCATTTTCTAGTTTTTCCATCTCAAATAGATCACTCATTTGAGACTTTTACACATTTTCCAATTCCTTTTCCACCAATCATTAACAAATGTGCTTTCACCTTTGTATATGAACTTATAAAACATTTTTCACAAAAAATGCACTTTCAAGAAAAATTGCCTCCCGCCTCACCATGAGTAGCTAGCTTAGGGACATGCATGTACGATGGAGTGGGACACGTGAGTCCTGTATGAGCAAGCGTGTCGGGCTTCTGACACGCGTGTCGGAGAGTCCGACACCCGTGTCGGAGAGTCCGACACCCGTGTCGGAGAGTCCGACACCGACACACTGGACATTTTGAAGTGTCAGTGCTTTATAGCTCTTAACTGCTCCAGATGTCAATGATCTTAAATGGTTGTGATAAAGTGGCATATGGAAATAATCTGGGCACACCCTTGATCAATGTTTTAAATATCGGATGACGGGTACATATCGGATTGGGTTTTTAAATGTCGGATGTCGGATGTCGGAGACATGTCGGAGACATTTGAAAATGTCGGGGTTCAAAATTATTAGTATCTGTATGTATGCATAATATAACTATACAAGTACAATAAATAAAAGAAGAATATTCAAGTACAATAAATAAAAGAATACTCTGAATCTCTTGGAAAAATGAAGAATATTGTACCATATTTTTATAAATGAACCCCCGAGTATGCTGAAGATGATCCAGAAGCCCTCCAGGAGCAGCATATTTTTTTGACCTTGCAACATCAACCTGAACTGAGTGATCAATAAAAGCATATATTGCGCTTGATGTTGAAAATGGAGAAGAAATGAAACACAAAGAGACAAAATAAAATCAGTACCAATCCCTTTCAGTCAGTGGAAAGTTTAAATGTAAAAAAGAACAAACAATAATTTCGAAATTACACAAAATAACTTGCACTTCAATTCCACTACAACTTGCCACTAGTGTCGGTGCTAATTGAAGATTTAAATGGATAATTTAGTTGGCCCTTTTCGACATGCACAAAAAGTGGTTAATGATAGAAATGCAAAATATTGCTGTCTTTTTTTAGTAAAATACTCTCATCGACTCCTCCAAAAGCTGAACCTGTTACAAATATTAATTACACGAATTAAAGACAAATTAAACATGTTAAACAACATTGTACACAAGTTGCAAGTCAACTTCTATTTGACTAACCTCAGTCATCCTCGATCCCTTCCGAATGCATTGTTTGATTTATTTCATCGTTATCTGTCTCGTAATCACCTTCTGAAATCTCCTCTTGAATAAGGTCCTCCTCTGATGAAGCAGAAAACTCTACTTCCTCTTCTTCATCAACACAATCTACTTTTCTTTTGCCTTTCTTCTTTGATGATTTAGTATTCGGAGTCATTGAAGATTGACGAGACTCACGAGAGCTTTTTCTTGGTTCTGTATCAACATCCATACACTCCGCCACTTGCTGCCAAGTCAACCCCTCTCCAGGAAAGACCTCATCATCTTCATCATCAATTGATTTCTTTGAAGAACTGGAGCCCACCAACCACTCTGTCACTTTTCCATCTTCAAAGTTTTTTGCAGCTATTGGATCTCGTTTAGCTTCCATTGACCTTGTTTTTAGAGTAGCATTGAATTTTACGAAGACAAGATCATTCAATTTTTTATGATCCAGTCTATTTCTCTTTTTTGTATGAATCTGTAATTTATAAAGTCAATCAATCCAATTAATATAAAATTTGAGATAATCAATATATAAAAATTTAATTACAACTTATAAATAAATATTAACTTACCAACTCAAATGTACTCCAATTTCTTTTACAACCTGAAGAGCTAGTAGTCAATCCGAGAATGCGTACTGCCATGTCTCTCAAATCAGGTGCGTCATTCCCATTAAACTTCCACCAATTCACTAATTATATTTAAACAAAAAATAGTAATAAAAAAATTAGCAATATGAAATTATAAATGGAACTACTCAGTAAAACAAGTGAATAATTTAAGAAATTTAAAATTATTTATACCAAGATCAAGAGAACTATTGAGACTTTGTCTCTTTGCAATTTCTCTTCCAAAAGATCCTCTCTTATTTCGATAGAGACATATTTGGTCAGCAATACGATCTTGAAGAGCCACATCCCTCCCATACATCTTAGACATACAATCAATTACCGCATCCATGTATTTACTGTCTTTCTCCATTTTTTCCCAATTTGCAAAATAAAAGTATGGATTAAGGTAATGACCAACAATATGAAGGGGAGTGCTCAACTTACTATCAATCCTTCTTTCAATTAGCTTCCATATGGGAAGATACCGAGATTCATTACGATTTAGAGTAATCTCAATTTCTTCTTTAGCCTTCATCATATCTCCGTATATCCACCCCATAGAAGGCGTATCTCCATCAGCTCTTCTCAACACCTTCACTAAAGGAGCAAATATACTAACAGCAATCTCCGCATCTTTCCAAAATTTCACATTATATACAATTGCAACGGCCTGTAATTTTAAATACAGCAAAATTGATCATAATCGTTTAATAACTAAGAAGTAACACAAGTTAATCATAATTGAACTATAAAACAAAGTTTTGTATTTTACCCTCTTTCCAGGTGGTGTGCTAGCTAACTTTGAGTTTTCCCATTTTTGCGATGAGAACATATTCCTTAGCTCTTTCTTCTTATCTAAAATGCTTTGCAAAGATAGAAATGCAGTAGCAAATCTAGTCACTCCTGGCCGAATAAGTTCATGAGAATTTAAATCTTTTGTAAATTGCCTTAGCAAATCAAGAGAAATGGTATGTCCATATATAAAGACTGTCAAAATACGACCAAGGGTGATGACATTTTTGATTTGCTTTATTTTTGCAATATCTCCAAGTAATAAATTAATTGTGTGGGCTGCACAAGACGTCCAAAATATGGCAGGTCTTTTCATAGATATCATCTTTGCCGCTAACATATTATTAGATGCATTGCCCGTGACAACTTGCACCACATTGTCTTCTCCCGGTTCAGACTCAGATCCGATAGCCTCGTCAACAAAATCAAAAATGAATTTTCCATCATGAACGTCAGATGAGACATTCCTTGACATCCAAAATGCTACTCCTGCTTCACAGTGAACCATAATATTCATAATACTCCTTCCCTTTCTGTCAGTCCATGCATCAGTCATAATGCTACAACCACTCAACCTACAAGTAGCGGTGAATGCGTTTAGTGATTCTTTTGTTCGATCAACCTCTTTCTTGAGATGTTTTGTACTCAACTCATATGGTGTAGGGCCTTTCAACCCTTGCCCACACTGCCCAATAGCTTGTACCATGTGATCAAAGGAAGGAAGCGTCACAGAATTAAAGGATACACCGGCCTCGTATATCCATCTTGCGATATATGTGTTTGTTTCCTCCCTTATTTTCTTCTTCCACCTATCTCCTCCTAATGCCAACTTCCCACTTTTACTTGTTTGTCCAACACTATCCGCAGGTATTTGGAAATGTATATCCAACGGTCCTTTTGTCTTCATTTTAGAAAAGATACTCCTATGTGATTGAGAGTTGTCTTCTGAATCCATTGCACCTCCAACTACTACTTCATCACGGTCTGCCTCCAATCTAGCGATTTTGGCTTCTTTCAGTACTAGTTGTGACTTTAAAGCAACATCCGCTTGAATTTTCACCTCTGCTGGTACTTTTGGGCATGGTTTAACATTGCCTCGTATCCCAGCTAGATGCGCCTTCAACCGACTCACCCCTCCACTTAGTACTTGACTGCAATACCGACATCGAACCCTATTTGTGTCCTTCGCATCAACCTTCTCACCGTGAGACCAAAAAGGATCTCTACCTAGCTTAGTACTTGATTCCTTTGTAGAAGCTTCAGACGACATCACGAGTTCTACTTTTAATAGCAGGGCTTGGTTGATCTGTAATTAGAGAGACATGCAACTTGATATGTAGAAACTAGTAACAATCATTAATGTAACTATGTAAGTGTAACAATTTGATTCCACAGGCGGTGGAGAGCAGCAAGTAAATAGTTACAAACAAAATGTGGAGAGCTTCTAAACAATCATGATGGTTGACCTAAATTCATTAATGTGGAGAGCTTCTAAACAATCTTGATGGCTGACCTAAATGGCTAAATGTATGTGTAACTATGTAAGTGTAAGTGTAAGTGTGTAACACACAAGTGTAACATGTAACATGTAACAGTTTGATTCCAAAATCAAGAACATGTATGTGTAACTGTGTAAGTGTAAGTGTGTAACACACATGATGGCAGCAAGCACCGTGCAAATGAAAAAATGGCAGGAAAAAGGGGGAGGGAAGAAGAAGACATTTAAGAGTTACCGCTGATGGAGGAGGAGGGAGGAGCAGGAAGTGGCTTCGACAGAGGAGGGAAGAGGAGCAGCCGAGCAGGAAGTGACTTCGTTCACCGCCGATGGAGGAGGGAGGAGGATCAGCCGAGCAGGAAAGGACTTCGTTCAACGCCGATGGAGGAGGGAGGAGCAGCAAGTGGCCGTCGACATAGGAGGGAGGAGCGATCTTCGTTCACTGCTCACCGCCGACGGAGGAGGAGGAGGGGGGAGGAGCCAGAAGTGGCTTCCTTCACTGCTCACCGCCGACAAAGGAGGAGGAAGGAGCAGGGCTTCGTTTGCTGCTCACCGGAGTCACCGCCGACGGAGGAGGGATGATTTCTCAGCGCCGGATCGACGATTTCTCAGTGCTCACTTCGTTCGCTGCTCAACCCCTCGCTCAACGCCGGATCGAGAGATTTAGGGCAAAGTGAATCGCGAAAGAATTTATAGGAAATTAAAAACACGAACGATTCGGCCGACATTCCAAAAATCGGATTCGGCCGAAATTTCGGGTTTTGACCGAAATTTCGGCCGATTTTATTTAAAACGAAATATTTCCGTTGTATTGAAAAAATAGAGCGTTTTCTCTTGAAATCAGACATGTCGGCCGACATGTCGGACATGTCGGCCGACATTTAAAACACTGCCCTTGATACTGAACTTATTACACTTCCTAGTCATTAACTCCCCGTTCCCCTTCTGCCCCTGTAGCTATGAATACAGCTTCCAATGCAAGAAACATCAACATATCTAAATGTCCATTCAATTGGATGGAATTGGATAAAAAAATTGAAATGAATTCTAATTATTGCAGGACTGCTAATTAGGCTGAATTCCAATTCTTTTATTCGGTCAAGTGATGGAGTTGAGTATGCAAAACTGGAATTGGTTAATTCGGTTGTCCTATTGGAAGAAATACTAATTTTTGGTTAAAAATAAATAAATAAATAAATAAATATATATATATATATATATATATATATATATCTTTTCAAAAGCAACCAGTGAAACGCCCTATTTCAAAATCTCAAATTACTCAATTTCAAAAATCAAAACCACTTGATTTCAAAATCCCAGCTGCTCTACCGATGGTAGTTACTAGAGATTCGACAATCAAATTGACGAACCGTCACTGTGAGCGATCTCGGGACGATAAGATAAGCTTTCTCAAAAATTTGAGCCCGATCGTTGTCCGACAATGAAAGTCCGTCAAAAATTTCTAGAGATCCAGGAGTTGGTTCAATGGATAATCACCAATAAGGTGGTCAAATGGAGATTGTCGGAGATCCAACGACTGAATCAATTAGCCAATTTGACTGTCAAAACAAGGGCAAAGACTGATGCAGTAGAGGTTGGGTGACAAATTTGGCTATTGACGACATTATGCTGAAGGAGTAGATAGCTTTCGAGCTACATGGCTGTCATGTGGTTGTCGTGAATGAGTAACTGGTACAGGAAAAGAGCCATAAAGAAAAGGTTGTTGCTATGAGGGAGAGGCACCTGGAGGGAAACGAGCCATCAAAAGTACAGTCGGCGGTTTCCACATGCATCGGAATTAACTTTAAATGATTTTCTTATTATAAATATTAAATAGTAGTGTTTACTTAAGTAAACTAACTAGCCTAATTGTTAATTTATAATTTACCCCTTGGGTGTAGTGGTTTGTTATGGGCTTAGTCAGAGGAAGGGGCCGGAGGCGAAGATGACAAGGGAGGAGGAGGATACCGTGGAGACGGAATCACGACTGCCTAAGGGAGGCTTGGTTGTTAGAGGAGAGAGCTACGATTATCTCACAAAAACAAGAGAAAGGAAAACAAATTAATTCTTGCATACCAATACAAGACCTAAGGGGTCCTTTAAATATATGTACAACTAATTCTTAATGAAAATTGAACTACAGACTTGAAATGCAATTAAATATGAAACCAACAATAGACTTGAAATGCAACTAAGACTGCGTTTGATGCGGCTTATTTGCTCTGGTGAGGTTGGACAAAAACGTCATTGTCATACCAAAATCTTATGCCTTAAACTAGTTTATTTGTTTTGGTAATGGTAGTAACATTTTTCATACCAAACATAAATTCTATGACAATGACGTTTTTGACCAACCTCACCGGAGCAAATAAGCTACGCCAAACACAACCTAAATAGGAAGACGACTTAAAGGAAATAAAAAACATACTGTTGACAGAGAGAAAAGTAGAATAATAATATTAAAGTGGGGAATACAATAAATGAGGGGAATACAATAAAGATAAAACCGGGAAAAAAATATAAGAGTAATTCTAACACTCCCCCTCAAGTTGGGCGAGTGATATTTTGCATGATCAACTTGCGCTTAATCTTTTCGAATGCAGACTGACTTAAACCCTTGGTGAGAACATCCGTAAGCTGTTGATCTAAAGGAACAAATGGTGTGTTCAAAACTCCTCTTTCTATATTCTCTTTGTTGAAGTGACGACCAACCTCAACATACTTTGTGCGGTCATGCTGGACTGGATTGTGAGATATGTGAATTGGGGCTTTGCTATCACAGTAGAGTCTTATGGGGTCTTTATTTCCCATGCAAGATCATTCAACAAAGATTTAATCCACAGTCCTTCGCAAATTCCATGAGCCATAGCTCTAAATTCTGCCTCTGCACTTGAACTGATAGCCACATGTTTTTTTCTCCACGTTACCAAATTATTGCCAACTAAAGAACAATAACCAGAGTTGGACCTCCTGTCATCAACTGAACCGACCCAATCAACATCCGTGTAGACTTTAACAGTCAATTCTTTGCCAGGGGAGAATAGGACACCCCTTCCAGGAGAGGACTTGAGATACCGAAGAATACGATAGACAGCTTCTACATGACGTGCTTTGGGTGCATGCATGAACTGACTGACGACACCCACCGCATATGAAATATCTGGACGAGTGTGAGATAAGTAGATTAGGCGGCTGACTAGTCTTTGAAATCCATTGATATCTGCAACCACTTCCCCGTCATCTCTACCCAATCTGTGGTTGACTTCAATTGGGGTGTCAGCAGGTCTGCTCCCACTCAACCACACGGCTGGAGCAAGTCAAGGATATACTTCCTCCGGGATATGAATATACCGCGCTTCGATCGAGCAACCTCAATTCCTAGAAAATATCTGAGATTTACTAGGTCTTTACCTTAAACTCCTTTGCCAATCTTTGTTTTAGAGACTGGATTTTTTCGGTGGCATCACCCGTGATAATGATATCATCCACATAAACAATTAGAGCCATGAGCCTCCCATAGTTGCGCCTTACAAATAAAGTGTAATCAACATTGCTCTGGGCGTAGCCAAATGCAACCATAGCCCTATGAAATTTCCCAAACCAGGCCCGAGGAGATTGTTTTAGACCATATAGGGCTTTCTTCAACCTGCATACCTTTCCCCCAGGTCCTGCTAGAGTAAGACTAGGCGGTTACAACATGTAGACCTCTTCTTTCAGACCGCCGTGGAGGAATGCATTTTTCACATCCAACTGAGTCAGACGCCACCCTTTGCAGGAAAAACATGAGGGTAAAACTATTTTAGAATTCATCTTTTCCACAGGGGCAAAGGTTTCTTGGTAGTCAATTCCCATGGTCTGAGTGTAGCCCCTAGTAACCAACCAAGCCTTGTACCACTCAACAACACCTTCAGAATTTTGCTTGACGGAGAACACCCATTTACATCCAACCATGGACATACCCGGTGTCAAGAGGATCAAATCTCAAGTGCAATTCTTTTCCAGGGCCATCATCTCCTCACGCATAGCATCCTGCCATTTTGGGTGAGTATTTAGCATCCTGCCAAGTTGAGGGGATAGAATTGGAGGAGAGAGATGCAATAAAGAGCTTATGTGAGGGAGATAATGAGATGTAGGACACAAAGTGAGACATCGAATGTTGGGTAGATGTACCTTGAGAGCCCAAAGAAGGGTCCAATGTTGGAGCGGGTAGCCCGGGATATGTCGATATACCCGAACCCATTTTCCGCCGAGAATACACCTGTAAAGGAGGAGCAACCACAGGAGGAGTAGGCATAAAAGGAGGCACAAAAGTGGTGACAGGAGGAGGTACAAGAGCGGGAATAACCACGGTAGGAGGAATAGGACGAGGAAGAGAACTCACTTCCTTTGAATGTGACCCCCCCCCCCGGAAGTGAGGACTCCCCCTGAAGTGAAGGCTCGTAGTAGGATTCAGACTCCCGAAATGTAACATCCATAGTAACGAAGGTCTTTCGGGAAGCTGGATGACAACAATTGTATCCTTTCTGTGTAGGAGAATATCCCATAAAGATACACTTGAGGACACGAGGATCAAGTTTGGATAAAGAATGCACATGAACAAAACACACACATCCAAAGATTCGAGGAAGAATTGTTGAAGGAGAGACAAAGAGGGCTTAAAGAGGTGATTCATTGCCAAGAACACGAGTCGATAAGCGATTAATGAGGTATGCCGTAGTGAGAACCGCATCACCCCAAAAATACTTAGGAAGATGTATCTTTAGGAGGAGACATCCATTTACCTCTAAAAGATGACAATTCTTGCGCTCGACGACCCCATTCTGTGCCGGGGTATTGACACAAGAGGTCTGATGTATAATGCCCTGATCACTAAGATACCACTCGAAGCAGGTGTCAATGTACTCCCGACCATTATCACTGCGCAAAACCTTGATGGTAGCATTAAACTGAGTTGCCACCATTTTGTGGAAATACTGAAATACTGAAAAACATCAATTTTGTGTTTCATCAAGTAAACCCACGTACAACGAGAAAAACAATTGATAAATGTTACAAACTAGTGAAAACCATAAATAGAGGCAACAAAGCATGAACCCTAAACATCAGTATGAACTATAGCAAAAGGAGAATCACTAGGACTAGAGACATGAGTAAGAGAAGCACAATGATGTTTAGCGAGAACACACACATCACATGTAAAAATTTCCAAAAGTACATTAGACATATTCAAAAATAAAAGATGCATAGTAGATAAAGAAGGATGACCTAAGCGACAGTGACATGAGGACACAGAGATCTGAGCAACAGAAAGAACCTTTGGAACAGAGGACGAGCAGGAGGGGTCAAGCAGGTAGAGGCCATCCCGTAGTTTACCAGAGCAAATTACCGGCCCCGTCTTCATGTCCCGAAAGACACACGAGGAGGGAAAAAAGTCACAGAGCAATTCATAGAATTAGTGAGATGACTAATGAAAAGCAAGTTGTGAGTATACTTAAACACATGAAGCACCAAAGAGAGGGTGAGGGAGGAGCATGGAATGAACCCTTTTCTGACAATGAGAGATAGGTATCCATCAACAATGCTCACTTTGTCCCTACCAGACAAAGGATTATAAGACACAAAACCTGTCGTAGAACTAATCATGTGGCTGGTGGCACCAGAATCAATGATTCATTGGGTGGGAGAGCAGGCGGCGGAAGAGTGAGCCCCTGGAACTTCCTGATGGACAAATGAGGAGCTAGCAGACTCAGAGGAGTGGCCAAGCATAAAGCGGCGGAAGGCGATAGTCTCCTCAGCAAAAAGAGCAGAAGGAACCTCAGGTGTAGTAGAACCTCCATAAAGGACATGATCATCAACATCATCAGAGAGATGAGCCGAGCGAGACGAAGAAGGTCGACCTGAATTGCGGACAGAGCCACGACTACCACGAGGATCAGGACCCCTGCGAGGAGAAGGGAAGCCATTAAGCTTAAAGCAGGTTGTGAGAAACGAACTAAAACAAGCCGGAAGCGGTTTAAACTGAAACTTTATTATCCGAAAAAGGTATTTATTACAAAGGTATGACCTCCCTTATATAAAATGGAGGAGAGGAGAGAGAATACAAATAAGAGATGTGAGACTAAAAAAAATACATGACACAAGCGGACTGTACAGACACAAACCGCACAAGCCGCGCGGTTAGACAGAAGGGCTAACCGCTCGGCAACTGTCAGAGAGAGAGAGAGATCGCCATGTGAGACCGCTAGACCGCCCGGTCTCCAAGTCGCCAGTGACAAACCGCTAGACCGCTTGGACCACAGACAACAACACACAGCAACCAGACCGCTGAAGAGAAACCGCCAGACCGCGCGGTCATCAACCCGCCAAGCCAGACCGCCAGACCGCCCGGTCACCACCTTCAACACTCCCCCTCAAACTGGAGCATATATATCGATCATGCCCAGTTTGTCACAAATATGGAAAAACAGGGCGGATACTGGTTTGGTGAAGATGTCAGCCAGCTCTTTATCAGAAGTGACGAAGGGAGTGCAAATTTGTTTCTTCAAAATCTCTTCACGAATGAAACGACAGTCGACCTCAATGTGCTTGGTTCTTTCATGGAAGACTGGATTTTTGGAGATGTATATGACAGCCTTGTTGTCACAGAACATAGGCAGAGGATGGTTGTAGACCTCTCCTAAATCCAGCATGAGAGCCCGTAGCCATTTTAACTCACAAGTGGTCGATGCCATACTCCGATACTCTGCTTCAGCACTGGACCTGGAAACAACATACTGCTTCTTGCTCTTCCAGCTTACCAGATTTCCCCCAACAAAGGTGCAGAAACCGGAGGTAGACTTGCGATCCCCTTTGTCATCAGCGTAACTCGCATCTGAGTATGCTTCAACCCTCAGATGACCATTCTTTTGAAAGAGTAATGCTTTCCCAGGGCTGCTTTGACATACTCCAAGATCCGCAAGGCGGACTGAAGATGGCACTCCCTGGGTGCTTGCATGAATTGACTCACTTTTCCCACAGCATAGGAAATGTCGGGCCTGGTCACTGTGAGATATATGAGCTTGCCAACTAGACGCCTGTACCGCATAGTATCTGAAAGAAGAGGCGAATCATCTGCCCAGGTTTTGTCTTCTCCAATAGCCATTGGGTATCAGACAGGTTTGGCTCCAGTCAATCCTGCTTCTTTTAGAAGGTCAAGGGCATACTTACGCTGGGAGAGGACTAAGGAGTTGGGCTTTCGAGAGATTTCGATCCCCAAAAAGTACTTCGGAGAGTGATCGGCAGAACTGCGCGCAAAACCAACGGCCGCCACAATGCTGCTGAACTTGTCAAACCAAGCTCGAGGGCTCTGCTTGAGACCATAGATTGCCTTCTTCAGCCGGCATACTCGTGTCTCCCCCTGAGCAACATACCCAGGAGGTTGCTCCATGTAGACGACCTCCTGAAGATCACCATAAAGGAAGACATTCTTAACATCCAGCTGGGAGATCGACCAATCTTTATTGACCGTCACAGAGAGAAGGACCCGTATAGTGCTGAGACGAGCCACGGGAGAGAAGATGTCAAAGTAATCAACCCCATAGGTCTGAGTAAAGCCCTTAGCAACAAAACGAGACTTATAACGGTCCACAGCGCCATCCGGGCTAAATTTGACCACAAAGACCCAGCGACAGCCAACAAGCTCAGTACCGAGGGGAGGAGGAACAAGATTCCAGGTACCTCGCTCCGTCAGGGTCGCCATTTCCTCATCCATGACCATCTTCCAGTGAGGAATAACAAGGGCCTCCTGGTAGGAACGAGGAGTGGCAGTGGCAGAGATAGCCAGTGCAAAGGCCCTGCGAGAAGAAGTAAGACGATCATATAAAACAACAACAGCAAGGGGGTGTAGGGTACACGTCCGCACCCCTTTGCGAAGAGCTACAGGAAGATCCAGGTCGTCGGGTTCCCCGGCATCCAGAGCATCCGTGGCAGAGAGAGCTGGCCCGGGAGGAGAGAGCGACGGCAGCGGAGATGAGGGAGATGGAGGCGGAGAGAGAGGAGTGGACGGAGATGGAGGAGGGGTGGATATCGCAGGAGGAGACGAGAGAACGAAGGGAATAATAGGAGAATCAGAGACTGGGGGGAAGAGAAGAGGAAGCTTGGGGAAGAGAGGAGGAGTCATCCGAGAAGTAGGAGGCATTCTCGAAGAAGGTAATGTCAGCGGAGACGAACTGCTTACGAAGAACAGGGTCAAAGCAACCGTATCCTTTCTGAGTGGTGGATTACCCCAGAAAGACACATTTTGTGGAGCGAGGGGAGAGCTTATCACGGGTGGCAGACGGGGCATGCACAAACGCAGTGCACCCAAAGATTCAGAGAGGGAGGGGAAAAGGCTCCTTGCCCGGATACAGTATGGAGAATGGGGTTTTCTCGTGGAGAACGGAGGAGGGAATGCGATTGATGAGATAGCAGGCAAGGAGAACAGCATAACTCCAATATGAGCGAGGGACATGCATCTGAGTCATCAATGTGCGAGCGACATCGAGGAGGTGACAGTTTTTGCGTTCCGCCACCCCATTTTGTTGGGATGTATAGACACAGCTCGTCTGATGAATAATGCCATGTTGCACACAAAAAGAGGAAAAAGCATGACTCAAGTATTCTTTAGCATTGTCAGAGCGAAATGTTTTAATAGAAACACCAAACTGATTTTTAATTAAATGATAAAAGGAGAGCCATACATCAAAAAGTTCAGAGCGATCTCGTAAGAGATACACCCAAGTACATCTAGAAAAATCATCAATGAAAGTTACAAAATAAGAACTACCCCGACCAATGGTGAGGGTAGGAGCAGGTCCCCAGACATCTGAGTGCACTAGATCGAATGGACGAGTGGAGCCCCGACCTTCCTTCCGTGGGAAGGTGAACGGTGATGCTTGCCAAGTTGACAAGCGTCGCAGTTGAGAGGAGTACTAGAGGGTGGGAGGTGGGGTAGAAGCTGATGTAGAAGCCGTGGTGGAGGATGACCGAGACGGAGATGCCATTGGAGAAGATCCGTACAAGAAGAAGAGAAGGCGGACAAAGCGGAAACGTTGTCGAGGAAGTAGAGGCCGTCGCTCTCAGTCCCAGTAGCAATCGTCCGCTGGGAGCTCGGATCCTGAAAAGAACAAGAAGTCGGAGTAAACGTCACAGAACACTGAAGCTGCTTGCATAAAGAGGTAACCGACAATAGATTGCACGGAAACTTGGGCACATAGAGAGTGTCCGCTAGTCGAAGGGACGGAGTAACATGAACCACTCCCGACCCATGAATCGGGGAGGGAGAACCGTCTGCAACGAGGACCGGGGGCAACCGATCATGCTGTTCGAGGAGGGAGAAGCACTGAGGATTGCCCGTCATATGATTAGTTGCACCAAAGTCAATAAGCCATTTACCTTGAGTCACCACGTGGGCACTACCTGATGATGTGACCACAGAAGCAGACGGCTTGGAAGAGGAGGCGGAGGAGTCACCGGAGGGGCGAAGATGGGTATGCTTCGTCCAGCAGCGATCTGAAGTATGCCCGGTGCGGCCACAGTGAGAGCAGAGGTAGCGGGAAGAAGTACGTCCGCCAGACTGATGACCGCGGTTACCAGAGCCACTCCGCTGAGTTTGATTAGCATAGAGGTCTGGTGGAGAAGGAGCGAGCAGAAGCGGGCGCTGAAGGAGAGAGGTGACAGCGGCGATGCGGGCAACGGTGGCATCTAAGGTAGGAGATTCCGCCTCACCCAGAATTTGCTGGCGGATCATGTCATAAGTATCAGGAAGCCGGAGCAGATAACACACAACCAGAAGCTCCTGGAAGTGCTTGTGTTGTTGAGCCAAGTCCGCAGAAAAGGGGCGATTTTGAAGAATCTCAGCCCCAAGGGCTTGAACCTGTTGGTAGGCGGCAGCAGGAGACAAGGAAGGTCGGGCAAAGAGGTCCGCATACAATGTATAGATGCGGGACGTCTGAGCCCCTTTGGAGTACAGAGCGGCCAGATGAAGCCAAGCGGCCTTGACCGTCTCATCATGACGGATGACGGGAAGGCACTCATCGGATAGGCTGTTAGCGAGCCAAGTACGCACAAGAGCGTCACTCGCATCCCAGTCATCAAAGAGAGGTGAAGTGGTAGGAGGAGGGTCATCAACGAGATGGTGGCGTTTGCGTTGCGAGCGAAGGAGAAAGGTGAAAGAGACGCTCCAATCCGGGTAGTTGGAGCCGACTAGCTTGGAAACGGTGCCAAGGTTCCCGGAAGGAGTAGGAGGGAGAGGCGGAGCCGGATTGGCGATAGGGGTGGTGGCAGGAGTGGTGGCAGTAGAACCATCAGAAAGAGCCATAGGAGCGAACAACAGGAAGCTGAGCGGTTAGGCAACAAGCCGCGCGGTTAAGAAGAAGAAGATCTACAGCGGTCACGATGTTAGACACCAGTGGCCAAAGAAGCCACGACCAAGCCGCAGAAGGCAACAAGCCGCGCGGTTAAGAAGAAGAAGATCTGCAGCGGTCACGATGTCAGACACCAGCGGCTAGGAAAGCCACGACCAAGCCGCAGAATCAAGCAGAGGGATAGAAGTCGAGCAGTTAAAAGACAGTCTGCTCGAATAGAAGCAACAAGCAAAACAAGGCACATGGCAACAGGACGCGACGAACAGGGCAATAGGTCGCGGCGAACAAGGGCGGCGACTAAGCACAGGGACAAAGAGGTCGCGCACATCGAGGGAAACGACAAGAAGAGAAAGAGACCGCGCGGATAGGTCGCAAGCAGGCGAAGCAAACCGCGCGGACAGGGAGGACGCACAATTAGGAGGAAAGGATCGAGTCCTCTGATACCATGTGAGAAACGAACTAAAACAAGCAGGAAGCGGTTTAAACTGAAACTTTATTATCCGAAAAAGGTATCTATTACAAAGGTATGACCTTCCTTATATAGAATGAAAGAGAGAAGAGAGAATACAAATAAAAGATGTGAGACTAAAAAATTACATGACACAAGCGGACTGTACAGACACAAATCGCACAAGCCGCGCGGTTAGACAGAAGGGCTAACCGCTCGGCAACTGTCAGAGAGAGAGAGATCGCCATGTGAGACCACTAGACCGCCCGGCCTCCAAGTCGCCAGTGACAAACCGCTAGACCGCTTAGACCACAGACAGCAACACACAGCAACCAGACCGCTGAATTGAAACCGCCAGACCGCGCGGTCATCAACCCGCCAAGCCAGACCGCCAGACCGCCCGGTCACCACCTTCAACACAGGTGTCCCGAGTATGGCGGGCTTTCGCAAAAAAATCACAGGTCAAATGATCCTTGTCCACAGACTTGGCCATAGGGTCACGGAAAGAGCGGCCCTCGGAACTGAACCGAGCAGCAAGAGTAGAACCCTCAACAACAGTGTCTGGTAGATGAATCTACCGACAATCATATTCTTGCTGAACCAAACTGTCACCTCAGGTAAGGGCGGTAGAGGAGAGCGGCCAAGAATCTGAACACGGATGGGATCGTGGTCACGATGGAGACCATGAAGAAACTCAAAGATCCGGTTGCGTTCCTCCCGGGAACGGACCAACACCTCATATTCAGGGGAGACGAGAGTAAGTGAATCAAAATGATTATACTCCTGGTAAAGCTGAGTAAACTCGAAGTAGTAGGCAACGAGAGGACGATCCCCTGGTGTAAAAGAAATATTCGTCGCCGTAACTGAATGACCTGAGCCACATTGCCCCGACAGGAATAGGTAATTTCAACATGTTTCCAAATGTCAGCAGCAGTGTCCAAAAAAAGATAGTTGCGGGAAATAGACTCCTGCATGGAGTTGGTCAACCAAGACATAACCAAAGAGTTGTCGGAGTCCCATTGTGGCCAATCTGGAGAGGTAGGCGGATGCGCCCTAGTAGTACCACTGAGGTAGCCAAACAAACGACGACTCTTGAGTGCCAAAGTAACAGAATGAGCCCACGAAAGATAATTGGTTCCATACAACCGAATAGTAGTATCTGAGAAGTCCCATGATCATGAGAGACACGAAGAGATCCAACGGAGGTAGAGAATCCATAGGAACACTCCTACCGGAGGAGACATCCGGAGTTTCATCACTTCCCGACATATAAATGGAGGAAAGGAAACCATCGGGCTACTAGCGAAGAAAAACCCACTCATAGAAAGAGGGGAAGAAACGGAGGAAGATAGCTCCCCGTAAGAAGAGAGAATGGGCGCCAGAAAAGCAATCACAGACTCAGGCCTGCATAGATCTGGCGCCAAAAAATGGACACAAACAACCATTCGGAGGAGACGGCGCTGACTGGGAACGCTGTTGCGTGTTCGGGGCTGACTGGATGACGACACGGAACAAGCGGCTGGAATTTGTGCGGAAGAGGCTGCGAACCTTTGCTGAAGACAGAAGTAGCGGGAAGAAGAACTGCATAGGTGGGAGGATCAATGTTACTTGTTTTTTTTTATTTTGTGTAAATATAATTGCATTTTCCTTTCATCTGGTGGAATGTGCTGGATAAGTCACAAGGATAGCCGTTAATTTGGTCATAAGACAACTTGCAAAGCTGTTATAGCTGATTTCAATTTTGCTACTCAGCAGTCAATTTGTTGTTCTCATTAAACTTGTTTACTCTCTTTTCCATCAAAGAAGTACAAAATGTTCATTTACATTCTCTGGATAATGTTTGTGTTTTAACTGAAATAGGATATTTTTATTTGATAAATTACTTATTTATATTCTATTTTTTTGATTTAGGTGTTATTTTCCACAGAGACATTTGCCATGGGGGTAAATGCCCCAGCAAGAACAGTAAGCATACTTTGTCTTCTGATGTTTTTCTAGTTTTATAGCCTTACCACTTAAACAATCCGCTTTTCTTTCCAAACTGATTAATATGTAATCATTCCATCTAATATTCACTTTTTTAAATGTCCTTCATGAATGTTATTTTTGGGGAAAACAATATATTTTTCTAAAATAATAAAGAGTTAGAGGTCTTATTATGACATTACTTATTATTATTTATTTCTGAATATGCATTTATTATGTCATAATGATGGGGATCCATCAGATGCACTTGGAGGGGTTCGCCGCAAGGCGAGACCCACGTACATGTATTTGCGCAGGAGGACTTGATCAGATCGCCGATCGGACGCCGCGGTTGCATCTGGGACGTCGCTGCAAGTCAAAATACTATATTACTTTATATTTTTCAGTTTATTTGTGATGTATTTTAAGGGCGAACCCACTGACCAATCATAGCCGTTGATGGGTAAACCCTAATGTGTCTTTTCTTATAAATAGGAGATACGAGGGCTGATCAAAGGCATTATTGGATTTGGAGAAGAAGCATTCCTGGATTCCAACGATCCCTCCCCGGTGCCGACGCCGTGGAACCCTAGGTGACAACTCCTAGGCCGCCAAACTCCTCCCCAAGGTACACCCTACCCCCACCATCGTTTTCCCCCTCTCCTCCATATCCAGCCACCAAATTCCCCGAAAACCCCCGCCCAACAGCCGCCGGCCTGCAGTCCAGCAGGCCGGCCCTTTCCCTGCTCCCGCTCCCTTGTCCGCCGCCGCCCACTTGACCGGAACAGGCCGCTGGCCTGCTGTCAGCCATCCAACCTCCGCCGCCCTGCCCCACATCAAAGTCGGCCATTTCCAAGGCCTCCTTTTCCCCAGCCGATCACTCTTCCTTCCCCTCCATGGATTCACTTTCCTCCGCTCTGAAAACCCCAGATCTATCTTGATCTAGTGCACCACCCCCGATCCATCATTGTCCCCAATATTCATCATCCCGAAGCCCGGATACGCCGCCCAAAACACCGGATCTATCCACCTACACCCAGATCTATTCCCTAGTGGTCGGATCTCTCCGTTTCCGGCCCGTTTCCCCTCTTTTCCACTGTGGGCAGCCACCTCACCATCGCCGTACCGCCGGGTTCACTACCGATCGCCCGCCTACACATCCGGACCTTCAAATTCTCCAGTGCCTCGGTTCGGCCCTCTATGTTGTGAGCGTTGTGGTATTGTATTCTTGGATTTGACATTATCATTTGGTGTTTTATTGTATTGTGCTGTGATTATTGTTGCGTAGAAAATTGGTTTTGTTTCACTAATAATTGCAGGAGGAATTATTCGCCGCCGCTTTCCTTTGGCCCTCTGAGCGGAGGAAGCCATTATAAAAATTGCTGAAATTAATTGTTTGTTCACTAATCTAATTATTTGCGTGGTGTTATTAATTTCATTGCTTAATTTAATCGTCGCCGTCACCAACGGTTGAATTGCATTTAGGATTGTAATAGCGTGTCACCCCTGCACTAGCACTTAGGGTCGTAGTCTCCGAGCACCACTAGCCTACCCTACATCATTTTGGTATCAGAGGTCAAGTTTAGACCATTTGCATGCTCCGTAGTCATAGGACATTTAGAGAAAGCATGGTAGAGCCCCAAGTCACTGACGATGGGCTGAATTCGGGCACCGCCTTAGCTGAGTTTCAGCGCCTTATCCTAGACCGTTTCGATGCCTTAGGCGCCCAGTTCAACGATGTGCGTCATGATCTTGCCGAGGTGAACCTTCGCCTAGACCACTTAGAGAATGTCAGGGACACCCCGACACAACGTGACGAGTCACTTGAGGACGACCCTGACGCTCCTCCACGTCGGGAGCAACGTCCGAGGGATGGTCCGCCTCCCGCAGATCGTCACCATTGTGATATTCCTCATCGAGCCCCAATTCCGCCGGTAAGGCCAAGTCCTGATTTTGCTATAGATCATAGGCAAGTTCCGGCACGGGATAGACTTCCACATCAGCGTGATGGGTACCGTAGGCCACATCGGCCTCAGCCTGACCCCAGAGATCGTGTGCCCCCACACGGTCGCCGTGACCATCACCACGATGAATATTATCAGGGTCGGAGAGAGCGTGATCCCCCACCAGCACGAAACGACTACGCCCATGATGATTATCTTGAGGACTATCCAGACCCACGGAGGGGAGGCCACTACCATGACATCACTCGTCGCATCCGACTCGACGCCCCTTCGTTTGATGGTCGTCTAGATCCGAAAGTCTTCAACGACTGGCTCTTGGGCAGGACCTCTACTTTGAATGGTACGGCATGAGTGACGAGCGTTGTGTCCGCTTTGCGAAGATGAAGTTGATCGGGCAAGCTAAGGTATTCTGGATCAGCGTTGAGAGAGCCTTAGAGCAGGATGGTTACTACCCCTTCACCAGATGAGATGAGATGAAGGAGAGACTGAAAGAGAAGTACCTCCCCGCGTCATACCAGGATCAACTATTTGAGCAACTATAGAATTTACGACTGGGGACGCTTACCGTCGTCGAGAACATGGCTCGCTTCGATGAGCTGATCGCCAGGAGTGACATTTCAGAGGAATCTATTGCCACTGCCTCCCGTTTCAAGGCGGTCCTTTGTTCCGATATTCAGAGAGAGTTGATTCCCCACCGCTTGGAGACTATTGATCAGATATTCCAGCTCGCCCTCGAGTACGAGCAGTACCTCCGATCGTCTAGTACGGGGCAGTTCACTTTGCGGACTGATTCCTCGAACTTTAGGAAACCCGCTTCGCCCCAAATCACCCCGGCTGCACCCTCACGTATCCCCGCGGATGCGAAGGGCAAAGTCATAGCAACTGATGGTCAGCGATCTGGGGGCATTGTATGTTTTAGATGTTCTGGCAAAGGGCGCGTGGCGGCGCAGTGCCCCACGCAGAGCCTGCTAGTTGAGGAAGAGGAGCAGGGTTTAGAGGACGAAGAGGAGGCCCCAGGAGAAGTTAAGGCCACAGTCGAGGAAGGTTGGGAGAGTGACTCCGAGCGATCGTTAAAGGTGGGAGACGCCTCCTACACACCCCACGTGTGGATGAGGATTGGCGACGCACCACCATTTTTTATACGTACTTTCCTAGTGCAGGCGGTCCCTGCAAGCTAGCTATCGATAGCGGGAGTTGTGTGAACATCGTAGCCCAGAAGGGGCTTGACCGTATGCAGGTGAAGGCAGAGCCTCACCCCCACCCATATTGTGTTGTCTGGGTTGACAAGACGGTGATTCAGGTCACCCAGCGTTGCTTGGTCCCGATTACTATCTCATCCTTTCAGGACAAGGTCTGGTGCGATGTCATTCCCATGGACATCGCTCATGTGTTGCTTGGCCGCCCCTGACTATTTGATCGTGATGTCACGTTCTTCGGCCGCTCGAACACGTGTGTCTTTTATGATAAGGGGCGGAAGATTACGTTGACGCCCACCCAGCCCCGAGATCGACCCATGGGTGTGGTAGAGCCATCTGTGAGCACGAGCGCCTCGCGACCACTGCACATTTTGAGGCGAGGCGAGTTTCTGCGAGATAGCGCTGAGTCAGACGTCATTTATGTGGTTGTCGCTTCTCAGGTTACTGAGGACACCTCTGTTGACCACCTGCCCATAGTGCGTCCCCTTTTAGGCGAGTTTGCGGACATCATGCCGGACGAGCTCTTCGATGAGCTGCCTACCCCACAGGACATTCAACATGTCATTGATTTAGTCCCGGGAACCTCCCTCCCGAACCTGCCCCATTACCATATGCACCCGGATGAGCACGCTGAGCTCAAACAGCAGGTTAACGAGCTTCTCAGGAAGCAGTTCATTCGTGAGAGCATGAGCCCTTGTGCAGTTCCTGCCCTTCTTATTCCTAAGAAGGACGGTAGCTGGCGTATGTGCATCGATAGCCGCGCCATTAATAAAATCACGGTCAAGTATCATTTCCTCATTCCACGACTCGATGACCTTCTGGATACTATGTCCGGTGCCCAGATCTTCTCCAAGATCGACCTTCGTAGTGGGTACCATCAGATTCGAGTTTGTGAGGGAGACGAGTGGAAGACATCATTCAAGACTAAGGATGGTCTCTACGAGTGACTAGTTATGCCATTTGGGCTGTCTAACGCCCCTAGAACGTTTATGCGAGTTATGACGCAGGTGTTGCGGCCCTACATGGGCAAGTTTCTGGTGGTATACTATGATGACATACTAGTCTATAGCCAGACTCAGGCTGCTCACCTTGATCATCTGAGACTTCTCTTTGGCACCCTCCGCCAAGAGAAACTGTATGTGAATCTGAAGAAGTGCGCGTTCCTCTCCGAGTCTGTCCACTTTATGGGCTTTATTATATCCTCCACTGGAGTCTTTGTAGACCATGAGAAGGTCAAGTCCATTCGGGATTGGCCTGTGCCTAAGAATATACACGAGTCTCATAGCTTTCATGAGCTTGCCACCTTCTATAGGAGGTTTGTACAAGGGTTCAGCACAATCATGACCCCCTTCACGAGTTGTCTCAAGAAGGGACAGTTTCCGTGGACCCCCCGCAGCCACTAGAGCCTTCAAAGAAATTAAGGAGAGACTGACGACGGCTCCTATCCTGCGATTGCCGGATTTTAGCCGCGCCTTTGAGGTCGCTTGCGATGCATCGGGGATTGGTATATGTGTCGTCTTGAGTCAGGAGGGACACTCAGTTTCTTGCTTTAGTGAGAAGCTGAATGAAGCTAAGCAAAAGTACTCGAATTACGATCGAGAATTTTACGCTATAGTCCAGTCTCTGCGCTACTGGAGGCACTATCTCCTTCCCCCGGAGTTCGTGTTGTACTCCGACCACCAGACCCTACGTTACCTTGACTTGCAACACAAGCTGGGCCACCGGCATGAGAAGTGGGTCGAGCATCTGCATGATTTTTATTATTTTTTCTAGCACCGCGCTGGTGTTGAGAACAAGTCGACTGATGCGTTGAGTCGTCGCGTATCCCTGTTACAGACGATGAATGCAAGTGTCGAGGTACTTGAGAGGTTGATGCTCGACTACCCGACGTGCCCTTATTTTGGCGAGATTTACACCGCCCTATCCCGATACCCACCCGACCCTGTTGAGGGATATCAGCTCTACGAGGGATATCTGTACCGGGGTTCCCGCCTATGCATTCCCCAGACGTCTTACCAAGAATATCTGATTTGGGAGTTGCATGCGGGTGGAGCCGCGAGCCACTTCGGGCGAGACAAATCCATAGCCATTGTCGAGGACCGTCTCTACTGGCCCGGCCTGAAGAAGAATGTAGCTCGCGTTGTGCGCCACTGCCGCATCTGTCAGACGACAAAGGGCAATAAGTAGAACACCGATCTTTATACGCCTTTACCCGTACCACACCGCCCTTGGGAGGACATTAGTATGAACTTTGTTCTCGGACTTCCCCGCACCTTACGGAAACACGATTCCATCTTCGTGGTGGTTGATCGGTTTTTGAAGATGGCACACTTCATCGCTTGTCGCAAGACGACAGATGCGACTTACGTTGCATCCATATTCATGAGGGACGTCTTTCGACTACATGGCCTGCCCAAGTCGATCGTGTCGGACCGCGATGTGAGGTTCATGAGCTACTTCTGGAAAACCCTGTGGCACAAGACATGCACTATCCTTAGGTTTTCCTCGACATATCACCCACAGACGGACGGACAGACCGAGGTAGTGAATCAGAGTTTAGGGAATCTGTTGCGGTGTCTAGTTGGAGATCATGTAGGCTGTTGGGACCTAGATTTACCGATAGCAGAGTTTGCCTACAATAGCTTAGTCAACAGGTCCACCGGGTTGAGTCCATTTCATGTAGTGTCAGGATATGACCCTAGGAAGCCTATAGACCTAGTCCCGAGCCTTTAGAGTACCGCCCTAGTGAGTCTGCTGCGTCATTTGCACCACATTTGCATGATTTGCATGAGTCGGTCCGCCGACGAATAGTAACAAACAATGAAAATTACAAAGCCCATGCAGATAAGCGAAGACGAGAACAAATATTTAATGTAGGCGAGAAGGTAATGGTGCGAGTCCGCCCTGAGAGGCTCCCGTCGGGGCCTTCCAAGAAGTTAAGCGCGAGGCGAATGAGTCTGTACTCCATTATTAGTCGTATTGGGACCAACTCCTACCGACTTGACCTCCCGGCCAGTATGAGAATTCACCCTGTGTTTAATGTTGAAGACCTGACTCCATACTATGAACCTCATGAGTATGTAGACCCGAGCAGTGGAGATGCCCAGCCACCCCCAGCCCCATTGTCGCTTCCATACCACCCTCACACATTACCACCATCTGATGGCCATCCTAGTACACCCACTGTTACGGCCCACCCACCCGGGAACTCGTCAGCTTTGGTTCCATCGCAGGCACCTCCGACCGCGCCGGGATCCACCATTCATGAGTTGAGATTTGAGAGCATCACAGAGATCAGATCCCACCAATTTATTCCCACCTCGGACGGACCGCGTTGCCGCTACCTGGTACATTGGCGTGGCCGCCCCGATGCTGACGACACGTGGATACTACCGACAGAGCTTGATCGGCTCGCCCCCGAACTTCGACTTCAGTACGACCATCTCCATTCAT
This sequence comes from Platanthera zijinensis, assembly GCA_039513925.1. NCBI lineage: Eukaryota > Viridiplantae > Streptophyta > Magnoliopsida > Asparagales > Orchidaceae > Platanthera > Platanthera zijinensis. Next base: position 220,177,559 of record CM077080.1, on the reverse strand, counting down.
CGGAGATGAAGGATTTTCAGTCGGGGGGAGTTGATGGGGATCCATCAGATGCAGTTGGAGGGGTTCGCCGCAAGGCGGGACCCACGTACATGTATTCGCGCAGGAGGACTTGATCGGATCGCCGATCGGACGCCGCGGTTGCGTCCGGGACGTCACCGTGAGTCAAAATACTGTATTACTTTATATTTTTCAGTTTATTTTTGATTTATTTTAAGGGTGAACCCACCGGCCAATCATAGCCGTTGATGGGGAAACCCTAATGTGTTTTTTCTTATAAATAGGAGATATGAGGGCTGATCAAAGACATTGTTGGATTTGGAGAAGAAGCATTCCCGGATTCCAGCGATTCCTCCCCAGTGCCGACGCCGTGGAACCCTAGGTGACGACTCCTAGGCTGCCAAACTCCTTCCCAAGGTACACCCTACCCCCACCATCGTTTTCCCCCTCTCCTCCTCCATATCCAGCCACCAAATTCCCCGAAAACCCCCGCCCAACAGCCGCCGGCCTGCAGTCCAGTAGGCCGGCCCTTCCCCTGCTCCCCCTCCCTTGTCCGCCGCCTCCCACTGGACCGGAACAGGCCGCCGACCTGCTGTCAGCCATCCAGCCCTCGCCGCCCTACCCCACCTCAAAGCCGGCCACCTCCAAGGCCTCCTTTGCCCTAGCCGACCACTCCTCTTTCTTCCCCTCCGTGGATCCACTTTCCGCCGCTCCGAGAACTCTAGATCTATCTTGATCTAGTGCTACCACCCCCGATCCATCATTGTCCCCAATATTCATCATCTTGAAGCCCGGATACACCGCCCAAAACACCAGATCAATCCACCTACACCCGGATCTATTCCCTAGTGGCCGGATCTCTCCGTTTTCGACCCGTTTCCCCTCTTTTCCACCGTGGGCAGCCACCTCACCGTCGCTGTACCGCCGGGTTCACTACCAATCGCCCGCCTACACATCCAGCCCTTCAAATTCTCTAGTACCTCGGTTCGGCCCTCTACGCTGTGAGCGTTGTGGTATTGTATTCTTGGATTTGACATTATCATTTGGTGCTTTATTGTATTGTGCTCTGATTATTGTTGCGTAGAAAATTGGTTTTGTTACACTAATAATTGCAGGAGGAATTATTCGCCGCCTCTTTGCTTTGGCCCTCCGAGCAGAGGAAGCCATTATAAAAATTGCTGAAATTAATTGTTTGTTCACTAATCCAATTATTTGCGTGATGCTATTAATTTCATTGCTTAATTTAATCGTCGCCGTCACCAACGGTTGCATTGCATTTAGGGTTGTAATTGTGTGTCACCCCTGCACTAGCACTTAGGGTCGTAGTCTCCGAGCACCACTAGCCTACCCTACATCACATAAGAGTCGCGTCCTTATAGGACGTCGTTATTTATGTCGTGTCTTTATGAGCTGTTCTTTTTAGTCACATGTCCAAGTCCATCGTTATTTCGTTTGACGTTCTTTCCTTTTTGTGTCATTTGTAAGTCCTATTTAAATGACCCAGTGAGTCTTGTATTGCCATGAATGAAGAAAGTCTTTTTCCTAACCCTAAAAGAGATCTTTGAAGCTCTCTCTCTCTCTATCGCTCTCGTGCACGCCCTACTTAAGCAGTTGTGGTGAAGGTTCCGTAGTATCTTCTCCACCGTCATCTCCACCTCCGGCCTCTCCTCCGACAACGTATAAAAACCCATAACAACTTGGTATCCGAGGCTATCCTTCCTCCATTTCTTGTATTCGCACTGTAATCATCGACGAAGATCGTCATCCCTCGTTGTGCCTTTCCAAATCCCAGCAAGTAGTCGATGCCCCGTTTGGGCACTCCTCGCCGCTACAACTTCCAACGCGATATTGCGGCCCAGTTCATTCAGCCACTGCTCCAACATCACAGATGCAGAGTGTCCCGCGATATCTTCCACACAACGTTCGCCCACGACGTCTCCCGCTCGATATCTTCCGCTGAGCCCTCCGCACTGTAACGACGCACGACTCCAATCGATCTTGCTGTCTCCCCACTGATTGCGCCCTTTTAGCGACGACGTCCATCCCTGTCGACACTTGCCTCTAGTCGACAACCTTTGCAATTGACGTTTCCTGTCGAAGAGGACGCGACATCTCAGCGGCAACACAGGCGCTAGCTTCGGCCAAGCCGGGCTCATCTTCAGCTCCGATCTCCGTGAACGACATCCTTGCCATGTTCATCTTCGACGGACGCATCGAGCCCCGTACCTCTGGGTGTAATCCACGCTACAACTCCGATTTGGGCGACTCTCACGCATGCCGGTTCACATGAATTTATTTTATTCCTAATTTGGGCTGTAAGACATGCGAGCCTAAAAATTAATATTTAGCCATAATCAAGTGAAATAATTTCTCCAGCTCATCACAACTTCTGTGGTAAATTAGCAAACGTCAGCCACGCGTGGTTAATTATTATTTTTGTTATTTCGAGGACGGACCACTGCTTCAGTCGCGCATGCAATTGACCGTCACTTCAGGAAATATTAATCGCTCCCAAATTGAGCAACATTTTAATTAATCAATTATTTGATTAATTACTCAAGCTCTTTTTTCAGTATGAAAGACATCATTAGCTTCCAGGCTCTTGGCGCGCGTGTTATTGAGATTCTAATGTCGTTTGAGGAACTCTGTAACAAACAACTCCGCGTCGCAAAGGAACAATCATCGCTTCCTCTGCCGGCCCCTGCTCCGTCGCTACTTTCGGTCACCTCGCCATCTTATCTGTTCCTTTTGCTGATCGTCACTCCTTCATTTGTCTTGCCGCTGCTGTTGAACATCGTTCTACCAGCCCCGCCGAAGACATTCCGTTCACCGCACATTTTTTCGACGGTGTTACTGCAAATCGCCGATATCCCTGCCACCGCTATGCGCTATCAGTCATTATTCTTGCGAGATATCAAAATACCAGAATACTCGGCCATCCATGCAAAGTTCGAGCCTGAAGACAAACTCGATTTGAAGGCCTGGAGAGATGTTTGGGTCTTATTATGACATTACTTATTATGATTTATTTCTGAATATCATTTATTATGTCATAAGAGCCGCATCCTTATAGGGCGTCGTTATTTATGTTGTCTTTTTTACTCACATGTCTGAGTCTATCGTTATTTCCTTTGACACTACTTTTCCACTAATTTTAATTATAAAGTGATTTCCACTAATTTTCTCTTCAAATTCGAAGAGCATATACATTATATTTAATATTTATAGTGTGGAGAGGTAGAAGCACTACTCCAAATCAAGATGTGATACTAAACATCCTAAAGGAAAAATGAGCCATTAATGGGCCTTACATGTTGACAATATAATTAAGTCTTGAACTGGGCCGTATTAATTTCCTTCAACACTCGTTCACATGCTGGAGCGTACCAGTCGTAGGAACCAAGCTTGGAAAGGAATTAGCTATACGGTGGATGATGTATAGCCTTTGTCATGATGTCTGTCATTTATTCTACAGTAGACACATGTCGTAAAATCAACTTCCAAGTTTAAACCTTTTCTCGGACAAAATGACAATTGACTTCGATGTGTTTTGTACGCTCATGAAACATTGGATTCTTAGGGATGTGGATGCCAGCTTGATGATCGCAAAAAAAAATTGCTGGAGGTGGAAGTTTGACTCCCAAAGAAAGAAGGCTCTTTAGCCATGTAAGTTCATATGCAACAGAAGCCATTAAGCGATACTCAACTTTGATAGAGGAGCGTGTAACAACAATTTACTTTTTTTGCTTCATCGGGTGATCAGGTACCCACCAAAATATGTAACGAATCCACTCGTAGAGCGACAATCACTGAGAGAACCAACATAATCAATGTCAGTGTAGGCAATGCGAGATAGAGAAGAGGAAGTCTGGTACACGAACCCTTGTCTAAGGGCATTCTTCAGATACCTGAGAATATATTCAATAACCTAAATAAGTGAGTTTTGAGGGGCATGCATACAACAACTAACAAATCTGACAACAAATGATATATCTGATTTTGTGACAGTGAAATAAATAAATTTGCCAACCAAACAATGGTAGTACTCCAGATTAGGAAGAAACAAATCTTTGTCGGAGGTGTGAGAGCATAATTTGTGATTGACATCCATAAGTGAGTCAACGGGCTTACATCCTGAATGGATTGCATCGCAAAAAATGTCGAGGCAATATTTTTGTTGAGACAAGACTGAGGCCATCCAGACGACAAACAACCTCAATACCGAAGAAATATCGGAGATAACCCAAATATTTAGTCTGAAACTGTTAAATCAAATGCTTCTTGACCAAAGTGATGTCATCCCCTGTTAGAAAAATATCATCAACATAAACAATAAGTCCTCCTATGTTTGTTAGACGACGACGAATAAATAGAGAAGTCGGCAGAGTTTCGAGTAATCCAATATCACGAACAACTCGGCTAAATTTTTCAAATCTGGCCCGTGGGATCTGCTTGAGGCAGTAAAGAGACTTCCGGAGGTGACAAACCAGAATGTTGAAACCGGAAACCGGTTTCTGTGGAATTCAGACCCTAAGAAAAGGGTGACCGCACACCTACTTCTCCAAATGAGCTCACTCAACCCGAAACTTAGGATTAGGGAGTGACTCACGACTGCAGCACGTATGTCTCACCACACACCCGAAAGATCTTAGAGCGATTCCCCTCTTTAGCCAATGTTGAGCTAAGGGCATCTCAGAAAGCGCTACAAGACCAGAAAAATGAGCAGCCTTGCCTTTGAGGTACCCCTGTGAGTCTATTTATAGATTTCTGAGTCTGGCCTTCAAATAGCGTAACTCCACCTTTTTGTTTTACTATACGCAACCCGAAGTGGGTCTGCCAACATCGAAACTCCGCTGTTTGAAGAAGCTACTGGCAGACCAAATTACATTAAATACATGCTATTAACACCCCACATACGGGGGCGAGTTCGAGCCTGCTCGCCAGTCCCCTGGACGGGTGTGGCCCCGCTGCCGCGACTCGCCTGCCTCTTAGGCGAGTGCGAGCCGGGTTCCTGCGGCCCGCCTGTCTGCCTGGCGGATTTGGGCCGGTTGCCTCGGCTTGCCCGCCTGCTTGACGGATGCGGGTCGGCTCCTTCGCCTCGCCCTCCTGCTTGGAGGATGCGGGCCGACTCCTCTCGGCTCGCCCGCCTGCCGAGCTGAAGCGGGCCGGCTGCCCCGGCTCGCCCGCTTGCTTGGCTGAAGCGTGTCGGCTACCCCGGCTCACCCGCCTACTTGACGGATGCGGGCCGGCTCCCACGGCTCGCCTAGGGATTGTGATCCCATGGCCTATCTCGAGAGCCTCACTTCGCTCTGCTTTGTTGGGTCCACTCTGCGAACACGGGGTTGTACACAGAGACTCCCCCATGGTTTTATAACCAGGAGGTTGCTGCATGTACGCGATTTCAATAAGATATCCATTGAGAAAAAACCTTCTAATGTCGAGTTTGTGCAATGTCCAATATCGATGGGTTGCTAGAGGGATTACCACTCAGACAGTATTGATCTTGGAAACAGGAGAGAACGCCTCTTCAAAATCAAGGCTGTGTTGCTGAGTGAAGCCATGAACAACGTAACGAGCTTTAAGGTGCTGAAATGTCCCATCAGAGTGATGCATGACGGTAAATACTCATTTACAACCAACCAGAGAATCACCAGGAGGAAGGGGAACAAGGTCCCATGTGTGATTGACCCGTAGAGCTTTCATTTCCTCATCCATTGCCGCCCGCAACCCAGGATGCTGAAGAGCCTCCTGCACTGAAGACGGTAGAGATGTGCAAAATGAACCGAAGTCGAACCAATTTGAGCTATTCAGGTCGGTTCCAGGTTTTTTCGGTTCAGGTCAGGATCCGTTTTTAAAAGAACGGACGGTTTGGGTCGGTTCTCGGTTCCCATACACGGGTACCCGAGAACCGATCCAAATTAATACTTTAAAAATTAAATATATAATGTAACATAGCTAATTAACTATTATTCTATTAACTATTAAGTCTTTAGTATTTACACCATCGGTTCACTCCCGAGTTCCGACCTACAACGCCACAACAGTTCGCCATTCTCGCGCCCTAGCATTATAACAGGAGCGGGCAGCGATACTCTCGAGTCTCGACGATCCTCTGATTCTGAACGGTGAATGTTTCTCTCGCGTGAATCAGCGGCCAATCGATGACACCATCGAGGCATCGACCAGCGACTCCAACCTCCACGGACTGCTTTCTCCTCCTCCCCATCAGCCACCCCCTCCTGCTCAGGTTAGCTGCCCCCTCCTGTAAGAAATCCAGGTTTTTTTTATTTCTTCCGATTTCTTCTCTATATGGTATTCTTCTTCCACAACTATAACTTTCATGGGAACATTTCAAATTTTGCCCCTTTTAAAATATTTATGTTTGGTTTTTTCTCATTAACACAGAGATTTGATGCTGCAATCTTCCTCCTCCCCTCTTCAAATATTTCTGTTTTGTTGAATCAGCTATTATGTGCAATTGTGCATGCCATCACGTAAAGTTCACTCCAGCTATCATGTTCTCCTTCCCCTTTTCAATTGCAACAAAATTTTCATCATTATCACTTGAATGAGTAATGACTGCTCAATTATATTCCAATAATTATGAAACATGGGTAGAACCGAACCGGACCGAACCGAACTGAATTGGATGGATCCGGTTCCATAATTTAGAACCATGGGTTGGTTCTGGTTCCCAAATTTTAGAACTGAACCTGCATGGATCGGTTCTTGGATTTTGGTGGAACCGAATCGAAACGATCCGAGTTGCACCCCTAGAAGACGGGGTAGAAATAGAGGACAAAGACGCCACTAACCCGCGAAGAGGAGAAGAGTGGCGGTGCAAGGATACATAATTAGAGAGAGAGTGAATGGTAGAATAAACCACATCGTGGGAGGGAGCTGTAGGCGGATCAACGGTTCGAGGATCGACTTCAGTAGACGAAAACGGTCATAGATCATTAGAACGAGGACGACGTCGAGTGTACACTTGTAGAGGAGGAGAGTGGAGTACGGGAGGAGGTGTAATGAGTAAAAGAGGAGATGGTAGAACAGGAGGAGGTGTAAGAAGCAAGGGAGGCAAAGTGTAAGTGGGAACAGTAGGACATGTTAGAGCATTGGGAGATATTACATTAGGAGTTACTAAGTAGAACGGTTGATCTTCAAATAAGGTAACATCCGCAGAGATGATCGTTTTCCTAGTAGTGGTAGAGTGACATACATAACCTTTCTAAATGCGAGAGTACCTAACAAATAAGTATTTGGTAGCACGAGAAGCCAACTTATCCACTGGTAATGTTAAGACTCTAGACGGATAGAGAGAAAGAGAGAGAGATTGAGAGAGAGGAACTAGAGAGGAAGAAGAGGCTAAGAGAAATTAGGGTTAGAAGGAGGAAGGAGATTACCTCAATACTTGCATGCTGAACCAAGAGGGGTTCCGGGATATAAATACCCGGAACCAAAGAGGGGCCGGCCAAAGGGGCCGGCCGGCCCCAATAGGGCTGAACCGAACCGGTTCAGCCCTATTTCGGCATCTTCAGAGAGAGGGGGCTGAACCGGATGGTTCAGCCCCGTTGTGTACGGCATCCTTGCGTCTGCGAACATATTGACGACCGGCAAAACGTTGCGGGGGCGTAACATTCCCCTCCCCATCAAGAACCAGCTTGTCCTCAAGGTGGTAGTCGGGGTAGAGTTCCTTGAAATCGAAGAAATCCACCCAAGAGTTTTGTGCCGGAGACAGGTTCTTCCACTTGACCAAGAGTTCGGGCCGGAATTCGGTGCCCCGGTGCTTCCATCTGCTTCGTAAAACATCCTCTGGAAGTGGCCGCAGCTCACCCGCTGCCGTAACGTCAGGCAAGAGACCAGAAGGTTGGATATGCTGGCCCACCTTTCTCTTGAGCAATGAAACGTGAAAAGTGGGATGGATGCGGGAGCCCGGCGGCAAAGCCAAGGTGTAAGCTACCGGCCCCACCCTGCTGATGATCTGAAAGGGGCCGTAGTAGCGCGGGGATAACTTCTGATTGCCACGGGCTGCAACAGATAATTGCCGATATGGTTGTAACTTGAGAAAAACCTCGTCACCGACGGCGAATTCCCGCTCAGTGCGGTGCTTGTCCGCTTGCACCTTCATACGATCCTGGGCCAAACGGAGGTTGGCCCGAAGAGTGACCATCATGCGATCGCGGTCCAGAAGAGCCCGATCAACCGCCGGTAGAGCGGTGCTACCCGGCTCATAAGTGCCCAAAGTCGGAGGTGGCCGACCGTAAACAACCTCAAATGGCGTCATCCTGCTGGCGGAGTGATAAGACGTGTTATAACAGTATTCGGCCCAATGTAACCACTCTGGCCAAGTGCGGGGCTCATCCATCACAAAGCACCGAAGATATGTCTCCACCCCTCGGTTAAGAACTTCTGTTTGGCCATCCGATTGCGGATGGTTGGCCGTGCTGAAATGTAAGCGAGTTCCTTGTAAGCGGAATAACTCCCTCCAAAAGCTGCTAACGAAGGTCGGGTCACGATCAGAAATAATCGCGCGAGGAACGCCATGCAGACGCACAATCTCTCTAGCAAAGAGGGCGGCCACCGAGTCTCCAGTGTAAGGGTGGCTGAGGGCAATAAAGTGGCCATACTTGGAGAGTTTATCCACTACTACCAAAATGACCGACTTCCCTTTTGATTTAGGCAACCCGTCGATGAAGTCCATGGACACCGTGTCCCAAATAAGCTGCGGGATGTCCAACGGAACAAGCAGCCTCGCGGGTGAAGAAGTCTCATATTTCTGCCGCTGGCAGATCTCACACTGGCGAACAAACTGCTGAATGTCCCGTCGCATGCCCGCCCAAAAGACATTGGCCCGCGCCCGCTGAAGGGTTCGAAGTACTCCGGCATGTCCCCCCGTAGGCGACGAGTGAAACTCATGCATCAAAACTGTTCTCCAAGCTGATGCGGCCGGCACCACCACTCGGCCCCTAAAGTGAAGACGACCATTACATAAATGATAACCAGGCGTAACAGTCTCGCCCCGCTGCAAAGCCTCCACTAACGGCCGCAAGGTGTCCGAGCCCATGACTTCCTCGTGAATGTCGGCCAAAGAATCGAGCAAGGGTCCCGTAATGTGAGTGAGGGCTGCCTCCGGCAAGCGAGAGAGAGCATCAGCGACGACATTATCCTTGCCGCGCCGATAAACGATCTCATAATCATATCCCAAGAGCTTTGTAACCCACTTCTGTTGGAGAGGCGAGGAGACCCGTTGGTCCAGAAAATGTTTTAAGCTTTGATGATCCGTGCGCACCTTAAAGTGCCGCCCCAACAAGTACGGCCGCCAAACGCCCACCGCATGAATGATTGCTAACATTTCTTTTTCGTAAGCCGACAGGCCCAGAGTACGAGGGGCTAACGCCCTACTATAGAAAGCTATAGGCCGTCCCTCCTGCATCAAGACGGCGCCGATGCCCACCCCCGACGCATCCGTCTCGAGGACGAATTCCTTCGCAAAATCTGGTAAAGCAAGAACAGGCGTGGTCGTCATGGCCTGTTTGAGGGCCTGGAAGGCGCCCTCCGCCTCTTCTCCCCAAGAGAAAGAATCCTTCTGCAAAAGCTGAGTCAAAGGTCGTGCTATCTTGCCATAATCCCGGACGAACCGCCTGTAGTATCCCGTGAGACCCAAAAATCCGCGCAAGGCACGTACTGTAACTGGTCGCGGCCACGATTGCATACTCTGAATTTTTCGTGGGTCGGCCCGCACGCCCTGACCTGAGACCATGTGGCCCAAGTATTCCACCTCCTCCTGACCAAATGAGCACTTAGAACGGTTGGCGTAAAGACGGTGTTGCCGAAGTCGGCAGAGGACCTGTTCCACATGTCCCACATGATCCTCCCAACTAGCACTGTAAATGAGAATGTCGTCGAAGAATATCAGCACAAAAGTCCGCAAGAAATCCCGAAAAATCTCATTCATGTTGGCCTGGAATGTCGCAGGTCCGCCAGTCAAGCCATTGGCCATGACCAAGAACTCATAATGGCCGTCATGTGTTCGGAAAGCCGTCTTGTGGATATCTTCTTGGGCCATGAGAATCTGATAATATCCAGAGCGAAGATCTAACTTGGTAAAAAGTTGTGCTCCATGCAGTTCATCCAGCAGCTCCTCAATGTGAGGAATCGGAAAGTTATCCTTGATCGTGGCGCCATTCAAGGCGCGGTAGTCCACACAAAACCTCCAGGAACCGTCTTTTTTCTTGACCAGAATGATGGGAGCGGAGAAGGAACTAGTACTCGGCCGAATGATACCGGCCTCCAACATCTCCCGGACACTCCGCTCGATTTCCGCCTTCTGAATGTGTGGGTAGCGATATGGTCGCACATTAGTAGGCTCGGCGCCCGCCTTGAGCGGAATACGATGATCCCGTAATCGAGGCGGTGGCAGAGTACGGGGCTCCTGAAAAACGTCAGCGTAATCCGACAAAATGGACTGTAAGTGAACTGGTACCTCAGAATTGCCGGAGTCGCCGGTCTGAACCTCCCGTAGAATGGCCATCACTTGCCCGTCTCCGCTCAACTGTTGCATGCTGCGAAGAGATACCTCCTTAATAGGAGAAGACATAAGACCCCGCAGGCAAAACTGTTGCTCCCCGAGCACAAACTCCATGGTCATGTGCGCCCAATCAAAAGTTACCCGTTGTAATTGGCGTAACCACTGAACTCCCAAGACCATATCCGAGCCACGAATAGGTAGCAAGTAGACGTCCGTTCGTCCCGCATAGTCTCCTATCCGCAGTTCCACTCCCTTCAGCACGCCTTCACATTGCAACTTACTGCCATCCGCTACCATAACATGGAAGGCAGCCCCCTTGTCGACCCTGTGTCCAACTCTCCCTGCCACATCGGGATGCACAAAGTTGTGGGTGCTCCCACTGTCCACCAAAATAGTAACCTTCTCCTGGGCGATCCGACCCGCCAGCCGCATTGTAAGCGGGGGAACGCACCCTTCCAAAGCATGCATAGAGACTCCAAACTCAATGTCTTCCAAGTCCACCTCCAATTCATCCTGGTCGACCGCCGGTGCTTCCTCAGCCTCCTGATATAACATGAAGGCTTGTGTCCTCTGGCATTTATGGCCCGGAGCAAACTTCTCATCACAATTGAAGCATAGACCTTTCTCTTTGCGAGCTTGCAACTCACTCCAAGACAAGCGAGTCACCGTCGGCTTGTTAGCCGTAGGTTGTTCCCGCCGCACAACCGTAGCAGTAGTAGTGCTGGCCGAGGGCGGCCTATTCTGCATGCGGCCTCGCTGCCTGCTGAACCGCTCCTCCTGAATACGGGCCAGGGTAATGGCGTGGTTCAACGACTGAGGCATGAGTGCCTGCACCTCATCACAAATATAATCCTTGAGACCGGAGTTGAAGCAACTGTATAACGTCCTTTCTGGCCATTGCACCCGATTCGCCAACTTCTCGAACTCCGTACGGTACTCCATCACCGAACCCTTCTGGCGGAGTTTCTGAAGCATGGCCTCATAGTTCTCGTACTCTAGCGGACCAAATCGAGCCGTAAAGCCCTCCACAAACTCCCCCCAAGGCACATACTCCCGTCCCCGCAGGAACCACTGTATCCATTGGAAAGCGTCATCCTTTAGGTGAAAGGACGCCAACTGCACCCACTGGCCTTCAGGAACATCTTGATATTGAAAGAAAAGTTCGGCCTTCTGAATCCATTCCAAGGTGTCCCCACCCTCGAACTCCGGAAAATACATGCGAGACAATCCTGGAGTCAAACGATGCGGACCATGACCTCCTTCTCGCCTTCCGATATCGCCTTGCTCAAATACACCATAACCCGGTGGTTGGCCACCCCATGGTGGTCCATAACCCGGCGCACCCTGCTGTCCAAACCCCCGAGGAGGAGGAAGAAGGCCTTCCCGCTGCTGTCCGGCCTGTTCCGGTGGCCGCCGCTGCCCTACGGCCCCTTCCCAGCCCCGCCGCTGACCTGCGGCCTCATCCCAGCCCCGCCGAAACCCTGTCGGGTCGTCCCAGCCAGGCCGGAAACCCGCGGCCTCACCCCAGCCCCGACGCCCCAGGTTGCGGCCTGCGACGGGCTCGCCGAAGCCGCCGCTGTTCAAGGATGCGGGCGGCATCATCCCCGCACCGAGCCCCGACCCGCCAGCCCCGCCGTACGCCCCTGTTGCCGGAGGGGGAAAGCAGCGCGAGCCGTCATCGCCGAGCCCTACCCGCGCGACTCCGCCATCCGTGGCCCCGCGCGCAACCATAGCCGGATCTTGTCCCGATCCGGCCGAATCATCCGTCGCTGTCGCTTTTCCTTTCAATAGGGTTTTCAACTCCTCCATACCGGCCGTCATGGCCGCCACCGAATCCGTGAGAGTGGCCACCGTCCCCTCTAGGGTTTCGAGCCGTGCGGATTCCTCTTGCGTGCGCGTATTCACCATGTCGGAGACGAAGCCTCTGATACCAAATGTTAAGACTCTAGACGGATAGAGAGAAAGAGAGAGAGATTGAGAGAGAGGAACTAGAGAGGAAGAAGAGGCTAAGAGAAATTAGGGTTAGAAGGAGGAAGGAGATTACCTCAATACTTGCATGCTGAACCAAGAGGGGTTCCGGGATATAAATACCCGGAACCAAAGAGGGGCCGGCCAAAGGGGCCGGCCGGCCCCAATAGGGCTGAACCGAACCGGTTCAGCCCTATTTCGGCATCTTCAGAGAGAGGGGGCTGAACCGGATGGTTCAGCCCCGTTGTGTACGGCATCCTTGCGTCTGCGAACATATTGACCACCGGCAAAACGTTGCGGGGGCGTAACATGTTCCAAGATGATGGACAAAATAAGCACACCCAAAAACTCGAGGGAGGGAGAAGGGAGGTGTAGAAGGATACAAAATGGAGAAGTGAGTAACACAGTCGAAGACTGTCGATGACATGCGATTAATTAAATCGCACACGGTGGAAACAATAAAGTGCCAATACTGCTTTGGAATGTGCATTTGGAACATATGAGAGCGAGTAAACTCTAGAAGGTGGCTGTTCATTTGCGCGGCGAGTGGTGTATAGACACATGATGTCTGATGGAGAATGTTGAAGAGGTTACATGTGTCCTGAAATTCTTGATTGGTATCCTCACGAGCATTATCAGTGTGAAGAACGTTGAGAAAAATCCCTTTATGATTTGACATATCAGGTTATTAAAGTGATATAGGTTAAAAGTGTATGTATGTATAGATGAAATCTTGACTAGTGTAGGTCCAATGATATTCAGTGGCCAGACAAAGAATCAGTGCACTCAAGAAGTCAGAGTAAGACAAATTAAAAATTCTGTGCTTTAAAGAGATGTCGACATACGACGAAGAGCATGCAATGTCGACGTACGACAAGAAACTTACACTGCTTTGTCTAACAGTCAACACATGAAGACTGACATTTATACTACTGTGTGTCGAGATCATTTATATAGAAGTCAGAGCATAAGTATGACTCCATATTTTGAGATATCCTTGCTCTATATATCTCAGCTTACGTTGACAAGATGTCGACGTTCAAGAGGCCTTGGTAAAGCCGCCTTGGTGGCCTCAACAACTCGTGCCTTGCGGTGGGACTGAAGACGAGTTGGGGGTGTATGGGTTGCGGCCTTGATAAAGCCGCCTTGGTGGACTCTAAGGTGGGACCCTTGGTGGGATTCCAGGGTGGCAGACACGTGATGTTTGTCCTGCATCACAAGTTCTTAGTGATTTTGCTGAAGAGGATAACATTGTGGAAGTACAAGTTCAACCACTCCAACAGAATTTTTAGAATCCCGCTTCAAAAGATTCAGATAGTCTTTAGAATTCCTCTAACAAGATTTCAGTGGTTGTTGGGCCTCCTTATCAAAAGGCTTTTGGTTCTTAGAATCTCTTTATCATAGGATTTAGTGATTTGAAATACCTTATCAAAAGATTCATTTGTTCTTAGAATCTCTTTATCAAAAGTCTTAGGTGTATTTGTTCTAAGTGTCTCTTTATCAAATGACTCAGCAATGATTAGTGGATATCCCGCCAAGGGGCATAAGAGTGCACTTTTTTAGAATCTGTGGCATGTACTGTGATTAGTTGTCTAAAATTTTAAGAACTCTATTCACCCTATCTCTAGAGTAATTCTTGAATATGATTTTTCCAATTTTCAAAGAATTTTAGTGGTGCTTGAAAATTAATTACGAGTTTCAGTGATGAAGAAGCGAAAGCATTGTAGTAACTCAGAGAGATCACGCAGTAAGTATAACTTGGTGACACGCGAATGATCATCAATATATGCCAAAAATACTGCAAGCCAGAAAAATTGGTAGTTTTATGCGGACCCCAAATATATGAGTTAACCAAGTCAAAGGTAGCAGAGCTCCGAGAAACAACTAGGAGGGAAGGTCGATCGATGTTGCTTTCCGTAAATGCACATTTCACATTAAAACCCTATAAATGAAAAACCAGGAAGAGCTCTTCGGTGGATAGGAAGAGCATGACCAAGTCGACAATGCCAATAATCGGAATTAACCGAAGATAAAACGGAGGCGGGAATGTTCAAGGGGTAGAGCCTTTTGAAAGTCGACTGACACTAATGACACACTGCATTCGTCGATCTTGCACCACGAAAGAAGATGATGTAAAAGTATTGAAACAATCATGCTCATGAGTAAGACGACTGATAGAGAAAGATTAAAAGCAGAGTCAGGAACATGAAGTACATAACTTAGAGAAAGAGATGGAGAAACAACATCTCTGCATCCACAAACAGGGGTGGCAGAACGATTCGTAGTTGTGATAAATTTTGGAACATGAGCATCCGTGTAGTGAGATGTTTTTTTGGAGAAACGTGTTTGGTGGCACTGGAGTCCATAATCCAGGAGGAGCCAAGAGGGAAACAAGCGAAGCTGACATGGAAGGAAGAGGTCATGGGTCCAGGTGGGTGGTTAAGCAGCTCCCGTAGGTGCTGGATTTCGTCACACAAAATGTCGATTTTAGTGTGGGAATAGGGACTGTCAGTGCATTGACGTCCGCAAAAAACATTGGGGGGGGGGGTGCAAGATGCAACCGAAGAGTAATTGTTGCGCGGGCTAAAAGATGCCACAGATATTCCTATGACTGGTTGGCAAAAGGAACCAACCACAAGGGTGTAGGAGCTTGGCAGGAGAGAGCTCAACAAGAGGGAGCTCGACAAGGTGGAGCTCGACAGGAGGGAGCTCGGCAAGAGGGAGCTCGACAAGAGGGTCCTCAACAAGAGGAAGCTCGGCAAGTGGGAGATAAGTAGAGAAGAACTCGACAAAGAAGTGCTAGGTAAGTAGGAGAGATCAACAAGCAGAAGCTTGACTGAGAAGCGATTGACAAATAAGAGCTAACAAAGAAGCGATTGACAAATAAGAGCTCAACAAAGAAGCGATTGACAGAGAAGAGATCGGCAAGCAGAATCTCGGTAGCATAGGAGAGTTCTGCAAAGGTGAGCTCGACACAGGTGAGCTCGGCACATGCAAGAATGATGCGAGCGAGCTCAAACAGCGGTGAGCCAGTTGGCTGGGAGCAAAGCTGGGTTAGCTAGCGGTCTCAAGCAGCTACAAGCATGAGCTTAAGTAACAACGAGCACGAGCTCAAGCAACAACGAGCATGGGTTCAAGCAGCGACAAGCAGCGGGGATTGGAGAGTAGAAGGCTCAAGCAGCCGCGATAACATGAAAGAAGAGAAGAAACAAAAATACAAATTTAATTACAAAGTAATTTCCACTACTTTTCTCTTCCAATTACAAGAGCATATACATCCTATTTATAAAGTGGAGAGGTAGAAGCACTACTCCAAACCAAGATGTGAGACTAAACATCCTAAAGAAAGAGTGAAGCCATTAATGGGCCGTACATATTACCAATAGAATTAAGTCTTGAATTGGGCCCAATTCATTTTCTTCAACAATAACATATATAATTATATTTAATATAGAATTTTTTATTATTAATAAGATATTAAAATATGATATTTTAAAATATCTCAGACTTGTCTCAGACATTCGACATTTAAAAGCATAATCCGCATTTAAAAACTTAATCCTACATGCGATCGATATCCCATACACTCATTACTTGTTCAATATTTAAAATCCTATTGAGACTCATGATATGAAGCATGCGAAGCAATAATTCAAAATTGGTACAACAGCAGGACAATAAATATAACTAAAGTATTACAATGGAAAAGAAAAACTAAAGCGAATACCTCAATATCTAAATCACTGATCCAACTAAAATAAAATGAATTGAAGACTAAATACTTGAATTAAAATAGAGACAAATGCAAGCGAGTCATCAAGTCCACATAAACTGCATTTAGGAAACATCGAAATGTTCTAAGAAGAATGATGAAAATTAAATATGATTGCTTAACTCTCAACAAATCATCCTATGTAAGTCCACAGATCATTGTTGCTTGAAAAGAAAAGTACTAAGACAAGCTCAGCCCATTGAGAGTATGAAAGGCTCTTCCTATCAGTGACACTAAGACAACATAGGTAAACGTGCATGAAAAATCTATATATGCAACAACTAAAACTAGAGATCATGATTTCTAAACTTGGTGACTATGTATGCTTTAAAATGAAATAAAACATACAACAACAACACCAACAACAACACCAACAACACTCAAGCCTTTATCCCACTATAGTGGGGTCGGAACATGAAATATAACATAATAACATAAATTATATTTTCTGCACTTAATCATGCCTTCGAGTTATATTTTTCTGTACATAATAACATAAATTATCTCATCAACTGCATACCCTCTTCCATTCTCAAATTTGCGACACCCTTCCCTTTCTTATTTCCTGACCTCCCTCCATTTCCCCTAACCCCACGGGTTATTGTCTGTATCTGCTTTGTTCATCATTTGGGCCGTCCTGTTGACAAGCTGGCCCCTCATGCCGCTCACTACATGTTCGTTGGGTATTCACACACTCAAAAAGACTATGTTTGTTACTCTCCTTCCACTCGGAAGCTGATCATGTCTGCTAATGTAACTTTACTTGAAAATCGGTCTTTCCATTCATATGTAACAACGCCAAAGCCTCTTCTTGATCTCCCACATGCTCTTGTTCCTATCATCTTTCCTTTGCCACCTTTACTATCAACCCCATCACCTACCTCAAATCCTCCTCTTTATGTCCACTCTCCCCGCTATTCCCGATTCGGTGGCACACAACAACCCCCATCTACTACTGATCCTCTGCTGACTGCTGATTCAACAACACCTTCCACCACACATCCT
Organism: Platanthera zijinensis; assembly: GCA_039513925.1. Taxonomy (NCBI): domain Eukaryota; kingdom Viridiplantae; phylum Streptophyta; class Magnoliopsida; order Asparagales; family Orchidaceae; genus Platanthera; species Platanthera zijinensis. Next base: position 220,160,289 of record CM077080.1, on the reverse strand, counting down.
TTCTTGAATTATGTTTGCTTGCACTGTCTCTCCTCTGATGTGTGCAGGTTTGCAACCTCCTTGTCTTTTATCTCCACCTCTTCTTCTGTGCAGGAAGCTCTTCAGTATCCCAATTGGTAGGTGGTGATTGATGAGGAAATGGCTGCGCTTTGGGCCAATCTCATTTGGGACCTTGTTCCCCTTCCTCCAAACCATTCCATGGTTAGCTTTAAGTGGGTCTTCACCGTCAAACATTATACTGATGGGACGATTTATCACCTCAAAGCCCGTCGTATTGCGGGCGGCTTTACTCAACAACACGATCTTGATTACGAGTAGAATTATCTTCTGTTGCCAAGTTTAATACCGTTCAAATCTTAATATCTCTTGTTGTCCATCGTTAGCGTAACAACCTTCTTGTTATGCAACCATGGGATTGGGTGGTTCGTTATTGTGGCTTCATCCGGAGCTTGCTAGACTTCTCCCCATTTGTCCGTCGACGTCAATCAAGCACAATGATTCTTCTGATCTTTGTTGAGGATATTTTTTCACGGGTGATGATCTTCCTGGCATTACTCAAATCAAGAAACACCTCCCCTCTCAATTCTAAACTAAAGATCTTGGTTGGCTACGATAGTTTTTGGGGATCGATTTAACCCGACGACCTGATGGTCTTGTCCTTTCTCAGCAAAAAAACTTGATCTATTTTATGATGCCTGCTATTCTTGGTGCACGCCTGTGGATACCCCCTATGAATGCTAATCACTAGCTCAGTGCCCATGATTTAGACTCCGATCAACTTCTCCCTTATCTGGAGTATTATCTTCGCCTCGTTAGCAAGCTTATTATCTTACCATCACACGACCCAATATATCCTTTGCGGTCAGTGTGGCCAGTTACATCATGCATGCTCCACTGAATTCCCATCTTTGGGGAGTCAAGCTTATTCTTAGATACTTCAGAATGCTCCTGGTCAAGGATTGGTGTACAAGCCTTCCACTTATCTGTCTCTCATAGCATACTGTGGTGCTAATTATGCTAGGTCCTTCGAGTATCGTCAGGTCACTAATAGTTACTGCACGTATTTTGGCGGAAATTTAGTTACCTGTCGGAACAAAAAATAGACCGTGGTTTCCCGCTCCTCTACTGAAGCAAAATATCATTCCTTGGCTGCCTCTATTTCAGAAATCACATGGCTAGAAAGTTTCCTTACTGATTTAGGAGTCAAACTTCTGTCATCGTCCATTCTCTTTTGTGATAGCCATACTGCTATCCATATTTGCTTAAAATCCAGTGTTTCATAAGCACACTAAACACATCAAAGTCTACTATCATTTTGTCTGAGAAAAGGTTCAACTTCGAAGATTGATTTTACGACAATTGTCAATTGTGGTCCAAGTTTCATATGTTTTTACTAAGGCCTTGTCTCACTCACTATACCAACAATGTCTTTCCAAGCTTGGCCTTAAGACTTGTATGCTCCAGCTTGCGGAACAGTGTTGGAAAAATGCCCATTAATAGTTTAGTTCTTTTCATGTATACTCAAATTAGGGTTTTTCAAAATAACTACTTTGTTATGCAAATTAATTTTATTTGATGTAGGCCGAGCTGGTCAAATCGAGTTTTGCGCCCGAAATCACGCTCGTCGTGACGAACTTTACTAAAATCGTTGAGTTTCGTTAGAATCAGATCTCTCAAGCATTCTCCGAGTTGAATCTTTGCGAAATTCGTACACCCACAAACAAGATCACAATAACAACTTATGAAGTAACAGTAATAGGATTCGTTCGGACGTTCGAGGCAAGCTTGACAGTATTTAATTTAACTACATAAAATTAATTTGATAATTTGGAGCACAAAAGGAGGCGTGTTACCCAAGCAAGGCGCGACACTCCAATTCTGACGGTGGAAAGCTTGTTGACATTGATTGGGACACAAGGACTGTTCAAAATCCTTGTTGTTGTCGATGAAAGTCCGTTGCAGGCGCAATAACAGGTTCTTCAGGCGGTTGCTGGAGTTGGCGGCACCACCCACTAAATCGGCGGCGAGTGGTGTACGGAACTGCAGGGCTCGAACGCGGTTCTGGAGCTTCGTCGGCGGTTGGGAGGTTGGACGAGGAAGGAAGACGTGAACATGGGGTGAGGGCCGATTACAGGAAAACGAAATAGGTTTTGTTTCCTATAATTTTTCAGCCGCCGCAATTCTTTTGGATTGCGTTTATTAAATATTGTGAACAGGTCCAAATCTGCCCCTTTCTTTTCTTTTGATTTTCCATAAATATTCCTTTTTTTCCAAAACAGACTTTTCAAAGTAATTTTGGCTTATTCTCATATTCCACAATTTGGGTTGATTCTCATAATTTGGCCCGATTCCCATAAGTATTTCTCTTTGGTTTTGAAAATACTTTCCAAAAGTATTTTAAAGTGATTTTCAAAAGGGAGATTTCTTAACTTATGCTTTTTCTCATATATTGTTATTACCTCCTTTTGACTAGATTTTCTTGGATTTTATTTTATGCGTCCTTAAATAATTTAATCTTGCCCCTTACGTCCCAACTACTTAAATTATTGGTCCTTTTATTCAGGGTCTCACCTGGTGGTCAAACCGATGAGACAAATTCAAAATAACATAGGCGCAAGAGAAAATGACAGAAAATAACAACTAATAAAATATAACTTTCACGTGATGGTATCACACGTCTTCGGTCGCGGCGACGGCTGCATCATATTTGCATTTAAGTTAGCCCATATATAAAAGCCCATTCATCTCTCTCTTAAGGCTCTTTTAGTTCCTCGACTTTGTTTTCATTCATTCTCCTTCTCCATCCATCTATATATGGAGTCTTTTGTACATGAGATAATATATATATAATAGAAAATATTTTATTTGCCTCTTTATTTATTCTCTAATATTCTTGTTTCCTACAGGAAAAAAGATAACTAAGATAAATAAGGGGAAATACTGAAACTTACACTGTCCACTTCAGTTAATGTCGATCAAGCGGCTTAGAGGGTTGCAAATACAAACACTGCAAAGAGGAGTTTGGTTACAACAATTTCACCCTCATCTGTTGCTAGAAAGTGAAAGTTGACGTCGAAACTTAAAAGAATAGATGAGTTAATGCCAATTGGATGTTGAGGTTGAGGATGCGTGGGCAGGACGCTAGAATAACTGATTAATATTGATAGTAGATTGGGTGCTTTAATTCATAGAGGGTGACGTCGAATGCTTATTAAAATTGATGGAGAGATGTAGATTGGACGCTGCGACTTAGCACGAGGTTCTTTTGGACTGTTGCGACTAAAAAAGAGGCTCCGTTGGACAACTGCAGTCGAAGCCAGGTAGGAGGAAGACTTCATGTGTGTGACTCCACCTAAGGAAAAATAGTGGTTTCAGTATGTAAACCTGACACATTTAGTTATGAGAGGTGTCGTTGGTTTTGAAGATGAAAATGCGTGTAATGGTAGAGGCGAGAATAAAACCTTCTCCCGTTCATTGTTTATAAGTTCTATTTTGCTGTTGACCCAGCTAAATTGTGAAAGGAAAAACTGGTGACCTCTACTTATATATTTAACGAATCTAAGGAATTAGATCTTCTCATAATTAGAAGATTGGCATCTTACTCTAAAACCATGTTATTACATTATAAAATGCTCTGGCAAACAACTACATTGTGCATGCAGGAGGGGGACGTGGAGAAGACGACATTCCAAACACACGAAGGGCACTACGAATTCCTAGTGATGCCTTTCGGATTGACGAATGCGCCGTCAACCTTTCAAGTAGTCACGAATGAAACTTTCAGGAGTTGGTTGTGGAAGTTTGTGTTGGTCTTCTTCGATGACATCCTCATATACAGTCCAAGTTTGGAGGCGCACAAGGTGTAATGACCCCACTTTCTAGGCTACCATCAGAATGTTCATTTCATTTTCCCATAATACATCAGAGGCGCCAGAAAATTGAACATTCAGCAGTTAATTCGACAGTTATGATTACAGAGTACATAAAGAAAAAGTGCAGGAGAGTAAAATATTTTATTTATTTCACAAGTATATAGTCTAACAGATAACTCAATATATGTATACAAAACTAAGTTATCAAAGGCGCAAGGCGCACCGAGGCGCAAAGGGTCCCTGGAGCCTTGGCGCAAGGCGCAGGCGCGCGCCTGAGGCGCAAAAATTGGGGAAAAAGGAAATTGAGCGAATTGGGCGCCCAATTCGCCGAAATTGTGCGAATTGGGCGCCCAATTCGCTGAAAATCAGCGAATTGGGCGCCCAATTCGCTCAATTTCAGCGAATTGGGCGCCCAAGTCGCCTTGGGGTGCCTCAGGTGCGTCTAAGATCATGTTTTTGCCCATATCAATTTTTTTTTAAAAAAAATACCTTGAAAGGCCCGGGTGCGCCTTTGGCGCGCCTGGGAGCTTGTAAGGTGCGCCTGGGGCACATCGCCCGCCTCAGCTATGCTGAGGGGCGGCCGGCTGCGCCTGGTGCCCCCTACGCCTCAGGCGTGCCTAGGCGCGCGCCTTGATAACTATGATACAAAAGAGAGGTCATCTCAAAATCTGTGCTACATGTATCAGTATACTACATGATCACAACAAAACATGCGCCTGAGCATCAGATCAAAAACTATACTATTAGATACTACACTGCAACACGATGTTTACTGGAAACAGAACTGGAACTCGTAGTGAGGGCAATCAGGATCACGGAAGGCCGCCTTGTGGGCATCCAGAATACCGAAGACTGCGGTGACGACTTCGACCCAGATCTTGTACATCTTCTCGCGGCGTGAGAGGGGCCGGCTAGAAGTGCTGGGAGTGGCTTCCTCCTTGACCTGTTTTAGTTGCATTTTCTATTAGTCAAAAGACTAAATGAATTTTCATGGTTCCCTTTATTACTATAGTGAATTATTTATAGTTTGCAGATTACTCATTTAATATTTCCATAGTGTTGTCTTATCTCACATTCGTTTTCTTTGTATTATTTTTTTCTCATTTTCCTATCGACACATGTACATCTTACTTTTCATTTAGATATATACATATCTTTACATTTCCTCATCTTCTCAGGTTTTGATACATGTTTCTTTCTTTACATTCTCGTATTGTTATCGGGCAACGTTAAAGGTATATTAACATTTCATGACGTTTATATAGCGCACTTGCGTGTCTTTTCATATTCGCACACATTCCTTTACGTGCCTTTTCTTATTCGCACGTTTACTTTCATTCCATTATACGTTGGGAGGACATTCATCCCACCTCCACTAGTTGGGTTCACCCTTAACCTAGCCCATTTCATCACATTATTCTCTTTGCTTTTCATTTTTCGTTATTTACATGATTATTTAGATTCTTCTTCGTTACAACATAAAACATGTTTAGAAATAATAATCATGCAATCCGAAATGAGAACAATTATAAAATGGGTAAGAACTCATAGTGGCCTTCTCCTTTCCTTTATCACTTTCACCATCATTATTACGCCTTCCACTGCCACACGATGCCATGACCTAGATTAGACCATTCTTAATTATCACTCGCAAAAAAACTTAAAGATATCAATTTGATGTCTCTAATTAGGTCAAACATATCTTTGAAGGGACTTGACCTAATTAGGTCAAAGGAGGCTTACATGAGTTAGAGGTTTGCTACCCTAATTTTAAATTAGGATTTTTCACTGTTTTAGTGAAGAGGCAGCAATCCTCAACCTTCAAATAATTATTTGGAGTGAAAGGATACCCTCTACCTTGACTTCCTTGCCACCCTAATAATATGAGGATGGAGGTTTTATTGTAATTGAGTGGTACATGTACTAGGGGTCTGTTTCCATCCCTAGAAATACTTTGAAATGTAGAAATTACAATTATTTCAACTAGGGTTCCACTCAAATTTCTGAAAGTCATGGATGAGGGTCAAAGAAATTATTTCCAACACTAAACCCTCACTAACAATTTTGGAATCAACCTTTCCTCTAGGGTTTCATTGAAAATGCTGGAAATCATGGATTATGATGACATAATAATCCATTACAAAAACTTTTTAGAAGAAAATAACCAACGAAAATTAAAAAATTCAAACCCTAGGATTTTCGACCCTTTCAAATCCGTGCAACACACCATAAAAGGAACAAGAGCAGTGAAGAGGGGAGGTTGCCTCTCGAATGGAAGAGAAATCACTGAAAACGGAGGTGAATTGAGTTCTCGGTGGAGATCGCGGCGTGCGGCTTTTCGCCGGCTTTAGCAGGTGCTCGTGTGGTCGGGAGAAGGAAATGAACATCAGGATTACTTGTTATCGCTAATATCGGCGCTACTTTACCCGGGAGTGATACGCACACCCCATTTCATGCGTGATTCACAATGAACTGCCCGGTTCATTCACTTCCCCTCCTATTTGATATAAGCACACCATATATTAGTGTTTCAGTTTATAATTACACACAAATTTAATATAATGAATGTTGTGATATTGACACACCAAACCTTAGATTTGGTGGCGTCACACAAGGAACACTTGCGAGTTGTACTGCAAATCCTCAAGGAGAAGAAATGGTATGTAATGAGATCGAAGTGCTCTTTCGGACAACAAGAGGTAGAGTATTTGGGCCACTTGGTGAATAGAGGTGTCCAGCTAGACCCACAGAAGATCCAGAGCATGATGGAGTGGCCAACGCCCACCAATATCAAGATGTTGAGAGGACTTCTAGGGATAACAGGCTACTACAGAAACTTTGTGAAGAACTACGGGAAGATGGCTAAGCCGCTCACTACATTGCTGTAGAAGGGAAAGTTTGATTGGGGACAGGAAGCAGAGCTCGCATTCCAGACACTGAAAGAGGTCATGGTCACGACACTGGTGCTCGCATTACCCAACTTTTCCAAGTTGTTCATAGTGGAAATGGACGCGTCGGGGGCCGACTTGGGTCTGGTGTTGATGCAGGAAGGGAGGCCACTGACGTACTACAACAAGGCAATTCAGAGGAAGGCGTTGGGGCTATCAGTATATGAGAAGGAGATGCTGGCGATCCTACATGCAGTGGGGAAATGGAGACCGTATCTCATCCAGAGGCACTTTAAGATACAGACCGACCACCAGAGCCTAAAATACTTCTTGGAGCAGCGGGTCTCGTCACTGGAGTAGCATAAATGGGTGACTAAGATGCCGGGGTACGATTACGAGATCGAGTACCGAAAAGGGAAGGAGAACACGGTCACTGACGCACTGTCCCGCCCTATGTTGCACCGACACCGACATGCGGCACGACACAACACGCGACTCGTCCATTCTCCTAAACTACTAATATTCAACACATTCAAACACGTTTGTTAAATTCATATTTTATAATTATAGAAATTATAAAATACTAATAAATAGACAAGAAATGAACAAACTTAGCATATAAAAATGTAATACTCATACTTACATATTATATATCATCTAAAAAGATAACTGATTCAATGTCCGGCTCATCCAGTGAGAGATTTGCAATTTCCAGCATACCATCATCTTCGAATGTATCAAAAGCATCTCCGCCAATATCCCACATCTCTGCCAACAAGAAATTCATCCAATTTTTTTTGAAATTATAACTGAAATTCATAAAAAAAAACAACCATATTGAAATACATAGCACCTTTAAATAAAACAGCCTTATTGAAACGATAACTGAAATTCATCAAAAAAAAAGTCTTATTGAAATACATAGCACATTTAAATAAAACAGCCTTTTTGAAATGATAACTGAAATTCATCCAAAAAATTTTGACAAAAGGAGTTAATCATGTTTCTATACATCCTCTAAATATGTTCCTAAATATTTTACAAACCCAATGTCTTAACAAGAACGTCAACCAACATCTTGATTTTGAAAATAACAAACAATACGAAGAGGATGCATTACCTCAAAGAAGCGAGAGCACGAAGAATGGCAAATAGGAAACAATACAAGACCTCTGCGTGTTTCTCGGAGAACCTTATGGGAGGGAAGCTAACACGAAGAAGATGAGAAACCAGGAAGAACTCTGCAAGCTACTGTGCAAACGAGATGTGATAAATCAGGAAACGAGAGAAGATGAGAAACCAGGAACGACAGGAAGCGAGAGCGCGAAGAGGATGCAATACCTCAAAGAAGTAAGGACACGAAGAGGATGGGGAGTATGCAGAGGTCGATCGAGAAGAGGAACATCGATGCCCTAGATCTTGCAGGAGGAAGACGTAAGTCGGCTTACGGGAGAAAATGGGGAACGATGCATGTTTAAAATTAATAAAGAGCCGGCTTACGCGGGACTCGCGTGTCCAATTAAGCGGGACACGCGAGTCCCGCATGACCCAAACGTGTTGGCCTCCCGACACGCGTGTCAGAGCATGTCGGCGTGTCGAACGCGTGTCGGAGAGTCCGACACGGACACGTTGACCCCACAAAAGTGTTGGTGCTTCATAGGTCCCGCCTACCAGCTACGAGTTCTATTTTTGCTATCTCAGCACCGGTCTGGGGGCATAGTGGAGGATGTTCATCAGGAGGTTTTAGCCGATGCGGGGCTGCGACAGATGTTGACGGACATCGCTGAAGGAAGGAGGGTTGAAGCGGGCTACTATGCCCTTAATGGCCACATGTACTACAAGGGGCGTTTGGTGGTGGCACCAGGTTTCCCAGTACGGCAGAGATTACTCCATGTGTTTCACGATACGCCCAGCGCCAGATACTCGAGCATGCTGCGGACCTGTCAGAGGATCAAGAAGAATGTATACTAGAAAGGGTTGAAGGCAGGCACACACAACATGTTAAGAATTGCATGGCATGCCAAAAGCAGAAGTACGACACTACCACTCCCGCAGTGTTATTGATGCCGCTTGACATCCCAGAGCTTATATGGGAGAGCATTGCGATGGATTTCATTGAGGGGTTACCTAAATCTTAGGGCAAGTCGGTCATTCTGGTAGTGGTGGACTGCCTTTCTAAGTATGGACACTTTATTGCACTAGCGCCCCTTGCACCGCAGAGGCCGTGGCGGAAGCTATTGTCCAGGAGGTTGTGAGACTGCATGGGATACTGACGTCCATCATTTCCGATCGCGACACCGTGTTCACTAGTAAGTGTTGGAAAGAGCTCTTTCGTCTCACGAGGACGTCTTTGTGCATGAGTACCGTCAACCATCCCCAGACAAACGGGCAGACAGAAGCCCTCAACCAAAGCGTGGAGACATATTTACGATGCTTCATCACGGGTAAACCCCACCAATGGATAAAATGGCTACCTTGGGCGGAGTATTGGTATACCACAACTACCAAACAACTGCAAAGATAACGTCGTTCGAGAGCTTGTATGGGAGAGCATCACCGACACTAAGAATCTATGAGAAGGGGGTCATCCGCAGTACCAGAGGTGGAGTTCGCGTTGCAAAAGCGGGACAACATCTTAAAATAGTTGAAGGAGAACCTGCAGAGGGCGCAACACTGCATGAAAATACAGGCAGACAAGCACCGACATGAGCAAAGCTTTGAGGAGGGCGAGTGGGTGTACCTCAAGCTACAACCCTATCAACAGCTGTCAGTGGCAGGAGTGAAGAACCAGGAGCTGGCACCCCGCTACCACGGACTGTTCCAGATCCTAGGTAAGGTGGGTGCCGTAACCTACACTTTAGAGCTTCCGACGGACTCGCGTATTCACCCAACCTTTCATGCGTCGCTGCTCAAGAAGGTGACACAGGGGAATGTTCCACCTGTGATCCCCTTACTGGAGGTAACATAACTGGGCGTAGTTCGGCCACGGCCGGAGAGGGTTCTGGAAGCAAGGATCTAGACCGTGCACGGGAAATCCGTCGTACGACTGCTCATTCACTGGAAGGTCCTGACAGAGTTCGAACGGACTTGGGTGGATTATGACGAGCTCAAGGAGACATACCCCGAGTTTCAACTTGAGGACAAACAATTTTTTGAAGATGACGGGAATGATATGACCCGGAGCCGCTTCAGAGCGATCTATCATCGGAAGGGACCAAGGAACCGCTTGACTGAACCGGACGGGCCCAGCCGGTCTTCGGCTGGGTATTTGGGGGGAATGCGCCGCATCCCCTAGGGCATCGAAGATTTCTCACACAGGTATTCTCGGTTCTTCCCTGTAGGAGTAGCAGTAGCTAATAGAGCACCCCCTCCCTGCTCGTCGTTGGCTGGCCACCCCATTGTCATGTCCAAAACTCATTTTCGATCACCGCACTTCTGACCGCCACAACCACCACCTCCAACCATTAAGACCACCTCCTTCTGCTATCCCCACCACCTCCGGTTAATACCTCCATATCTAGCTACCACCTCTCCGTCACTGCCCCATATCCTCAAAACTGCCTAATGATCGCCTACCATTATCCATAACTTCCACATAACCACTTAATCCACACATAACCCCACTTTCTCGGGCATTATCACAATATCCATATCAGAAGACCCTCATAATCATCGATTAAATCATTAACCCATCCGTTAACTACCCTTATTTGACTTCCCCCACCAAATCAATTAATTACCCACAATACCTTTGTAACTGATGGCAACAATTGTGAAAAAAATATCCGTACTTATTATACACTAGAATAGAGGTGATCATGAACACTTTCTGTTCTTAAATCAGGTTTGATTTCTCGTATACTATTCTGAGAGAAAATAAATTAATAACATCATTATCATGATCATTTACCTTACCAAAACTTTTGATTGTACATCCTTTTTCCGTTCATTTGTTTTAACTGTTGTATTTGATATTTACTGCTCTGTAGGCTTTGATGCAGCATTAACCAAATCTTAGTTATGAGTTTTATAATCTGCTTGCCCAGGTTGTGTTTGATGCTTTAAGGAAATTTGACGGAAAGGATTTCAGGCAATTGCTTCCAGGGGAATATATTCAAATGGCTGGCCGTGCAGGCAGAAGAGGACTTGATGACATTGGTACAGTTATATTAATGTGTCGTGATGATATTCTGGAAGAGAGTGATCTGAAGCATGTCATGGTTGGAAAACCAACTAGGCTTGAATCACAGTTTCGGTTAACTTACACCATGATTCTTCATCTCCTTCGTGTTGAGGAACTGAAGGTATATAATATTTAATGTGTTTAAGTTAGCAGGGAAATTAGTACGTTGAAATAGGATGCATTTGAAAAGTTATTTTGTACAAATCTTCCTTTCGGTTTATATATATATATATATTGGGGGACCTTTTCAAAATTGTAACCAAAATCTTAGAATACCTAAAATATAAAGCAGAAGTGTTTGTTTAATCTGTGGTTGTTTAGCCAAAATTATATGCCTTCTGATGAGAGCCGTATTCAGTTCTTAGTTTAACATAGATCAAATATAAATCTTCGCATGAAACCAAAATGAATCACATATTTCATTTAGCCTATGTTTCATCTCTCATAAACTGGATTCTTCTATGGCTAGTACTTACCATGAAAATCTCCTAAATGTGATCTTTTAAGTAAGGCTAAGATTCACCAAAATAAGGAAACTGGTTTACTTATAGTTACAAATCATTAAGCAATGTTGAGGTTGATAAACTTTTTTTTTTCATTCGTATAAAAGTAAGAAGTATGTTTGGGATGAAAGGTAAGAGGACGTAACTATTAGAGAAGTTTCTAATTCAGTGTGGGCAATGCAACTCCAGAAGGGTAAAAATGACTTAACTGTTGGGGCTTGTAGAGAAAAACTCAAACTTGTAAATACTCTTTCTATATCTCAATATAAGGTATGAATACATATTTATAGGAGGGAGAAAAAGAGAAGAGAGTCCTATACATGAAGTGGGACTAAAGAGGAGAAAGAGAAAATAAACTAAACATGGGCTATATGGGCTCCTTCACATGGGCTTTTCTAACACTCCCCCGCAAGCTGGAGCGTACAAGTCGTATGCACCAAACTTGGACAATAACTGATAGAATAAGGTGTTTGGTAGAGCCTTTGTGAGGATATCAGCGACTCTTTCAGTGCCTGGAACATGTTTTAGTTCGATCTTCTTCATTTTAACTTTCTCCCGGATAAAATGACAGTCTACTTCAATATACTTTGTTCTCTCATGGAAGACTGGATTCTTTGCAATATGTATAGCTGTTTGGCTGTCACATAGCAGAAGGGCAGGTGATGGAAGTTTTACCCCGAGATTGACAAGAAGACTTTCCAGCCACGTTAGCTCAGAGACAACCGAAGCCATTGATCGGTACCCTGCTTCTGCTGAGGATCGAGCCACAACGGCTTGCTTCTTACTTCGCCAGGTGATGAGATGACCCCCAAAATAGGTATAAAAACCACTTGTTGATCGACGATCGTCCAAGGACCCGGCATAATCGGCATCAGAATATGCAACTAATCTCGGAGTAGAAGATGAGGTCTTGTAGACAAGTCCTTGACCCGGAGCAGTTTTCAGGTATCTGAGGATGCGCTCAACAGCATGAAGGTGCGAGGTGCGCGGAGCATGCATAAATCTGCTAACCACTCCAACGGTGAATGATATATCCGGTCTAGTAACTGTTAGGTAGATTAATTTCCCAACAAGTCTTCTATAGTATTCCGGATTTTGAAGAGGAAGATCAGTGTCGGAAGCATGAGCACACAGCTTATGATTTGCGTCCATTGGGGTGGTAGTAGGCTTGCATCCGGAGGAACCAGCATCTCGAAGGAGATCCAGACAGTACTTTCTCTGGGAAATGACAAGACCGTCTGACTGTCTCGCGATCTCAAGGCCAAGGAAGTACCGGAGGTGACCCAGATCTTTAGTTTGGAAGACTGAGCTAAGGTGTTATTTAACTGCTTGGATGCACTTTGAGTCGTCTCCAGTAATCAAGATGTCATCAACATATACCAATAAGAGAACTGTTCCAGTTGTTCGATGCCATGTAAAGAGGGAAAAATCTGCAGAACTTCGAGTAAAACCGACTTCCCGAACAGCCTTATAGAATTTATCAAACCATGCCCGAGGAGATTGTTTGAGACCATAAATGGACTTTTTCAGATGACAAACTCTAGACTCCCCCGTGGTCTCAAACCCGGGAGGTTGCTGCATGTAGACAGTTTCCTGGAGGTCGCCGTTTAGGAAAGCATTTTTGATGTCCAGTTGGTGTAATGTCCATTTCTGATGAACCGCCACTGAGAGAAGGACACGAACGGTATTCAGCTTTGCTATTGGAGAGAAAGTTTTTTCGTAATCAAGACCGTGTTGTTGAGTGAAGCCACGAGCCACCAGTCGTGCCTTGAGATGGTCAATCGTCCCATCTTGAGCATGTTTGATTACAAAGACCCATTTACAGCCAACGAGTCTCTGACCGTGAGGGAGAGGTACCACATTTCAGGTATTGCTGTGGTCGCCGAGAAGTAATGTGATGAATAGCACCAGAATCCACTATCCAATGTGGACTCGTGGAGAGATGGGCCATACCTTCATGGGAGATGGAGGATGCAGAGGCAACCGAGGCCGGTGGGGGACTAAGCAAACCATGGAATTGTTGCAGCTGAATGCGGACCTCTTCAAGATCAGTAAGAGAAGAGGAGTCTGTGGCAGCAACAGTAGCCTGTGGGCGAGGAGGAAACCCATGCTTCCGATAGCAAACAGCCTCGCGGTGACCATCCTTCCCGCAGAAGGAACACTTTAGTGGCGGTTTGCCGCGACCTCGGCCCCGGGAGCCAGAACGTCCCCCACGAGGAGACGGGGGAAGCGGGAGTAGGGGAGCCGAAGTTTGCTGTAGTTGAGCCGGTGACAGAGGAGCCGGATAATCAGGAGGAGGAGAGACCTTGAGCAGCATTGCACACACATCTGACAGTGAGGGAGTAGCCACGGAAGAGAGAATCTGTGCCTGAATGCTCTGTAGATGAGGCGGTACACGAGCCATCATCATGGCTACTCCAACAGCCTCTTTCTGAGCACGTTGTGTTGCAAGATCCAGCGTGGGAGGTTGATGCTGAATCCATGCTTCGACCAGAGTCTTGGCCCAAGCCACAAAGGGCGTGAGGTCGGAGGCTCCGCCAACATCCAGATTCTGGAGATCAGTGATGATATCGTAGAGGTGTTGAAGACTATCTTTACCAGTGTAGAGGGCTTGGAGCTCGTCCCACATGACCTTGGCGATTTCATGATACATGGCCATGCGGTAAGGTTCACTATCCAGAGAGTTAAGGAGCCATGTCTGCACCCGACTGTCATTGCGTAGCCACTCATCCGTTGGAGGAACCGGAGCAGCTTGGGTCAGGTGATGAAGAAAGCCTTTCGATTGAAGGACACGGCGAACCGAGTGCACCCACTCCGTAAAGTTCTTCTTCCCGGTCAAGGCGATAGTCGTAATCTGCAATTCATCGCGAATTTCATTTACAGGAGCCGGGCGGTCAGCAGAAGAGACCGGCTGAACAGAAGAATCAATAGAGGAGCCCATGACCGGGAGGGTAGAGAATCAGGCCGCAAAGAGGTCAGACAGCGGTTAGGCAAGGAGACCGCGCGAGAAGACCACCTGAAGCGGACAGAGAGCAAGGCGTCCGAACAGACTAACTGCAACGGCTAGAGAGGAGAAGCAACGAACATAAGAAATCGAGCGGACAGAGATAGTGGGAGGTAAGCAGGAGAGGCCGCACGGTCACGGTGAAGGGATACCAGCGGCAAGAAGCCACGATCACGTGCTAAGCCCGGAGCGGTTAGGAAGACCGCTGTAAGAGGCGAGAAGACAAGCCAGACAGGAAGACTGCCGCGAGAAGAGGAGCAATTTAGATAGAGGCAGTCCGCACGGTCAAGTGAGTACACCAGCGGCAGGGGAAGCTGCCATGACCAAGTGCGGAAGCCGCTGCGGATAGAGAAGAAGCCGAGGATTAGAAAAGAAGTCGTGCGGTTAGGGAGTAAGCCGCACAGGCGGAGAGAAGGTGACAGGCCGCGAGCAAGAAGAAAGCTTGTTACGGTAAGAGTGAACACACCACGCGGGAAGAGAAGGAACCCGCGCGGTAAGAGAGAACTTCTGGTTGTCTGTCAAACACAAGCCGCGCGGGAAGAGAAGGAATTCGCGCGGGAAGAGAGGAAGTGGGAGAGGGCCCACTAGCTAGAGAAAAAGAACTCGATAAAAGGATAGAGAGTAGAGAGAAAGGATGGTGGAAGCCACGGGGAGAAGGAGGAAGGTGAGCGGTTAGAGAAGAGGAACCCGTGCGCTTTGCGAGAAGAAAAGGTCGCCCGGTTAGAATAACACAGGCCGCGCCAACGCTTAGAAGGAGGGAGGTCGGTTAGCAAAAAAAGCTAGCCGCCAGGAGAGACCGCCTCCCTCTGATACCATGTAGAGAAAAACCCAAACTTTTAAATACTCTTTCTATATCTCAATACAAGGTATGAATACATATTTATAGGAGGGAGAAAGAGAGAAGAGAGTCCTATACATGAAGTGGGACTAAAGAGGAGAAAGAGAAAATAAACTAAACATGGGCTATATGAGCCCCTTTACATAGACTGTTCTAACAGGGCTAAATATGACCTGACCCTACTTGCACATTCCAAAAGGGTATAAACTATTTGAATGGATGAATTCTTCTGGCGAGTGGTTTATAGAGGGAAGATGGAAAATACAGAACCATTAAGAGCATGCTTCGCACAATGCTAACTTTTGGTTGGGCGTGATATTATTAATAACATTAAATAGGTGACATTTATTCTCCTAATATTCACCCGAGGTTGCATTGAATTTCTGTGTGTTCTAATGTTATAGAGATGAATTTACACATTATTTTTGTATCAAGACTAGAGAAGAAGCAATTTGGAGCATAATGGAATTAAATGGAGCTAATGAAGGGACTTGGGGCGAGAATAAATCATAGACAAAGGCATTGGAGCATTATCTGAATGCACGGTCGAGCGCACGACCGTGTACCCAAACACATGTTCACAAGCACGAACACACGGAGTACTCAAGACGAGCGTGCGTCCACATTCACGTCCGTGCGCCCTTAGTTCAAAGAGTATTCATTCTTCACATGCACGAATGTTCAGTGTCTCTAATGTTGATTGAAATTGGTGATAAGTACCCAATGCACCTTTAATTTTCCCATCCGTTTACTTATTATGTGAATTTATTATTTTGCTTCTATGAAAAGCTTATCTTGGAGATATATTTCTTGGTTTCCCGTTGGGCACTTAGTTTGGGTCGTTTTGGACATTTGTTTGGCATAATAGTTGATTTCTGTGGTTTTTTGACTAGCTTACAGCTTGGGCTTTTGTTTGGACTTTGGGTCCATGCTGTTGGGCTGATTTCATTTTAAAGCTTTGCTGTTATAGCCGATTTTCTACTTAATGGGCCTATGAATTGGGCTTTGGTTTGCTTATATTTGATTTCCTGCAATTGTTTTTTAAGAAGCGGGCTTTTATTAAGTGGCGTTTGGCTTATGGTTTTTTTTTTGGCTTATGTTAACTTAAATGAATTAAAAAAAAGATAGTGGCTGACTCTCCTTGGAATTTGATGCCTTAGTGGAGGGGGTAATTACTCTTTTACCCCTTGGCGGGTTCTAGGTGGGCTTCCTCCCTTCCCTTATTAAGATCCAATGGTGATGGCTTAGGGGCTTGGCTGGAAATGGGATTGTAAGTGGATTTTTGGCTGGAAATGGGATTGGAAGTGGATTTTTGACTGGAAAAAATAAAGAGGCACTCAACAATCCCTTTCTTCATTTCTGAGACCTTCCTCTTCCTACTCTCCTTTGCCTTCCCCTGATACTGGAGCATTTCTCCCGAGTCCTGGAGCTTCTTCCCTCTTGGTGTTGGCTTGGGTTTGCAAGGACCAGTTGCTGCCTTACTCTCTTCTCTGGTCCTTCCTAGCTGAGCTCGCTGGCGACTTCGGTTGGGCTTTGTGTAGCTGCTTCCGTGGACTACCTCTTCTTCTCCCTTGGAGATTCTAGTGGTGAGCTTATACATAATCTTCTCCCCCTTCTTCTTCTTGGATTACTCCTCTTGAAGTCACAATGGGTATTAATTTATATTACTCATCTTGGAAATATGTTGATCACCCAACTTAATTACGAAATCATCCGTCCTTCTTGCACTGCTAAATCTAAGCTTCATATACTCCGTCTTTTCCCTGCTCAACCTAAAACCCTTCTTTTCCGAAGTGTCATGCCAAGATTCAAGTTTTGCGTTTACACCCTCGCGCATCTCATTAATCAAAACTATATCATCCGCAAGCAATAAACATCTGGGTATTACTTGTTGGATATGTCCTGTGAGCTCATGTAAGATAAGGGTAAAGAGATAAGGGTAAAGAGATAAGGGCTTAAAGTTGAACCTTGATGTAAGCTAACAGTGATAGATAATTCCCGTGTTAATCCTTTCAATGTCCTCATCCTCTTCACTGAATTTGTATACATATCTTTGATTATGTCAATGTATGATAGAATTGAAGATTTCTTTTCTAAGATTTTCCATAAGATCTCTCTTCGAACCCTATCATAGGCCTTCTCAAGATCGCCTAAGAATTATGTCCCTCAAAAAATAATATAACTTGTGCCTTAAAGAATATCGTCCCGTAGAAGGATAAAAGAAAGAAAGGAAAACGTGGGAGTTTTTATTTCTTTAATTTAGCTTTATTTTAAATGCGTACTTTTAATTATGAAAATATAGATTTAAAGATTAGCATTTTCTTTCCTGCATGAAAAATACATATGCTTGTGATGGTTTTCCGATATTGTACTTCGACATATTTAGAGTTTTTAGTTTTCTCAACGTTCTTTCAAATTTCTCGGCTTTCGATTTTTATGCACAAATATTTAGTACCGATTTTGTAAGATTTTGAAGCATTTAATTCACTTCTTTCTCCTTTCAATTTAAATATGCAAAGATAAAGAACATATACAATTGGTACACATAATCCATCATTATTACCTGGTTAAGAAATTTCACCGTTGGCGGCATTGATGCATAAATGTAAGATGAAGAGAGCTAATTAAACATTCCACTCATTTGAAGAATACATGAACGTAAAATCTACAATAAAAGTTAGACTGCATGCAATTAGATGAAGTTAAGGGTAAACCCGAGGGGGGGGGGATCACCTATGTTAGGAGTTCGTATGGACTCCAAGATGACTATGTCCATGCAATAAATGCCCGCCCGTTGGCAATAGTTGGAAGCCCTAGAAAAAGTATTTTGCATGAGCCAGACCCAAAAGAAAAGAGAGAAAGTGATGCGGAGCATAGACGAGCACTTGCAGTGGATGACGAGTTTTGGGTCCATTCGGGGCTAATTTTGCGACTTTCCATATATGACATGCCCAGATCGACGATCGGACTCCGCATATGTGTTCGGATTCGTGTTGCGAATCGATTTGATATATTATTTCACTATTTTACATTTTATTTTGATGTATTTAGGTGGCTCCTCCTTCAGCCAACCATAGCCACCGATGGTGGGATGCCCTAATCATCCTTTTATTATAAATATATGGTTTGTGGGCTGGTTGTGTAACACCCATTCCCAGTATTTCAGAAATCAGCCGTCCGGCCGGGTCAGCGATGTAAAGAAAACTAGGAAACAGTATTAAAACTAGTAGCAGCAGGTAATAAAATCTATATTAAGCAATTTAAGACTTACAGCGGAAGTTTGAATAAAGTAAACTAAGGGTAATCACATACCTGATATCTAGGTTCACAGAGCCACTAAACAGGAAGTAAAACTGAATTAACTGAAAATCTGATTAACCATAAATAGTCTGAAATAAATTAGATAAAACATTAATCTGATACAATGTTCTCATCTACAGGTACATGCTGAAATAGAGTAAACTGAAGAAGATAAATAGTACAAACTGACGCCACCACATGCTCATCCTAGACGTAACTTCCCACCTGGGTCACCTGAAAAACAGTGCCCACGAAGGGTCAGAGTAAGGAAAAATAACCCCTCCTAGTGACACTAAAAGCCAGTTTAACATATGAATGCATGTATGTCTTTGAAAATAATTTTATGCATTTAAAACTTTTATGCTATGTGTTATGCATGCCTTCGCACTATTCTCTGGTCACACATCTACTCGTACTAAGCACGTGACTGTTATTTTACTAACTCAAGTCCTGGCGTTCACTAACTAGCGTATTGTCTCTTGTCAGGTCTATACTTGAGTTTTAGGTGGCTTCTAACCTGCTCATCTACTAGGAAGGCTCTAGGCAGAGTAGCTCCTAACGCGCAACTGAAACTGACGACTCGAGACCATCTTACGAACCCAATTGTTCTAGTGTCACGCGGACACGGTCTCGAATCCACTAGCTGGCTCAAGGGAAGACACTTCCCAAGTCTGTACTACTCATAAGGTTCCATGTGCCTTATGAGAAAGGTAGTGCGCCTCTACCTAGCACGGAAGAAACTCTGTGTGCTGGCTGACCTTTGTGGTCTGACGCTACTCTGCAAAGGATATCTTTTCTGGTGTACTACTAAGCGACCCTTGACTTTCTTGTGGTCGACTTGAAGGGTCATTCACGCCCTTGGTTGGACAAATTCCAAACCTACGAACACGGTTACCGCCTTCGTACCCTACGTTTCTGTTCATGATCTGACTACTTGGGTCTTAGGGAAATCGTGTCACCCTACACATTTTTCGTAACTGTTTTCCTATCACCACACCTTTCTATGCATGGACATGCTACTTGAAATAAATCTATTTGTGTATAAAAATACAATACTTTATATATCTAGCTAAAAGGAATTTAAATTTCCTTACAGCGGTGGTGCGGCGCTCGTAGACTCGGCGCGGCGACATCTTCTATTCCGAAAGTAAACCTACTGCTGGGGACCTTCAGAAAGCTGCCTCGAACCTACCAAAGTCCTGCAATTCAAGGCAAACCTAATTTCATCATTTTCCCTTAAGGGTTTCCAATGGAAAAAATTCCAAAACAATTAGGGCTACAAAATTAGAAACTAAACTTCGAATATTACCTTAACGGAGAGTAATTTAGGCTCACGAAATGCCCTACACTAACTCCGCGGTGGAATTAGAACTCCAAAACCTAAAATAGGGCAATAGGAATGGAAAAATCTAAGCTACTCTACTTCCACAACCAAAATATCCACAAAGGAAACGAGGCGAGAGAGGAATCGACTCACCGGAACCAAAACGAAATTCACACCTCCGGCTAGGGTTGAAATCCGGCACTTCCAAGGCCAAGGAAGGAAAAGGAATGCTTGTTGGCGCCTGCAGAGGAGGGAGGAGGTGTCGAAACAGCGTTCCGGAGGAGGATCGGGCGGCGGGAAGCCCTGCGGAAGGCGTCGGAGGCGGGACTCGTCGGGCTCGCTCCGTGCGGGAGACGGAACAGGAGGAACGGCTTGCGGTTTTTTTCTTTCTCCCGATAGAAGGGGTGTGCGGGTTTAATATTAACGGGATGCGGGTAAAGCTGTGCGGTTTTCTAATTAACCGCAAAGGGGAGAGGGGGAAAGTGTTATTGGCACCCCAAACTCACACTATACCAATGCCTTAAAATCTTAAACGATTCTTGTCGCGACTTGACCCTACAATAAAATAAATTTCGCGCTAAAATTTAGGATGTTACAAATCTCCCCTCCTAATAAAAATTTTCGTCCTCGAAAATTGTAATCATACCTGAATCGAAGAGAAAAGAATAGTCTGCATTGCTCTTTAGCTCATCCTCTCGCTCCCAAGTATACTCTGGACGGCCACAGTTCATCCAAAGGACTTTGACCATGCGAATCTCTCTATTTCTGAGCTTCTGAATCCTTGAGTCCACTATCTTGACTGGTCTAACTCCAATACTAAGATCTGTCTCGATTGGTGCTTCTTCGGTACTGATGATCTGACTGGAATCTCTGACTGCTCTCCTAAGGTAGGAGACGTGGAATACATCATGTACACCACTCATTTCCTCAGGTAAGGCCAACCTATATGCAACCTCACCAACTCTTTCCAGTACCTCAAAAGGACCAACGAATCTGGGGCTCAACTTCTTCATCCGCTTTATTCTAGAGACTCCTCTGACTGGTCTGACCTTCAGATACACGTAGTCTCCAACACTGAACTCTACTGACCTGTGCTTCTGATCATGATACTTGGCCTGGCGATCCTGAGCTGTCCTCATATGCTCCTGAATAAGCTTGATCCTATCAGTGGTCTTATCAATCCATGACTCTCTGATAGAAGATCTTTCCTCACTCTCTGCCCAACATAACGGTGTCCGACAACGTCTACCATAGAGGGCCTCGAACGGTGCCATCCCAATACTTGCCTGGAAACTGTTGTTGTAGGAGAACTCCACAAGAGTAACATACTTCTCCCACTTCCCTCCAAAATCTAGAATGCACATCCGTAGCAGATCCTCCAAAGTCCTATTTGTGCGCTCAGTCTGTCCATCGGTCTGAGGATGGAAAGCGGTGCTGAAATGTAACCTGGTACCCAACCGCTCCTGAACGTATCGCCACTCCCTGGAGGTAAATCTGCCATCTCGGTCTGAAACTATAGTCTTGGGAACACCGTGAAGTCGAACTATCTCGTCTATATACAACTGTGCCAGCTTCGGACCTTGATCTGTCTTCCTAAGAGGAATGAAATGGGCGACCTTAGAAAGTCGATCTACTATAACCCACAAGGAATCATTCCCACTCTGCGATCTCGGCAAACCATGAATGAAGTCCATAGATATATCCTCAAAAGTCCACTCGGGGATGGGAAGTGGCTGCAATTTGCCTCCAGGCCTCTGACACTCGGCCTTAACCAACTTGCATGTCTCACACTTCCCTACATAATCTGCAACATCACTCTTCAAACCTGGCCACCAGACTGTCTTCTTAAGATCTGCATACATCTTCGTGCTATCAGGATGTATAGAATATCTGGAATTGTGTGCCTCGAAAAGAATGTCCTCACGAAGGTGACTGACATCTGGAATGCACACTCTGCCGTCGTGCAATAGTAACTCATCCTGAATAGAGAACCTCTCCTTCTGACCTGACTGCACTGAGATCCAAATCTCTGCCATCTTTGGATCCAACGATATAGCTGTCCTGATCCTATCTCTAATATCGCACGAAATCTCCATCCAACTCAACCAAGCTGAACCAAAACTGCCACGGGGCACAACGACGATGTCCAGTCTCTCCAGCTCTCGTACTAACTCCTCCTGCTGAGTGAGAAGATAGAAACACGAGCCTCTCCTGCTAAGAGCATCAGCTACCACGTTCGCCTTTCCTGGGTGGTACTGAATGTCTACATCGTAGTCTGCTAGAAACTCCAACCATCTGCGTTGTCTCAAATTGAGCTCTCGCTGATCAAAGATATACTTGAGGCTCTTATGATCAGTGAAGATCTCACAACGCACTCCATAGAGGTAGTGTCTCCATACCTTCAGAGCATGAATGACTGCTGCAAGCTCTAAGTCATGTACGGGATAGTTCCTCTCATGAACCTTTAACTGTCTCGAGGCATAGGCTACGACCTTTCCATGCTGCATGAGAACACAACCCAAACCCTGACCTGAAGCATCACTATAGATCTGAAATTCGTCTGGCCCTGAAGGCAAACTCAAAACTGGAGCGGTCATCAATCTGTTCTTCAAGTTCTCAAAGGCCAACTCACACTCAACTGTCCAATCCAAGCCCTTTCCCTTCCTAGTGAGGGAAGTCAGTGGTAAGGCTATCTTCGAGAAATCCCTGATGAATCTCCTGTAGTATCCAGCAAGACCCAAAAAGCTGCGAACCTCTGAAACTGTCGTCGGCCTTGGCCAACTCTTAATGGCCTCTATCTTCTTTGGATCAACGCTAACCCCTTTCTGACTGATGATGTGGCCTAAGAATGCAATCTCTGAAAGCCAAAACTCACACTTTGAAAATTTTGCATACAACTGGTTCTTCCTGAGTGTGCTCAAAACAATCCTGAGGTGAGCTGCATGGTCTTCTGCACTCTTAGAGAACACCAAAATATCATCTATGAAGACGATGACAAAACGATCTAAATACTCCCGAAATACCCTGTTCATCAGGTCCATAAATACTGAAGGGGCATTGGTCAGCCCGAACGGCATGACCACGAACTCGAAGTGTCCATATCTGGTACTGAAAGCAGTCTTCTGTATATCCACGTCACGAATCCTCAGCTGATGATAGCCCGACCTCAGATCTAACTTGGAGAAGGTGCTCGCTCCCACCAACTGGTCGAACAAATCATCAATCCTAGGAATCGGGTACTTGTTCTTTACGGTCAGCTTATTCAATTCACGGTAGTCTATGCACAATCTCAGACTACCATCCTTCTTCTTCACGAAAAGCACTGGAGCACTCCAAGGCGAAGTACTGGGGCGTATAAAACTCAAATCAAGCAGCTCCTGCAACTGGCTCTTCAATTCTGCTAGTTCCCTTGGAGCCATCCGATAGGGAGATTTGGCTACCGGTGTAGCCCCAGGATGCAAGTCTATCGGGAACTCAATCTCTCTATCTGGAGGGGCACCAGGGAGCTCTTCCGGGAAAACATCTGAAAACTCCTGGACCACTGGTACCTCTAACAAATCAGCCTTAGACTCCGCGCTCATGAGTACTACGAAGGTTTCACAACCCTGACTAATGCACTTTCTCGCTTGGACTGCAGATATGATCATCTTCACAACTCCCTTCAATCCCTGAAAAGAGAAAGATGTCTGGTTGGGGCCATCGAACTGAATCTGCTTCGCCCTACAGTCAATCCTGGCGTTGACTGCTGAAAGCCAGTCCATTCCAAAAATCAAGTCAAACCCTGCTATAGGTAGCAGCAAAGCTTCCACGATAATCTCAGTGTCACCAAACTGCACTGGCACCCTGCACTTGTCTCTGGTCTGCAGAAGGGATCCATTCGGCATCATGACTTCCAGCGGTACTGACTCGGGGAAGACTTCTAAATCCAACTTACGCACTAAAGATTCCGCGATAAACGAGTGCGAGGCACCCGTATCAAACAGAATCTTAGAGGGTAAGTTACGAATCATAAGGATGCCTACATGAATGATTTATGAAGGATGAAAAATTTAATGTGTCACTACGGAGGATTTAAAACCAACTTGCAAGCAAACAACACTTACCTGTCACAACATCCTCCTGATCCTTCGCCTCCTGCTGACCCAGCCCATAAGCTCTGGGCTGCACTAAGTCTCGACCCTGTTGTGGTCTCCCATCAGTAATCATCAATGCTTTGCCCTTATCTACCCTGCTAGGGCCACCAACCTCGAACTTCGACTGCAAGAAGTAAATTTCATTAAAAACCTATCGTAAATACATAAATGTAATCAATACAAAAGGACCTAGATTACCTGATTTGGCCCAGCTTCCTGACAGAAGCGAGCTATGTGCCCAGGTTGACGGCACTTGTAACATACGCCTGCACTGGCCAAACACTCTCCTGAGTGGCGACGCTGACACTTGGGACACGTGGGATAGTCCTTGCTTCGGTCACCAGATTGACCATTCTTCTTAGCATCAGGCTTCGGCTTCTTGTTCCAGTTCTTACCTTGGTCATTCTTGTTCTGCTGCGGCTGATGCGAATCCTGAGATCGCTTCGCACGGAAACTACTTCGCTTCTGAACCTTCTGCTGGTCAGCCTCCAGTCTGCGAGCTGTATCCACTAAGCTCCTGTAATCAGCGTTGACCATAGTCATCAGCGGCTGCCTCAACGAGTCACGCAAACCATCCACAAAGCGACTGCACTTCTCAGTCTGATCTCCCTGCATCACGCCCGCATATCTAGCCAGATGAGTCAGCTCTCGCTCGTACTCAGTAACTGTCCTGTCCCCCTGGAAAAGCCTCAGATACTTCTCTTGGAGACCTCGTCGTGCGGAAGGAGGCACGAACCAACTAGCAAGAGCTCTAGAGAACTCGCCCCAAGTGAACATGTCTGGGGTACGGCCTGGCCAAACAAAAATACGATCATACCATATTAAAATTAACACATTACTTCCTAAAATAAAGGAATTGATCATAACGCTTTACCTGCAGGATCATCTGTCCGGTATTTGTCCCACCAGACTTTTGCCTCTCCTCGGACGAGGAAAGCTGCCAGAGGAACTTTCTTATTCTCCGGGCACTCTAAAACATTCAGCAGGTCTCTGGTGTTAGCTATCCAATCATCCGTATCCATCGGGGTCTCATCCCCACTGTAGTTCGAAGGCTGAAGTTCTCTAAAATTTCTCAAATAGCGCTCCAGGGTCATCTCCACAGGTGCTGCTGCCGGAGCTGGCGCAGGGACTGGTACTTGAACTGGAGCTGGAAACCCTGCAGCCAGTCCTCTCTGAAACTCCATCAAGGCAACAGTAACCGCCCTGGCAATCTGAGACGCTATGTCAGTGCCCTCTGGAGCTGCTGGAACTGGCGGTACCTGTGGCATGGCAGCGTCTCCCATGGTTGCACTAGAAATCGGGTCCTGGCGTGAAGATTCACCTGGTTCACTAACTCGTGGTGCCTGATAGAATATATAAAGGAAATCTGATTATTTATCAAGCATCTAAGAAATCTGATCTAGCAACTTATTTTGTACTCTAGCGAACACTAAGGCTTAATCGCAATTTAAAGTACTTTACTGACCATAGTTTACTCTTATACGCTCCTATGGCTCTGTGAATTCTTTTCTAGGGTCCAGGGATCCTAAACCTCGCTCTGATACCAATTTGTAACACCCCTTCCCAGTATTTCAGAAATCAGCCGTCCGGCCGGGTCAGCGATGTAAAGAAAACTAGGAAACAGTATTAAAACTAGTAGCAGCAGGTAATAAAATCTATATTAAGCAATTTAAGACTTACAGCGGAAGTTTGAATAAAGTAAACTAAGGGTAATCACATACCTGATATCTAGGTTCACAGAGCCACTAAACAGGAAGTAAAACTGAATTAACTGAAAATCTGATTAACCATAAATAGTCTGAAATAAATTAGATAAAACATTAATCTGATACAATGTTCTCATCTACAGGTACATGCTGAAATAGAGTAAACTGAAGAAGATAAATAGTACAAACTGACGCCACCACATGCTCATCCTAGACGTAACTTCCCACCTGGGTCACCTGAAAAACAGTGCCCACGAAGGGTCAGAGTAAGGAAAAATAACCCCTCCTAGTGACACTAAAAGCCAGTTTAACATATGAATGCATGTATGTCTTTGAAAATAATTTTATGCATTTAAAACTTTTATGCTATGTGTTATGCATGCCTTCGCACTATTCTCTGGTCACACATCTACTCGTACTAAGCACGTGACTGTTATTTTACTAACTCAAGTCCTGGCGTTCACTAACTAGCGTATTGTCTCTTGTCAGGTCTATACTTGAGTTTTAGGTGGCTTCTAACCTGCTCATCTACTAGGAAGGCTCTAGGCAGAGTAGCTCCTAACGCGCAACTGAAACTGACGACTCGAGACCATCTTACGAACCCAATTGTTCTAGTGTCACGCGGACACGGTCTCGAATCCACTAGCTGGCTCAAGGGAAGACACTTCCCAAGTCTGTACTACTCATAAGGTTCCATGTGCCTTATGAGAAAGGTAGTGCGCCTCTACCTAGCACGGAAGAAACTCTGTGTGCTGGCTGACCTTTGTGGTCTGACGCTACTCTGCAAAGGATATCTTTTCTGGTGTACTACTAAGCGACCCTTGACTTTCTTGTGGTCGACTTGAAGGGTCATTCACGCCCTTGGTTGGACAAATTCCAAACCTACGAACACGGTTACCGCCTTCGTACCCTACGTTTCTGTTCATGATCTGACTACTTGGGTCTTAGGGAAATCGTGTCACCCTACACATTTTTCGTAACTGTTTTCCTATCACCACACCTTTCTATGCATGGACATGCTACTTGAAATAAATCTATTTGTGTATAAAAATACAATACTTTATATATCTAGCTAAAAGGAATTTAAATTTCCTTACAGCGGTGGTGCGGCGCTCGTAGACTCGGCGCGGCGACATCTTCTATTCCGAAAGTAAACCTACTGCTGGGGACCTTCAGAAAGCTGCCTCGAACCTACCAAAGTCCTGCAATTCAAGGCAAACCTAATTTCATCATTTTCCCTTAAGGGTTTCCAATGGAAAAAATTCCAAAACAATTAGGGCTACAAAATTAGAAACTAAACTTCGGATATTACCTTAACGGAGAGTAATTTAGGCTCACGAAATGCCCTACACTAACTCCGCGGTGGAATTAGAACTCCAAAACCTAAAATAGGGCAATAGGAATGGAAAAATCTAAGCTACTCTACTTCCACAACCAAAATATCCACAAAGGAAACGAGGCGAGAGAGGAATCGACTCACCGGAACCAAAACGAAATTCACACCTCCGGCTAGGGTTGAAATCCGGCACTTCCAAGGCCAAGGAAGGAAAAGGAATGCTTGTTGGCGCCTGCAGAGGAGGGAGGAGGTGTCGAAACAGCGTTCCGGAGGAGGATCGGGCGGCGGGAAGCCCTGCGGAAGGCGTCGGAGGCGGGACTCGTCGGGCTCGCTCCGTGCGGGAGACGGAACAGGAGGAACGGCTTGCGGTTTTTTTCTTTCTCCCGATAGAAGGGGTGTGCGGGTTTAATATTAACGGGATGCGGGTAAAGCTGTGCGGTTTTCTAATTAACCGCAAAGGGGAGAGGGGGAAAGTGCTATTGGCACCCCAAACTCACACTATACCAATGCCTTAAAATCTTAAACGATTCTTGTCGCGACTTGACCCTACAATAAAATAAATTTCGCGCTAAAATTTAGGATGTTACAGGTTGAAGGCATTACAGGTTTTGGAGAAAGAAAATCCTGGAACTCTGCGATCACCCCACGGTGCCGACGCCGTGGAACCCTAGGTGACGACTCCTAGACGCTCAAACTCCTCCCCAAGCAATAGGAAGCTGCTGGTTCCTTTTGCCCCTCCCAGCAAGCCATCGGGCCACCCCCTCCCTCCCCCCCCGCCCCTTCAGCCCGCTGCTCCTCCACTGCCTGAAGGCTCTTTCGACCACTCCACCTCACCGCCTCTAGCCACCAGTCTCCCTTCCCTCAAACCGTGGAGCTACCATAGCAACCTCTCACCCTTTTCTGGCCAGATTTGGGCAATCCAGCCCAACCCCTCCTTTCCCTCCACCCATTTTTCTTTCCCTAACCCGGATTCATTCTCAAAACATCAGATCTATCCACCCCCATCCGGAACTATACTAACGTGACCGGATCTATCCATTTCCGGTTCGATTCCACCCTCCACCGCCGAGGACAGCCACCGTCATCATTTTTACGCCACTGGTTCCACGTCCGATCGCCGTCCTACACATCCGACTATGAAATCTTCAGTGCCTTGGTCAGCCCACTACTTGGTAAGTCTTCGTTGTACTGGATTATTATCTTTAGCATATTTATATTGGATTGGATCTTGTGCTTGTGGATCTCTTGTATGACAGTTGTTTGTTAGATAATTATTGTGATTTTCAGGATTTATTCGCCTCGCGTTCTAGTTTCAGCCCCCTACGAGGAGGAAAGCCTAAATTTGTCTTGCTTAATTAAATTATTTTGCATTGTCTTGAATTAGCTGTGTGGGATGATATTGTTTATTATCGAATTGTGATCTAACAGTCAAACTTTTGCATAACATGTAGGGTTAGGTCCGCCGCCTATAGATTCACCCTGTGTCAATTGGTATCGTAGCCAGGTTGCGCGCACTTTTCGATACGCAGTCGTGGAGTCTATAAGTTTTTCATTATGTCTAAGTGTCACAATTATTCCCCTCCTCAATTTAAAGGTCTCGAGCCCACTTGCACCCGCTCTCACAGAACCCCGTCAGGGAGATCCTCACATTATTACAACGATCATTCTCGATCGCAGTACACCACTTTCAGAGATCTTGTTGACCCACCGACACGACCACAGTATGCTAGAGACGATCTGTATGATGATTGCCGTCGTTCTTATCCGTACACGCGAGCGGATCGTGTTGAACCTTTGGCACGACTCAGTTACCTTAAGGATGATTATTATGAGGATTGTCATTCCGAGAGAGATCTTGAGAGTCATTTTCATACTGCTGCCCCTTCTTTTGACGGCTCATCGAGTCTCGAGTCTTTCAGTTATTGGCTCGTGGATTTGGAATATTATCTCGATCATTTTGAGTTATTCGGTGAGCGTCGTATCAAGTTTGCGAAACTTAGACTTTTAGATCAGGTGAGGGCATATTGGGCTAGCGTTGAGAGGACCCGCGAGCGAGACCATTTTCATCGCATCACTAGTTTGGTGGACATGAAGCGTGCATTATGTCAGAGGTATCTGTCTTCGTCGTATCAGAGTCGCTTGCTCGACCAATTATTTTCCTTTCAACAAGGATCCATGTCTGTCGCTGAGTACATGGATTGTTTTGATGAGTTAGTTGTGAGGAGTGATATTCGAGAGGACCCAGCCATGACCACTACCAAATTTCAGTCTGGGCTTCAATCTGACATTCATACTAAGGTAGTTTATCATAGCTCGGAGTACCTCGAGCAGACATATCAGCTCGACCTTCGTTATGAACAGTCATTGAGATCCACAAGAGCTGGTCGATGGGATTCTCACATTGACCTCGGCAGTACGAGTCCCTTCCATACTAAGTCTGTAGTGTTGTGTACCTCACCCACACCTTATCTTCTTTCGTACACCGGGTTACTTAGCACCCCAACTACAGACCTATTTCCTGACACCGCACTGACGGATCCATTCTTGGGTGTAGATCTGTGTCGCTCTCCCATTGTCATTACCCAGAGTCACATCATGACTGAGAGCCCAGAGCCTGATGTTGATCTTGTAGTGACTATGTCACCCATTTACGGGGACACAACCCCTTACGATGGTACTCATATGGAGAATCATGACCCTGACGACGAGTACTATGACGACCCCCTGTTGAGCCGCCTGATGAGCCCCCACATCCTGGTGAGGATGTGATTCAGTTGAGCCTCTCGTTTATGAGTTTCGAGTTATTGGCGTCTCTTTCATTATTATCTATGGCCTTGCCCCGAAAAATAGGTCTTGAATGGAGCATGACATATATAGTGTCGTCCTTGAGTACACTTGATTATACCTATATCTTGAGGACCTACCATATGACACATCACACTCTTGATGAGTTTTGGGATACGCCACCTGCCAACTCACCAGACGAGTTATTTACTTTCGGGGATACTCACCACACTATGTCTGTGTACACAATTTTCACCCAGGTGGTCGTCTCATTCGCGATTACTTTTCGTACAAACCTCCTAGCGATCCCCCTGATGTGTTACGTTCTCCGAGAGACATTTGACTCTTTACGAGCTGGTATTTGAGTATAGTTGTCTCTCACAGTCATCTGAGCACTCGTCTCACACGAGATGAGTTTTTCTACACTCCATCGAGAGTGCCTCCTGATAGGCCACCTCTTTTGATAGATTTTTAGGTCATTATTAAATTTCCCCATAGAGAGCATGTTGTGTTGGTCATGTTTCATTTGCATCTTTTGCATGAGTCTGTTGAGTCATTTCTTCATCATTTGCATGAGTCTGTTGTGTTGTCTGTTCATTGTTTGCATGTGTGTCATGAGTCGGTCCGACGTAGAATCCATATTGATAATAAGTTTTATAAATCACATGCGGATGTTCACTGACAAGAGCAGGTACTTCATGAAGGCAAACATGTGTTGGTAAGAATCTGCGTTGTGAGGCTCCGTGCGAGGCTTGCTAAAAGCTTAAGCGTTAGGCGAATGGATCCATATATAATCATGAGACGGATCGTAGCAAACTCCTATGATCTTGATATACCTACAAGTATAGGCATCCATCCGATATTTAGTGTTGATGATATGATGTCGTACTACGAGTGTCGCGAGTTTGTGGACCCAAGCAGTGGGGACTTCCGGCCGCCCACACCTCCACCCCCGTTTCCCTACCACCTTCATAGCCCACCCACATCTGATGGCCACCACTGCTCACCCACTCTTGACACCTACCCACCTTGGGACTCGTCTTCTTTGGTTTTACCTTCGGCACTGCCGATCACACCGGGATCCACCACACGTGAGTTGAGCGTTGAGAGCATCATGGAGACCAGACTTCACCAGTGCATTCCCACTACAGACTTTGGTGACTCTTGGATACTTGTAGCAGAGCTTGATCGATTCGCCCCTGGTCTTCGGCTTTAGCACGACCCTCTCCAGTCACCGGAGATGACAACTTGTTAGTTAAGGGGAGTTGATTGACGAGGACACTTTTCCAGCGACGACACTCTGGCGACCTCTGATGGAATTTTTCGAGTTTTACCCGGCTTGCAGCGAGAGAATTCTGATTCCTATTCATCGGGAGATGAATTCTTTCAAGCCGAGAAGATTGATGCGGAGCATAGACGAGCACTTGCAGTGGATGACGAATTTTGGGTTCATTCGGGGCTGATTTGACGACTTTCCATATATGGCGTGCCCGTATCGATGATCATACTCCGCAGATGTGTTCGGATTCACATTGCGAATCGATTTGATATATTATTTCACTATTTTGACTTTTATTTTGATGTATTTAGGTGGTCCTTCCTTCGGCCAACCATAGTCATAGATGGTGGGATGCCCTAATCCTCCTTTTATTATAAATAGATGTTTTGTGGGCTGGTTGAAGGCATTGCAGGTTTTGGAGAAAGAAAATCCCGGAACTCCGCGATCACCCCACGGTGCCGACGTCGTGGAACCCTAGGTGACGGCTCCTATGCGCTCAAACTCCTCCCCAAGCAACAAGAAGCCTCTGGTTCCTTTTGCCCCTCCCAGCAAGCTGTCGGGCCACCCCCTCCCCCCTGCCTTCTGCCTCCCCTTCATCCCGTTGCTCCTCCACTGTTTGAAGGCTCTTCCGGCCACTCCACCCCACCGCCTCCGGCCACCAGCCTCCCTTCCTTCCTCCCGTGGAGCCACCATAACAGCCTCTCACCCTTTTCAGGCCAATTTTGGGCAATCCAGTCCAACCCCGCCTTTCCCTCCACTTGTTTTTCTTTCCCTAGCCCGGATCTGTTCTCAAAACATCGAATCTATCCACCCCCATCCGGAACTATACCTACGTGGTCAGATCTATCCATTTCAGGTCCGATTCCACCCTCCACCGCCGAGGACAGTCACCTTCATCATTTCCACGCCACCGGTTCCACGTCTGATCGCCGTCCTACACATCCAGATCTTAATTCTTCAGTGCTTTGGTCAGCTCACTACTTGGTAAGTTTTTGTTGTATTGGATTATTATTTTTAACATATTTATATTGGATTGGATCTTGTGCTTGTTGTGGATCTCTTGTATGACAGTTGTTTGTTACATAATTATTGTGATTTACATGATTTATTTACCGCGCGCTCTAGCTTTGACCCTCTACGAGGAGGAAAGCCCAAACTTGTCTCTCTTAATTAAATTATTTTGCCTTGTCTTGAATTAACTGTGTGGGATGATATTGTTTATTATCGAATTGTTATCTAACAACCGGACTTTTGCATAACATGTAGGGTTAGGTCACTGCATTTTCTACCTCCTATAGATTTGTCCCGCATCAGAAAGTCAATCCACCGTTAACCCTACCGTCTAACAAAAAAATGAAAAGAAAAGAACAAGCGAGGAACTTAATCGAATAGGAAGAGAAAAGAAAAAGAAAAGAAGCAAAACTCACAGTCAAAATTCAATGGAACATGACTGCCTGAAATAATCAAATAAGGAAAGTGTTATAGTATGTAGTGTTATAATCTGTTTTATTTTTTCCTTTGTTATATCCGTCTCTATATATAGAGAGGATTGCTTAGTATTGACCTCAACATGGTATTAGATCCCGTGCTCCTGATGCCCTAGCCATTTAACTCCTTCCACTCCTGTCGCCTTCCGCCTGCATCCACACCTTCGTCTCCTTTTCGCGTCCGCGAGTGTCTCCTTCATCATCGCTTTATCCGCCTCTCCCACCACCGCAGCAACGCCTCTCGCTCTCAGCCACAGTCGTCGCTAGCGCATTTCGCTCTCGGCCAACGCAGCCAACACCTCATCCGCCGTTCCTTCTTCTTCAGTCCATGTTCGACGCCGGATACTTAATGCAATGAAGTGACTGCTCCTTCTGGCTCCATGAGCGCTTCTTGGTGATCACATAGAGTGGATTTCTCATCCTCTCCCCTTCTAGATTCGATTTTTTCTGGTTTAATCGGCCATTTCTTGTTGCCCTAAGTCTTGGGTTGTCCCCAAATTTTTATTCTCGAGCCACTATGTCTAGCAGTGATGATTCTCTCGCTCCCTCGTCATCAATTGTCCCTCCAGTGAGTTCTCTCCGTGTTAATCATGATCATAATACTCCTTAGATTACTACCATTCATTTGGATGACTCTAATTACCTTTCATGGTCCTGGTCTATCACCTTGATACTCAAAAACCGTCGACTCTTTGGCTATATCACTGGACAAATGAAGGAACTGGCCAAGACCTCATCCGAGTGGTTACAATGGGAGTCGAGAAACTCCTTAGTCATGTCCTGGCTTGCTGATTCTATGCAGGAGTCCATTGTTTGTAATTATTTGTTTCTCGACAATGTTGCAGACATTTGGAAACGAGCGAAGACTACATACTCTCGTTGAGGTCATGCCGCTCAGATTTTCCAGTTGCGACGAAAGATATCCTTACTCCGACGGGGCGATTGCCCTCTTTTTTTGTACTACTTGGAGTTCATACAGCTATATCAGAAATGTGATCATTTTGATCCTCTCACTTTAATTAGCCATGTTGACTTTAATTAGCCATGTTGATGAGGCGATGGTTCATGCCACAGAGGTTCACAATCAATCTTTGAATATCTTCATGGTCTTCATCGAGAATTTGATCAGAGTGTTCAGATTTTTTGGCACCCACAGTTACCGTCCCTTCTTGAGGTCTACAACATTGTGCAGCAAGAATTTGATCGCCGCCAGACCTTACTTCCTTATCCTGCACCTGAGACTTCTGCTCTTGTTGCTGCTTCCCCTTCACTTCTTCGTGGTCGTCCATCCCGTGACTCAAAGTTGAAGGGCTCCGATAAAGACCATCTCCTCTGTGATTATTCATGAAAGAACCGTCACACTCGGGACACGTGCTTCAGGCTTCATGGGTTCCCACCTCCAAGAGGAGGTGCTCCACCTAGTGGCGGTCGTGGTTTTGGGAGATCTTCTGGTCATCATGCTTCTCCTTGTTTTGCTCATCTCACTGATGCTACTGCGAACATTCCTCCTAGCCATTCCATCATTGATGACTCTGCTCTTCCCAGCATATTCACGACGGATGAAGTCCTTGCCCTCTGATGCTTGATGCTAGGCATTTCTACGGAGTCCTCCGCCTCTTCCTCCTATGCTCACACGGGACTTCCTGGTGCTCACTCTGCTGCCTCTCATCCTTCCACTCAGTGGACCATTCACTCTGGGTCCACAAATCATATGACTGGATCTGCTTCAGTTTTCATCTCATATACCCCTCTCTATGATCGTGATAAGGTTAGCATGCAGATGACTCTCTTTCATCAATTGCCGAAAAGGGTTCCATCTCCTTCTCCTCTCTCACCTTATCTTTTGTCCTTCATGTTCCCAATTTCACTCGTAATTTACTTTCTATTAATCATCTCACTAACTCCATGCTTTGTTATGTGACATTTCTTCATTCCTATTGTGTTTTTCAGGAACTGACGACGGGGAAGATGATTGGCTCTGATAACATGGTCAATGGATTCTATGTGCTCGACTCCAACCCAGCTAAACCTCCTCTGGCTCTTTATTTCAGCACTACCCATCCATTGTATTCCTGATATTGTCGCCTGGGTCATTCGTCTACTCCTGTTATGAAATTGCTTTTTTGCTATGTCTGCTTGTGTTTTTTTATTCCTTTGTGTGTGATGTTTGTACTATTAAAAAACATCATTGTACAACGTTTATCATGTTTCTTTACCTAGTTCAACCCCTTTTGTAGTTATTCATACTGATATTTGGGAGTCTTGCTCGATACCTTCTATCTCTGGTTGTGTGTGGTTTGTTACTTTTTTCAATTGTTTCTCTCATACTACTTGGTTATACTTGTTGCAGAACAAAAGTGATGTATTTTCTATTTTTTGAAAATTTTATAACATGGTCTCCGCTCAATTTCATATCATCATTAAAATTTTTCGCAGCGAAAATGACCTCGAATACATGGATTCGTAGTTTTAGCAATATCTTATTGATCATGACATCCTCCACTAGACTACATGCGCTTATTCGCCAGCTCATAATGGTGTTACTGAGCGGAAAAATCATCATTTGCTGGAAGTCGCTTGTTGCCTTTTGTCCACCATGCATCTTCCTAAATTCTATTGGGGAGATGCGGTCCTTATTGTCACATATCTTATTAATCGTATGTCCTCGCAGGTTCTTGTGAATGCCACCCCTCTCAACACTCTCCATGTGCATCATATTCAGCTTTCCCCTAAGGTGTTTGGATGTGTCTTCCTCGTTCACATCCACCACCGTCGTCCTACCAAACTTGATCCTCACAAACTCAAGTGTTTTCACCAACCCACGAAGAATGTATTTGTCATAATGGATGTCACGTTTCGTGAATCTGAGGCATACTACCCTACCTCGTGGGACCCTCTCCCTTTACCTCCTACTGTACCTCTACCAATATCTCCATATCCCCATTTTAGGGGGAGTCTACACCAGTGGAAGTGAGCCCTACTGTTTCTTTACCACCTCTTCCATCTACTGCTCTGAGCTTGCAGGTATATATATACTAGGCACACAGAGAAGACAAACACATATGATCCAGCTATGCAACCAGAACCATCATTGGATCCTGACTTAGGGCCTTCTGATCCAACAATTGCCCTTAGGAAAGGTATTCGCTCTTGTACTCAACATCCTCTTCCACATTATGTATCTTACGACTCTTTTTCTACTTCCTACAAGGCCTTTGTGTCTTCTCTTGCTTATCTTTCTATACCTGCATCTTGGCAACAGGACCTGGAGGCCCCTATGCGGAGAGAGACGATGTTTGAGGAAATGACTGCCCTTGAGAAGAACCATACATGAGATTTGGTGCATCTTCCCTATTGAAAGAAGTCTATTCGGTGCACATGGGCGTTCTCTGTCAAACAGAATTCTCAAGGGATTGTCAAAAGGTGTAAGACAAGGCTGGTGGCAAGGTGTTATACACAAACCCTTACAATTGACTATCACATTTGCCCCGGTGGCAAAGATTAACAATATTATAGTCGTGTTATCTTGTGCTGCCTGCAAAGATTGGGACCTTTGGCAACTTGATGTGAAAAATGCGTTCTTTCATGGGGATTTGGATGAGCAAGTATACATGTCTATTCCACCAGGCCTCACTCCAAAAGGTGCAGAAGGAAAAATCTATATATTAAAGAAGGCCTTATATGGGCTGAAACAATCTCCAAGAGCTTGGTTTGCGAGATTTAACAAAGCTATGGTGTCATTTGGGTATCACCAGAGCAATGCTAATCATACGCTATTCATCAAACATAGGACTGGGAAACTCATTGTCTTCATTGTATATGTTGATGATATCGTCATAACAGGTGATGTCGTGGAAGAAATCAAGAATCAAAAACAGAAATTAGCCAGTGAGTTTAAGGTCGAAGACCCGAGAAAAGTCATATGTTTCTTGGGTATTGAGGTCGCAAGGTCCAAACAGAGAATCTTCATCGCTCAGAGAAAATATACTCTGGACCGCCTTAAGAAGGTGAGATTGAGTGGGTGTAAACCAAATGACACCCTAATTGAAACAAACCACTGATTGGGGCATAATGACGGAGAGGTAATCAAAGTCATCTCTAAATTTCAGAGATTAGTAGGGAGACCGATCTACCTGTCCCACACTTACCCGGATATTTCTTAAGCGGTAAGTCTTATTAGCTAGTTCATGCATGCTCCGAAGACGCGTCATGTGGATGTAGTTCACAAAATTCTTAGGTATCTCAAATTCTCACCAGGAAGGGGTGTTTTATTTGCCCCAAATTCATGTCTAAATATTGAAGTTTTTACATTGATACTGATTGGACTGGGTCTGTTGAAGATCGACGATCAACTTCAGGATATTGTTCCCTTGTTAGGGGTAACCTCATTACTTGGAGGAGTAAGAAACAACAAGTTGTGGCAAGATCCAGTGCTGGAGCTGAGTTTAGAGCTATGACTCATGAAGTTTGTGAAATCTTATGGCTACGATCCTTGATGAGTGACCTAAGCCTTACTGATGTCAAACCAATCCGATCATATTGTGACAATAAATCAGCTATCAGTATCGCCCACAATTCTGTCCAACATGACCGCACTAAACAAATTAAGTAGATCGACACTTATCAAAGAGAACATTGAGAAGGGGATTGTGTGTACTCCTTTTATTCTCTCGTACAGACAGCTTGCTGACATTCTCACAAAAGGGTTGAGTGAGAATATATTTGAAAGGATTGTTGACAAATTGGATATGATTAACATTTTACGTCCAACTTGAGGAGAAGTATTATAATATGTAGTGTTATAATATGTTTTATTTTTTCCTTTGTTATATCCTCCTCGATGTATGACGGGGATTGCTTACTATTGAATTTAATTTTCCATTTGCTCAACAGAATGTAAATAGCAAATTAAAATGGAAAGAATTTCTTTTCTTATTCACCATTTTTTGTTTTATCATTCTGCATTTATTCCAGTCAATTGTTTCTTATTCATTCTAATCACATTTCATTTATTTATATTGCGTTTTGGTACTATTCCCCTAAATTGTATGTAAGCAGTTAAAAATATTAGAATTCACTTAGTCTGTATGACTGACATGTTTTTACACTTATTATTTTATGACAAGGATAACGAGGTGTCTAGCTGTCTATTTGAGGAAGGAAAGATGCTTCAAGATGAGAAGCAACAACTTTGCCTTAAGATAGTCGTTGTAGTTGACAAGTACCTAGAGCGCCATAAGAAGTCCTGTCAGGATGATAGTTGATCGTATGATAGTGCTAACTTAGTCTGGTTTTGAGTTGGGAGGGCCTAGTAGTGAGTAGTGTGTTATGGGTCGATAGATTTTTAGTTGTATATATGATACGATCCCGGAGAGGAATCCGACGAGGAGAAGGGCTGACAAAGGTGAGGGACAAGAGGGGGATTAGGGTTGTGCGGAAAGCCTTAGGGAGCAGCCATAATTTTCATTCATTCAAGAATAATCAAAACGAGTACAACGCAACCCCTTATAGGTGTGGGGTGCGGATAACGAAAAATAGTGTGAATAATAGTAAAACGTACACATAATGAAAAATATGATAAATGCAAAATAAAATGATCGTCTCGACGATGCGTCTTCGGTCTCTCCTCCAGACGAACCCGTTATTGTCACCCACCGCGTGCGGACCGCCACGATGTCTCGACAGCGTGTGCATGTCCCGTCGGCATGTACAACCGTAACAATACTGCCGTCTGGAAAATATGCCTTGTCCCCAAGACAGTAATCAAATTGGTGGTGGCAGAAGTGATCCTGGGACAGCCTCGTGGCTTCTGATTCCAGACGGTAAGACCCAACAAGAGGGACCTCCTACGAGCCAAGTCCCCCCGAAGATGGTAGCGGCGACCAAATAGCTTGGCTGGGTAGTTCGGCACCAACTGTCGTCTTTCCTCCGGACCAGAGAAAGCTGAGCTGATGGCAATCTTGCCAGAGGCTGGATGATGTCGGCGAGCACTGTAGAAAGCTTTTGGTGGTCCGTTGGGAAAGTAAGAGACACAACGGACGAGCTCGAGTGGGACCACAGCCCCGCAGAGCGGCCGACGACCATGGTAAGCTGGATCGTGAAGAGGGAGATCGGAGAGCGTAGGAGGGCGGAGTCATCGTTGAGGAGACATACTGGCCCTTGTGTAGGAATTGCATGGACATATTCTCCCAATTGACGTATACATCGCTAAGCGTGCAGAGCCAAGCCGCTCCCAGAATGACGTCGAGACGGCCTAAGCCGAGTGTGTAGAAGTCCGCGGTTATGGAACAGGACCCCACAAAGAGAGAGACGACAGTGCATCGGCCCTCAGTCGGTCGGAGGCGCCCATCGTCCATACTGACCACAACATCTCGAGAGGGAACCGAGGGAAGATGGAGTTACTGTTCCTGGTGTGCAGAGATAAGGTTGTGGCTTGCGCCGTTGTCTACCATGATGATCAGGCGATCCCGCAGTGTGCCCGAGAGCCGCATGGTCTACTGGTCGGAGATCCCGCCCGTCGAAGTGCAAGATAGCTCCAACCAGTGGAACATAGCTGCGGTGGAGTCGAGAGGTGTATCCTACATTGAGATCTACAGGGCCTCAAAGTCAGCCAGGATAACCTCAGGGTCAATGTCGCCGATGATGGCATGGAACTCCTTCACGGAGAACACATGGTTGGGGGAGTACGGTTGGCGGCACCGAAAACAAAGACCCTTGTTACGAAGTTCATTATAATCACTGTATGAGAGGCGCTGAGGGGCCAGTGGGCGGCCTAGTTGGTTTCCCTATGGAGGAGGCCATGGTGGAGGGGTCGTGGCTGGCGGTCCCCAAGGCGGTCGGGGCTGATGGTGGCCGGCCGTAAGTGCAGGTGGTCGTGGGGAGAGGTCGGCTTCCACTAGACACGCCACGTCCATGGCGTCAGAGACTGTGTGAGGATGATGCGTGCGGAGACGAGAGCAGATATGTGGCAGTAGACCCTATATGAAGAAGCTCAGGTAATGATCGGGCGGTAGCCGGCTGTCTGGAGGACACCGCAAAAACGCTCGATAGCGGAGTTGGAGTAGCGAGTGTCATGTCGCCGGATCATCTCTTGCTTGAGCTCGAGTTTGGAGACATCTTGTCGTGCTCCGGTGTGCAGTTGAGGTCGAAATATTGCTCCGCATTTGCAATCCATCTCATCGGGTCAACACTGACGACGGAGGGAATGTCGGGGGAGAGGGCATATCGGCCCGAAATGGGCGGAGGAGTGGTTCCTTAAGGAATGGACTGCGATCTGATGCCTAAGAGAGAGCCGCCGTTCGCGGTTGGGCCCGAGCCAGACGCGGAGGAGACAAACGCGACGGAGACGGACGTGGCGGAGACGGCGACGGTGGACGTCTGGAGTGAGTCGATCTTGGAGTGGAGGGTGAGGAGTGAGGTGTGCATGAAGGCGATGAGTTGCTCTTGAGCCTCCAAGCGGCGGCTTAGGGCTTCGCCAATCGCATCCGTAGGAAGATCTCCGGCTGAGCAAATGCTGGGAGTCATGGACTGAAATCGGCGGAACAGAAGGAAACGACTGGAAGGGTAGATCTATACGAAAGCGCAGGTTGCCGCATAAGTCTCTAGAATCAGCGGATGGCAAGCAGATCCAGCAACTTGGGCTCAAAACCGTTGTTCGGAGGAAACAAGGTGGCACCAGTGTCTCTGCGTCAAATTGAGGCGCATGAATTATATTAG
This sequence comes from Platanthera zijinensis, assembly GCA_039513925.1. NCBI lineage: Eukaryota > Viridiplantae > Streptophyta > Magnoliopsida > Asparagales > Orchidaceae > Platanthera > Platanthera zijinensis. The sequence goes on along the minus strand of CM077080.1, from coordinate 220,119,936 downwards.
AAGCAACAACGTTGGGAGGGTACGACGTATCGTGGCTCGCGGGTGCACACAATCCGGACTGCGGAACTGCGGATTGGGCGGAACTGCCGATCACGACGTATTGTCCAAGCGTTGGTTGATTGCAGAACTACCGGTCCGGACTCGGGATCGTTGTGCGGATGTGTATCGTGTTGTGGAGTGAGCGGCAGATCGGGAATCTGCACAGGTTTGGAGCGATCGACGTATTTGGGCGACTAACAATCTGGTTCGGTGCGGGCGGACGAAACTTGATAGCGAAAGCGGTGATCGACGGCTGTATGGCGGGCGGTGAGGCAGGTTAGACCAAATTGATACGATCTCGAAGAGGAATCCGGTGAGGAGAAAGGCCGATGAAGGTGAGGGAGAAGAGGGGGGATTAGGGTTGAGAGGAAAGACTTAGGGAGCAGCCTTAATTTTCAGTCATTCAAGAATAGTCAAAAGGAGCACGACACAACCCCTTATAGGTGCGAGGTGCGGATAATAGAAAATAGTGCGAATAATAATAAAGCGTACACATAATGAAAATAACATAATAAATGCAAAATAAAATGATCCCGTTGACGATGTGTCTTCGGTCTCTCCTCTTCCAGATGGGACCGTCATCATCACCCAACGCGTGCGGACCTACCATGCGTCTCGTCGGCGTGTGCGTGTCCCGTCGACATCCGCAACCGTAACACTATATGTAGGACTAGAGATTCCAGTATCATGCGTCCTGTTCAGACTTCAAGTTGTAGACATGTTTTGATATTGTGTAAAAGATGTATTACACACAGACATATATATATATATATATATATATATATATATATATACACACACACACACAGATACACACACATATATATACACACACATATATATACACACAGATATATATATATATATATATATATATATATATATATATATATATATATATATATATATATATATATATAGATAGATAGATAGATATATACATACCTAGATGCATATATGTATATATATGTATGTATGTTTGTATGTACATATATACATACCTATATATATATGTATGTATGTACATACATACATATATATATATAGATATATATATACGAGCATCTTCGCACGGGCTACGACCGTGCTTGATGCTCTTGGGCGGCCTTCAGCCACATCCAGCCGGGCTTTGCCCGCCTGCCCACGGGCTACGCGTGTGCTCGATGCTCTCGGGCGGCCTTCGACCGCATCCAGGCGGGCTTCGCCCGTGCTTGATGCTCCGGGTGGCCTTCGGCCGCATAGAAGTGAGCTTCGTCCGCTTCAACGCAATCCACCACCTCTACGTCGCACCCGCCACTCGTTCGGGGGACGCGACACCCTCAAATTGGACAAAGAAAGAAGTATGTTAATTAACTCGCGCCCCCCCCAGAGCGAGTTTCGGGTGTGACACCGAGCTGGAGGATGACGTCGAAGCGGGCGAAACCGGCTTTTATGCGGCGAAGGCCACCCGAAACATCAAGCACGAGCGAAGCCCATGCGCAGGCGAGCGAAGCCCGTGCGCAGGCGAGCGAAGCCCGCCTGGATCCCGCCCGCAATTATGATTATAATTGTTTTATTATTAATTGACAAAAGAGATATTCGCCCACCCCCGGCGGGCCTCACCCGGGCTTCACCCAACTGCCTGCTCGGAATGATGATTGTAATTGCTTTATTATTACTACTATTTTTTTAAATTATTATGTTTTTTTTAATTTCTAAATTATTTTTTATGTATTATTTTAAAGAATTTTAAATTTATTTAAATTATATTAAATAATCGACCTAAACTCTAAAGTTTAGGGATTAAATTTAGTGCTCCTCTTGCATCCCGCCTCCTTCTCCGCCTGCATCCCGTCGCCTTCTTTCTCCTGCCCGTAAAAGGTACGCCTCCGTCGGCAAAGCGCCGACGGCCTGCCCAGCCCCTATCGGCGGGTTCGCCGGACCCCGGCGAACCCGCCGAGAGTCTTCCGGCAGCCAGCGGGCGCTGCCGGTGAGACCCAGATTCGGGTCTAACTGGCAGGGCCACCTGCACGCTGGCCGTCGGAAGACTCTCGACGGGTTCGTCGGGGTCCGACGAACCCGACGGTGGGGGCCGGACAGGCCGCCGCCCGGCGCCATTGATTTTTTTTTTAAAAAAAACATCACTCACGCGACGGATATGTCGACACTGTAGAAGGGGTAAATATGTTTATATATATATATATATATGTATATATATATACATATAGGGTAGATATAATATACTAGCAAGGCTATTGTGCGGACGTACGAACAAAGCAATTTGGGAGTCAAGATGGTTTCAAATCGAAAAATGATCAACATGAAAGTTGTAGATATCGCCGATACGAACAACTTTCATGTTGAACACTCTTTGATTTGAAGCTGTTTTGACCTTCAATTGGCGAGAGTGCTACAGTAACACTCTCGCCGCCCCAGATTTTGATCCCCAAATCGAAGGTCAAAATTCATATATTCAAGTGAGAACACATCTCATATGCGAACTCCCTCATTTGGGCATCAAAATTGACATGTAATATATGAATTTTTACTGACTCGACAAGACCTGCAACTTTCATGTTGAACACTTTTTCTAATTTTGCATGTATGAGCTGGATTTTCGACCCGAAAATATATAAAAACACGAGACATACCAGTGGGTAGAGTAGGCATTCACAACATCCATGGTGGTTAACCTGACATACCTAACCATGGTATTCTCATCCTAGCGAGTTTCGTGTCATTGAAAGTGAGTCAAGAGTTTCAAGTGAGCGGAGGGTGGGACCACGAGCTGCCGGATGTCCATATTTGGTGCCGCGAGCGGAGGCAGGGCATCAATAATTATTAAAGGTCATTCCACCTAACCTTCAAACGAAAATAAGATTCCATGTCTAGTTCTTGAAAACTGTTAGATGAAGAGAAATGAGGATATCTATTTTTCACAAGTTATTTAATGGATCGGATGGTTAGCCTGCATCAATAATAGATGGTCGTTCGATTAATCCTGCATAAAACCATGAGACATGAGTTACTAAATGTTATGACTTGATGAACACTAAGTCAATTTTCATATTATTATTTTCTTAAGGGCACCTACAGTTGCTTTATCTTACAATTTGTTTCAGACAGCTATGCTATTATGCTTTGTGAGTTTCTGTCAGAACTCTTTTATGTTTTTAAGTCTGCAGTTTTAAAAGTAATGTTCCATTGAATATATGAGGCTTTTAGATCTAAATTTTTTAGCATTATTCTAGGGTTTCACTCTTTTAAACTTATTTTCTCAAATATGCCATTTATGCATTCCTTCATCTGTTTTTGTTGTTTTAAGCTGTAGTTTCAGAATTTGACTATTAGAATTCCAGGTAGAGGACATGCTGAAAAGAAGCTTTGCTGAATTTCATGCTCAAAAGAATCTGCCTGAAAAGGAAAGACTTCTTGTTTTGAAGCTAAAACAAACCACCAAAACAATCGAGTAAGTTCAACACTCCCATTCTTATATTTAACTTTTAGGTTCAACTTGGTATGTTTTAAAGGATTGGCTATGATTTGATAACTTCTTAGGTTCCATATGATTTCCTTGTGCTGTTTTTTTCCCTTTGTTTGGTTAGGGCTCTAGATTTGTGGACATGATTTTTATCAGTTTATTTTCATGCTTTTCTACTCTGCAATGTATTAGATATTTTATTGATATACCCAAAATCTATATGATTATTTCTTTTTTCTTGCAAAATGATTTTATCTTTGCATACTTCTTTTCTAACATGACTAACTATTTCAGTTTTCCATATTTTTGATCTTTATGATATTAGAGGCTATCCTAAGTGTCTATTTTATGAATCCCATGGCCGTCTGCAGAGGATTAACTTGTACAAAAATCTGAAATTTAAAGCAACAATACTGTCCACCAATCCGATAGGAAACATGAATAATAGTTCGCGAAATACGATGAAAGAAGTCCATAAAACCGATAAAAATATGTCCCAACAAAAAGTGTAGAAAGTGAACAACATATCTTATGCAGTTCGAATATATAGAATTTTAGATCGGGTATGTGAATGCAGGCATGTATGCTAATGAAAAGATCACTCATTACCAAAAGCTAACCCTAATGCACTCTGCCTATAGGATCCAACATGCAATTACTTCCGACATGCAATCAAATTAAATCACGATAATTTTAAAGTCTCACAAAAATGTCAACGTTGGTCACAAACATTCCAAGTTAAACAAATGGTTAATTATTACAAATTAACTGAGATTGCACAAAATTAAATGCAGAGCAAATGAGAAATGTGCTTCTAATGAAACGAAATTAGGCAAGCTTGATCATATCAAAATAAAACTAGAAATTAAGTGGTACATCCGTACATTCCAAGCGGTTGAAATCTAATATAAAAAGAAATTCATCAAGTAATTGATGCTGATACGAGGACGTTGTAGGCTGGCTCTGGGTGGCCGTAGGAGTGGTTGGCAGGGAACTATGAACTGCGGAAATTTCTAGGGTTTATGCATTTTAGGCTTTTGTGGACTTTTGGAAGGTTACATGGAAAGCAATGGGTTGGTTGGGGTTATAAAGTTGCAGGGAACTATGAAGTTCGAAAATTTCTAGGGTTTCTCTGAATGTTGAAGGGGATGGTTGTTGAAGCCCACAAATAAAATGGGGTGGCCTTGCAGGCATATGATGAGGAAGAGGGTTGGTCTTGGTTAGAGAGGTGGTAGGGAGTCTGAACTGCCTTGGAGGGCCGCTGTTATGGGAAAAATTGGGCTTCCGGGCTAATTAAGGTGGTTGGAGGGAAGGAGGCTGTTGGTTGGGTCTGGGGGGTGGTTTCACTGGAGGTGAATTGAGCGGTGGATGATGGATGGAGGTGGTTTCAATTGGGTGGATGTGGATCCAGGCAGTAGTAAGTTGGTGTAGAAGGATCGATATGATCATAAGTGGAATGACGGTGTTGGAGAATTCAGTGGGGAGGTCGGCGATTGCCGGAGAAGCTACGAGGAGTGGAGCTATCTAGAGGGCGACCCCATAGAATCGACAGGAGGGGGACTTTGGGCTTCAGCACCTGAATGAAGACTGAGCGGCCTTCTTAAGCTGAAAATGTAGCCCACGGTGCCCTCATATTTCAGTTGTTACTGGGATATAAATAGCAGTGGGAGGTGGGGATTTAGGTTAAATCATCTAATGGCCTCAATCATCTGATTGGATAAAATAACCTAAATCCCAAAATACTAGTCTAATATATAAAAATACATAAAAATATGAAAAATTGAGTCGGTTGTAATCCGGTGCAATGATCTTACTTTTGACGATCTTAGAGTCAATCCAATGAATTTATCAAATGATGTGCAATCGATCCCATTCATTCTTTCTAACTCATCTTCGATGAATGAAAACTACAACTCAAAAAATATTTTTGCTAGAAGCTGTCGTTCCACAAAAGCTACTGAAGGTCCTACACTTGAAGTAGACCGTTATAAATGAAAAGGATTTTGTTGCAGTGGAGGATGGCTGTATAGGTGAGCTGTGGTATAAGTATAAGCTCAAGAGAAGGCAGATGCTCCCAAAAAATTAGATGATTTCACATCTAGTATTAAATCTTCTACACTGAATACAATATGAATATCCATATTGCTAAGAATATTCATATTCCTAGGAATATTAAGTCCATAAAAAATTGACTTAATCTCTCTCGTGAAAGTGTATGATGTATCGAACTATTTTCCTAACACTAAGATTCATATCAGTCCTCAATGAGAACCTTTTCAATTGTGTGCTAATCTATAGCCAATTTCGTTCGTTGAATATTTCCTCTCTCGTGTGATTATGCATGAATGCATTAAAAGTTTCATTATTTATAGGTTTAATCAGAGTTGCACTGTATAGTCTATGCTTAGTCTCTCGGTTTCATGTTTTGCATGTTGATGTCTCCAATGGGTGACTTATTAGGAGACTCTTTGTGTGTGGTGTAGAAATACTCATTGCACGGTGAATATCCAAATGATTGTATCATGCATGAATACTAAGATATGGGTTGCGGTGAATGAATTGAAAACGTGCTTAGATACAAAATTAATTGCAGGGACTGAAAGGGGGCCTCATACTTAGTCACACCAAGGGAGCCCCGACCTTGCACTAAGGGGTTGGAGTCCACCAACGATCTAAGAAAGTTACTCTTCTGATGAAAAACTGTCGATCCCTAAAATCGTTACCTGCACTCGTATATAAAATATAATAACTACAAGGGTACCCAAATTGATCGACTCACAATGCTCGACTTGATCAGATGTCAAATACGACTCAACAATAATAAATAAATACATAAACTCTACTCGTAATGGTCATCCAGTCACATCCGTGGGCTCAGATTGTTTGAACGGGTGGCGGATCTTGGCAAACTCCATCATATATATATGAGTTATAAGATATAATAAAGTGTTTGAGATATTGTGTATGGTTGTTATAACTTAGACTCATCTCAGGTGTTGTGATCACCCTCTCATGTATATATATTTGTATACTGTATTTTTGAGTTATGCATTGATTTATTATATTTTATCTTGGTATTAGAGCTAAGTTTCCCACACGCGCCTATCCTGATCTCACTTTCGCCTCTTGGTTACCGATCCTGCTTCCTGTCGCTGATTCTTCATTTTAATCGATCGTGCTTCCCGTCGCTAATTTTCCGATCCCGATCGCTACTTCTCGCTGATCTCGATCCTGATCCCGATCGCTGCTTGTCGCCGGTACCGATCGCTGCTTATCGCAGATCCTTATCCCGATCCTGCTTCTCGCCGATCCTGATTCTGCTTCCCGTAGTTGCATGGTCTTGCCCCAATCTGGCATCGATATCGATACCTTCCGCCGGAGTCCTAACTGTTGGTATTATCATTATGATCTGCAAGTGATCAAGCATGTAGTCTCACTGACAACGCAATATCAGCCTACAAGGTCGCACATAAAAGCGTTTTGAGAAATTGAAGGAATGGATTATGTTGGTCCTACTCATGTGATGAGTGAAGGGCTAAGCAGCCAGGCGTTTAGTGTGTTGAGAACACACTGCCAGGAGTTGAGTGTGTTGAGTTCACTCAGCTAGGAGTTGAGTGCGTCGAGACCATTCGACGATTCGTCGAGTCAAGTGTTGATTCGTCGAGTCTGGCGTTGAGTGCGTCGAGACCACTCGACGATTCGTTGAGTCAACTGTTGATTCGTCGAGTTGGCGTAGAGTGCATCGAGACCACCCGACAATTCGTCGAGTCAAGTGTTGATTCGTCGAGTTTGCGTAGAGTGCGTCGAGACCACTCGATGATTCGTCGAGTCAAGTGTTGATTCGTCGAATTGGCGTTGAGTGTGTCGAGACCACTCGACGATTCGTCGAGTCAAATGTTGAGTCGTCAAGTTAGACGTTGAGTCCAATCGACGCTTCGTCGAGTCAAATGTTGATTCGTCGACTTAAGCGTTGAGTGCACTCGACGCTTCGTCGAGGCAAATGTTGATTCGTCGATTTATATTCCATATATTACGGGTTTGTCGATAGCGACGACTTTCTACTCTTTATTCCTTTGGGTATAAATAAAAGATGTCTTAGAGTTTTACGGTGCTGAAAAAAGACTCGTGCTTGAGCAAAAGCATTGTGCTAAACTCGAGGGGAAAAAAGCCAACAGAAATCGTTTCCGAAAGTCCTGATCCCGTCGCCGTCGCTCATCCCGTTTCCGGCGTCTGTCGTTGTCGCCTCTTCTGGAGCAGATCTAGCAGTCTGTGAAGACGCAGAGTGCTTTCCTCCGACCTAGATCTTGTGTGACAAGAGTCTAAGGGTTCTACCGTTCGTGTGGATCACCTGTAGAAGCGTGGACTTCTTTCCGCGCTCAGAACTCCAGCTGCAAGTGTCCGCCGGGTTTTATTGGAGCATCACAGTTGAGTAGAGACTCAATCCCGCAAAGGTAAATTTTATTTACAACAATTTACTTCTAAATCAACGTTCATCGCAAAATTAATTTTTTTCGGCTTTTTTGTTCCTTCTTCCGCTGCACACAAGTGTTGTGACGTATAGAAAAACCCAACAGTGGTATCAGAGGGAGGTTAAGCGATGATCATTGTTTCAGAAGTTGCTAAATCTATTGCATGTCGATCTGGAAATTTAGAAGTGTTCTAAATGACCAAATCTATTCTTGAAACCCCGCCAAGAACGCATGCAATTTCTTTGTGATATCCTTGCTTCTCCTTAACAGTAACTGTCACTTTTATTGGTTTGTAAAACCAAATGTGTTAGATTTTGAATCTCACATAGAGAGACGAGCTTGTCTACTGTGTAAGTGGAGTTTGTGTTGCTCATGTCCAGTGCATGTAAATCTGAAGATTTTGAAGAGTTCTAGATGTTCAGATTTAGCTCAGTTCATTAAGGGATGCTTTTGGATTGTGAATGTTGCAGTTTTAATTTGTGAATGTGCACATTGGTTAATTGTTAACCATGATTAAGTGTTAATCAATCATCTTAAAGGTCCTTTATGAAATATTAAGTGTTCGGATGCCTTCCGATGGATGACACTCTTCATGCCTCGATCGATGAAGTGTGAGCTTGCCAAAGCATGGTGCATTAATCTATCTTGGTAAGGGTGCGAGTGGATAATTGTGATATCTCACTGTCGACACCGGGTCATACTTAACTGGGTGATCTCAAAGGCTGAGTGCCCAGAGGCATGGGGTTGGCATGCACCATATGATGGATGTGAATAAAGAGTTATTCACCAACCACACAAGAATTTAATAATGATGCAATCGACAAGCGTTGTCTACCTAAATAACTGCATTGTAAGAGAAAAGTCAAAGTTGACTCATAGTGTTGGTGAAATACGGATCTTGTCCACTAAGAGAGTAGCTCGCATAAACTCTCCGAATTGATATTGAGGGTTATCAGTTTGATTAAAATAATGAGTAATTTTAATTAAAGTCCTAATTGAAATAAATTAAAATGTATTTTGAAATGTAGTACTGTGTTTTTCTTTGCACAATCCTTGTAGAATTTTCATGGCAAGTGGATCTCATTCCACCCTATCCCTCAGAGCTATCCTTGAGAAGGAGAAACTGCGTGAGACAAATTATTTGAACTGGTACAGAAACATGAGAATTATTCTCAGGAAACAGCGTAAGCTCTGTCTTGGAAGAGGATTCCCCTGAAGAGCCAATCGGGAATGTGTCCCGAGCTGATAAAGATGCTTACAAGAAGTATTAAAACGACTCCTTAGATGTTGAATGCCTTATGCTGACAACCATGAACTCTGAGCTTCAGAAATAACATGAGAACATATGTTGTAAAAAAATTTGACGAGCATCTCAAGAAAATGTTTCAAGGGCAAGCTCGGCAAGAGAGGTTTGACGTCACCAAAGCGTTGTTTCAGTATATGATGGGAGCTCGAGATCTAGTAGGGACTCGCATAATCAAGATGATTGGGTATATAGAGAACTTTGAAAGACTAGATTTTCCTCTGGACCAAGAGTTGGCTACAGACCTGATCCTGCAATCATTGCCAGATAGTTACGAGCAGTTTGTCTTGAACTACAATATGAATGAAATTGACAAGACACTGCCCGAGCTCATAGGCATGTTGAGAACTGCCGAAATCAATATGAAGAAGGACAGACCTGTTAGCCTCATACTGATGGTGCATAAAGGCAAGATCAAGGCCAAGGGTTTCAAGAAGACTAAGGTTGTACCTAAGTCATCTTTTGAGTTCAAGTCTTCAGCACTAAAAAAGAAAGGCTTGACGAAAGAAGGGAAATGCCATCATTGTGGCAAGGCTGGTCATTGGAGGAGGAACTGTCCTTCTTATATTGAGGGTCTGCAAAAAATGAAGGGATGTATGACTTCCGCTTCAAGTATCTATGTTATAGAGATAAACTTTTCTGCTTCTTCATCTTGGATATTGGATACCGGGCGTGGTTCTCACATTTGTATAAATGTGCAGGAACTGGGAATGAGAAGAATGCAGAGTAAAGGGGAGATGGACCTGCGTGTGGGCAATGAAGCAAGAGTTATTGTTGTCGCCGTAGGAGTTTACCGTCTTTCTTTGCCCAGTGGGCTTGTAATAGAACTTGATAATTGTTATTATGTTACTTCCATAACTAGAAACATTATATCCATATCATGTCTTGACATGAAATGACTTTTGTTTATAATTAAGAACAATTGTTGTTCAATTTTTATTAATGATGTTTGTTATGGTGTAACCCAAATGTTTAATGGTTTATATTTTTTGAACTTAGAGCATCAGATCTATAATATAAAAAATACTAAAAGATTAAAAACAAATGACTCAAACCCAATGTACCTTTGACATTGTCGTTTGAGCTATATAAATGAGAAACTTATATCCAAGCTCCATAAAGATGAACTATTGGATTTATTTAATTAGAAATCATTTGAGAGATGCGAATCATGTTTATTAGGCAAGATGACTAAATTCCCTTTCACTGGCTTCAATGAGAGGGCTGATGATCTCTTGGGTATAATACATAGTGATGTATGTGGACCCATGAGTTTTATGACTAGAGGTGAGTATTTCTACTTTGTTACATTTACTGATGATTTCATTAGATACGGATACACATATCTTATGAACTGCAAATTCGAAACCTTTGAAAAGTTCAAAGAGTTTAAGAATGAAGTAGAGAACCAGCTGGGTAAAAGGGTTAAAGCACTCCAATCTGATTGAGGTGGCGAATACCTAATTCATGAGTTTCGTGATCATCTGAAAGAGTGTGATATTGTATCACATCTCATTCCACCCAGAATGTCGCAACATAATGGTGTGTCTGAGCAGAGAAATCGTACTCTGTTAGACATGATACAGTCGATGATGAGTCATACAGATCTGTCTGTTTCTTCTTGGGGCTTTGCTTTAGATACTGTTGTTTTTACACTAAATCGTGCTACAACGAAAATGGTTATGAAGACATCTTATGAGATATGGACTGGGAAGCGTCCTAGTATGTCTTTCATTAAGATTTGTGGCTGTGAGACATATTTCGGACTCCAAATGTCTGACAAGTTGGAACCCAAGTTAGTTAAATGTTCTTTTTTGGGGTATCTTAAGGAAACTAAATGGTACTATTTCTACCTATCGTCTGAGGGCAAAGTGTTTGTCGCGAGTATTGGTTTTTTTCTTGAGAAAGAGTTTTTAAGTAGAAAGAATATCAGGGTTGAACTTGAAGAAGTTCAAGAACCACAAACAGTGAATGAACCAGAACTAGAACCTGAGCAAAGACTACAAGATGTTGTAGCTAGAGAACCTGCTCAAGAAACACAAGTTCCACGTAGATTTGGTAGAGACTAAGGCTTGAGTCTGAGAGATATGGATTTCTCGTGTCTCAAATAGGTAATGTGTTGCGTATGGATCATGACGATGAGCCTGCAACCTACCAAGAGGCTATGAGTGGAGCGGACTCCGATAAGTGGCTTGAGGCCATGAAATCTGAAATGGACTCCATGTATACAAACTAAGTTTGGACCTTGGTGGAACCAGCTGAAGGGGTACGACCTATAGAGTGCAAGTTGGTCTTTAAGAAGAAGACCGACATGGATGAGAATGTACAGACTTTTAAAGGGCAATTAGTGGCTAAAGGTTTCAAGCAAATTCATGGTGTTGACTATGATGAGACTTTTTCTCATGTTGCTATGGTTAAGTCCATCAGAATATTTTTGCTATTGCTGCGTATAATGACTACAAAATCTGACAGATGGACGTCAAAACGGCTTTCCTAAATAGAAATCTCATTGATGAAGTGTATATGACACAACACGAGGGTTTTGTATCTCCAGGTGAAGGCACTAAAATATGCAAGTTGCAGAGATCCATTTATGGATTAAAACAGGCTTCTCGAAGTTGGACTCTTCGTTTTGATGAAAAGATCAAAGAGTTTGATTTTATCAAGAACGAGGTTGAACCGTATGTTTACAAGAGGATTAGTGAGAGCATTGTTGTCTTCCTGATATTGTATGTAGATGATATACTGCTGATTGAGAATGACAAACCGTCCCTACAAGCTAAGAAAAAACCTAGAGAACTGCTTTTCTATGAAAGACTTGGACGAAGCGATTTATATACTTGGTATTAAGATCTGTAGAGATAGATCGAAGAAGTTGCTTGGTTTAACGCAAAGTACGTACATTGAGAAGATGTTGAAACGGTTCAGCATGCTTGAGTCCAAGAAGGGATTCTTACCATGTCTCGTGATGTGAGTCTCTTTAAAGACCAGTGTCCTAAATCTTGTGAAGATAAGGACCGCATGAAGTTAATTCCATATGCTTCCGCAATTGAGTCAATCATGTATGCAATGATATGTACTCGACCTGATGCCTCTTATGCTTTGAGCATGACTAACAGGTATCAGTCTGATCCCAGTGATAGTCACTGGATAGCCGTCAAGAATATCCTAAAGTACTTGAGAACGACTAAGGATACGTTCTTGGTATTTGGCGGAGATGAATAGCTCGTTGTAAAGAGTTACACAGATGCTAGCTTCCAAACTGATAGGGACGACTCAAAGTCTCAGTCAGGATTTATATTTTGCCTAAATGGAGGAGCTATTAGGTGGAAGAGTTTCAAGTAGGAGACAGTTGCCGAGTCTACAACTGAGACTGAGTGTAAGTCTACAGCAAATGCGACGAAGGAGGCTGTATGAGTTAGGAAATTCATCGGCGAGTTAGATGTAGTTCCTAGCATTTTTGGTCATGTAGTTCTCTACTGTGACAACAACAATGTAGTTGCACTTGCTTCAGAACCTAGATCTCATCAACGCTTCAAGCACATACTTCGGCGGTTCCATCTTATTCGTGAGATTGTCGATCGAGGAGTTGCAAACATTTGCAGAGTGCCGACTGAAGAAAGTATTGTTGATCCACTGACAAAGCCTCTCGCACAGAGATAACATGATTGTCATGTTAGATCAATGGGTATTAGATATGCCTGCAAGCGGTTCGGTTTGGGTCGGTTTGGATCCAAACCGAAACCGAACCGACATGCCTCGGTTTTTGGCTTGTCCAAACCGACCCGAACCGAATCCGGTCGGTTCGGTTCAAAGTCGGTTCGGTTTTCAATCGTTTTTTTCGGTTCAGTGTCGGTTTTTTGTGAACAAACATATAATAGTTAATATTAAACCCATCTTTTTTATTTGTTTTAATTTTTTTTGCCCATGTAAGAATTAGGATAAAGTATAATGCAATGATAGATTGATTTAATGTATAAGTCAATGATAAATTGATTTAATGAATTTAAATGGCAAAAAAGTTATCAGGCTGCTATCTCGAAAAAATGAAAAAGAGAAAAAAAATGAACTTAATAAAACTTGAAACCCGTAGGCCGAAACCCTATCAAGCTATTATTATCAGGCTATCAGCTATCTCAAATAAATAAGAATATTAGATATTAACATGACTTAATGTTATCGGCTATCTCAAACTGACATTTAATATATTAATATGCTTAAGTATATTAATATGCTTAACGCTTATACATGTTTGATCGGTTATGCAAAAGTATATTAATATGCTTAAGTATAATTAGTTAAACACTTAAACTTTAAATTATGTTAAACAAAAAACTCGGTTCGGTTCAGTTTGATCAGTTTTCACAACCTGAAAACCGACCCGAACCGATAGTCCTTCGGTTTTCAAAAGCTCCAGACCGAACCGACACCGGACCGGGCGGTTCGGTTTTAAAATCGGTGCGGTTTGATCGGTTTAGTCGGTTTTCGGTTTTCACTCCTCACCCCTAGTATTAGATACCTGAATTTTCAACTCTAGTAGGAGTTTTGTGGTTTGTATGTTTGTCAGCTGTAATAATTCATTTGATGAATAAAATACTATACATTTCAATTATATATTTTGACAAGTTCTTTTATTATGTAAATTTATTTCTATTGTGATAGATTAATTTAACGTAATAACTGCTCTTAGAATATTTGTTTCCATAGGAGTCAAGTGGTGACTTGAATGTGAGAGCCTATGTTCTTAGAAGTTTCATTCTTAAATGGTTCCTGGTCGGCGTGTCATCTATCGGGCTGACAGTACTACCAGTCTCTCCTGTTACACGGATGCAGATTTTGCTGGATCATTAACAGATCGACGCTCTACGTCAGGTTTTTGTGTATTCCATGGTGATCATCTTGTTTCGTGGCGGAGTAAGAAACAATACATCGTATCTTGTTCGTCTGCTGAGTCAGGGTACCGCGCCATGACACACGGCGTTACTGAGTTGGTTTGGCTTTGATCGCTGCTGACTGAACTTGGCCTATCTCTTGTTGATGGCTCGACGCTCTACTGTGATAATAAGTCAGCTCTCCTACTTACGCAGGACTCAGTACTACATGAGCGCACCAAACACATCGAGATGGATGTTTATTTTCTGCGTGACCGCGTTCGTACTGGGACTGTCCTTCAATCTTATGTCCCCTCTGCTGACCAACTTGTTGACGCCTTCACTAAGGCTGTCAGTCCTACTCGTTCAGATCTGACCATTTCCAAGCTGGGCATGATTGACATCTTTGCTCTAGCTTGAGGGGGAGTATTGGAGTTACCATTTTGTTATTAGTGTTAATATTGTATTATTGTTAATATTTTATTTATATTCTTGAGATTATATATATACGAGGGGGGCTCCAATTTGGAGTTGAGCTTTTCATTATTCAACAATTCCCTGGACAAAAGATTTACGAGTGGATATTCCATCTTTGTTAGTGGCAATTTTATTTGCTCGAGGAGTAAGAAACAAAACGTGGTTGCTCGTTCCTCCACTGAAGCAGAGTATCGTACTATTACGGTCCCTACCTGTGAACTCATTTGGGTTAATCTATCTTGAGAGAAATGAGCTTCCCTGTTCTTGAGGTCATGCACCTGCACTGTGATAATCAAGTTGCCTCTTAGCCGCCCTCCTCTGCCCCTATATATATCTCTCCTTCTTATTGGTTGCTTGACTTTGGAGGCTCTTTTCACATGACATATGATGTCACCCACTCTTGTCCTGCTAGCCCGTCTCTTCTGACCTTAGCATCATTATAGAAGATGGCACTATTCTCCCCATCATCAGTTGTAAACTCCTTCATACCAGCCATTTCCATATTCCAGATGTTGCCTGCATACCCAAGTTATCTATGAACCTTATATCTGTCAACCAACTCACATCCCACAATTATTTTGTTATTTTTGATGAGTTTGTGTGTCGTGTGCAGCCTCGTCTAACAGGGACACTCCTTGGAGCTGGTTGCCTCCATAGCGGGGACTCGCTATTGTCATCTTGTTTGGAGTCTTGTCTACCTCACTATTTCTCAGCTAGACATTGCTCATGTTGTTTATGTATTGAACTAGTTTGTTAGTGCGTCTACCTCTGTATATTATGGTCACCTACTGCGGCTCCTGCGTTATTTCCGATCGATGATTTCACATGGTCATTTCTTCTCCAGCTGTAGTTCTCTGTATCTCTGTGCTTACTTGGATGCTACCTGGGCCAGTGATCCTATTGATTGTCGATCTGTCACTGGTTTCTCTCTGTTCATTTGTTCTTCACTTATTGCATGGAAGTCCAGGAAATAGATTGGTGTTTCTTGTTCCAGTACTGAGTCTGAGCTTCAGGGCATGACTTCCACTACTGAGGACATTATTTGGCCCCGCTGACTTCTTGAGGACCCTGGTGTCTCTTCTCCAGATCTCATTCCACTCCACTATGATAACAAATGTGCCATTTAAATTAATCTGAACCCGGTGAAGCACTCTCTTTGTAAGCATATCAGGGTGGTTGCTTTCTTCCTATGTTAGCAGTATGGTCATGGTACTCTTGCTCCTTACTTTATTCCTTTTAAGCAGCAGCTTGCAGATTTGATGACTAAGTCACAGACGTGGAACCAGCATACTTATCTATTGTTCAAATTTTCAGTGTATGATCCTTTGTGAGTTTTAGGGGGGGGGGGGGGGGGGGGGATGGGTGGGTGTTAGAGATACTGTATATGGTAGATAGCATAGGATCACCTCAGGTGTTGTGATCAGCCTCTCATGTATATATATGTGTATATCATGTTCTTGAGTTATGCATTGACTTATTATATTCTATCATAAATCTGAATTTTTTTGACTTCCATTACTTCACTATGAAACTAATGGCTCTTGATAGATAGTGCTTAAAATTCCCATTAAAAGAGTAAATTAATTATACAAGTCTTGAAATTTTCCATAAATAATTGCCAATAATCAATCCATATACAATCACGACTTGAGCTCTAAACACATCAAATAATATTTATTCCTTTAGGTATGACGAAAAGAATGATTTTCTTTTTTTTCCCAATGTGGAATTGACCTTTTTTTAATTCCTAAAATGAAAAAATTAACCACTATGAGAAAGAGTTGTTGGAAAGGAGAAGGGGCCTGAGACCTATAATCACATGCGGGTGATGCGCGATAGTCGATGTTGGTTGGGGATAATCCGAATAAAAATTGGTCCCACACTACAAGCTGGATACATTGGAATTAGATCAACCAACATGTCGCTGCATCGGTTCAAACTTCGCTCTTATACCTTGTTGGGAACCTACAACTTCCATCCCAAACCCAAGGTGAAATGAGGGGTTTGGAACCATAAGCTTATGCTATGCACTATAGGTGATGTGAGACTAATCTTTAGACCACACCACACTAGAAAAAAGACAAATATAAATTGGTCCCACACAACACACTGCACACACTAAAATCAGGTCAACAACACGCCCTATCAGCGGGTGACACCACACTCTTTAGAGTTTAAACCAAGAGTCCGTCAACAGTCCAATTATGAGATCAAACCATATTGATCGGTCAAACATGGATTAAGGGTTAGATTATTAATTCTATAAAACCCAAAGGAGGCAGTTACCCTCTGGTTCAATTTCCAACTCAGCCAACAATCAAAATAGGAGATCAGCCAAACCAATTTCTAATAGAATAGACCAAGGATGAACATTAATAATCCAATCTACTCGAGGGTTAAAGGATGGATTATATAATGAAAACCATATTTCAACCAGAACAAACCTTAATAAGCAGTTATTTGTCTAATCTAGAATCTGAACATGATCTTAAATTAGTTGCATCATACAGAATACATTACTATCCCATAAAAAAATTTGTTTAGACATAAATAAATACATAGGCAGGCTTGTATGTGTGTTGGTACGTAAGGGTTTATGCATGCTTTTTGTTTTTCAGTCAATATTCCTTATTTACCAAGCCACCTTATGCTGGTCCTATGTGCGGCTGAAAAATGATGAGCGTTGTGTTTGGTAGACGGCCAGCGTTAAATTTAGTCACTCTTATGAAATTGTGCAAAAGCTAAGTTGTTCCCCCTAAGGAACGCGTCGCATGGTCCGAATCAGCGTCTTGGCAAGGACAGCTGCATCTCCAGGACTTGGGTGTTGTGTTAAATATGCAAGCGTCCTTGTCGTATGGTGCGAATCCGGCATTTTGGCAAGCACCGCTGCACCTCCAAGTAGACATGAGTGTAGTGTTAAATAGGCAAAACCCTCACATATTAGACGTCCAAGAGAAGTTTGTCGCAGGAATTGTGACCGACTTAGATTTGGATACTGGAATATAAGTACACTAACGGGAAAATCGATGAAAGTAGTGGATACGTTGATTAAAAGAAAGATAAATATTTTATGCTTGTAAGTGACTAGATGGGTGAGTGAAAACGCTAAATTTTTAGATAATTCAGGTTTTAAATTATGGTACAAAGGAAAAAATAAACAAGCAGTGAAATAGGTATTATTGTGGATACTATTTAGAGGGATGATGTTGTTGGGGTTTGTAGAAAGTGTGATAAAATCTTAGCTATTAAATTGGTTATAAAAAAGAAACTATTAATGTGATCATTGCTTATACGCCACAAGTAGTATTAAATGAAACTATTAAAGTGTAATTTTGGGAAGACTTAAATGATTTAGTTAGGAAAATTCCACAAAAAGAGAAGATTTTCATAGGAGACTTAAATGGTCATATATGGAAAGAAAATGTAGATTATACAGACGTTCATGGATGATTTGGATATGGAGAAAGAAATGAAGAAGGACGAGTTATTTTAGATTTTGCCGTACCACATGAGCTAATTATGACAAATACGTTTTTTGCAAAAATGGGAAGAACATTTAATTACGTTTAAAATCGGACCAAATAAGTCACAAATTGATTATTTTATGACTGACAAAATGGATAAAATGTTTTGTAAGGATTGCAAAGTCATATCAGGAGAAAATTTGACAACACAGCATAGGTTAGCGATGTTAGACGTACAAATTAAATATAATAAATTTAAGACAAGAACTAAAATGTTGCCAAAAATTCGATGGTGGAATTTGAAGATGAAAAAGCAGGTTGTTTTCAAGACAACAGTTATGGAACAACAAGTTGATGACCCTTATATCGATCATAGTGTCTCATGAGAAGTTATGTCTTTACATTCAAGGATAAGTGGAAAAATGTACGTAAAGTATCAAAAACTCGTGCGACTCCAAATAAATAGTCTTAGTGATGGAAAGAGTGTGTGCAAGCAAAGTGAGGGCAAAGAGTGTCAGCTATTAATCACTCTACACTTGTAGGAATGATGAAAACTTAGTTAGGTATAAAGTCGTCAAAAAAAAGTAAGCATGCAGTAAGTAAAGCAAGAAGTCAAGCTTATGAAGAATTTTATAAGCGACTAGACACCAAAGATGGAGTGCGTGATATATATAAAATTGGTCAAACTAGAGAAAGGAAGACAAGAGATTTAAGCTAAGTAAAATACATAAAAGATGAAACAGATACAATTTTGACTGATGATGTGGATATTAAAAAGCAATGAAAAAGATACTTATATCAACTCTTTAATGAAACAAAAGACAATGAATTGAACTTGTAAGAGTTAAATAAATCAGAAAAGTATAAGAATATTACGTTTTATCGTAAAATTTAAGTGTCATAGGGAAATGATGTTCTAATAAAGATGAAAAATGGAAAGACAGTTGGGGCAGACGATATACCCGTCAAACTATAAAAATGTCTAGGGAATGAAGAAATTTTGTGGGTTACATGTTTTTTCAATAAGATATTGAAGTCAAATAAGATGCAAGACCAATGAAGAGAATATATCTTGGTATCTTTATATAAGAATAAATGAGATACACAAAATTGTGTTATTTACAGAGGAATTAAATTGATTAGTCATATCATGAAACTATGAGAACGAGTAATAGAAAGAAAAGTAAGACGGGAGACTAGCATCTCAGATAGTCAATTTGGATTCATGTCAGAGCAGTCAACCATGGAAGCTATACATCTTCTTAGGAGACTCATTGATAACTACCTATAAAGAAAACAAGATTTGCATATGTTGTTTATCGATCTTGAGAAGGCTAATGATAGAGTTCCAAGAGAGATCTTATGTGAGTCTTAGAAAAGAAATGTGTAAATGTATCATACATTGACATAATCAATGATATGTATACAAATTTAGTGACAAGGGTGAGGACATCTGGAGGATTAACACAGGAATTCCCTATCATTGTTAGTGTTCATCAATGTTCATCTTTAAGCCTTTATCTCTTTACCCTTATCTTTGATGAGCTCATCAGACATATCCTACATGCAATACGTTGGTGTTTATTGTTTGTGGATGATATTGTTTTAGTCGATGAGATGCGCAAGGGTGTAAACGCAAAACTTGAATCTTGCCAAGACACTTTAGAAAAGAAGGGTTTAGGTTGAGCAGAGCAAAGACGGAGTATATGGAGCTTAAATTTAGCAGTGCAAGAAGGACAGATGACTTTGTTATTAAGTTGGGTGATCAAGATATTTCGCGTAGTGAGTGTTTTAAATATCTTGGATCGATAGTTCAAATAGATGGAGATATTGATAAAGATGTGACACATAGAATCCAAGCGGATTGGCTGAAGTGGAGAAGCGTGTCATGGATCTTATGTGATTGTAAAGTACCATGAAAATTTGGAATGAATGTATCAGGGATAAGACAGGAGTAGCACCAATTGCAGAGAAGATGCGAGAAGCTCGACTAAGATGGTTTGGACACGTACAAAGGAGACCACTAGAGGCACCTGTTATGCGTTGTGAGAGAGTCTAGTCACTAGGCATGGTAAATGAGGACGGGGTAGACCAATAAAAACATGAAATGAATCTATAAGGAAAGACATGATGTATTTAGGCATTATTGAAATTATGACAAAACATAGGGCACAATGACGACACCCCACTATAGTGGGATAAAGACTTGAGTGTTGTTGTATTCCTTATTTACCTTTATATATGCCTCCATGTACTGTACTAGAATTGTGATAGTTATTGAAGCAATAATTTGGGGATCTGACATGTTTGTACATATATTTGCCATTTTCTGCGAGCATTTATATTTCATCATGTATATTTTTTTCTGTGTTTATATTTAATTTTTTTTCATGTCTAAGCAAGTGAGCAGGCCCTTTGTGAGTAGGTTTGTATGTAATCTCAGTCTGTGTTGTCTACATAGCAATTTTTTCATGTGCAATCACTTGAGAACACATCATTTGTAGTATTATGTCCTTAAAATTTCTGTTTGCATTGACTTCAGATGTATAAAGGGTGAGCCTGCTATTGAGGAATATTTTGAGATGGCTGAACAGGTTGAAGCACACCGAGATCACATATCACAGGCAGTCATGCAGTCCCATTCTGCACAACAGTTTCTTTCACCTGGTAGAGTAGTGATTGTTAAATCACTATCTGTAAGTTCCATGCCAAATTACTTTTGGTTGTTGACTATTTGTTGCTGTGTTCAGAGTTTAAATGATACTGATAGTCTATTAGCACATTACTCATAACCCAAGCAAATGGAATGTTCTCTTGTTCAAAATTACCTAACGGTTGAATAAAATATTATTAGGAAAAATCTGTTATTGAGATGGTAAATTTTGTGCCTCTTGCTGTTAAAACACACGGTATGGGTAATAGTGATTCTAACAAAATATATTAAAATGTTACCCATGCATTCCAGGGGCATAACTAACTCTATTTACTAAGTTTAATGAAAATATTGTTTGCGTCCTTGTCCGGGAACTAATAGTGGTGAAAGCTATTCTTATTAACTGACGGTTCTCAATTTATGTTAATTTTATTGTGGCACCAATATTGTATTTAGCTTGCATAAACAAGAAGATATGATTTTTTTCTTTACATCTATTTTTCTCACGCTTAGCATCTCGGCTAAGTGATTTACAGAACATGCCAATAGAGTTAATTACAATATAATCCTTTTCTATAAAGTATCCGTAGTTCGTACTTACATACTGATTTTTAATGGTGTCAGGACTAGCCAGATTCTATTAGGGCCCGTTCGTTTGAACGGAATTTGAATTCGATATTGGAATTGAATATTGATAAATATTGTTGAATTGAATATTGGTGATTAATTCCGATTCTCGCGTTTGCGAAAAAAACGCGCGCCCGGGCAAAAAACGCGCGCCCGGGCGAATAATGCGCGCCCAGGAGAAAAATGCGCGCCCGGGAGAAAAATTCGGGCCCGGGCAAAAAACACACGCACGGGGAAAACACGCGTCCGGGCGAATAATGCTCGCCCGTAGGACAAATCACGTGCCCGAGGGACAAATCGCGCGCCCCTGTAAGGCCCCCAAACCCGACCTTGTCCTGAGCCGGGCCTAGTCAGGCTTTTTCCGGTCGGGCCCGGTATTTTTGAACACCTCTAGTTTGGAGTTGAGATTTCACTCCTTATATATTTATGTATAAATCCTTTTATTGATTGACGAAGAAAGAAATAAATATTTTGACGTTTTGTATTTTGGATTTCTATAACCAGGATAACAAGGATACACTTTTCTTAGATGAGTACATCAGCAAGTTCTTAGTGTTGCAGTATAGGTTAGATCTTCGTGAGGAAGTTGATATGGTGTCCCGCTATCTAAACGAGCTTTGTTATGCTATTAGGGATTAGCCCGAGTTGCACTGCTATTAAGATTTAAATGAAGTGCCTACTAGTGCCCGTAGAGTGGAGCACTCACTACCGAAAAGGATATCTGGGCTTAGGGCCACTGATAGACCTACTCTGAGCACCACTACTATTAGCGCACCACTAGGGTCTCAGATACCTTCATTCTCATGTTACTTTGGGACCCCAACTTCTCCCACTGACCCCTCCCAAGGTAAGGTGCTTATTGGGTCCTAGCCTATCACTAGAGTATTTAGATGTTTCAAATGTATGAAGTCTAGGCATAAATAACCTGAGTGCCTGCGACGTCACTTTGTCTCCATTACTGATTCAACCGATGAACATAAGCTTGAAAATGGAGTTCTCCTTAGTGATTCTAAATCTGAACTTGAGTCCAAGTTTGAGAGTGTGATAGTGGTCGAAGGAGCACAAGCTGATCATTTAGCCATTGTCCTTCAGAATAGTTTGGTTTCCCCTGCCAACTGATTTCACTGATGAACATAAAGCCAGAATATGGAGTTCTTCTGAGTTATTCCAATCCTGAACCTGAGCCCGAGTCTTGGAGCGTGATAGAGGTCGAAGGATAATAAGCTGAACATTTAGTCTGTGTCCCACACTATAGTTTAGTTTCCCCTAACGAGACCACTAATTTTTATTTCCAAGGAAATGATATTTTTTGCACAATTGCGCACATTCATGGTTAGTAGTCATTTGATTAAGCTTTTTAGTCGTTACCGTCTCTTAGAGTTCTTTATATGGAACACGTACTAGTAGTTTGTTTTATGTGATATTGCCTCCAAGGCCCTCCATCGATATTTGCCACATCCTATTAGACCGATCATTATAGTATGACAGACACGTCATACACAATGGTGTGAGGAACTCTCATTCCTTCGATCACTATGTGCGCAAGATTGTTTTTTCTTACCCAGAAGAATGTTCATGTTCCTAGGGAACTCAGGAGGACCTCGTCATCATTTGAGTCACCTCTCTTTGATTCCACTATGCCACTTTCGTTCACCGCGACTCTTCTTCCTGGACCACAACTCCATGAAGAAGCACGTGACTCTAAGCTATCATTCATCTTAGATGACTCAAAAGTGCCACCTCATATCGATTTCGTGTTTGACACTCACACTTTTAGTTCACTTCTCTACCCTTTGATTATTGTTGAGCCCTATGAGTTTCGTTTTCTGATTATTGGGCTATTTAGACTTAGTCGTATTAGGAGAATAATGGTGAATCCTAAGATTTTCATTTGTCATATGGACATGTGTTTTAAGAGATTTCTCTGGAAGATTTTTAATGGTACATTTGGGATCAAATATAAATTTTGTAGTGCTAGTAAGTCTTTAGTGGTTAAAATCATTGGGATAATTAATCTTGGTTTAATAAGGGTTTTATATCGTGAATGTCACTCGTGCACGATCGTACGACTTATTAGTGTGATCGCCCAATAATAGAATGATTGAAAATGTTTGTCAAGAAAATAAAATTAGTAAACACTTTTAGTTTTGAAATTAAAATTTTTATTAATTATTTAATAGTTTTTTTAATTTAATTATTACAAAACGGGGAATTTCAATACCCTTGGAATCCAACATTCCTTTATTTTCATTTAATGCAGTAAAACCTCTTAAAAACCAACCCCTTTGACCCCCACCCCATTTAATATCCTTTAAAACCCTAACTTTCTCTCTAAGCATCCAAGCTTCGTTAGAAACAGATAAAAGGGAATAGAATCGGGCATAAATGCTTTCTTAGCTCTGTAATATCCCGCAACTCCTTAGCGTTTTCGCCTTCAGAGCCCGACAACTTACTATCTCGGCCAAACGATGTCGCCAGTGGTCCTCTGCGAGCCCGACAACCGCACCTTCGTTTGCCACCAGACTATTCAATGAGGCTTAGTCCGTTGATTTATGTTTTCAACGCTTACAACCATTTATTGTTCTTATCCCTCCCTTCTCCTGCCTCCAGGGATTTCTTCCATTTTCTTTTCGGTCGCGGTTCAACCTTTGGCCATCGACAACTAGTTCCCCGCCGGTTCCTGTCTCGACTGTGACCATTCGTGGCCTTGTCCTCCCTCCAAACCTTCCTTCTCTGTTCTGAGATCCAGGACAAGCAGTCATTTCCTCTAATCTTCATCTCGACACAGCTGGATTTCGTCGTTTCACGAATGATGTTGGTATGACTCTCACCTTTTCTCGTGTTTCTATTACCATTAGTTTTATTTCATGAATGCTTGTGATCCTTCAATTCAGAGCCTGTCTGCCTAAGTTAGCCCAATTTCTTTTTTTGTTAATTTAAAAACTCTATTGTCGCTTTTGATGTAGGGTAGACTGTGGAAAAATCCTGACACTAATGCAAGTCTAAGTGTGTGGGAATGGCTCAAACAATCCAAATTCAAATGATGCATGTATGATTTTATTTAATCCGGAAATAAAACTTTGGCAATTAAATTTGATTACATTTAGCAAGACAACACGACGGGCACACAAGCAAATCTTGCTCGTCTTCACACAAGATATTTTCTACTACAATGTTCATGAGTAAGCTTTATAGCATAATAGAAAATAAAAATCAATTACACAAATGGATCAAACTTTCTAAAAATACACAATGGTTTCCAATGTTTAATGAAGAAAATAAACATAATACAATACCACTCACTAGCAAAGGACTCCCGTAACGGCGGCAGGAGCGACTCTAAGTGATGAGGGCAATGTCCGAGATAATCGAGATAATGTGGTCGGTTCAGAGGTTTGGATGAAGTAAGAGGAATGTTGTGGACAGTGAAGGAAGAAATTTTTAATTAAGAAAATATACATAATACAGTACTACTCACGAGCAAAGGACTCCAGTAACGACGGCAAGAGCGGGTCTAAGTGATGAGGGCAATGTCTGAGATAATCGAGATAATGTGGTCGGCTCAGAGGTTTTGATGAAGTAAAGAGGAATGCGGTGGAAAGTGAAGGAAGAAATGTTTTCTAGGGTAATAGATGATGAAGTAACTGTCGGTCAAGTTGAGAAGTGGGAGTAACGACTAATGAGGAAATGGAGAGGATTGCAGTGAGGAGGGCGATGAAAAACAGGATGGGAATATTTTCCTGCAGCGGGATCAGAGGACCTGCTGTTGGAGACGGAATCGTTGTTGAATGTCGGAGATGGGATCAATGGTGGCTGATGGAGACGGGATGGAAGGTGGTTGGCAGAGATGGGAAGGAAGGTGGTTGGCGGAATCGGGATCGATGGTGGGTGACGGAGACGTGGAGGGCATAACATGTGGGACTTGCGGTTACTAGTGCTGGGGAAGGAGACAGATGATCGATGAAGGAGGAGAACAGGGAACGAGCAGCAGTCAATTTGCAGCTGAGAGAACACGAACAATGAAATGTTGGGAGGGGGAAATATTTACCTGCAGCCGAATCAGAGGACCTGTTGTTGGAGATGTGGGATCGATGGAGGATGTCAGAGACGATATCAATGGTGGTTGATGAAGACGAGATGGAAGGTGGTTGACAGAGACCTGGTCGTTGGTGGTTGACGGAGACGTGGAGTCTAGAACTTATGGGATTTGCGGTTACAAGTGTTGGGGAAGGAGACAGACAATCGATGGAGGAGAACCGGGCACGGACGGTAGTGGTGTGGATGAAGTCATTTTGCGGCTGGGAGAACACGAACAGTAAAATGTCGGGCGGTTATATGGTGGTTTCAAGCAATTATGGTGGTTTCGAGCAATAAGGGACATGGAGTAGTAATGAGGGAGAAATTGGGAGGGAGAGGGTTATGGGATGTAGGGAACGAGAAAATAAAAAAAATCGTTGAAAATAACTGGGACGTCGCACCCCGCGGTGTTGCATGGCCGCACTACGATAAGATTGTCGGTTCTTGAATCTCTCACAAAATCAACAATGACTGGAAATGAAAGCCTCTGCCCATATTTATAATGAGAGGGGCGGATGAGCACAAGCGTGAACGGTTATGATCGACCGTTACGCCCGATGTTCTAATAGTGCTAAATAATGTCCAAAAAATAATAAAAAAATACATTAAAATAGTAAAACGATGCTCTGGGCGCGCTCAGGGTCTCAGATCGCCAATCTGATGGACATATCCTGTGCAAGTACGCAAATGCAGGTCCCACCGAGTGGTGACCTGATCTCCTTTGTCGATCACGATCGTACGGATGATCCTCATAAAATTCGCCCAAATTAAAAGAATTCTTCTCCGATGAATAGAGATGTCAGTAATGCTCTCAGCTCTCACCTCTCGTGTTGGTGGATCCAGAGCATCCGGTTGAATCATAGAGGGTGCAGGAAAGCCCATGGGTTCTTGTATTAGGTGGTCGGAGTAAGCGTCAGGCTATAACTGGGAGGGTGTTGGAGGTGGCTCAAAGAAGGGATCTCTATGCTTTGCATCAAGACACAGGCAAGTCCAATGTGTTATGCATCCACATACACAGCGTACTCAACTCCTTCAGTAGACAAGATCAAAACTGGTGTAGTACACAATCTCTTCTTCAATTCTTGGAAAGCTTCTTCACACTTTTCGCTCCAAATGAACGTAATGTTCTTCTATTTAAGTCTAGTTAGAGGTGCAGAAAACACAGAGAACCCTTCCACAAATCTTCTATAATAGTCAGCCAGACCTAAGAAGCTCCTAATCTCCTTAGGTGTGGAAGGTCTCTTCCATTCCATCACAGCAGAAATCTTGGTAGGGTCTACGGAAATACCGTCCTTGCCCACTACTTGGCCCAGATAGGACACTTGGGGTAACCATAAATCACACTTACTCGGCTTGGCATAGAGTGTGTGCTCCCTCAGGGTTGACAAAACTAAGCCGGGATGTAGAGAACGTTATCTATGAACACAACCACGAAGTGGTCCAAGAAATCCTTGAACACTATATTCATTAAGTCCATAAAAGCAGAGGGGGCATTTGTCAAAACAAAGGACATCACCAAGAACTCAAAATACCCATGCCGGGAACGAAAAACCGTCCGTGGTATATCAGCCTCACGGATCCTCAACTGGTGGTAGTCTGATCGAAGGTCAATATTCGAAAACACAGCGCATCCCCACAATTTATCAAATATATCATCACTCTGAGGCAACAGATATCTGTTCTTGATGGTTACCTTATTTAACTCTCGATAATCTATGTAGAGTCTCATGTAAGATCTTCGTATTAAATATAAGATGAATACCTATATCAACAGGAACATCGATCTCCTACCCATTTGTTCCAATTTTTTTATAATTCTATAAGGACTCATTTGTTTAAGTTGTAGCTTACTAGTGACTCCTTTTGGTAGCCTCTCCATTCAATACTGACCATGTCATGCTCACCCACACGAAAATATTGCTCACCTTTGTGTATATATATTCATGCACCTTATGTAATTTAATATTGCTAGTAATTATCTTCTGGATTAATTCATGTATTTCATGCAGTTGATGTAAAACATACAACAAATGTAGATCAATCTATCGTCAATCGTTGAAATTTTGCAAATGTGATTTCAAAGTTGAAATGGGTGGTTCTCTCATCAGTAAGGTTCAAGTCGGAGATGGACTGACGATAAGGCCTACTATTACGTAACATGCAAGTGACCGTGACCATAACCTATCTTTGATACCAATTTGACTTAGGGTAGGCTACGGAATGGGTCGACGCTAATGCAAGTCTATGTGACTATGTGAGTATGTGGGAAGGGCTCAAACATTCCAAATTCAAATGATCCGTTTATGATTTATTTAATCGGGAAATAAAATGTTGGCAATAAAATTATATTACTTTTGACAAGAGAGCTCATTGCAAACGATAATGTTCGAGAACACAAGCAAATCTCGCTTGTCTTCACACACGATAGTTTCTACTATAATTTTTCACGAGTAAGCTTTATAGAATAACATAAAATAAAAACCAATTACGTAAATGGATCAAACTTTCCAAACAAATATGCGATTTTTTCCAATATTTAGTAAAGAAAATAAACACAAGACAGTAATACTCGAGAGCAAAGGACTCTAGTAATTGGGGTAGGTGCGGCTTTGAGCGATGATGGCAATTTCTGTGGTAATTGGGATAATGTGATCGACTTAGAGGTTTGGATGAACAAACCAGAAATGCGGTGGATGGTGAAGGAAGAACTGTCGTCTAGGGTAATAGATGATAAAGTAACTGTCGATTAGTTGAGAAGTGGGAGTAACGACTAGGGAGGAAATGGCGAGGATTGCAATGAGGATGGGATGATGGAAAACGGGAGGGGAAAATTTACATGTAGCAGGATTAAAGGACCTGTAGCTGGAGACGGGGATCGATGGCAGATTTCGGAGACAAGATCGATGGTGGTTGGTGGAGATGGGATCGAAGGTGGTTGACAGAGACGGGATCAGTGGTAGTTGACCAAAACATGGAGGGCAAAACTTGTGGGACTTGCGGTTACAGGTACTGGGGAAGGATATGGGCAATCAATAAAGGAGGAGAACAGAGAACGAGCGGCAATGATGTGGATGAAGTCGACTTGCGGCCAGGAGAAGATGAACAATGAAATGTCGGGCAGTTATGTGGTTGTTTCAAGCATTTATGGTGATTCCACGTCAAATGAATGGACATGGAGTTGTAATGAGGGAGAAATCATGAGGGATAAGGCTGTGGGATGTAGGGAACGAAAAAAAAGATAAATGAAATTAATCGGGATGTTGCATCCCGGGGTATCACGACGTCGTACTACGTTAAGATTGTCAATTCTGGAATCTCTTAAAAAATCAACACAAAAACAACACTCAAGCCTTCATCCCACTATAGTGGGCTCGGCTATATGGATCCTTTGTCTCTATTGTGCCTTATCTTTTGTCATAATCTCACTAATGCCTAAGTATATCATGTCTTTCTTTATAGTTTCATTCCAAGTCTTTATTGGTTTACCCCTCCCTCGTTTAACATGCCTAATGACTAGACTCTCACAACGCCTAACAAGTGTCTCTAATGGTCTTCTTTGTACGTGTCCAAACCATCTTAGTCGAGCTTGTCGCATCTTCTCTGCAATTGGTGCTACTCCTGTCTTATTTCTGATACATTCCTAATTTTATCTAGTTTTGTGTGCCCACACATCCACCTAAGCATTCTCATCTACGCAAAATCTACAATGACTGGAAATGAAAGCCTCCAATCCTATTTATAACGGGTGGGGCAATTGGGCACCCGGCGTGAACGATTATAATCAACCTTTACTCCCAGTGTCCAAATAATGCTACATAATATCCAAAAACATAAAATAAAATACATACAAGTTTTAAAAGGACACTCCGGGTGCGCTCATATTCTTGGGTCGCCGATCCGATTATCCTATGCAAGTATGCAAATGCGAGTCCCACCTAGTGGTGACCCGATCTCCTCTGTTGATCACGATCGTGTTGCTGATCCCAATCAGTTTTCCTCTCATTGAGAGACTCGTGGATGAATTTATCTTATTGTTGATTGCGAACAAATGTTATTTAACTTACGCGTTTACGAAACGTAGTTTGTTTATCACTTAAAAGTTATTTGTGAAAATCTCACTGGGACCACATTATTCAAGAGTAATTATAGTCATTATTATTTAAAATCAATTTTTAGATTTTAGAATACATCAAAAAGCTTCCAGACAAGGTTGTTTATGTCGGATATCGGGGACATGTCGGTTTAGGTTTTTCATGTCGGTTTTAATATGTCGGGAGATATATCGGGGATATTTCATATATCAGGTTTTTAATATTTAATTATTTATATGAGTAATCATTTATAAATTTAATCCTTTTTAAATTTATATATATTAATATAGGGATTATTTGATATTTATTGAACTCCTAAATTTACGAATCTAATATAAACATTTTGTGTTCATTAGTAATAACGGCATAACGTGAAATAAAACAAGTGGAAGCAAAATATTAGGAAGTTGTCGATGATAATGAAAGATAAGGAACATTTAGTTCATAATTCAAAGATCGTGCATAATTAAAGTCGATGATGAACTTTAGCATGAAAGAAAGCCAGAGGAAGGGAAAAACAACCTAAATAATGTAATATTTTTTGTCTGTTGTCTATTAGACCATAAACACTAATTAAAATAAATTGAAAAAAATCAGTCGATAAAATATCGGCCGATATATCGGTTAATAACATACATATCAGAGGATATATTCCTATAGGATATTTTGCAAAAAAAATCGAAAATGTGTCGTTTTGTCCATTAAATCTTTATGTCGGCCGATATATCGGCCATGTCGGAGGATATCCACAACAGTGCTTCCAGATAAATCGCCAGCCATTAAGGTCGTGTCATCTATCTATGAGTCAATTGAGAGTGTGAGTTCTCTCAATGGCCTAGGGATTAATTCCACCATCATTAGCGCTGAGAACTCTGGCGATTATTTAAATGGTTATCACACCAACAATGTTTTTTTCTACACCCCCCCCCCCACTGGACCCCTTGACAATATACCCTTTTGGAAAGATACTTGGAGGATTTTAGAGCATCTGCATAGGAGATTCATTGAGTTTGTCAACCATTATTTATCATCATTGCATGACACAGATTGGTCTTTTCAGTATATGATCACTTGCAATAATGAAATTTATAAATCTTATGCTTATAGTCACACGATAATACTGAGTTTCCAAAACGGTGAACATGTTATTATTTATATTCATGTTGAGGCGTTCCCATGAGGAACCACATGAAAATGAATTTCAAATTGAATGAGACCTTATACAATTATTGAGAGAGAATTGCGACAAATGCTATCGATTTAATATTTCCTAGCATACGATAATTTCACCTGTATTCAACATTGAATATTTGACACCATTTGATGAGCCATCTGATTATATGAGCCTATTACCTCCCACCACCTTAGAGCCTCATCCTAACATACCCTACCATCTCCACCATCATCCTCTACCACCCATCCACCAATTGTACCACCATCACCACTCTGAGTACCTTCTTCGGCACCGGGCCCATTATCAGTATCATCCTCAACGCCATCTACACCAGTGCCATTTACAGCGTTAGCACCAGTATCGTTCTCTGCGTCTACAACAACAACAATGCCTCAGTGTTGTATTCAGTTGTGACTTCCTCTACTCGACTATGATATCTTCAACACCTTCACTAGCTTCAGTAGAACCATCCTCAGTATCATTGTCAACATCGGCTTTCACAATACCTTTCCCAGCCTCCACAACATTATTACCCTTGAGTCTGTTTCTTGTTCATACAGGGAGCCTAGCCCACGAGATCAGGAAACCTTCAAAACTAGACGGATTAACCTTGGCTTCAAACAAGAGCACACTCATCTTCATTCACGGAGACGAATGATTTCAAAGCGGGTGGAATTGATAGTGATCACAACGCATGTGTCTACATCACGATCAGAGTCAACATTTTGTACGGATCGACGATCCATGATTTGTTGTTGTTTTTTAGTTTTTTGAATTTTATTTTAATGTATTTTAGGTTCATCGTGATCGGAGAATCATGACTGTCCATGATGACCTCTTAGTTTATAAATAGGGATAGATGACTCAATTAGAAGGGTCAAAAGTTGAAGAAGAGAGTTACTCCTTTTGGTTATCCGGTGTTGAAGTCGTAGCCTAGGTGCAAAGCCGTAGCCTAGGTGCAAAGCCGTAGACTAGGTGCAAAGCCGTAGCCTAGGTGCAAAGTTGCAGCCTAGGTGCGAAGCCTAGGGAATTCTCTCCCCTCTCCTTGTCTGGCCCCTCCTGCACCCTTTTCTCTTTTTTTGGCGACTATCACCACCACCGGCTAACACCTTGTCCAGCAGCCCCCTCCCCATCACCACCTGCCACCTCCACTCATCCCCACTACTCATATATCTACCTGTAACTTCCATAACTCTTAATTAACTACATTTCCATTACCTATAACCAGCCATTATCCCCATAACTGCCACCTTCCCCACTAACTCTACAACAAAACCAATTGTACTTCTCACTATTCAGCCGGTTTTCCCTGTAACTATCAACCTTGCCCTGCTCACAACCGACAACACCTCCTAACTGTACCCTCTCTTACACTTTTTTCCCAATTTTCCACTTCTCACATCCACGTCTCTTCCCTATCCCGAAAAGTAATTCCAGGCATCTCCTCTAGACCATCCCTAAATTTCCTTCTGATTGTGCATCAACCCTTTAAAACAACATCCCACTGGCAAGTGATCTTCTGGTCCTCTTTCCTACCCCCACACATCTAAAATATCTCTGCCAAGAGAATTCCTGCAACTTTCTCCCACGTTAATGTTTTGTAGTTATAGCTAAATGCCTTCTCTCCCACCATTCAACAAGCCAGAGACTCCACCATCCACTTCTAGTGAACCCAAATGAAACCTCATAACCTCACTACCCACTGATTCCCCTCCCTGATTGCCTCTGGAAATTAACTCCAGCATCTAAAATTTATGACATATTTTGATCAAGTATAGGAGGCTAAAATTTCCCATTTTCTGGCTTATATTGAAAAAGAGGAGGCTAAAATTTAAAGGAACACTCCTGACAAATTTGTATTATTCGCTTACAATGCCTCTGTTAAGACACTAGATAGATAGAGAGAGAGAGAGAGACTAGAGAGGAAGAGGAGGCTAAGAGGAATTAGGGTTAGAAGGAGGAAGGAGATTATACCTCAATTACTTGCATGATGAACCAAGAGGGGTTCCGGGATATAAATACCCGGAACCAAAGAGGGGCCGGCCAAAGGGGTTGGCCGGCCCCAATAGGGCTGAACCAAACCGGTTCAGCCCTATTTCGGCATTTTCAGAGAGAGGGGGCTGAACCGGATGGTTCAGCCCCGTTGTGTACGGCATCCTTGCGTCTGCGAACATAGTGACGACCGGCAAAACGTTGCGGGGGCGTAACATTCCCCTCCCCATCAAGAACCAGCTTGTCCCCAAGGTGGTAGTCGGGGTAGAGTTCCTTGAAATCGAAGAAATCCACCCAAGAGTTTTGTGCCGGAGACAGGTTCTTCCACTTGACCAAGAGTTTGGGCCGGAATTCGGTGCCCCGGTGCTTCCATCTGCTTCGTAAAACATCCTCTGGAAGTGGCCTCAGCTCACCCGCTGCCGTAACGTCAGGCAAGAGAACAGAAGGTTGGATATGCTGGCCCACCTTTCTCTTGAGCAATGAAACGTGAAAAGTGGGATGGATGCGGGAGCCCGGCGGCAAAGCCAAGGTGTAAGCTACCGGCCCCACCCTGCTGATGATCTGAAAGGGGCCGTAGTAGCGCGGGGATAACTTCTGATTGCCACGGGCTGCAACAGATAATTGCCGATATGGTTGTAACTTGAGAAAAACCTCATCACCGACGGCGAATTCCCGCTCAGTGCGGTGCTTGTCCGCTTGCACCTTCATACGATCCTGGGCCAAACGGAGGTTGGCCCGAAGAGTGACCATCATGCGATCGCGGTCCAGAAGAGCCCGATCAACCGCCGGTAGAGCGGTGCTACCCGGCTCATAAGTGCCCAAGGTCGGAGGTGGCCGACCGTAAACAACCTCAAATAGCGTCATCCTGCTGGCGGAGTGATAAGACGTGTTATAACAGTATTCGGCCCAATGTAACCACTCTGGCCAAGTGCGGGGCTCATCCATCACAAAGCACCGAAGATATGTCTCCACCCCTCGATTAAGAACTTCTGTTTGGCCATCCGATTGCGGATGGTTGGCCGTGTTGAAATGTAAGCGAGTTCCTTGTAAGCGGAATAACTCCCTCCAAAAGCTACTAACGAAGGTCGGGTCACGATCCGAAATAATCGCGCGAGAAACGCCATGCAGACGCACAATCTCTCTAGCAAAGAGGGCGGCCACCGAGTCTCCAGTGTAAGGGTGGCTGAGGGCAATAAAAAGTGGCCATACTTGGAGAGTTTATCCACTACTACCAAAATGACCGACTTCCCTTTTGATTTAGGCAACCCGTCGATGAAGTCCATGGACACCGTGTCCCAAATAAGCTGCGGGATGTCCAACGGAACAAGCAGCCCCGCGGGTGAAGAAGTCTCATATTTCTGCCGCTGGCAGATCTCACACTGGCGAACGAACTGCTGAATGTCCCGTCGCATGCCCGCCCAAAAGACATTGGCCCGCGCCCGCTGAAGGGTTCGAAGTACTCCGGCATGTCCCCCCGTAGGCGACGAGTGAAACTTATGCATCAAAACTGTTCTCCAAGCTGATGCGGCCGGCACCACCACTCGGCCCCTAAAGTGAAGACGACCATTACATAAATGATAGCCAGGCGTAATAGTCTCGCCCCGCTGCAAAGCCTCCACTAACGGCCGCAAGGTGTCCGAGCCCATGACTTCCTCGTGAATGTCGGCCAAAGAATCGAGCAAGGGTCCCGTAATGTGAGTGAGAGCTGCCTCCGGCAAGCGAGAGAGAGCATCAGCGACGACATTATCCTTGCCGCGCCGATAAACGATCTCATAATCATATCCCAAGAGCTTTGTAACCCACTTCTGTTGGAGAGGCGAGGAGACCCGTTGGTCCAGAAAATGTTTTAAGCTTTGATGATCCGTGCGCACCTTAAAGTGCCGCCCCAACAAGTACGGCCGCCAAACGCCCACCGCGTGAATGATTGCTAACATTTCCTTTTCGTAAGCCGACAGGCCCAGAGTACGAGGGGCTAACGCCCTACTATAGAAAGCTATAGGCCGTCCCTCCTGCATCAAGACGGCGCCGATGCCCACCCCCGACGCATCCGTCTCGAGGACGAATTCCTTCGCAAAATCTGGTAAGGCAAGAACAGGCGTGGTCGTCATGGCCTGTTTGAGGGCCTGGAAGGCGCCCTCCGCCTCTTCTCCCCAAGAAAAAGAATCTTTCTGCAAAAGCTGAGTCAAAGGTCGTGCTATCTTGCCATAATCTCGGACGAACCGCCGGTAGTATCCCGTGAGACCCAAAAATCCGCGCAAGGCCCGCACTGTAACTGGCCGCGGCCACGATTGCATACTCTGAATTTTTCGTGGGTCGGCCCGCACGCCCTGACCTGAGACCATGTGGCTCAAGTATTCCACCTCCTCCTGACCAAATGAGCACTTAGAACGGTTGGCGTAAAGACGGTGTTGCCGAAGTCGGCATAGGACCTGTTCCACATGTCCCACATGATCCTCCCAACTAGCACTCTAAATGAGAATGTCGTCGAAGAATATCAGCACAAAAGTCCGCAAGAAATCCCGAAAAATCTCATTCATGTTGGCCTGGAATGTCGCAGGTCCGCCAGTCAAGCCATTGGCCATGACCAAGAACTCATAATGGCCGTCATGTGTTCAGAAAGCCGTCTTGTGGATATCTTCTTGGGCCATGAGAATCTGATAATATCCAGAGCGAAGATCTAACTTGGTAAAAAGTTGTGCTCCATGCAGTTCATCCAGCAGCTCCTCAATGTGAGGAATCGGAAAGTTATCCTTGATCGTGGCGCCATTCAAGGCGCGGTAGTCCACACAAAACCTCCAGGAACCGTCTTTTTTCTTGACCAGAATGATGGGAGCGGAGAAGGAACTAGTACTTGGCCGAATGATACCGGCCTCCAACATCTCCCGGACACTCCGCTCGATTTCCGCCTTCTGAATGTGTGGGTAGCGATATGGTCGCACATTAGTAGGCTCGGCGCCCGCCTTGAGCGGAATACGATGATCCCGGAACCGAGGCGGTGGCAGAGTACGGGGCTCCTGAAAAACGTCAGCGTAATCTGTCAGGACGAACTGTAAGTGAACTGGTACCTCAGAATTGCCGGAGTCGCCGGCCTGAACCTCCCGTAGAATGGTCATCACTTGCCCGTCCCCGCTCAACTGTTGCATGCTGCGAAGAGATACCTCCTTAATAGGAGAAGACATAAGACCCCGCAGGCAGAACTGTTGCTCCCCGAGCACAAACTCCATGGTCATGTGCGCCCAATCAAAAGTTACCCGTTGTAATTGGCGTAACCACTGAACTCCCAAGACCATATCCAAGCCACGAATAGGTAGCAAGTAGACGTCCGTCCGTCCCGCATAGTCTCCTATCCGCAGTTCCACTCCCTTCAGCACCCCTTCACATTGCAACTTACTGCCATCCGCTACCATAACATGGAAGGCAGCCCCCTTGTCGACCCTGTGTCCAACTCTCCCTGCCACATCGGGATGCACAAAGTTGTGGGTGCTCCCACTGTCCACCAAAATAGTAACCTTCTCCTGGGCGATCCGACCCGCCAGCCGCATTGTAAGCGGAGGAACGCACCCTTCCAAAGCATGCATAGAGACCCCAAACTCAGTGTCTTCCAAGTCTAACTCCAATTCATCCTCGTCGGCCGCCGGTGCTTCCTCAGTCTCCTGATATAACATGAAGGCTTGTGTCCTCTGGCATTTATGGCCCGGAGCAAACTTCTCATCACAATTGAAGCATAGACCCTTCTCTTTGCGAGCTTGCAACTCACTCCAAGACAAGCGAGTCACCGTCGGCTTGTTAGCCGTAGGTTGTTCCCGCCGTGCAACCGTAGTAGTAGTAGTGCTGGCCGAGGGGGGCCTATTCTGCATGCGGCCTCTCTGCCTGCTGAACCGCTCCTCCTGAATACGGGCCAAGGTAATGGCGTGGTTCAACGACTGAGGCATGAGTGCCTGCACCTCATCACGAATATAATCCTTGAGACCGGAGATGAAGCAACTGTATAACGTCCTTTCTGGCCATTGCACCCGATTCGCCAACTTCTCGAACTCCGTGCGGTACTCCATCACAGAACCCTTCTGGCGGAGTTTCTGAAGCATGGCTTCATAGTTCTCATACTCTAGCGGACCAAATCGAGCCGTAAAGCCCTCCACAAACTCCCCCCAGGGCACGTACTCCCGTCCCCGCAGGAACCACTGTGTCCATTGGAAAGCGTCATCCTTTAGGTGAAAAGACGCCAACTGCACCCATTGGCCTTCAGGAACATCTTGATATTGAAAGAAGAGTTCGGCCTTCTGAATCCATTCCAAGGTGTCACCACCCTCGAACTCCGGAAAATACATGCGAGACAAGCCTGGAGACAAGCGATGCGGACCATGACCTCCTTCTCGCCTTCCGATATCGCCTTGCTCAAATACACCATAACCCGGTGGTTGGCCACCCCATGGTGGTCCATAAACCGGCGCACCCTGCTGTTCAAACCCCCGAGGAGGAGGAAGAAGACCTCCCCGCTGCTGTCCGGCCTGTTCCGGTGGCCGCCGCTGACCTGCGGCCTCATCCCAGCCCCGCCGCTGACCTGCGGCCTCATCCCAGCCCAGCCGCTGACCTGCGGCCTCCTCCCAGCCCCGCCGAAACCCTGCTGGGTCATCCCAGCCACGCCGGAAGCCTGCGGGCTCATCCCAGCCCCGACGCCCCTGGTTCCGGCTTGCGACGGGCTCGCCGAAGCCGCTGTGCAAGGATGCGGGCGGCATCGGCCCCGCACAGTGCCCCGACCCCGATCCGCCAGCCCCGCCATACGCGCCTGTTGACGGAGGGGGAAAAAGTCGCGATGCGTCGTCGCCGAGCCGCGCGACTCCGCCGTCCGTGGCCCCGCGCGCAACCACAGCCGGATCTTGTCCCGATCCGGCCGAATCATCCGTAGCCGTCGCTTTTCCTTTCAATAAGGTTTTCAACTCCTCCATACCGGCCGTCATGACCGCCACCGAATCCGTGAGAGTGGCCACCGTCCCCTCTAGGGTTTTGAGCCGTGCGGATTCCTCTTGCGTGCGCGTATTCACCATGTCGGAGACGAATCCTCTGATATCAAATGTTAAGACACTAGATAGATAGAGAGAGAGAGAGACTAGAGAGGAAGAGGAGGCTAAGAGGAATTAGGGTTAGAAGGAGGAAGGAGATTATACCTCAATTACTTGCATGATGAACCAAGAGGGGTTCCGGGATATAAATACCCGGAACCAAAGAGGGGCCGGCCAAAGGGGCCGGCCGGCCCCAATAGGGCTGAACCGAACCGGTTCAGCCCTATTTCGGCATTTTCAGAGAGAGGGGGCTGAACCGGATGGTTCAGCCCCGTTGTGTACGGCATCCTTGCGTCTGCGAACATAGTGACGACCGGCAAAACGTTGCGGGGGCGTAACAGCCTCTTACAATTATTGACACGCACACATACACACATGGGATGACCTAGGTGGTTACAAAATAAACTATGCAAGAAATATGCTAAATAATAATCCAACACATGTTACTTTTCACATTTTCTAGTTTTACAAATGTAGTTTTGTAGAGAAACATTAAAATAATCCAACAGATTAGAATTTACTGATTAATAATACAACACATGATAACATTTTGATGTGCTTTACAAGTATTATTTTGATAGCCTACTGTTATGTCTTCTTTCTTGTTGTCTTTTATATTTGAAAGTATTTTCCTAGCAAATATTTTATCTCCATTTCTCTATTTCTTTTTTAATATTTATTTATGGATTGACAGGATGATGATCACTTACTAGGAGTTATCGTTAAAACACCATCTACAACATATAAAAAGTACGTTGTTCTAGTGTTGACAACAGATATGGCCTCTTCTTTGCAATCTTCAGCAACCGCATTGACCAAGTTGCAAGTGAAAGAAACTTGCGATCCTCTGCAAGGTTATTTCATTGAACCTAAAGGAAAGAGGGGCATGGATGATGAATATTTTACATCTGTTACTTCCCGAAAAGGTTCTGGTATAATAAATATAAAATTGCCTTTCCGTGGCAATGCTGCTGGGATGAACTATGAAGTTAGAGAACTAGTAAATAATGATTTCGTGGGTATTTGCAATTGTAAAATAAAGATTGATCAAGTACGGCTTCTCGAGGACCCCAAGGATGCTGCTTACTCAAAAACTGTTCAACAGTTGTTAGAAAATAAGCCAGATGGAACTAAGTATCCATTACTCCTTGATCCAGTAAAAGGTATGGAAAGTTGAATTGCTTAAAATGAATATATTTTTGTACAACATTCTCATGCTTTTCAACACTTTCTTTTTTTGTATATTTTTCTCAATTTGTCTGCCAGAAGTGACCTGTTAGTTGTGTAGTATAAGAATACATCTAGTGTTTTGATGAATTTCATCTCTTTATCTTGCAATTATGTCATCATCATCTGTGGCAATTGAGCATCTGCAAAGTCGAGCACGTCATTGTAAATGTAGGAAATGGCTTTTTTTCAATATTTAGTAGTTTGTAGAAGGTTACTCTAGCTCTAAAGAATAAGATAACATATTATAAATTATTTTCAAAAGCAATAGAATCTTTGGTGGAATATTCCAACACTCCCTCTCGAGCTGGAAAATAGATATCCGTCACTCTAGCTTGCAGGTGAGATCATCGAACCTCTTTAAGGGTAGTACTTACACCTAAAACATATGTACTTGGCGATTCTTACAAAACAAGTACTGTGGTGATTAACCCACTATCCAATTTCTCCTTGACAAAGTGTCGGTCTATCTCAATATCTTTTGGTCAATCATTCTGGATCGGATTTTGTGCAGTATTAATGGTTGATCTATTGTCACAGAATTCTTACTGAATTGCTTCTTTTGCATTTCCATAGTAACTTACGATCGTGGAATTATGTTTTGTGTATTGTTCCCAATGTTACATAGTTGCCACCGAAGAAAATACAGTAGTCAGAAGTTGACTTTCGTAAATAGGAGACTCTTCATGATCTTTTTACTGCAGGATTCTGTCCACAGTTTGTTTTGTAGCCATGCATAAACTGACCGACAACGCCAACTGTATGTGATAAGTCAAGCACACTAGATTCCAAATATATTAATTTTCCTACTAATATCTTATGGTGGGCTTTATTCACCTTTGGTCTTTAGTCATCATTTGTCATCTCGTGGTTCTGCTCACTGGTCAACGGTCTTATACCCCATTTTTTACGTTTTCTTGAGAAAATCAGTAAGGGCCCGTTCGTTTGCACCATTTTCATTTACGGTTTTCGTTTTGCTTCAAAATGAAAAAATCAAGTGTTTTCGTTTTGGGGCAAAACAAAAACTTATGTTTGTATACAAAATGATTTTCAAGTCCGTTTTAATGCAAAACAAAACAAAAACATATGTTCGTTTGACTCATAGTTTTCAGTTTGAGCTTCACCGGAAAAAATGAAGCTGCTATTACCGGCATTCTCCAAGTCAATTTTGAATGCAGATATTACCCACATTCTCCAGATCAGGATCAGCCACAACATTCTTCCCAAGCTTAACACCGGGAAGGTATTTGACATTTTCCTAAAAACAAGACAAATCTGTCAAATCCCGCCTAGCATCTCCTCAAATACCGTCGGGGAAGAAAGCTCGCAGCATCTCAAATACCGCCGGGGCAGCATCTCGCCCGCCGGGGAAGAAAGCTCGCAATATCTCCTCAAATACCGTCGGGGCTGCATCTCGCCCGCCGGGGAAGAAAGCTCGCAGCATCTCCTCAAATACCGTCGGGGCAGCATCTCCTTAAATGGCATCGGACGGAAGAAAGCTCGCTCGCCGGGGAAGAAGGGAAGAAGAGAAGAACCGTCTATTCTCAAAACCGCCCAAAACGGAGCTCTTCAGGTCTATTTTGGGGCTAGGAAAATTTAGAAGAAATGAAAATAGAGCGTTTTCATCTCAAAAAAAAAATGGTGCAAAACATAGCCAAACGAACACCTACATTTGGTCCGCAAAAACTCAAAACGAAAACGCTGCGTGAAAACGGTGCAAACGAACGGGGCCTAACATATTTTGATTATTTTGCCAAAAAATTAAAATTGAAGAAGTTAGAGGGTTTACTATATATAGTCATGTATTATAAGGATTCTAACATGAAAAGCCTCTCAAATCTCATCTTAGCATTCCTTGATTTGTCCCCTAATGCGATTCTTACTTAGAGTGAACCACATCATCTTGTAAGTTCATCTTGTAAATTAATATTATAAAGATCCACGAGACCCAATTTTGTACTATTATCTTGTTACCATTTTATCTGAGTAGTATAAGAACATAACGTTTTATCGTAAAATTCTAGTATCAGAGGTAAAGATCTCTAAATAAGATGAAAAATGGAAAGACGGTTGGACCAGACGATACACCCATCGAAGTATGGAAATATCTAGGAAATGAAGGAATTTTGTGGCTTACATATTTTTCCAATAAAATACTGAAGTCAAAGAGGATACCAGACCAATGAAGAGAAAGTATCTTGGAACCCTTGTATAAGTATAAAGGAGATATACAAAATTGTATTAATTACAGAGGAATTAATTTGATAAGTCATAGCATGAAACTATGTTATAATATCTTTATTATTAGTAGTAGTACTGTAGTAGTAGTATAAACATTGTGTTATTTGTGTAGCAGCCTAGTAGACACCCACTGAATCTTCCTATCTCATGTATTGGCTATGCTAAATGTATATAAACAATACAATGTGTATTTTTGTATTTAATAGCCTAAAAAATACACTAACTCTATATATTAGCTTAATTATTGCATTTTAACCCTTATTGTACATGTCTAAACCACCTGGCTCTATAGTTTCATATTACTATTTAACACTAACATAGTAGCTCAATATCATTGCGGTTTTTTATGAATTTTGTTTAGGGTTTTTGGATGGCTTAGGGTTTTCTTTAGGGTTTTCTTATTACAGGAAAATGACTGATAAATGATGTTCATCAAAGTCCACAAGAGGGTTCACTAGAATGAATGAATTGAATAAGCTTAGGATAGAGGGGAAGAAGCTTATTATTTCTGTGAGTGATGATGGTCATATTATTCCCGGACCAGAAACAAAAGACCTTTCATACTACCAGAATGGGTTATTCTGGATTAGAAAAAAAATTGTATTAGTTCTCTACTCCTCTCTTCTATTTTTTATTTTAAAATTTAGTTTTCTCAATAAGTTAAATGATAATTTATTTTCATTTTATTGTCAAGTTTGAACAAGGTGCAGCTGCATCAATTTCACGTGCTGATTTATGGAAAGCCGGTCATAAAAGAAAAGCTGGTGAATACATTAGTAAAGATGCAATTGAGTTGACATCTAAAATTGTAAGTGTAAATGTATCATTTCATCATTTGTAAATTATCAATAGTAATATACTAATATAGCTTGTGAAGTATAATTTCTTATCTGCAATTCTGCATTAATATTTATTACTTTTGCTTAGCATGAGTTGTCGAGCCAAGAGTCTCAGAGTTCTGAAACAGTGTCACAGGGAAGAGATGACATCATTGTAGTATGAAGAATCAGCAAGTTTTCCACTATTAAAAGTTTTTTCAAGAATTATAGGCGGAGCGAGAGAAGATCAGTAGCTCATATTGAAAATGTGGAAGCTATAGTCCAAGAAATATTAAGCCAGCAACAAAAATTATGGAGCCAGCAACAAGAATTATGGAGTCAACAACAATGAGAGTATCAAGCTTATATAAGCCAACAACAACAAGCACATCAAGGTTATATAAGCCAACAACATGCGCATCAAGCTTATATAATCCAACAACAACAAGTGCATCAAACCGAGATGAGTAGTATGAAGAATCAAATTGAGGAGCTTATGCACATGTTTAGTGCTGGAACTTGAACAAGTGTTACACGTGAAACTTCTCAATACATATCTCAGGTATTATTATGTTTAAATATTTATACTTTTATGAAATATTATGCTCTCTTTGTTGCGCAGATAATAAATAATGTTTTTGTTATTTTTGGTTTCTCAGCCGGAGCCTGAATCCAGGTCATATGAACCTGAGACATCACACGAGCCGGTGGTGGTATTATAATATTATTTTTGACTTTTATGTAATCAATGAATTCAATATTGATGTCCAAAATACTAATTCTTTTATTTGACTATAAATGAATTCATTGTTATGTTACCCAGTTTCATAACTATGATGGAGAAAGAAAATAAAATAATACTTTTAGTATTAGATTCAACTGTCTGTGGGAGTGTTGAACCAACAATTACATACTTTGACATTTCAGAGTTGTACGATTTTCTAAATATGGAAAAAAATTGGAGCTAACATTATATTAACATGCATTGGATGAGTACTGACTACCGAGTATCAAATATTACAAATTTAAGATTTTTTATTAATATATAAATTGATTTTGAGTTCACATGTTTTTTTGCAGGTACATAGATTTATAATTAAAAAAATTTAC
Source organism: Platanthera zijinensis (assembly GCA_039513925.1). Taxonomy (NCBI): domain Eukaryota; kingdom Viridiplantae; phylum Streptophyta; class Magnoliopsida; order Asparagales; family Orchidaceae; genus Platanthera; species Platanthera zijinensis. The sequence continues at coordinate 220,076,783 of CM077080.1, read as the reverse complement.
ATATAATAGAGGTGTATATTTTCATAATCCAACAACCATTTCTGCTTTTGATGATAAGTATGTCAAGACACATTCAAAATCACGGGCTGAAAATCTAAAAATCAGACTTAGTCAACTCCAATCAGATTCTTTATTATTTATGATCTATCATAGATCGTAAGTATGAAGTATCTTTGTATCGATGATTATTACTTTTTTTATTTTAATTAAGTTATTAATTATTTCATTTTTTTCACATAGAACATTGGATGTTGGTTATTGTTGATTACAGTAATAATACAATTTATTGGTTTGATCTCATAAATCTTGACATTCGTGATGATATTAAAAATGTCATTATAATGTATGTTTATTAATTAGTTATTTTCATATTTGGATTTTGGAATTCAGATTTGGCTATAAACTAAATTTTTTTATATTTTATGAAGTGCATTTAAGGGTTTAGCAAAGGATCGGCATACCAATTTTCAGAAACCAAAAGTTTTAAAGTGGAAGCCGGTAAGTTATAGCCTATATTTGAGTATATTTATTGTAATTTTTTAAATATTTAAAAATTTATAATTAAAATACTTACCAATTGTTTATTTTTTTAGCGCCCAAAACAATCAGATAGTATTCAATGTGAGTATTATATCATGTGCTATATGATTCACATAGTTGATGCTCTTCGAAATATGTCATGCCATCATTGGTAAGTTAAGTGCATGTAGATTGTTAAATGATAAAAATTATGTTGAATTGATTTTAACAAATTTTCTTTTATTGCAGATCTATGATGGAGTGACACAATTTTCGCCGGAAAAAATAGATAATATGCGAAATAAGATTTGTGATTATATAATCACTAATTGTGTTGAATGATTCATAATTGACAAATGTATTTTTTAATTGCATATCTATTTATGTAACACACTAACACATTGAGTTACTTGACTAACTGCATACTTGTATAGAAGTAGAACAAATAAAAATGGTCTTGTTGACTCTTGTAAATGAACATGTTCTATAATTTTTTGTACTTTAAATGATATTTAAATTGTTCTGTGTTGAATCATTGCAAGATTGCAGTTCATTTGATGATTCTTTAAATTGTTCATTGTGATGATTTCTTTAGCTTAAGAATAGTTGGTTATTTCATTGTCCCGAGTCCCGACCTAACTGTGCATTCTATAGGTCCTGTTTGTGAAAGATGGAAGACCAAAACAACAACAGTCTTGCTCTATCCATTGATAGCAATGATCTTGATCCAAAAACAGATCTTAAAAGAAAAGCAAAGTCAAAGGATCTTGGTTGGAAGTATGGGCATTGGCCCGACCTAAAGGATAAAAATACTGTTAAATATAATTTGTGTGATAGATTGATAAAAGGTGATATCAAAAGGTTGATGCAACACTTTTGTGGCGGGTATGAAGATGTTTCAAAGTGTTTTAAGACTACTTTTGAAATAGCAGTTGAGATGTATTCAGCTTTAAATGATAAAAAAAAGGACAATGTGCATCTGACTGCTGATGATGATAATGAGAGTGAACAAGAAGGAGAGCCAACATAATCACATAATATATCTCCGACATTATCTACTGCTAAATCGTCATTTGTCCCAAGTTCTGGGACTATTGCCAAAAAGAGAAAAGTAATTCACTTGTCACAAAAAGGGGCCTTATGGATGCTTATGTGAGGCTTGCTCCTGAAGATGTAGTTGATGATAGACGTGGTAAAGGTGCTGCACAAACTACTATCGAGAGATGTTTTAGATCACCTGAAGAAAAAAAAGAGTTGATAGTTATGTTGTTGATTGGTTCTATGAATGTGGAATTCCATTCAATGCTGCAAAGGCACGAAGTTTTGAAATCATGCTTGAAGCAGTTGGAAAGTATGGGGCTGGTTATAAAGACCCTAGTTATCATGATTTGAGAGTCTCATTATTATCGAATACAAAAGATAAAGTTAAGGAGATGAAGACAAACTATCAAGCGTACTGGAGGAGATATGGTTGCACACTTATGTCAGATGATTGGACAGACATGGGAGTGAGACATTTGATCAATTTCCTAGTTAACTGTCCAGAAGGATCCTATTTTATGGGTTCCGTAGATGCATCCAGTCATATTCAAGATGCCGCAATGTTATTTGAGTTGCTTGATTGTAAGATTAGAGAGATAGGAGCTGAGTGCGTTCAAGTAAATTTTTTGGTTTCACTAATTTTCATATTTCAAGTTAATAGTTTACAAGACTACAACTTTCAATATATACAAAGTTATGTTGTATGTAGGTGGTGACTGACAATGCTTCCAATTACATGGTAGCTGGTAAAATTTTAATGGAGAGAAGACCAACATTATTTTTGACTCCTTGTGCAGCTCATTGCATTGATCGTATGCTAAAGGATATAGACAAGGTACAACAGAACAAAATTGTGATAAGAAAGGCAAGGATGATCACAAATTTCATCTACAAACACACTCGTTTACTTGATGCAATAAGGTCTACTATAGGTGGTGATCTAGTGAGACATTCAGTGACTAGATTTGCAACATCATTACTTACTCTACAAAGTGTGCTTAAGCACGAGAAGCTGAAATTATTTTTTGTGTAGCCTTCGTGGAATGTCGTTAATTTGGCAAAAACTGAAGCCGAAAAACAAGTTGTTGAAATAATACTTTCAACCGTTTTTTATAATGGAGTAAGATATTGCCTAAAAGAAGGAAAGTCACTGATTGTCGTTTTGCGATTAGTAGATGGAGATGAAAGGTCGGCTATGCCTGAAGTATATGTTGCAATGGAAGAAGCTAAACAAAAGATCAAAGAATATTTTGATAACAAAGAAAGATTATTTAAAAAGATTATTGACATTGTTGAAAATAGGTGGACATATCAAATGAAGCAAAAATTGTATAGGGAGGCTTTGTTTCTAAATCCAAGCAAATATTTTAAATATGTGGAAAAACATAATGATGATGCCTGGAAATTTCAAAATGTTTTCAATGATGTTATTGCAAGACTAGTGCCCGATCAAAAATTACAAGACAAGATTGCAGAGCAAGGTACTAACTACAAAACATCTCAAAATAGTTTTGGAAAGCCCATGGCTATTAGGCAACGAACCACCTTAAATCCAAGTAAGTATTGATTAAGTTTTTATTTTTTCTTAAATTATTTATATGTCAAATAATTTATATTTGTCTTAAATGAATAGTGGATTGGTGGAGTGCACATGGATGACCGAATGTTGACCTTACAAGGTAACATTGCGCATACTTGGCTTATGTTGTTCTTCTTCTAGTTGTGAGCGCAACTGGAGTACTTTTGAGTTTGTAAGTATAAAAATATTCAATATAAAAATTAATATTTTTTTATTGACTAATAAATTTGCAATTATCTTGATTCAGATTCACACAAAGAAAAGAAATAGATTTGAGCATGAAAGGCTTAGTGATGCAATGGGAGGTCGACTCGAAAAGGGATTTCTAAATGCAAACCTAATTGCAATGCGGTGTAATGATAGTGCACAGTGGTCCGCTCCAAAATTGCAGCAAATAATAATTTTATTATATGATTATCAGCAGAGGCTCGGCAGACACAATTAATTAAATAGAAAGAGGACAAAATATTAATTTGCAAACAAACGAGGCGCAATAAATTTTAAGCACAAGAAGAATTAGTCCTGCAAATCGCACAACGTATGAACTAATAGCATCATGAAAATAAAATCCATCACAACATGAGTTTTACCAAAATAAACAACAATAACAGGACAAGAACTTTATACCACAATTTGCGCGTGTAGGCGGCGGCGGAAACGACGGTTGGGGGGCGAGCAACCACAGTCGAGATGAGTGGGGGTTGGTGTTGGTAGCAAGAATCAGGATTGTTGGTAGCTTGAATGGACTAGGAGATTGTTGTTAGCAAGATGAGGGGACTGTTTGGAGTAGATCCTGGTGAATATGAGAGTTAACGGCAAGATAGGGGTTGTTTGGGGTATTTCCTGGTAAGGGTGAGAGTTAACAGCAAGGGGTGGGTGAAAGTTTTACAGTAGAAGGGGTGGACGGTGGAGGAAAAGCTTTGGGAGGATAGGTTGATTTGAACTAGGGTAAAAGAGGAAGGAGGAGGCTTCAGGCTGTGGTGGTTTGGGGCGGGATGGAGGCCGACGGGAAGGAGGAAAACAGGGGCAGCGGCTTTGGTAAGCAGCGGGTTGAACCAGGGGAGGGCCGACGGGTGCAGGTTGCGGTGGAGCAAGGAAGAAGGGGGAGGAATGAATGCCGGCGTCGCACCAGCAGGCGGAGGCGGAGGTGGCTTCCGACATCGCACCGGAGAAGGATCCAGGAATCGCTCCTGTCACAGACCGGCGGTTTTTGCTTTCCAAAAACCTCGATGCCCCGAACCGCCGCTGCAGCTGTTTTTTTATAACCCTAAATTTAAACTGCTACATACAAATTGAAATCAAACTACCCGGATCGGACGGTTCACATTGTCTGGACCGATCGGGGTTAAATACATCTTAAAATATAAAGAGTCCTATATGAATCTGACTCGGATCGATCATCCGGACGCAACCACGGACTTGGATCGTCCATTCGGTCAACGGATCACCGCCTCCAGCGGGAATATGCAGATGTCGGTCGTGGTGCGCCGTCAACTCCCCCCTGCTTAAAAGCACTCTATGGTGAGTGCAGGTGGTCACCCTCACTGTGTAGCCGTGAAGAGAGTCTCTCGAACTCCTCTGAAGATATCCATGTAGCATAGTGTAGGGGTCGGCCGCTCCAACAGACAAGATAACGCAGGGTATCTCGTCCGCCCGCGGCGTAGAAGTCGTGACCGACGATCTGAAGCACGTCATCGGTGGAGCAGGTGGTACCAATGTATCTCCGTCTGGCACTGATGTATCTCCATCTGGTGATGATGTATCTCCGTCTGGCAATGATGTCGATGGAACCGTCGGTGGTGCAACTCGGCCTGCATGTCGCGGTGCCGTTGGTGGCAACAAAGAGGTACCGATGGAGGTAAAAGGAGGAGAAGGTCAGGTGGTGGGGTTATGGCAGATGAAGGCTCGGGTAGAGGTGTGGTGAGTGGGTCCACGTACACATGCTCCTCGTAGTAAGGAGTCAAATCATCTACGTTGAATACTCGGCTAATGCTCATACCTTGAGGGATGTCTATCTCATATGCGTTCATACCAATTCGTCGTACAACTATATAGGGGCACGTTTTGTGTGCGCTTAGTTTCTTTGCTGGTCCTTGTGGGACCCTCTCAGATCGAATACGAATTAATACATGTTCTCCTGCCTCAAAGATTTGTTCCTGTCTGTGCTGATCTGCTCGATCCTTATAATAATCATTAATAGTTGCAATTTTCTTAAGGACCAACCCGTGGAGTGCATGCAAATGATAAGTAAATGATTCAACCGACTCACAGACATGGGGTACAACATACTCGACACATTTCCTAAAAGCCTAACAACGACTTGGACAACAATAACATGGGGCAACCTATCAGGAGGTTTATTAGGTGGGCGATAGTAAAATCCGGTGTAACTGTCGTCATCACCCGTAGGGATGTCATGGATGGTGACAAAATAGTGTGTCGCGCGGGTGTAACGTGTACCTTTTAAACGATCAAGCCCGTCAGGTGGCTCACCAGGGGGTGTATACACAAAATCATCACGTGTGAGATGAACGCTAGTGCAGACATACAACCTATCACGAAGGTGTGAGCGGGGAAGCTCATCAAATAAGCATTCCAGTGACGTAACCCCGGGGAGGTTTATAATGATAGCATGGTTCTCCAAGAGGAAGGCACCAATAATAGTAGTGTCAGTGGGAGCAAGTAGAATACCCACAACAAAGTCAATACCAGGCTCATGAATCTCCCAAGGGAGTAGTGTCTCGTCGGGGGGCTTATCTGGATGTCCAACGATAAAGTACTTAATAATGGGATGATCCTCCAGATGAGTATAGCTGATAGAGGTCGTGTCCTCGTAAGTGGGTAAGGTATCCACTACGAAGTCAACACTATGCTCTCGACTCGATATAGTGACATGGGTAGAGTAGGAAGAGCCTCTACTCAAATATGGGTCACTCAGTATAGTGTCGATATACGGACCCCTAACCAAAGGAGGCACTATGTTTAAGTGAGGTGTGAAGGATTGATATACCATCACAGTGTCACTGGGTCGCTCATCCTCACTCACGTGACCACACTCACTAGTCATACGAGTATCGCTCTCCACCTGTATTACTGTATAATGAGATCATGATCAGATTCAACAACAAGATCACAGGGACAACGAGCCTCGTCAAAAGAGGGAGTAGCAAAAGCAAATGTCAGGTCTCTCATATTGATCGGAGCACTGCTAGACGTATCAGTGGCTTAACCTAAATCCCTAGACTCTCTTCCTAGCGTAGATCTTATGCGATCAAATTGAGCATCTAAGAGATCAAAGCGGTCAAGAAGTAATCGCTGAAATTCGGCTTCAGGTAACTTTATTTATGGAACCCGAGGAGGGTCTAAACGATGGTGATCTCTATAGGGTTCTTGAGGACCATCTAGACAGTAGTTCCAAACATTTTCAGGTTGTGCTTGTGGGGGTGCATGGGCCCTACGAGCATGCAGTGGTGATCACGCATATCCAAACTCAGATTCCTCAATTAGAGGAGAGGTGTAACGACGATGACCTGAATGATACTCCACTCTTTCATCATAAAGTCGTGGAGAAGTGTAATGATGATAACGTGAGGACCTATCGACGTGGAGATCGTTTCTAGCACAATGAAATTGCGTCGAGGGGTCGACACGATCTCTAGGAGTGATGTGCGAGGAGCGGTAAGTATCATCGCGATAATATGATGGTTTCTCTAAAGGGGCTCTATGTGGTCAGATACAGGTAGATTCAAGATCCCCAAATAGAGGAGACGAGCGACGACGATAACTGGACATAACTCAACTTTAGTACTCTTACCACTACACAACATGCAATGACCCTAACGTAGCCATCTGATACCAATTTGATGCAGTGGGAGGTCGAATCGAAAAGGGATTTCTAAATGCAAACCTAATTGCAATGCGGTGCAATGATAGTGCACAGTGGTCCGCTCCAAAATTGTAGCAAATAATAATTTAATTATATGATTATCAGCAGAGGCTCGGTAGACCCAATTAATTAAATAAAAGGAGGACAAAATATTAATTTGCAAACAAACGAGGCGCAATAAATTTTAAGCATAAGAAGAATTAGTCCTGCAAAGCGCACAACGTATGAACTAATAGCATCATGAAAATAAAATCCATCACAACATGAGTTTTACCAAAATAAACAACAATAACAGGACAAGAACTTTATATCACAATTTGTGCGTGTAGGTGGCGGCAATGACGGTTAGGGGACGAGCAACCACAGTTGAGACAAGTGGGGGCTGGTGTTGGTAGCAGGAATCGGGACTGTTGGTGGCTTGAATGGACTAGGAGATGGCTGTTAGCAAAATGAGGGGATTGTTTGGAGTAGATCTTGGTGAATATGAGAGTTAACGGCAAGATAGGGGCTGTTTGGGGTATTTCCTGGTAAGGATGAGAGTTAACGGCAAGGGGAGGGTGAAGGTTTGACAGTAGAAGGGGTGGACGGTGGAGGAAAAGCTTTGGGAGGATAGGCTGACATGAACTAGGGTAAAAGAGGAAGGAGGAGGCTTCAGGCTGTGGTGTTTTGGGGCGGGATGGAGGTCGATAGGAAGGAGGAAAACAGGGGAAGCGGCTTTGGTAAGCGGCGGGTTGAACCGGGGGAGGGCCGACAGGTGCAGGTTGCGATGGAGCAGGGAAGAAGGGGAAGGAATGATCGCCGACGTCGCACCGGCGGGCGGAGGTGGCTTCCGGCGTCGCACCGGAGAAGGATCCAGGAATTGCTCCTGTCACAGACCGACAGTGTCTGCTTTCCAAAAACCTCGATGCCCCGAACCACCGTTGCAGCTATTTTTTTATAACCCTAAATTAAAACTGCTACATACAAATTGAAATCAAACTACCCGGATCGGACGGTTCACATTGTCTGGACCGATCGGGGGTTAAATACATCTTAAAATATAAAGAGTCCTATATGAATCTGACTCGGATCGATCATCCGGACGCAACCACGGACTCGGATCGTCCATCCGGTCAACGGATCACCTCCTCCAGTGGGAATACGCGGATGTCGGTCGTGGTGCGCCGTCACTTAGTAGCTTAAACGTCAAGGCGCCCAACACTCGCCTTGGTTCGCCTTGTCGCCGTGACAAGAATGATAATATTCCTATTCCTCCCTTTGAAGTTAAATTTTAAATTTATACATTTTAAATAATTTTAAGTTTGTCGGTTACGTCCTAATGACTAAAAATTACTTGACCTTTTTTATTTAAGGTCTCATCGGGTGATCAACCCGACGAGCCCAACAACTTTAAATAAAAGGAGGTGCGCGGGAAAAAGAAATACATAACATGAAATAATTGAATGCATAATAATAAATGATACATGACGCATGATCATCTCATGCATATTTGATGTGAAGGAGGATGCCTCATTACCTACGGGAACGGAGGATATGTTGACGGCAAATCTGGAATTAGGAGTCGCGGCGCCCGCTGGTTCGTTGTCAGGCGGAAGAGTCGGCGAAGACTGTTAGGGTAGCAACAAAGATCGCTGCCCTTTCCAATTGTTGGAGTCGGTAGCAATCGGAAAGAGCAGGGTGGTCGTCGGAGTGAGGAGAGGGATCTTCGACTGGTGGGGTTGCGGAGGCCAAAGACCTGTCTAGAACGGCGAGGACCTGCGGGAACGAAGGAGTCGTTTGCTACAGATCTGGAATTAGGAGTTGCGGTGCCTGCTGGTTCGTTTTCGGGCGGCAGAGTCGGCGGGGACTGCTAGGGTAGCAGCAGAGATTGACAACGTTGAAGTCGTCGAGGCCTGCAGCGGCAAATGGGTAACTGTACGGGGGGGGGGGGGGGGGGGGGGGGGGGAGCCGGCAATGCAGAGAATTGAATTAGACTGTAAATTTTAAAATAATGTGTTGCAATTTTCGTCTTTCTACATGTGTATATGTACTCTGGTTTGACATGATGTTGTTAGATAGTGTCCATTCTGTATGGTAGAATTAGCTTAGGCTCACCTCGAGTGTTGTGGACACCCTCTCTTGTACATGTATATATTCTATTATTGTTCATGTGAGTAGATGATTCGATTCGATCCTTTTCCTATCATGGTATCAGAGCTCTAGGGTTCTGCACTCGGTCGCTCCTATTAATCGTCTCCTTCCCGCTCGTTGATCGGGTTGCTCCCGCTAGCATCGGCAGTCGCAAATCCCGCTCCTACTAGCATCCGCAGTCGCAGATCCGCGTCCGTCAATCTCCTCTGCTTCGTCTGCGACCTTTATGTCGCAGCTTCCGCTACCATTAGCATCGTCATTGGTAGGCTATCCTTCGCATCCCAGTCGTCGATCTGCGTCCACCGATCTCCTTCCCTCTCTTCTGTCACGCAACCAGCAGTCTGCCAATCATCTCATTTGGCTGTTTATCCTCTGATTCTGCAGTTCGTCTTCCTCTTCTGTTGCCTCCTGCAGTCACCAGACCTCCGCCGCCGCCTCCTGTCGCCGTCAGATCTCCTCTGCTGCCTCATGCAGCCTCCAAGCCTCCTCCGTCGGCCTCCTCTACTGTCTTCTGCAGCTGCCTCCACCGCCCACTACAGTAGCTGGACCTCCTCCTTCCGCCCCCTGCAGCCACGGGACCTCCGCTGCCTTCTACAGCAACCGAACCTCCTCCGCTGGTCTCCTCTGCTGTCACTTGCAGTCAGCAGACCTAGTCGGCCGCCGCCGTCCACTCTCGAGTGCTCTCTTGACCTAGGCGACTTCTCCGCCCTCTATTTGTTCAATGTCGTCATCTCACATCTCCTTTGCTGCTCGGTCTGGCGTTCTTCGCCTTCCGCCTGTCCGTTGCCACTACTGTCATTGTCTTGGTCATATCAAATTTGAGTGTCGCAAGCTTCCTAGGGCTCTGCAGTCTTGTCAACATTGTTCCATTGGTGGTCCTTCAGCTCACTTTTCTGCTCTGACACAGTCACTCTCTGTTTCTGAGATTGCCCAGCAGATTGCCAAACATCTCTCTCACAGTTCACTTCCTCGCTCCTTTGCTTCTGTGCTTTCACAGGATGCTTCTGACGCCTCTACCTCTCAGTCAGCTGCCTCTGCCCCTACAGGTATCTCCCGTTCCGATTTGTTGCTTGACTCTGGAGCCTCCTTTCACATGACTTATGATGCTACCCATCTCTTGTCCTGTCAACCCATCTCTTCTGACCTTCGCATCATGGTAGCAGATGACACTACTTTTCCCATCACCAGTCGTGGCCTCCTTCATACCAACCATATCCATGTTCCGATGTTGTCTACATACTTAGGTTTTCCATGAACCTTATATTCGCCAGCCAACTCACACCCCACAGTTGTCTTATTACTTTTGATGAGTTTATATGTCGTGTGCAGGATCGTCTGATAGGGACAATCCTTGGAGCTGGTCGTTGTCGTAGCGGGTATACATCCTTGATCGTCTCCATCTTTCGTGCACTTCTTAGTCACCAACAGCTTCTACCCTTTATCTACCTTCGGTGGGCTTCTCTCAGTGGCATAATCGTCTTGTTCATCTCAGTAGTTCGTGTCTTGCGTCTCTCATGAGTCATGGCTTACTTGGTCGTGTTTCTGTTGATCGGTCACATTCTTGTACGGGTTGTAAGCTTGGTAAACAACTACAACTCCTTATCCGTCTAGCGAGTCTAGGTCCCAGCGTCCTTTTGATTTAGTTCATTCGGATGTATGTGGTCCCACACCTTTTATATCCAAGGGTGGACATTGGTACTATGTTCTCTTTGTTGATGACTATTCTTATTATTGTTGGGTCTACTTTATGCATTCTCGTTTTGACTTCTTTTAGATTTATATTATCTTTTTTGCTATGGTGTGCACTCAGTTTTTTTCTTCCATATGTATTTTTGATTCTGACTCAGGGTAGTATCTCTCACATGCTTTTCGTGATTTGTTAGCTACCTATGACACTCTCCCTCGACTTGTCTGCCCCGGTGCACCGCCGAAAGGAAGCATCGTCCCATTATAGAGACAGCCCGCACCCTCCTCATATCCTCCCATGTTTCTCCTCATTTTTGGGCTGAGGCTGGTCTCACTGTTGTCTACCTTATTAACCTGCATCCCTCCACTTTCCTTCTGGGCCAGAGTCATTGTGCGGTCATGTACTCACGACCCCCCCCCCCCCCCCCCCCCGTTACACTCATCTTCTTGTTTTTGGCTATCGGTGTTATGTTTTACTCCCTCCACGTAAGTGTATTAAGCTCTCTACTCAGTCTGTTCCCTGTCTTTTTCTTGGATACAGTCCTGAGCATAAGGCCTATCGCTGTTATGATTATGTTGCATGTAGACTTCGTATCTCACGTGATGTCATATTTGACAAGTCCACCCCTTCTTTGTGTCATTTGTCCCCTCGACCTCACACTCATCTGTTACTCCCTCTTATGTGCAGTTTCTCACCCTTCTCATCCCATTGCCCCATGTCTCCTCTCCTCTGGTATGTTCCCCTCCTCTTCCCTTGCGTCTGACCTCTCTAGTCTCACCACCTTCGACCTCTCCTGTCTCACCACTGCATTCCTCCCATTCGCCTCCCACTTCTCCCTCTTATGTGCTCGTTGTCCCCTTCCATACACAACACTCGTCGTCGTCCTCATATTCCCTCGTCTCCAATGCCCCCAGACTTAGTGCCTGCCTCATCCAGTGAGTGTCTGTGGATGATCCTCCTGTGCATCGCAACCTACCTCATGAGAGACGTCCTCCCGACCTCCTTAGCCTTGCTGCACTACCATAGGACCTACCTGCCCTTCCTGCTACTGTCTGTAGTACTCTAGAGTCGATTTCCTACCTTGAGGCTGCCCAGATACCTGAGTGGCAGGTTGATATGTCTGCTGAGTTGGAGGCGCTTGAGCACACTCGTACATGAGACTTTTTTTCTCTTCCACCTAGTGTTGTTCCTATTACTTGCAAGCTATGAAGCACAGATACTTTCTTGAAGGCAGTGTACCCGTATCGGATACATATCCGGTACCGGTACGTACCTGATACTTGACGGATACATCTATATGGACACACTTGGACTTAGCACATCATTTTGCATATTGTGATAGGAGTCTCTTTTTCTAGAGTAAACAAAAGTTGGCTCTATGCTAGGAAGTGTTGGTACGTCCAATTAAGTAGTGTGTCTGTACCAAGTATGTTCCTGGTACTGGTATGTTTTTGTTACAAGTACGTGTATTGAACGTGTTGAAACGACGCAAGTTATTAACAGAACAGCTAACTTGTATCTAGACTAACCGGAGGTTGAAGATGTTGATCTCCAACAATAAAGAAGAAGAAAAAAAAGACTGATGTGTTAACTTAAGTTTAATTTTATCTTTTTTGGTTAAACATATAAGATGTTAAATTTTGTAATATTTATGAATGCTTAATGTTTGAAAACTTCATGTTATTTAGCATTGATTTGTGGACGTGTACTTCAAGTTATGATTTATGTTTGATGTTTCGATGTTTTGAGAACTATTTATTGCACTTGTAATTTATATAAATTATATTTATTATAACGTATCATGTCGTACCCGTATCCTTGTTTTTTAAATTTTGGCGTACTGTCGTACTGTATACGTATCGTACCCGGTACCCGTACCCGTACTGGTGCTTCCTAGCTTGCAAGTGAGTCTTTAAGGTCAAGACTCGCTCTGATGGTTCTGTGAAGAGGTATAAGGCTCGACTAGTTGCTCGTGGTTTTTAGCAGGAGCAGGGGAGAGAATATGATGAGACCTTTTGTCCCAGCCGCACACATGACCATAACTCGTACTCTTATTGCAGTTGTTGTTGTTCGTCACTGGTCTCTGTTCCAGCTCGACGTAAAGAATGTCTTTCTTCACGACGATCTTCAGCAGGAGGTATTCATGCTCCCTCCTCCCGGTATCTCATCTCCTCCAGGCTTTGTCTTACGCTTGAGGCGAGCTCTTTACTGGCTCAAGCAGGCTCCCTGCGCGTGGTTTGGGCAGTTCAACTCAGTCAATACAGCCGTCGGTTTTCCGCCAAGCCCACGTGATACTGCCCTGTTTGTGCACTCCTCTCGTGGTCAAACACATTTGTTACTTATTTGGATGATATGATCATTACCGGTGATGATCCTTCTCATATGGCATTCGTCAAACATCACCTTCAACAACAGTTTTTGATGACTGATCTTGGGCAGCTTAGCTACTTCTTGAGTCTTGAGGTCACCTCTACAGACCGTGGTTTTTAACTCTCTCAGCGGCATTACACGTCAGATCTCTTAGCTTTGAATGCTCTCTCTGACTCTCGCACCGTGGACACCCCTATAGAGCTTCACCTTCAGTTACTTCCAGATGATGTGGTTCCACTCTCTGATCTGACTCGCTATCGTCACCTAGTTGGGAATCTCGTCTACCTTACTAGTACTCGGCCTGACATTGTCCAAGTTGTTCATGTATTGAGCCAGTTTTTTAGTGCGCCCACTTCTGTGCATTACGGTGACCTGTTGCGGCTCCTGCGCTATCTTCAGGCGACGACTTCTCATGGTCTCTTCTCCTCCAGCGGTAGTTATCTACAACTTTGTACTTACTCGAATGCTATTTGGGCTAATCATCATGTTTACTGTCGCTCTGTCACTGGTTTATGTCTGTTCTTGGGTTCTTCACTTATTGCATGGAAGTCCTAGAAACAGACTGATGTTTCTCGTTCCAGCACTGAGACTGAGCTTCGGGCCATGGCTACCACCGCTGAGGATATTATTTGGCTTTGTTGGCTTCTTAAGCACCTTGGTGTCTGTTCTCCAGATTCCACTTCACTCTACTGTGATAACACCGGTGCCATTAGATTACTCTAAACCCGGTGAAGCACTCACTCTCCTAGCATATCGAGGTGGATGTTTTCTTCCTACGTGAGCACTATGGTCGACGCACTCTTGCTCCTTCCTTTGTTCCTTCCGAGCAGCAGATTGCAGATTTGATGACTAAGCTGCAAACGAGGATCTAACATGTCTATCTATTGTCCAAACTCTCGCTGTATGATCCCCCGTGAGTTTGACGGGGATGTTAGATATAGTGTACATTCTATATGGTAGAGTTAGCTTAGGCTCACCTCGGGTGTTGTGAGCACCCTCTCTTGTACATGTGTATATACTACTATTATTCATGTGAATAGATGATTCGATCCTTGTCCTATTAGATGTAATATATGCTTAAATGAATGTAGAAGTTATATTATGCTATCTCCTAGTACTTGTTTGAATTGTTATGGAATTACTATATTATACTGTTATGAAAAACTGTCAAAATAATAGAATTAAATTGTGGCAGTCTTTGGGCAATTACGCAAAAGATGAAAGTCTCTAGTATAGTGAAGTAGGAGTTCATATGTGCTTCATAGTAAACCTGCCTCAAGGAAAAAAAGGATTCTGAGTCTAATTGCAGCGTGGATTCAACATACTCTCTTGAGGGATCAGAATTTGAATATGAGTCTGAGTCTTCCGGTAGTAACCTCGATAGCAACCGTGAGAGAAAAAGAAAGAAATGAAATGAAAATTCGAGGAAAAGAATAGACTGTGAGAACATCCACCGCTTTTGCATATTCTTCTAGGAAGATAGTTTTTCTTTGATTTTTTTTGAGAGCATCACACGAATGTCTTTTGCAATCATATTGACCTTGTCATAGATGTAAAGAATTGTCATATTATGAATATGTAAATTTCATACTCGTTACCTTTTATACTCGCACTCCCATATCTTTCATAAATGATGTTTGTGTTTTTTTTACTTTACTTGTTATGATGTCTTCTGATAATGTTGTCACTGAGGATAGACATGTGATTGCAAGTGTGTATTTGCGGAGTGCTTATGAACGTGTCTTTCTTTCCTACCTTGTATATGCGAACATTTGTTTATTTGATCATAGTTCTCGCTGAAAAGGTGTATATTAAAAGAACTTGGTTAGTTTTTCATTATTGTGGCATAAAGTTGTAAAATATAATCATGAACACTTGGAGATAGGAATTGGGAACATCTCGCGATAAGTGCGACAAAAATATGAGCGTAGAGCTTGTCCTCAGAAAACCGTCTCTATGTATTGGCGAGTGCTATATTGATGCGAGGCAGCGCTAGTATTTCATCTATATTAGATTAACATAACATGTATGCACATCCCGGACAATTCCAACTAGCGTAATGGTTGGACGATTTTACAACAATCGAAGTTAGGGTACAACAACAACACTCAAGCCTTTAGCCCACTATATTGGGGTCGGCTATATGGATCCTTTGTCACCATTGTGCCCTATCTTTTCTCATACTCTCACTAATGCCTAAGTACATGATGTCTTTCCTTATAGTTTCATTCCAAGTCTTTATTGGTCTACCCCTCCCTTGTTTAACATGCCAGGTGACTAGACTCTCACAACGCCTAATAGGTGCCTCTAATGGTCTCCTTTGTACGTGTCCAAACCATCTTAGTCGAGCTTCTCGCATCTTCTCTGCAATTGGTGATACTCCTATCTTGTCCTTTTACATTCATTTCTAATTTTATCCAGGCTCGTGTGTCCACACATCCACCTAAGCATTCTCATCTCCGCAACTCTCATTTTTTTCTCATGTACACAATCCACTGCCCAACACTCAGAACCTTGGAGCATCACAGGTCTAATTGCAATACGGTAAAACTTGTCCTTATGTTTTAATGGTACTTTATGATCACATAAGATCCCCGACGCGCCTCTCCACTTCAACCAACCCGCTTGGATTCAACAATCGAAGTTAGGGTAGCACAAATATTGACAAGAGGCATCCACCTATCCTAAAGATCATCGCATGATTAGATTAGGCAAGCCACTTATAAATTCGCGTATAGTTGTAGCGAGATGTAATTATGTTCAGAATTGTGACCCATCAATCTCATATCAGGGGATTCAAGTAGGTGCCAGCTAGAGTTAAAAATGTTAATCAAGAAATCATAGAAGTTTTTAAACAAGAGTAACATTTCATTTAGTTGTATCCTCACAATGAATAATGTCAGAGCAAAACAAATAATATTTCAAGGTAGGGCTTGCATATGTTCTTTAGGAGAACTTGCATGGACTCTTGTTTTGAAAACGATTGAAACTTATTCTTAGCTTTACATGTGACTTACATGTTTGTAATTAGTCACTGTTTTAAATGTCCTCTGACATGTCATTGTAGGGTAAAATGACATTCTTTCATTAAAATTAGATTATCGACTGACAAAACTTTTGAATGTATCGTCCTCTATTTTATTTTATGTTATGTTAGCAAACTAGTAATATGTATCTAAATCAAATATATGTTTTATATTATGTAGGATTAAATCAAAAAATTATTATTTCGTTCTTTTTTGTGTGTTATCAAATTTGTATAATTATTTCACACTATAGTTTTTATTTCATCTTACAAATAATGTGAAAAAGTTAAAAATAATTTATTTGTTGATTAGCTTTTTTATTTTAACTTATATTTATAAGCTTGGAATAACATAATAAATGAAAGTTATTTAGCATTTAAATCTTTTTTAGTTGCTATAAAACTTAGTACTATCAAAATAAAGTTATTATATAATTTTAAATATTTTTACAATGCACTGATTTATACTTGTTAAAAATATTTTATTTTGAATATTCTTCATTTTATTTTGGGATATACATGACTCATTATTTGTTTATTTATTTTATTAAATAAATTTCTTTTTAAAACATATAATTATACTTAATATGCATAAAAGAAATATTTTTTTCTTTATAAGATATGAAATTTGATATTTTAAAATTTCTCTGACATGTCTCCGACTTTCGACATCTGACATTTAAAAACTCAATTTGATATTGTCATCGACATCCGATATTTACTTCAGATCATCGTCACTCCAAGTGTTTTCTATATCATCGTCATTATGGGTTCTGATTCGATAACTCCTGTATTTCAAAGCTTCTTTAATGATGAGCGGTTAGGTCATTCTTCATACCATGTCTGCCTTCTTCATTAGAAGATCCTCAATGACGAATTGGTTCACCCTGACATTCTTATCGAAATATTTGGCCATCTGTCGCTTCACCTCTTCATGTAAGGTAATAACGATGTATCTTAACTCTTCAATTTGGTCCAAACTAAATTGTTGTTCCTCTTAGGGTTCTAGCCTCCATTCCTCTCTTTCCTCTTTAACCATGATGACTCTCAGACTCATTAATTCAAATTTTATTCAGATGAGGGACTCAGATCCATGAGATAATTAGAATGAAGTTTCTTCTGTGGTTGTAGTAGGAGGGCCTAAAGCACGGAAGAAAGTTGCTCAACTCAGTCTCCACTGACATTTTTTATTTTTCTCTTTAATCAATTCAGCATGAGTTAATTTGATTGCTTCGATCTGACTATTACTCCAGTATGATGGAAAAATGAATAGTGAGGCTCAATTCCTACTTGTTCCGAAAAGCTTTCAAGCTCTTCATTGCCAAACTTTGGACTGTTATTAGTTATAAATGTATGAGGTATGCCATACCAACAAATGTTCTCATTTCAAATAAAGTTCTTGACAAATCGACTTGTTGTCTTGGTAAGAGCCTTGACCTCGATCCCCTTACAAACATGTTTGATCCTTATCAAGATGTAACGACACTTTCCCACTCACCAATCGAAACAGACCTAAGTGATCCATTCCCCAAATAACGAACAACCATGAGGTGGTAATCGAAAGGAGTTGTTTAGATGGTTTTAACTAGAAAGGAGCAAACCTCTGACATTAAGGACATTTCCTAGCGTGTTGGTCTATATCTTTGCAAATGTTTTGCTAAAAATATCCTTGCCTGAAAATTCTTTTTTCTATGGTTCATGCTCCTGAATGGCTCTCGTATTCCCCCGAATGAATCTCTCGGAGAATGATATGAATCTCTTCCTCATATACGTGTCTTGGGAGAGGTGTTAATAGTGATCTTCGATACAGAATTTCTCAGAGGAGAAAATACTACACAACTTTGAGCCTAATTCTTCTTTTATCTATAATACTTGGAAGACACTCTCCTGTAGATAAGATATGATTGGGCGGATCAATCCAAGAGGGATGATGATTAATCTCCATAATCTCTCCTTCTTCAATTGTTTGATGAAAAAGATGTTTTTGTTCCACCTGAAGAAAGTCTGAACTTTGCTATTCCATCGGCTTTAGTGTTTTCAATATGAAGGATATGCTGAATGTTGAACATTTCAAAAGATTTTGATTTCTCCTTGAGCTTTAGCCGTATACTGCTTGAGAATGAGATCTCTTGTTTTGTTTTCACCTTTCACATGTTATTCCATGTCATGGATTTAAGAGAATTACTACCACTCCGGATGAATTTCTGCCAGATGAATTTCTGTCAGAAGCTTATTCGATGAATAATTTCAATGAGAGTGGCACCACCGCCTCTCGCTTAGTTGTGATTTTTATAGTAAAATCGTCCAGGAAATCAACTAATGCCTGAGCTTTAATTGATGTTCGCTGAAGATAAGAGATATTAAACTCTCTAAGCTTAATTGCTTATTTTATTAATCTATATAGAATTTAGTTTTTCATGAACGTACTAAACATATCGAAGTCAATTGTCATTTCATCAGGGAAAAGTTCAACTTCGCAAACTTGATTTGCGACATATACTTGATGCCAAGCAAATCTCTGATATCCTCACCCATTTCATACCGCGCCCCTATACAGACAATGTGTTTCCAAGCTTGGCGCCTACAATCCATATACTCCAGCTTATGGGGGGAGTGTAAAAGAACTATAAATAAGCCCAATGTAATGGCCCACTTTCTTGGCCCAATAGAGATTCTTTTCATGTATAGATTAGTCTCATATCTTGGTTTGTAGTTAAGATGTCACTCCTCCCTCATATATATATATATACACACACACACACACAAACACACAAATACTTGTATTTATGGTTCTTATATTAAGTAATAAAAATTATTATGTTTTGTACTCCACTTTCTCTATAGCTAAGATGTTGATTTAATGGTGGCGCTTTTACGATACTTTGGTGGTACCACTTTGGTTCTCATCTCTTAAGAACACAAAAACACAATGAGCCTACCACTCAGCGCCATACTGAAAACCTAAACCAAGGTATCAACCTCAAAAGGTGAAGTATGGTTGGCACCGACCAGCTAGATCAGTAATGCCTTACCTCTTAGCTATCCCTGGTCATGTCAAAGACCTTTGAACCATGATTACACATGTTTCATGCATATAGTCTGTTTATTATACCTGATATGGGAGTTCCTCTTCCAATAAACACTTGGCAGGATTTCCCTCATCAAATTGGACTACCTGACATTTGGAGTCTGGCTGCGTATCTTAAAAACCACAAGCTTTTCTGGGCTTTCCCATCCAAAACCCCCAAAACCATCATATTTCTTAGATACACTTCTACGAATCAAGCCAAAACTCATTCATCAGTTGATTACCAAGTCATACCTTTGAGCCCTTATTGGTGATATTTATAAGTCAGAACTGCAAATGGTCATATTGCGCACCTCTCTACTTTTCAATCAAGCTTGTATTGCAAGTCTTTTGCCAATATGTAAGTTGATGTCAACCTCAAAATGCATCTTTTCAACTATTTTTTCTCTCTAGTTTTCTTGGCAGTGCGCTGATAGGAAGTCTCGGCGTCAGATCTAAATAAACTGTGATCCAACCGGGAAAATTTTGTTATAGGATTAGATCAAAGACTATTTTCCGGAGACAACAATATCTAGATAGACGCAGTTATTATATGCAAGGGAATAACTTATTCCTGTCTCGTGAATTTTTAGTTCTGTTTGTACTCTGCTCATGAAGTTTATTTTTCTATCCTTAGATCTCAAGATAAAAGAAGTGACTGTTGTAGAGAGCTATCTCATGCATAATCAAATATTGCAAAAGATGGCTGTGAACAAGTGCCATGGATGCATTAAGTTGAAAGAGCACCTTCTGTTGCTGAGGGACCAAAATAGACACAGGGATGAAGTCAATTCATTGAAGTTCCAAATGTCAGATGAAGCATTGCAGCAGATGCCCGATTTTCAGGGTCGAGTATGTTCTTTTATGATGTGTATTGGTTGATATTATTTTATGTTGTACCAATCCACAATTGAATTCAACAGAATCAGCCTTTGTGTAAACCACAATTCATAATGACCCCTAGATAATCAATTTCCTGATTTACAAGAATCAGTTTGATTCGGATGTTTATTGTATAGTACCTTTTGTCAGACTTAGAGTTTACTTCATTGCTATCTTGTAGCGAATGCTATTGTAGATCAAGGCTTACGTGACCAGTACAATTTACTGATACATTACTCTTCTTCCTTGCAGATTGATGTATTGAAGGAAATCATGTGCATTGATTCTGAACTGGTTGTGCAGATCAAAGGGCGAGTGGCTTGTGCGATGAACTCTGGGGAAGAATTGATATGCACAGAGTGCTTATTTGAGAATCAACTGGATGACCTGGAACCTGAAGAAGCAGTGGCAATTATGTCTGCATTTGTTTTCCAGCAACAGAACACTTCTGAGCCATCTCTCCCTTTTAAACTAGCCCAAGCTAAAAAAAGGTGATATTTAATTATCTATATATTTTTTTATTTAGGAGGTGTCTATAAAGTCAGCTAGTGATTTTGGTCTTTTGAAAAAAAAAATCTTGATGAACTGTTGATGCAGTGGTAGGTCGATGAACTCGGGAGGACTCTCTAAATGCAATCCTAAATACGATGAAGTGTAAAGCAAGTGCATAAGTGGTCCGCTACGAAAATTGTAACAAATAATTAATTACTTAAAATTATCAGCAGGGCACGTGCAGTCACAACAAATGATTAAAAGAGAACCAACTATTAATTTAGCGAACGAAAGAGGCGCAAATATTTTAAGCGATCACAGAATAAGTCCCGCAAATTTTACGACAAACGAACTAATAGCATAACAAGATAACAATCCAGCATAGTACAAGTTTTACCAAAATAAACAACTAAAAGAAATGACTTTTACCACACTTCACACATATAAAGGAAGGAGGTCGGAGGTGCAGATCGGGACAGGTGGTGGGTGGTCTGGATGGACTTATAGGGGTTGTTAGTGGTGGATGGAGGCAGGGGAGGCAGTTACAGGAATAAAGGTTTAAGTGTGGAGGAAGGGAGGGGTTATGATTTGTTGGAAGCCTATGGATTCGGCTACAGGAAGAGGGGTGGGGGCTTTTAGTTTGCTGGATGGTTTGGAAAGGTGATGTAAAGGAGGTGGGTGCTGGTGGGGTGGGGGGGTAGGGAAGAGGAAAGCAGTAGAGTTGCGGGGGGTTTTGTAGGCTTACTGTGGTCGGATGGGGAAGAGGGAGGGGGAGGTGGAAATGGTGTTGTTGGACGGGGTTCCACGGGATGGGTTAGGTCGCCGGAAATGGGGAAGTTAAAGAGGAGGGAGAAGGAGAATTAGTGGCGTAGGAGTAAGGGGAGATGAAGGTGGTGGTGGAGGGGCTTACCGGAGGGGAAGATGGATGAGAAGCTTGTCGGCGTCGCACCTTAAGGAGGTGAGTGGAGCGGCGTTGCACCGATCCAAGACCGACGGTTCCAGAAATGTTCCAAAAAATCCTTCGATGCCTCTTCCCCCAAACCGCCGGGTTATATAACCCTAAATGAAAACCGCCCCTCAACTGTACAGTACAACTAGAAATAAAACCACCCTGATCGGATGACTAGGATTGTTTGAGCCGATCGGGGGTTAAATACATCTCAGAATAAAAAACATAAAATACGAAAGTGACTAGAAACGATCATCCGGACGCGACCACGGACTCCGATCACCCGTCCAGGCAACGGATCATTGCCTCCTGCGGGAATATATGTGCATCGGTCGTGGCGCTCCGTCAACTCCCCCCGTCTTAAAGACACTCAACTCTGGCGAGTCTCTGAAGCTCCTCCAAAAAAATCTAAGTGGCATCGTGCAGGGGTCGGCCGCTCCAACGGACAAGATAGCAAAAACGTGAATTAATATCTATTCTCCTGCCTCAAAGATTTGTTCCCGCCTGTGTTGATCTGTTTGATCCTTATAATAATCGTTACTAGCTGTAATCTTCTTACGGACCGTATCGTGTAGGGCGTGCACATGCTGAATGAAAGACTCGGCTGACTCACTAGGTCTGGACCCTCGGGGAATATTCACCAAATCAACTGGTTTCCTAGACTCATACCCTAATATGATATGAAATGGACTCAAGCCCGTTGTCCTCTTAACTGAGCTATTGTATGCAAATTCGGCTATGGGAAGGACAGAATCCCAGGTCGCCGGACTATCTCCAACTAGGCAACGAAGGAGAGTTCCAAGACTACGGTTAACCACTTCAGTTTATTCATTTGTCTGCGAGTGGTAGGCGGAGGAAAACTTCAGGGACGTACCCGTCTTTTTCCATAATGTCTTCCAGAAATAGCTCATGAATTGTACGTCGTGGTCAGAGACTATGGAGGTGGGGAGATCATGGTACTTAAATACTTCTTTAAAGAATAATTCTGCTACGTGGGAGGCGTCAGTAGTCTTTCGGCAAGGAATGCAATGCGGCATCTTGGAGAAACGATCAACTACAACAAATATCAAATCGAGCTTCCTCAGAGTGCGACGGAGCCCGAGAATAAAATCCATACTAATATCAGACCAGGGCCTTTCATGGACGAGAAGTGTAGTGCATAGCCCCGTGGGTTGGCGAGACCCATTTGCCGTTTGGCAAACTCTAGAATGCCTCACCGCTCTGGTGATGTCTTTCTTTAGGCCAGGCCAGAAGAAACGATCTTCAACCAACGCAATCGTCTTATCTCTACCAAAGTGCCCCGCAGCACCGTCTGCGTGTAACACCCAGATAAGGAGATCTCGGAGGGATGATTGAGGAATGCAGAGACAAGAGCCCATAAATAAATACCCATCAGATATCGAATAACCCACCCGAAGGTCGAGCGAGTCCTTTGAAAGCGCGGAATAAATATCCCCATAATCAGGGCACTCTGGGTAAGCGTGAACTAGCTGCTCAAACCCCACTACTCGGGTGCCCATGGTGTAGAGGATGCTAACTCGGCGACTCAATGCGTCTGCCGGTTTGTTCTCAACACCTGCTCGGTGCTTAAGAACATAGTGGAACTCCTGCATATACTCCACCCATTTGGCGTGACGGTGACCCAATTTCTTTTGAGAATCGAGATATCTCAGGGTTTGATTGTCAGAATATAAAATGAACTCCTTGTGCAAAAGATAATGTCACCAGTATCTCAGTGTCTGCATAATGACATAGAACTCCTGATCATAGTTTGAATATTTCTGTCGATCTTGTTTCTGGATCGCTCTCTCCATCGGTCTCCAATGGAGGTACGTTGATTGTTGATGAAGAAACTTTTTCTCCTTTATTGTCTAATGTATTTCCAAGGTTCCCCAGGACCACCTTTTTGCATGACAGGATACTCCAAGATGTAGTGCTCTCCTCTCCAAGTGGTGATGTTTGCCGCTACTTGATTCGATGGCGTGATCGTCCGGCCTCCGACGACTCTTGGCTTCTTGAATCGGTGGTGGCTCTTTTCGATGATGCTCTCATGCGCCGGTACTTTCAGGCCAACTCATCGATGATGAGTACTTTTGAGCGGGGGAGGATTGATGGCAGCGATGCTGATGCGGCCGTTGATCCCCGTCATAGAGAGTTCGTGGATTCGGACGATCGTTGCCGCAAGCTCGAAGATGAAATTCTACCACGACGTTTCTTCGCCAACGCCGCCGCCGCGACATGTTTTGCTCGACGTCCACCGCCGCCATTAAATAAAATATATAATTACTAAATAATCATATATTTTATATTCTATCAATTATTATTTTAGCAATTATTATTTTTAGTTTTTATTTCATTTCATGTATGATGGGTGCCTATAACCATCAAGAGTGTTTAATTTCATGCATTTAATTTTTGTATTGTTTTTATTTTATGATGGGTGCATATAACCATCATAGTTTCATTTTGAATTTTGAATGGAGGAGATGAAGTGGTGTAGACTATATATAGTCATGGTTATGAAGGGTTTGAGAGAAGAATGAAAAATTGAAACATTGAATTCAAATTTTGAATTTCCCCCTTACTTCTCTTTTCCCCTTAGGCAAAATTCGGCCCCCCTCTTTCTCCTCCCCTCTCTTTGGCCGCCGGCCACCTTTCCTTCCTCTCTCTCTCTATTCGGCCTCCTCTCCACATCCTCCTCCCTCACCTTTCCTCTCTAAAAAAACCCGACCCCTTCCCCTACAAAATCCGACCACCCTCTTCCCTACCAAAACTGACCAACCTCTCTCCTTTGGGGTGAAATTCGGCCAAGGCAAAGATCCCCCCTTGTGGATTTCAACTCCGGCGTGAAGCGACGAAGGCGGACGAGTTTTCTCTCCATCCGGCGTGACTCCGGCAGAGCCGTTGAAGGACGATCCAGAAAATAGTGAATTGGAATCATCCATTCTGATTGGGTAACGAAACCTTGCTACTTGTGTGTTTTCCCCTCTACATTAATTTTTGTGGTGGAATACTTTGTCGTTGAATCTTGATAGCATTAATTTTATCGTGGTTTCTTCGATTGATTTTGTTGTTCATCGTTATTTTATTTAAGTTCGAGAAGTTTGGCGACCCTTCGTTTTCTTTTTGTTGGGAAAGATCTACCGTTTCGGAATCGCAAATTTTGGTAGTTCTCTTTTGGTACAACCATCGCTCGATTGGACCGGGTGGGTCCTTTTAGCCGGAAAGAATATTGGCCTATAGCCTTTATTCCATCCTAATCGGTTTGGTTACCCGTACATTAGCATCTAATTGATATAATTGTAGTACGTGTGTGCCGCGTTGGAGTTTTGTGCGAGTGTAGAATTTGACCGTAGAGAGGCAATCGTGTTTAGTCCATTGATTTTACGGTGTCAACGTGTGAGCCTGCATCACTTCCTGACTAAGGATTGCGCCGATACCAACTCCTGACGCATCACAAGGGACCTCAAAGGGCTTGGAGAAATCTGGTAAGCGTAAAATAGGAGTTGTAGACAGTTTCTCCTTGCTCTCCTCAAAAGCTCGAGTGACAGCTTTCGTCCACAGGAAATCACCCTTACGGAGGCAGCTCGTAATGGGGCCATGACCGAACTGAAGGCACGGACAAACCTCCTATAAAAGGTGGCAAATCCATGAAAACTGTGAGCCTCGTGGATGTTTGTCGGAGTGTGCCGCTCTCGGATCGCCCTGACTTTGTCAGGATTGACGGAAATACCAGACGCTGATACAACATAACCCAAAAAATGAACGGATGTGGGTAGGAACGAGCATTTCTTTAAGTTGATGTATCGATATTCCTTTCGGAGGAGCTCGAACACCAGGAGAATGTGGCGTAAATGCTCGGTGCGACCCTGGCTGTATATCAATATATCATCAAAATATACGACTAGGAATTTGCTCATATAGGGTCGTAAGACCCGTGTCATCATCCTCATAAACGTACTGGGTGCGTTCGATAACCCAAGCGACATCACCATCTACTCGTACAAGCCGTCCTTTGTCTTGAAGGTTGTCTTCCACTCATCCCCCTCTCTAACTCTAATCTAGTGATACCCACTGCGAAGGTCGATCTTCGAAAAGATCTGGGCATCAGTCATCGAATCCAGGAGGTCATCGAGGCGGGTAATCAGAAAACCATACTTCACTGTGATCTTATTTATGGCACGGCTATCAATGCACATGTGCCAGCTATCGGCCTTCTTCGGAGTTAGAAGGGTTGGCACGACACACGGACTCAGACTCTCTCGTATAAACCATTTTCGCAAAAGATCATCAACTTGCCGCTTTAGCTCGGCATGCTCAGTTGGGTTTAAACGATAGTGTGGCAGATTGGGCAAAGATGCCCTGGGGATCAGATCAATCACATGCTTGATGTCCCTCAGTGGGGGAAGCTCATCAGGGAGCTCCTCGGGCATAATGTCTATTAAGTCATCCATCAACTGCCGAACATCTGGATCAGCAATCTCGGCCTCGCTAGGGGTCTCGGCCGCCAACGTGGCCGCTACAATACACATGATCCCAGTCTCTAGGCTCTCTCTCAGGAAGTCACCCCTTCTCAAGATATACAGGGGTCTCGACAATCCCGCGCTAACTGACGAGTCAACCTTACCCTTAGGAGGATCCCTGGGCTAAGTCAGGGTAAGAGTAATCTTTCGACCCTTGTCGAAGAATACACACGTGTCGGAACGGCCATAACACGTGGCGTCACGATCGTAAATCCAGGGTCTCCCTAGAAGAACGTGAGCGACATCTTTAGGAATAACGTCGCACCAAACCTGGTCCTCAGTAGACGCTAATTGGATCGGCACCAAACACTGCTGTGTAATTTGAATGGTGGACTTGTCCACCCATAGGGCACGATACGGATGAGGATGGGGCTCAGCAGTAAGCTGCATCCTCTCCAACCTTTTCCTATCAATAATATTTACGCAGCTACCACTGTCGATGACGAGCTTGCAGGGTCCTCCTGCGCTCGGGAAATAACTGAAAAAGATAGTGGTGCGGCGCCAATCCTCCTTAGCATGTGGGGTGTGGATGATGCGATGGAGGACTCCTACTTCCAGCGATCTCTCAGCATTGCTCTCTCATCCATCCTCAACAATAGTAGTAACCTCCTCAGTGGCGACGTCCTCAGCCTCAGTGCTGGGCTCGTCTAAATCGTCAATCAGCAAGTTTCTGTTAGGGCTTTGTGATGCAAAATTCCCTCTGCCGGAACAACGATAACATTGGACGCCCCCAAGTTTGGGGCCTCCAGGAACAATAGCTTTCCCCATCGCGTCTGTGGGAGTGCGAGGGGTGGCAGAAGTCGTGGTAGGGACGAGCTTCCTAAATGTGGTAGCTTCGGGTCTAGTGGAAGCCTGTCTCGGGCCGGTTGAGCGCAAATACTGCTCGTATTCTAGGGCAAGCTGAAAGGCATGCTTAACCAACTCCATCCTATGGGGAATTAGTTCCCTTCGGATGTCTGATCTAAGGCCCGCACGAAAGCGCGAGGCAGTGTCAATGGGCTCCTCCATAATGTCGCTACGAACTACGAGTTCGTCAAATCGATACATGTAATCAACAACAGAAAGAGTGCCCTGTCGTAGCGCATACAACTGATCTAAAAGCTGATCTCTATAGGAAGCAGGAAGATACTTATCCTGTAAGCGCTGCTTCATCTCATCCCATCGGGTAATGGGGTACTAGCCATCACGCCCCAAAGATCTCTCCAGACTCGACCAATATTTCTTTGCTTAGCCAAGTAGTTTCATCTTCGCGAACCGTACTCACCTCTCATCGCTCATCTCGAACCATTCAAAGTAGTGGTCCGTGTCCATGAGCCAATCACCGAACGCATTTGGGTCCAGGTGACCATCGAAGGTGGGAGCATCAATACAGATCAGTCGGATGATGTCATCCTCCTCTGGAGTCATCCCACGACGGGGCTCACGGAAGTCACTGTAATCATAATCATCGTCATATTCATATCGGGATCTATCTCTACGACGAGGTAATGGAGGACAGGGTTCATCCAAAGGACGATCTCTTCGAAACTCGTAACCACGACGATAATTCGCTCTTGGTGGGAGTAGATCTCAGCGAGGGCCGTCTCTACCACGTCTCCCGGGAGGAGGTGTGGCATCTCGAAGATCCTCGAGAGGCTCCTCATTAGGTGGAGGGTTCGTTCTATCTCTAGTTGTCTCTAACTGGTCTACTCTCGTGCTAACCCTCGCAATATCACCTCTAAGTGTGTCTAATTGGACACCCATTCGATCAAATCGATCGAGGACAAGACTTTGGAATTCCGCGGGCGTCATGTCCGTCCGAGAGCTAGCAGTCCTATCGTCGGCGTGATTGTGACTCGACATGGACTGACGACAATCCCTACCACTACATAACATGAAATGACCCTAACCTATGCTCTGATACCAATTTGATGCAGTGGTAGGTCGATGAACTCGGAAGGACTCTCTAAATGCAATCCTAAATACGATAAAGTGTAAAGCAAGTGCACAGGTGGTCCGCTACGAAAATTACAACAAATAATTAATTACTTAAAATTATCAGCAGGGCACGTGCAGTCACCACAAATGATTAAAAGAGAACAAATTATTAATTTAGCGAACGGAAGAGGCGCCAATATTTTAAGCGATCACAGAATAAGCCCCGCAAATTTTACGACAAACGAACTAATAGCATAACAAGATAACAATCCAGCATAGTACAAGTTTTACCAAAATAAACAACTAAAAGAAATGACTTTTACCACACTTCACACATATAACGGCGGCGGTGGCGGTTGGCAGCGGGCACCTAAGGTCGCAGCAAGCGCGGAAGACATCGGAGGTGCAGATCGGGACAGGTGGTGGTCTGGATGGACTTGTAGGGGGTGCTTTCCCGGCCAACGATTCAAGACTAGGAATGAGATAAGGGCCTACCTTTCCGAGCCGAGTATCCCGATGTTTTGGGAAGCACGGATAGAAAAGAATGAATGGGGTTGCTCTTGTTCTTGTCTGTTGAGGTTAGGAAGCTAGGTCTATCTAATTGGTAGTCGTAGAGCGGGCAAGGGTACTTTCTGGAGCAAGCTACCTGAGGGAAGTAGCTCCTGTATCTTTCTATCAAGATAGAATGCATTAGAAGGAATTAGATCCTTGGCGTGATCTAGTGGGGGTTGGTTTGTGGGCTCCCCCCCAGGAAGTATAGAATTTCTTGAACATTGAAGATGCCTCTATGGAGGACAAGCAATTGGACGAGAATAAGTCGGAGGAGACTCCCCCAAAGGCATCGTTCAAGGACAAGTTGCTGGGTAAGTTTGCACCGAAGGGTTTTTATGAAGAAGATGAGTTTGGCCCCATTGTGAAGAATGAGGGATTTCTTTCGGTGACTACCAAGCACTCTTGACCATGTTTGACTACCTCGGAGAAACTTCGAGAGTGCCTGAATAGGAAGTGGAAGAACTGTCTAATAGTGAAATTCTTAGGTCGTTCCATTGGTCTGAAGACTCTCACCGAAAAAGTCAAGAAACTATGGATGCCCAGGGAAGAAATTGAATTGATTTATCTGAGTGAAGGCTCTTTTTGAGTCCGTTTTTATGACACGAGTGATCTGGAGTTCGCTCTAGAGGAAGGCCCCTGGGTAATCTTTGGCCATTACCTCACGATACGAAGGTGGCGGCTTTTGATCCGACGAATGCTTCCATTGATTTCACTGCGGTGTGGGTTCGGTTTCCGGGTTTGTCTGTGAGAGA
The DNA here is from genome assembly GCA_039513925.1 of Platanthera zijinensis. Classification (NCBI taxonomy): domain Eukaryota; kingdom Viridiplantae; phylum Streptophyta; class Magnoliopsida; order Asparagales; family Orchidaceae; genus Platanthera; species Platanthera zijinensis. Next base: position 220,047,412 of record CM077080.1, on the reverse strand, counting down.
TTATGATGATAGGGTCTTGCTTGCCATGGGAAAGACGCTGGGTAAGGCTTTGAAGGTTGACCAGAATACTAGGATGGCTTAGGGGACGCTTTGCTAGGGTGTGTGTCGAAGTAGATCTGAAGAAACCCCTAGGGCCCTTCTAGGCCGGTCACCGTTCGCCGTCAGATCTCATCCGTCTGACTGTCTCAAAACCGGGTAGAGACTCCGACGCTCTAGTTGCCTATGTAGAAAGAGGTTTGGATTGGACAACTAGTTAGCAAGAAAAAGAGGCTAAGAAGCTCTTTGCAAGTCAATTCCCCTGTCCGGATCTAACAAGAGGTATGGTGGATGGAGGCAGGGGAGGCAGTTACTGGAAGAAAGGTTTAGGTTTGGAGGAAGGGAGGGGTTATGATTTGTTGGAAGCCTATGGATTCGGCTACAGGAAGAGGGGTGGGGGATTTTAGTTTGCTGGATGGTTTGGAAAGGTGATGTAAGGGAAGGAGGCGGGTGCTGGGGGGTTAGACGGGCTGGGTAGGGAAGAGGAAAGCAGTAGGGTTGCGGTTTAGGGGTTTTGCAGGCTTACTGTGGCCGGACGGGGAAGAGGGAGGGGGAGGCGGAAATGGTGTTGCTGGACGGGGTTCCACGGGATGGGTTAGGTTGCTAGAAATGGGGAAGATAAAGGGGAGGGAGAAGGAGAATAAGTGGCGTAGGCGTAAGGGGAGATGAAGGTGGTGGTGGAGGGGATTACCGGAAGGGAAGGTGGATGAGAAGCTTGCCGGCGTCGCACCTTAAGGAGTTGAGGGGAGCGGCGTCGCACCGATCCAAGACCGACGGTTCCGGAAATGTTCCAGAAAATCCTTCGATGCCTCTTCCCCCAAACCGTCGGGTTATATAACCCTAAATTAAAACCGCCCCTCAACTGTACAGTACAACTAGAAATAAAACCACCCCGATCGGATGGCTAGGATTGTTTGAGCCGATCGGGGGTTAAATACTTCTCAGAATAAAAAACATAAAATACTAAAGTGACTAGAAACGATCATCCGGACGCGACCACGGGCTCCGATCGCCCGTACGGGCAGCGGATCACCGCCTCCTGCGGGAATATACGCGTGTCGGTCGTGGCCTGCCGTCAACTATGTCTTGCTTTTCTTTTTTAAGCCACTCTTTAAGAAATAAATGTGTTTTTGAGAGCTAGTATGGCACTGCGTCTAGATTAGTGTGGACTTCAATACTTGATTGTTGAAAATGGAAGAATTATGTGCCATGAATCTGGAAGGGAAAGAAAAGGCCTTTGAGGAGAAAATAGATGAATGGAATCAAGACGACGTCGGAGATAGCAAAGAAAGTATTAGGAGCGAGTAGGGGAAGCAATGCGATGCTAGAAGAAAGCTCTTTCTCTATCCCTAGTTACAACCTAATATGTATAATGCAGATATGATAGTTTTTTTTTGGATAATCTTGCTTTACTAAAACTAGAAAAATCACAAGCATGTTCAAAATGTTAAATGACTATTTTTCCCATTGCAATTGATAGATATGGACAAACAGGTTGACTAGAAAATATATTTTGATGAGTTCAAACGTTGTTGGATTAGGAACCTTAAGTTCTCGACTATACTGTTGTGCTAGCAGAAGTAATCTCAAAAAACAGAATTGCTTAATTTACAGAGGTGAAATTTGTAACATCCGGTATTTTTAATAGTTTGATTAATTATATACAGTTTAATGGGCTATATGCTACTAAAATAATTATGCTAAGTGTGCAGCGAAGTGCCACCATATCCCATGAATACATAAAATGTCACATAAAACAATCTCATTCCCAACATTCAACGTCATCATCACCAAGGAAAATTTAAAGTGTAAAACAGTGCTGAATGGAAGTCCCCAAAAATGTCCAGATACACATTGTTCTACCTCGTATGCAAAAAAATTTGCATCAATGTTGTTTAAAGGAATGAAAACAAGAATTGAAATAAGTTAGCTTTGCCTTGGATTTTTACAAGCCCTCCTAATCTCGAAGTATTCAGCCATCTATTGGTGGTAGGCTTCCTCCCACATCAGCAATGACGGTTTAAAGTAGTAGTCCAGTCAATGATCTCGGGAAAAAAATTCAGTTTTAATTCTTCATCGGTCCAAACATGGGGCTCAGAATCATCACTTGCTTCTTGTGGTTGGATCTATTAGAATCATCGCTTGCTTCTTGTGGTTGGATCTATTTTAAAAAGAAAGGGTGAGTCTTAGACTTGGTGAGAAATTCGCTTACTCTAATAATGGAGATACCCCCAAATGCAGATGTTTTCTAGATTCTCTATTTACTTTAAAATATCCTTTAGAATTATATCAATAATTTACTTATATGTTTTCTATGTGTAATTGGCCCTTAAAGCTTTGATTTTCCTCTAACCTTCTTTTTTGGGTTTTGTAGAGAAAAAGAGCACAAAGATTTGAGAAAAAAATAAACCTTTGCATATACTTCTTGTGTATGTAAATACAAATATAAATACATATATATATAGGGAGAGAAGAGAGAGAAGAGTCCCAATTTCAAGATGTGAGACTATTACAAGTAGAGGAAGAAGGCCTAAGATGGGCCCTTAAATGGGCCATTAAATGTTCTTTTCTAATACTCCCCCGCAAGCTGGAGCGTACAAGTCGTAGGCACCCAGCTTGGACAAGAACTGATAAAAAAGAACACTTGGCAAGGCTTTAATGAGAAGATCGGCAACTTGGTCAGTAGCCGAACATGTTTCAGTTCCAGCTTCTTCATTTGAATCTTTTCCCTAACGAAGTGGCAGTCAACTTCAATGTGTTTCGTTCTTTCATGGAAGACAGGATTCTTGGCTATGTGAATCGCAGCTTGATTGCCACAGAGTATGGTGGCTGGTGAGGAAAGTTTTACTCTCATATCACTCAGGAGACTCTCAAGCCATCTGAGTTCAGATACAACGGACGCTATTGAACGGTACTCAGCTTCGACCGAAGATCTAGCAACTACAGCCTGTTTCTTACTGCGCCAGGTAACAAGATGATCTCTGAAGTACAAAAACCGCTAGTGGAACGACGATCATCCAGGGAACCAAAATCGACATCTGAATATGCAATCAATGTTGGAGTAGATGAAGTTCTGTATACCAGCCCTTGACTAGGAGCATTCTTCGGTTATCGCAGAATACGTTCGACAGCCTGTAGATGTGACACCCGAGGAGAATGCATAAACTTTCTGACAACCCCAACAACAAAGGATATGTCAGGTCTTGTGAGATTAGATATATCAGTTTTCCCATCAATCGTCGATAGTATTCTGGGTTTGGAAGAAGAAGATCTGCATCAGAGGCATGAGCACACAACTTATGATTGACATCCATAGGGGTGTTAACTGGTTTACATCCAGAATATCCAGCATCCTGATGAAGGTCGAGACAATACTTCCGTTGAGATAAGACAAGACCATCAGGACGTCTTGCGATTTCAAGGTCATGAAAGTATCGAAGGTTCCCTAGATCTTTCGTTTGAAAACAGAGTTGGGGTGTTGTTTGACCATTTGGATTCCTTTTAAATCATCTCCTGTGATTAGGATGTCATCGACATACACCAAAAGAAGAACTTTTCCTGTTTTGTCATGTCGAGTGAATAGAGAAAAATATGGCGAGCTCCGAGTATAGCCAACCTCCCGAACAGCCCTGCTAAACGTATCAAACCAAGTCCGAGGAGATTGCTTGAGACCATAAATAGACTTCTTAAGGAGACAAACTTGGGACTCCCCCGTGGTCTCAAACCCGGGAGGCTGTCGCATGTAGACAGTTTCATGGAGATCGCCATTGAGAAATGCATTTTTGATATCAAGTTGATTTAAGCGCCAGTGATAGTGTACAGCTACGGAGAGGGGGACACGAACTGTGTTGAGCTTGGCCACTTGAGAGAATGTTTCTTCATAATCTAGACCCTGTTGAGTAAAGCCATACGCCACCAGACGGGTCTTAAGTCGATCAATCGTTTCATCGGGTGTATGCTTGATAACAAAGACCCATTTACATCCAACAGTAGTCTGTCCTGGAGGAAGAGAAACCAGTTCCCAAGTCTGATTAGCCCAGAGGGCCGTCATTTCTTCGTCCATGGCCGCCCGCCAGCCCGGATGTTGAAGAGCCTCCTGCACAGAGTTAGGTACAGAAATAGAGGATAATGAGGTAGTAAAGGTTTGAAGCACTGGGTTCAGGCGATGCAAGGAGACATAATTTGCTAGGGGATGGGCTGTGGAGATAGAAGCCGGGTTGACAGGTCGCATAGTGCCAGAGGTTGAAACCGACTGCAGCGAGGCAACAGAGCGGAGAGGTCATCGATTATAGACACGAAGAAGAGGGGGGTTTGCGGAGACCCGAAGCTGGGAAGGGAACGAGAGGAGATGGTTGAGACGGAGCTAGTGGTGGTAGAGGAGACATAACTGGGATGATAGGTCGTGGTAAGGGTGGTGATGGTGGAGAGGACGGCGGAGTGAGGAAAAATGGTTGATCTTTCAGAAAAGTAATATCAGCTGAAATTGTCATCTTGTGGGTAGTGGGAGAGTAGCAAATATACCATTTTTGAGTACGAGAATAACCAATGAATATATGTTTGGCTGCCCGAGGATCGAGCTTGTCAGTGGAAGGACCAAGTAAGTGAACATAGCTGGTACAACCAAATACTCGAGGTGTTAGGCGAAATGGGGGTGTGGAGGGAAAGAGGAGGCTGAACGGGGTGGCGTTGTCGAGGAGGGAGGATAGCAATCGATTAATTTAATATCACGTGATCGAAACTGCAAAGTGTCAATACGTCTTAGGAACATGCATTTGAATCATGAGTGAGCGAGCAACATCATGAAGATGTTTGTTTTTACGCTCAACCACACCATTTTGTTGGGGAGTATAAGCACATGACGTATGATGAATATTTTCGAACTCAGAGCACAGGTTATCGAAATCATGGTTCGTGTATTCGCGAGCATTATCTGTCCGGAGTGTTTTGATTTGGTCGGAGAATTGAGTATGATTTTCAAGAACAAAAGCCCGGAAAACATAAGGGAGCTCAGAACGATCATGAAGTAAATACAACCATGTCATGCGAGAATAATCATCAATAAAGGTGAGAAAGTAATGATAGCCAGAAATACTTGTTACTTTATACGAGTCCCAAATATCAGAATGCACTAACATAAAAGGAGCAGAGCTCCGGGTACAATACGGAGGATAAGAGGAACGATGTTATTTCCCCAAAATATATGAAATCACAAGTAAAAGTGGGAAGATGAACATCTGGAAGAGCCTTCTTGAGAACAGGAAGAGGAGCATGTCCAAGACTCCGATGTCAGTCAACAGAGGAGACAGAAGAAAGAATGGTGGGGAAGACATCGAGAAGGTAGAGCTCGTTATGTAGTCGTCCTTTACCAATGATATTCAGCGCCCGTAGGTCCTGCATTAGAAAGGAAGAAGAGGTGAATGTGACAAAGCAATCCAAATCTTTAGTGAGGCGACTAACAGAAAGTAAATTAAACGGAGAGCCCGGAACATGGAGGGCCGAGCGAAGAGAAATAGATGGATTTAGAGGTATATCAGCAGAGCCGGATACAGGAGTGGTGTTTCCATTGGCTACAGTGATAAACTTGGGATGCGGAGAATCCAAGTATTGAGGTGACTTCAAGGAGGTGATATGATGAGTTGCACCGGAGTCCACTATCCAATGCGGGCTAGTGGAGAGACAAACGATACCTTCTTGAGAGACGGAGACAACGGAGGCACATGAGTTGTGGAGCAACCCTTGAAGTTGTTGGAGCTGGAGGCAGACTTCATCAAGATCAGCCCGAGAGGCAGAAGGGCTGAGGGAGGCAACAGAGGCAGTTGGACGAGAAGGCTAACCATGCTTTAGATAGCAGGTTGCCTCAAGGTTTCCATCCTTTCCATAGAACGAGCACTTAGGCCGTGACCGGCTATTTCGGCCACTCCCCGTGAGCCAGTACGGCCCCCACGAGTAGCTGGAAGGAGAGGAAGTAATGGCGCAGAAGATTGCTGGAGAAGAGCCGGTGTCGGAGGGCCGATAGCATCAGGAGGCGGTGAAATCTTGAGCAGCATGGAACACACATCAGAGAATGATGAAATAGTAGCATAAGAGAGGATCTGGGCCCGGACATTATGAAGATGAGGCGGAACTCGTGTCATCATCATGGCAATACCAACACCCTCCTTTTGAGCACGCTGGGCAGCAAGATCCGTAGTCGGGGGCTGATGCTGAATCCAGGCCTCGACCAACGACTTGGACCGAGCGACAAAAGATGTTAGGTCAGCAGCACTTCCTGAGTCAAGGGATTGAAGACCGGTGATGATGCCATACAAATGTTGGAGACTATCCTTGCCAGAGTATAGAGAATGTAGCTTATCCCACATCGTCTTGGCCGTCTCATGATACATGGTCATGCGGTACGGTTCTCCATCAAGGGAATTGAGAAGCCAAGTATGAACACAACCATCGTCATACAACCAATCATCAGTAGGTGCAGAAGGAATATCCCTAGTGAGATGATGCAGAAGTCCCTTGTGCTGAAGTACTCGGCGAACAGAGTGCACCCATTCAACAAAATTCTTCTTCCCAGTAAGGGAGATGGTGGTGATCCTTAACTCGTCACGCAGTTCAGGAGCAGGAATCAAGCGGGCTGAAGGGGAGGAATCAGTAGAGGAATCCATGACAATTGACAACACTGTCTGGCGGTTAGAAGAGACGGCTAGGAGAGAGACCGCGGACCAAAGCAGCAGCAGTAATAAAGAGAAGCATCCTGCAATAGCAAGAACAGGCCGGCAGCGGCTAAGAGCAGAAGAGGCTGGCAATGGTTAAGAGCAGAAGAGGCCGGTGGACAGCAAGGTAAGTCCGACAGCGGCTTAAAGGAGAACCGGCGAACAACAAGGCAAGGTCGGTAGACGCTTAGAGAAGGATAGGCCAGCGGATAGCGAATGAAGACCGGTAACGGCTAGGGAATAATCTGCAGCGAGTAGAGAAGAAGCCGTCAGCGATTATGAGAGAAGGCCGCGGCGGGCTGAAGTGCTGCGAGCTGGAAGGAAAACACCACGGCGAACTGGAAACAGTGATAAACACCACGACGAGCTGAGGAGCAGCGAGCTGAGAAGAGACCGATGCGTACACGAGATAAAGACCGCGTCGGGCACCAGGAAACACCACGGCGAGCTAAGTAGCGAGCTGAGAAACAGGCCGCAGCGGGCTGAGGAGCAGCGAGTTGAGACAAAGACCGCGGCGGGTTGAGGAGCAGTGAGTTGAGATAAAGACTGCGGCGGGCTGAGAATAGACCGTTGAAGAGAAAATGAGAAGCGGTAAAGCAGAGACCAGCTAGCAAAAATGTGGCAGGTCGTTGCGGGCACGGAAGGACAGACCGTTGCGGCTAAAGAGACAAACCGCGGAGACAGACCGTTGCGGCTAACAGAAGCGAACCGTCGTGTCAAGAAAACAGCGGACAAGATAAGACGAACCAAGCAGACCGCAACGGACACAGAACAAGCCGCACGGTGGGTCCCAACGGCAAAGTCTATAAAAGCGGGGAGAGATGAGTACAGAAGAGGAGGGACCAATACAAGGTGACCCGTGCGGACAGAAGAAGTCTATCCGCAGAGGGATGCGGATAGGAAGCCGCACAAAGTTGCGGGTAGAAGATTCCTATCCGCTGAGGAGGTGCGGTTAACAAACCGCACAGAGGGCTGCGGCTAGAAAGTTAGACACCGCCCGGAGAGAACCTCCCTTTAATACCATGCAGAGAAAAAGAGCACAAAGATTTGGGAAAAAATAAACCTTTGGATATACTTTTTGTGTATGTAAATACAAGTATGAATACATATATATAGAGAGAGAAGAAAGGGAAGAGTCCCAATTTCAAAATGTGGGACTATTTCAAGTAGAGGAAGAAGGCCTAAAATAGGCCCTTAAATGGGTCATTACATGTTCTTTTCTAACAGGTTTATATCTTGTGAATTGAGTAGAAGGAAATCCATGACTTTCCTTGCTGTCAATTGAACCATACCTGATTTATAACTTTGGTGAAGTTACTATTAGAATTAATGTTAATTGGTGCTAATTTTGTATGCTTGTATTACTCCTCTATACATATGAGGAGCCCTCACATCATTAAGCGCTAACGATGTTCACCTTCCACTCGTTGTTTCTTACCGACCACCGTTTGAAATGGCTCGCCCCACTTCCGCTCACCGTTCTCGACCAACCCAGCAATCCACTCCTCGCCTTCGCACACACTGCACCAATTGGCTCGCGAGATGGATCCCGTCAGCTGATCGACGTTGGTTGAATGTTGTCTACTTACTCCCACAAAGGAAATGCAGCCTAGATTTACCTCTACTACACAAGATATTTCTTATCTGACAGGGTTGTTGGAACCTAAGTCCAGGCGGTCTGGCAGATAGCACTGGCAGACCGCCTTGGCAGTCTGCCTTTCTGATGATCCTAGCAGTAGTTCCTCTCTGGCGATTAAGCAGTAGTCGAGGCGGCCTGGCGACCCGCGACCTGGCTCAGTGGTCTAGCAATAGTCTGTTGTAATCCACACCAGTTAACTGCAGTGCGATTTGGTTGTCAGGGGTTGTGGTTGTGCGGACTGCTGAGGTCAGATCCAGTTGTTGGTCAGGCGGTTAGCTCTTGCCTAACTGCATGAGATGCTTCTCTATTCTTCCTGCAGTTGTACACTTTGTTGATCAGCAGAGGCTTGATCGAAGTTGGTGTTAGCAGTTCTCAAGCACAAATGTGGTGCGACCTGTCAGCTAGACTTCGTTTAACCACAACTTTCTCTCCTAGAGCTATTCGTTGGACACTGTCGGATAAAGACCAGAGCAATCATGTTGGTGTCTTTTCTCGCTATGTATAGTCGTGTGGTTAACTCTTCTAACCGCACAGCCCTAGCGGCTAGGTTTTTATCTATCTGTCTAGTCGCTTATGACAGGCATTGTATATTCTCTCTCTTGTATTTTCTCTCTTCTCCCTTTTTTTTATAAATAGGGGGACATACTCATGTATTATGTAACTTTTTGGAATAATAAAGTTCTGTTATTTAGCTCTTTTCGCACATAATATCAGAGCCTATCGGTCATTTCCTTCTTTTTCTGCTTTCTCAGCCGTGGCACAGTGCAAGTGGTCTCTAAGTTTTTAACCGCCCGCTCTTCTCTTCTCTTGCGGCGGTTCTCTTTCTTATCCACGCCTTTCTGTTGTTTCTTCTGATCTGTAGTCTTCTCTTCTTTAGCGGCGATTTCTTCTTTCCGCTGTTTCTTGTTGCCATCCCTCCCTCCCGCCCTCCCTTTGTTATTCGCTCTTCCTACGAATAGCTTTCTTCTCTCTGCCTATTGCTCAGTTCGCGCAGCCTCTTGGTCTGTCTGCGCGACTTCTTCTTTGTTCGCTTTCTGCGACAAGTTCCTTTCCGGTCTCTTCCTCAGTTCCTCTAACCGTGCGGTGGTTAGTCTCTATGTCGGTCTTCTTTCTCTACCCGCTGCAGGTAGTCTTCTCTGTGCAGATCGATCTCTCTTCTCGCTGCGAATAGATCTCTCTTCCCGTTTTCTCTTCTTTTTATGGAGATGTCTGATTTCTCTTCTACTCTATCTGTGCCCCCTTTTTTGTCTGCTCCTGTCTCTGTTTCGGGCAATTTGGGTACTTCTTCCAAGCCCATTGGGTCAAATTATCCCGATTGAAGTGTTTCCTTTGTATTTTTGCTACGCTCTCAACGTAAGCGTCATCATCTCACTGATGACCCTTCTACATATGGATCTGCAACTTTTGAGGACTGGGATTCCAGTGATGTTCTGGTGAGAACATGCATTGCTAATAGTCTATCTGATGAGCGTTTTCCCGTCAATAGACATGATGCGACGGTTAAGGTTGTCTGGAATCATCTTGCTGTTCTGTACTCCAAGGGAGCTCAAACTTCCCGCATATATACATTGTATGTGGATCTTTTTGCTCAACCTGTCATGACTCCTGCTGCTACTTATCAGGAGGTACAGGCTCTTGGTGCCAAACTTCTTCAGCATCGACCCTTTTTTGCTGATCTCGCTGAGCAACATAAACACTTTCAGGAGCTTCTGGTTGTGTGTTATTTGCTTTGTTTACTTAAATCTTACGCTATGATTCGACAACAAATTCTTGGAGAGGCTGTTACTCCTACTCTGGATGTTACTGTTGTGCGCATTTTAGCTGTTACTGCTCTCCTTCAACGTCCTTCGCTTGCCTCTCCGCCTCCTCGTGATATCTCTGCTCTTACTGTGGCAAGACCGGTCACCTTTTTGACCGTTGGTGGGTCAAACATCCTCATCTTCGCCTTGTTACGACTGATACTAACTCGAAGAAGTCTTCTTCACTTGCTACCTCTTCGAGTTGTGCAAATATGGCCACTACGGGTAAGTTACTTATTGATTCTGGTGCTACTAATCATATGACGGACAATCCTCGCATTTTCTCTCATCTGGACAAACACAACCGGTCACCTCCAGTTTTTATTGCGGATGGTTCTCCATCCCCTTTTTGCAGATCTGGCACAATGCATGTCACTCCATCTCTTCAACTTATTGGCACTCTCTACGTCTCAACTTTTTCGTGCAGCCTACTTTCTGTTACTTATCTATGCAAACAACTTAATTACGCGACTATTTTTACTGCGGCTACTTGTTCTTTTCAGGATCCTCAGCCCAAAGAGACGAGTGCTACTGAGACTGAAAGTGACGGCTTGTTCTATCTTGATAATGTCTCAACTTTTTTTGCTTTTACTTCTCTTCTCCAGTGAAATCTTTATCTTGGGCATCCTCCTTCTTGTCTTCTTTACCGACTCTTCCTTGATCTACCTTGGGGAGACTCTTCTCTGAATTGTGATGTCTGTCAACTTGGAAAAAACCATCATTCCTCTTTTCCAGCGAAGCAAGGACGTAGCTCTTCTCGTCCTTTTAAGCTTGTTCATTCTGACATACAGGGTATTGCTCCTACCAAATCTGTTGGTAGGGTTTAGTCTGTATTTTGTCACATTTATTGATGATTTTTCTCAATGTACTTGGTTGTACTTGTTAACAGAATGTTCTAAACTTTTTTTTGTTTTTACTGTGTTGTAATGAGATTCATACTCAGTTTGATGCTCCTATTAAAGTGCTTTGTGCTGATAATGCCAAAAAATACCTTAGTCATCAATTCTCACTATTTTTTTATGCATCGTGGCATTATATATCAAACTAGTTGCCCTTACACCTCTCAACAGAATGGGATTGATGAACGCAAGAATCGTCATTTTCTTGATGTGACACACTCTTCTCACTCAAATGAGTGTTCCTCGGTCTTATTGGGGGCATGTCGTTCTTCTCTCTTGTTACCTCGTCAACCGGATTCCTTCCTCGGTTCTCAACGACAAAACTCCTTTCTTCATTCTGTATCCTAGTGCGGCACCGTGTCCTTTACCTCCACGTGTGTTTAGATGTACAATGTTTATTCACTCATCTTCTCCCCGACGTGACAAACTCTCTCCTCGCTCAGTTAAGTGCATTTTTCTGGGCTACTGTCCGACACAAAAAGGATATTGGTGTTATGATCCTCTTCACCGAAAACAGTATGTTTCCACGGATGTTACTTTCTTTGAGGATGCTCCTTAATTTTCTCGCACCTCTACTCTCCCACCTGCTGATGACTCTTCTTCTCTACATGTTATCTTTGCACCTCTACCTGCTCCTGTGTTTCTTCCTTCTCCACCAGTCTCTGATTCTCCTTCTCTTTCTCCTTATTCTGCCTCTCTCCCTGAGCGCTGCTGATAGTTTCCGGGTCAACAGTCTCTCCAACAAACGGATCTGATACTACAGACAAGTCAGACCTTGATCTTCTCATTGCCCTTCGGAAGGGAGTTCGCACATGCACTCAACATCCTCTTCGTGATATTGTTTATTATGCCTGGTTGTCTCCTTCGTGCAAGAGCTTTGCTCTATCTCTCTCGGCTGATGTTATCCCAACTACCTATCATGAGGCTCTTGTTATTCCTCATTAGAAATCCGTCATGGATGAAGAGATGAAAACTCTGACAGAACGGGGTACTTACACTCTTGTCCCTACTCCTCCAGGAGCTGATGTGGTTGGTTGTTGTTGGATCTTTGTGATCAAGTTTCTTCCTGATGGTACCATTGATTGTTATAAGGCTCGGCTTGTGGCCAAAGGCTTTACCCAGACCTATGGTGTGGACTTCTTTGACATCTTCTCTCCAATTGCTCGGATTACAACGACCTGTATTCTCTTTTATGTGGTTAACAGAGACTGAGAAATGTCTCAGTTGGATGTCAAAAATGTCTTTCTTTATGAAGTTCTACAGGAGACAGTCTATATGGAGCAACCTCCTGAGTATGTTGCTCAGGGAGAGTCTCAGGTATGCAGACTGAGGAAGATAATTTGTGGACTTAAGCAAAGCCCGCGGGCCTGGTTTGAGATGTTCAGTGAAGTTATCTTTGTTATTGGGTTTGCTCAAAGTGATACAGATCGCTCTCTATTCATACGTAAGACTTCTACATGGCTAGTTATTCTTCCTGTTTATGTGGATGTCATTCTTCTTACAGGGGATGATAAGAAGGAAATTGACCTAACAAAGAAATCTTCGTCAACATTTTGTTACAAAACATATGAGGTCTCCCAAGTATTTTTTTGGAATTGAGATCTCTCGGAAGCCCAATTCTGTAGTTCTCTCACAACGGAAGTATGTCTTGGATCATTTAAAAGAGACAGGTCTTCTGGGAGCTAAACCTGCTCGGTGTCCAATGGTCGTTGGTGATGACAAGTGTTGGAATGAAGATTCAGCTCCTCTTGCAGATATCTCCAGGTACCTACGGCTTGTGGGAAAACTCATTTATCTGACAGTCACAAGACCGGATATTTGTTATGCACTAGGAAGAGTAAGCCAGTTTATGCAAGCTCCTAAGGAGTGTCATCTACGATCAGCTCTAAAGATCTTGGAGTATGTGAAAGGATCTCCGGGAAAGGGACTTCTGTTTCAAAAAAATAATCATTTGAGAGTTGAAGCCTATTCTGATGTCAGCTATGCAGATGATAAGGAGGATATGAAGTCCACGCCTGGTTTCTGTACCTTCGTAGGAAGAAATCTGGTAAGTTGGAAAAGCAAGAAACAGTCTGTTGTCTTCAGGTCAAGTATTGAAGCTGAGTACAAGAGCATAGCCTTCACCACCTATGAGCTGAAGTGGTTACGGCACTGATGCTTGATTTGAGAGAAGTTAATGATCATACCCTATCAATGTTCTGTGAAAACAAGACAACTATATATATTTCGAAGAATCCAGTATTTCATGAAAGCACAAAACATATTGAAGTAGATTGTCACTTTATTAGAAGAGATGTTGAAGAATCAAACCTGCATTCTGTTTGTCACCTCTGATAGAGAGCTTGCTGATATCTTTACCAAACCAGCATCCTTTTTTTCAGAGGTCTGTGACAAGTTGGACATGATTGATATATATGCTTCAGCTTGAGGGAGAGTGTTGGAACCTAAATCCAGGCGGTCTGGCGGACAGACATGGATGACAAGTTTGGCGGTCTGGCGGATAACAGTGGCAGACAGCCTTGGCGGTCTACCTTTCTGATGATCTTAGCAGTGGTTCCTTTCTGGCGGTTAAGCAGTAGTTGAGGCGATATGGCGACCTGGCTTACCAGTCTAGCGGTAGTCTTTTGTAATCCACACCGGTTAACTACAATGCGGTTTGGTTGTCAGGGGTTGTGGATGTGCGGACTGCTGAGGTCAGATCCAGTTGTTGGTCAGGCGGTTAGCTCCTGCCTAACCACATGAAATGCTTCTCTATTCTTCTCGCAGCTGTGCACTTTGTTGATCAGCAGAGGCTTGATCGAAGTTGGTGTTCGCAGTTCTCAAACACAACTCTGGTGTGACCTTGCGAACCGCGACTTTCTCTCCTAGAGCTTTTCGCTTGACACTGTCGGATAGAGACCAGAGCAATCATGTTGGTGCCTTTTCTCGCACTGTATAGTTGTGCGGTTAGCTCTTCTAACCGCACAGCCCTAGCAGCTTGGTTTTTATCTATCCGCCTAGTCGCTTGTGACATGCATTGTATATTCTCTCTCTTGTATTTTCTCTCTCCTCCCCTTTTCTATAAATAGGGGGCATGCTCATGTATTATGTAACTTTTTTGAGCAATAAAGTGATGTTTTTTTAGCTCTTTTTGCACAAGGGTGACTGCTCTCCATTTGCTTACTATTTTGAGTATACTCAGTTGTATCAAGAGTACGGCCATTTTGACTCTCCTGCTGTGATCTGTAATTTAGATAAGCTCTTGATTAGAGCTCACAAGGGTCATAACTGCGTGTTTGAGTTCTTATATAGACTGGATAAGGATTTTGATTATATTATTGTCCAAATTCTGTGACACATTTTTTCCCTTCACTTCTCGAAAAACATTGTGCAAGAGAAGCTTGAACACAAACATTGTTGGAACACCATCACTGTTACTGAGGAATCAGCATTAGTGGCTTATCAACCCTAATTTGGAAGTCGTGTTTTTCGTGATTTCAAGCCAAAGCCTTCAGATAAGGGTCAGTTGACATGTCTTTCCTCCTAAGGACGGATTTGCATCACGCCGCGGTAGCGGTCGTAGTAGAAAAGGGGAAACTCTCCATCATATCACTCAGCTCATTTGACTGAGGTTCCCGATGACAATTCTCCTAGACATTTTTGTTCTCTCCTACTTTTCAGTCGTCCTCTTTTTCTATTGTAGAGATGCGAGCTCTTCACCAGTTGGTGCATGGTCTTACTTCTGAGACTCTCACCGCCTCTCCCTCCTCATCTTCCTTTACCAACACAAGTACACTAGGTTCCCTCTTTGCTACTACTCTCTCTTCTCCTCATTGGATTATCGACTCAAGTGTCACTAATCACATGACTCGATCAGCTTTAGGTTTTGTGTCCTATTCATCTCTTTTTTAAAGAGATTATGTGAGTATTATTGATGGCTCTTTCTTCTCCATTGTTGGAAAAGGACCCTTCATTTGTTCCTCTCTCACTTTATCTTTTGTATTTCATGCTCCAAATTTACGTGTAGTTTACTCTGTTTCTCATTTGATTAATTCTCTTCATTGCTCAGTTATCTTTTTCCATCTCATTGTGTCTTTCAGGATCTGAAGACAGAGATGATGATTGACTCTGATAGTATATGCAGAATGGCATGCACGTCTTTGACTCCTCTGTAGGACTTCATCTCCAAGCTCTCTGTTGGGAGCATTGCCCATAATGTCCCTGATTTGAAGAAGTCCTCACAATATAGACGAACTCATTTATATTTGATGTATATGTTCTTATTGTGATGATTTCTGGTACATGATAGTACAAGCCAAGTATAAGGCTAGACTTAGTGTCATCAGGCATAGTCTTGTCAATGTAATCCCTCATTGTGCAAAACATCATGTCGACCTAAGTTCTAGACTATCTGGACTTGATATTTACTCTCAAAAGTAAAATAAACAAAGTTTAAAAGGTTGAGTAATGCAAAGAACTGAAGTATAAAGTGATAGAAACTAATTAAGTCAAAATTCAACTAGACATCTAGTCGAACTGATAGATGATCTAACAGAATGCACAAAACAATCAAGTCGAATCGTGCACATATCAACAGAGCATAAGAGTTCTATTAAGGCATTGATTCGACTAGATGGACAAGCTGAATGTAAAGAAGAATCAAGAAGAATTGTGTGAAAGGGTTCAGAAAAATGCCTCAGTATAGATTCGACTAGTTGATATAATCATTCGTGCAGAAGGATCAAAAACATTCATTTAGAAGTATCATGAAGACGAAAATTTGTTTAAGTATAGTTTCGACGAGAGATCAAGACGATCGTGCTGAACTATCAAGATTGTTCATGCTGATGTACTTCGAACTCAAAGTATGTAAAAATTCGAGTAGACATCAGACCGATTGTGCAGATGAATCAAGACGATTCGAGTGGATGATAAGAATGCATAAAACTGTTTAGTATAATCTCGTGTAGATCATGTACACGGTGGTGCGGAAAGCTCAAGGCGATTCGACCGGATACTTCTTGAAGATCAAAGCTGTGTTGAAGCCTTGAAGGAAGAAGCTTACATCTCAAGATATAATTTGATTGAAGGTCTGGAAATTCGACTAGATCATTTCGACGAGACAGGGAGAAGGAAGGGTTACATATAAAACTGTTCTAAGTCCAGATTCGAATGAAAGAAGTCCTAAAGAAGAATTCGACTACAAGCTTCTGAGCGAATATGCACAAAGCAGAAATTGGACTTGATGTCAAGTCATTCAACTGAATGTGAAGTAGATTTGACCAGACTGCACTATCTAGAAGAATGAACAGTCAAATTCGACTAAAAGTCTATCATTCGATTAGAAGAAGTGTTTAGGAAGAAATTCGACTGTACAAGAAGAATTCGACAAGATATCCAATTAAATTGCGCGACAGGCCTGTATTCAAATTAAAGCATTGTTTTGGCGTTATGTCATTTAATGTCTCTGTGGAAAGGGTCAATCAGATATGTCCTTTAGGGTAAAAGATTTCTTACAACAAATCGTCTGAGATTCGACCGTTAGGAATCTTGAGCATATAAAACAAAGAAAACGTGAATAATAAACTCTAATCAATTAAAATGAGTTAGAGATTTTTTGTTGTCATCTTTTTGAAAAGGCTATTGCTTCTGGAAGCTCAAGTTCGAAGAAGACGAAAATAAAAAGAAAATCCTTTCTTCTCCAAAAAAACAATCGATTCAAGTTGCTGAAGTGTCAAAGGCTCGATCAATTAACAACAAGAAGATCTTCCTAAAGTGCAGAGCAGACAACATTCATTGAAGCAGATTTGTTTCAAGTCCTCTACAGGAAGATCAGAGAAGAAGCAATCATGAACAAGCTTCAAGAGACTTCAGTTCCTTCAAAGAAACTTCTACTGAGTCTATAGAAAGTTGTATAAAAACTTATTAAACTGCAGGAGACTTTATCTCTGAGTTGTAGGGTCTTTGTGACTTGAGATAGGAAGCCGGTCAGTGCCTCTGAGGTAGGATTCTTTTGTGGAATCAGAGTGTAGGATTCCTTTGTGGAATTTGAGCCGTAGGATCCTTTGTGAATCTGAAGTAGGATTTATGTTGATAAATCTGAGTGTAGGATTCTTGTTGTGGGATCTGAGGTAGGGTTCTTGTGACCTGAGGTAGGAGGCCAGTTAGTGCATCTGAGGTAGGTGACTCTGTCTCTGAGTTGTAGGATCTGCAGATCTGAGAATTGGCTGGAGTTTGGCGAGGTTAGCACACTGCTAGATAAGCAGAGGGGGAAAGTGGACGCATCTATCTCGGGGAACCACTATAGCTCTTTTGTGTTGTGATGTGATATGTATGTGATTGTGTTTATCGTTCTTACATTTGTTATTCCACTTTAAATTTACGAAAAATGCGACATCACCTATTCACCTCCCCCCTCTAGGTGAAGAGACATCTCTTGACTTTCAAGTGATATTAGAGGAAGGTTATTCAAAAAGAGTTTTACAGCTTGAACAGATATGCCCTAGAGATTGTCATCTACTCACCATGGCTCTCAGAGAAAACTACAAAGAGTTAAGCTTCATGAAGCTGCCGATCTGCACCAAGGAAAATTTTGCAATATGGAAGGAAATGGTCAAGTTGTTTATGGAATTCTCAAATCCAAGGATCTTCATTGTTGTTGAAGGACCCTTTGTACCAAAGAAAAATTCTACTATTGATCCATTCAGGGAACTTCCCAAGAAGTACAATGAAATTGACATGGGTGAAATTGCACTGGTCACCATGGACAAGAGGGCCAAAATATTTTGTTAGTGTAATTGATGATTCCACTTTTCAGAATCTGGTTCACTACAGACCTGCAAACGAAATGTGGGATGACAGAAACTCATTTCTAAACCAAGAGTTGGAGGCCTTCAGGTTGGATCAGAAGGACTCTATTGCTGAATGTTACAAGAAATTCTTCAAGATAATGAATGGTCTGAGAACATATGGGAAAGAGTTCTCCAACTATGATTTAAATGATAAGTTTCTCAGATCACTGATGAAAGGATGAGATATCAAGATTTGTGTCATTAGGGAGATGAAGAACCTTGCTAGAATGGAACCCCAAAACCTGCATGGAAAGCTACTCTCCCATGAACTGTAGCTGAATACCAGGAAGACTGAAGAGGAGAGTAGCAGATCTTCCAGCAAGGAGAAGCAGGTAGCTTTCAAGACTGAAAGCTCTAAAAGAGACGGAGAGAAATCTTCAATCTCTCATGAGAGATATGCTGACTAGGAAGACTATGAACCCAACACTTCTGGGTCAGAACTATCTGATGGATTTGGCCTTGTTCTCCAGACAGTTCAAAAAGCTGCTCGCCAAAAGGAGACATTGTACAAGTAGACCCTCCTCCTCCAGCTCCAGGAAATCTGGCTACCACAATGAGAAGCCAAAACACAAAGAAGACAGGCATAATTCTTGTACAACCCCATATTCGCTGGGTAGGACCAAGATCTCCCAAGGACCCGGACTGGGCTAGCGTTAAGCATATTGGGTCAGGCAAGAGGACTGGGCGGGAGGGTTCTCGCCGGGAGCAGGCGGGAAGGCTCTCGCCCAGGGTTTATGTAGCGTCAGCTCGTCGAGCTCAGAACGTCGAGCTCAGAACGCTGGTTCGTCGAGCTCAGAACGTCGAGCTCAGAACGCTGGTTCGTCGAGCTCAGATCGTCGAGCTGAGAACGATGGTTCGTCAGGCAGGCAAAAAGGCTCCCGCCCTAGGCCGGCGGGAAGGCTCCCGCCCTGGGCGGGCGAAAGCGCTCGCGCCTCTCTTTGACGTAAGCTCAACGCCACTTTTGTTTTTTGTTCCCGCTTGGGGTAGGCGGGAAGGCTCGCGCTCAGAGCAAGCAGGGTTCCCACAGAGCTCAGCAGGAAGAGCTTCCGCCAGTTGGAATCCAGGTGGGACCCAGATGTGGGACCCAGACTTGAAATTACCTAAATATCCCTTGGTCTGCATTTAGCTCTTCAGAACTGCGGAATTTGGCTATTGGCAGATCAACTCAGGGGCTTGATAGTAATTTTAGGGCAGCAAAAGTACGCTTTTGGCATACCAGACTTTGAAAACTTATAAATAGACTCATGGAGTTCTTCAGAAGGCAAGTCATCATCATTTCTACAATTCTCTAGTGTGCTTTCTGAGGTTCTCCTAGCCCAGCTATTGGCTTTGGAGGGGAAGCGCTCAGAGATCTTCCGGGTTAGTGGATGGACCTCCCAGCTAAGGCTAAGGGTCAGTTCTAGGTTCTTCGTTGCTAGTCAGCGGTCAAGGTTTGGGAGAAGTAAGTGCTAGCTACACCTCCAAGGTCCAAACTCTCGTTGAGACCATTTTTGGCTTCAACATTTCTAAACACAACAAATATTTTTCTATTGATGTTGTGTTATGGCTGCAAGAAAAAATGACACATCATTGTTGAATGTCCTACAAGAAAAAAAGAAAATGAGAAGGCTGAGGAGAAGAAGTCAGATATTATGCAGTGCATTTTTCTACTGATGTTGTCTGTTATTCAAAGCCATAACTAGATTATTAGGAACTAGTTCACACGATAAAAACAAGAGAATGCAGTGCATGCATGCTTTGGTCAATCTGCTCTCCTTATAGTCTGTCTTTTTGATGCACACTCATTTGTTTGCCTAGTCTCATTCCTGTTCTGCTTCAATTCTCGAACCAGAATGTCGTTTTTGCTGTGATTTGGACTGTCAGTATTTGCGTTCTGCAGTCACTGGTCTGAACGATGTTGTGGAAAGTGCCGACCCTAGACTCTGCCTCAAAGACCATTAGTGTGTTTAAATTTCTGAAATAGTGTGATCATTTCAAATGCTAGCAGTACACATGCATACAAATCTATGGTACTTTTTATTCTAAAAATATTATTACATGGTAGACCTGAATAAAAATTGCACGTTTTTTTCCGTAATGCTTTTCTTCAAATGCAGACTGTGGGACACGGCAATCAGACTTGGGGAAATTCAATCCAAGTTCAAACTGGCAGTTCATCCTGAAGAGTATGCCAAAGAGAACCTCAAGTTTGGCCTAGTCGAAGTTGTTTACGAATGGGCAAAGGTTCTTCTCATCTTGGTCAAGTTTTCTAACAATTCATCACAGATATATATGTCGGAATAATTACCAAAACTTTCCATGGAAGATAGCATAATTACAGGTTGCACCCCTCTTATTATGGAAATTACAAAAACCTTTCCTCAATGTTACAAAACATAATATTTAGCTCACCTGAAGTTTACATTTCATAACATCCGTGTACAAAATACCCCCCCCCCCCCCCCTGGAAGTGTATTCCGAGGGGGTCATTTTTGTGCATGGATGTTATGAAATGTGTATTTCAGGGCAGATAAATGTTATGTTTTGTAACATTGAGGGGAAGTTTTGGTAATTTCCATAATAAGAGGGGTGCTGTCTGTAATTTTTCAAAGTTAGAGGGGAGGTCCCGGTAAATGACCCTTTATATGTATATATATATGTGTGTGTGCACATTTTCTTTACCTTATCATCTCTACTTATCGCTGCATTTTACAGGGAACTCCATTTGCAGATATTTGCAAACTTACTGATGTTCCAGAAGGCCTGGTGGTGAGGACCATTGTTCGATTGGATGAAACTTGCCGAGAGTTTAGGAATGCGGCCTCGATCTTGGGGAACTCCGCCCTGTATAAGAAGATGGAAACTGCCTCTAATGCTATCAAGCGTGATATTGTTTTCGCGGCCAGCTTGTACATTACTGGTGTTTGATTTATTTATTTTTAATACTTGGTAGTTGGTTGTGCTGTCTTTCATGTGGTTAAGTGCAAAATTTCACTAGCCTTGCACGGCATAAATTTTTGAGCATTTCTCATTCCTGCTTATGGTTGAGCATGGTGTTAGAAATTTGAATCTTAAATCATTTATTTCATAATGTTTAGTAGAGCTTGTATGGTGTTTGGTGTTTGGGCTTCACATCAAAAGCTAAAAATAAAAAAATTACTGGAAACTTTAAATGTGTGAGAGGGAAACCTTTTATGGGAAAGGATAACACTTTTCTTGCCTACCTCCACTTATGTAAGTGCGTATATAAAGCATTTCATTTATTCTCGGAGCAATTATGAACCACACGCGTGCACTAGGATATGAGATTTTGGGATACGGGATTTGGGAAATGGGAGTAATCATCTATGAAGGTTTTGAAATAATTGTTTTTATAGAGGGTAGTTAAATAATCACTAATATTTATATGAATAATCTCTAATAAATTATGATTATGTATGGATCTTTTTTTTAATGGAACATTTTTCCTTTACAATAATTGACACATGTTTTTAGGTCACTGAAGTTAATTGTAGGGAGAATATTTTCCTTATTTAATCTCTATTTTCTTCCTAAAAATGTGACAAATATTTTTACCACAATATAAATGATTTTTTCTTATGTATAGGTCTTTTAATGGCAATGCATTCTATATTAAAGGAGATTACATAAATTTTTGTATGAGCTAGACATAGATTATATAATCTATCATATAAACACATATAACTTGTGATTCAAATGTAATATCAATATAATCACCATGAATGTTAAAATTATAATTAAGTTTATCAAGTGTTGAATTGAAATTAAGTTCATTTTAAATAATGAAATATAGAAAATGTCTCTTAATAATAGTTAATAACCTGAAGCTAAAACTTAACAAATGTTTTCTCTGAACTCTGCCTCAAATTCCTACCGTGAGTATGGACTCACTCTTGTTTGGCTTCCTCTTTCTATTGAATTCCTACAATGTGAAAGCAAAATGATTCGTTGTTTCACTATCATGTCACAAGGAACTTGATGAGGCTTCAATTAACTGAAATTCACAAAATACTAATGTCAAAGAGTTTTCTTTAAGAGCGAAACTCCATTTTTCTTTCCAAGTTTTATACTTCAAGCACTTCAATTTCATGTGTCCCTTCTTACAAACGAAGCATGTTAGTTGTTTCTTCCTACTAGCCTCCTTATTCTCTAAAGTTTGTACATCTCAAGCTATATAAGAAGTTTTGGATTTCTTCTTATTAAAGGATAGATTTGACACTGGAGGTATTGTGTGAATTTTTTCATTCTTTAGTTTTATCTTCTACAGTGGCACAACAAATAATTAGATCATTGATCTTTTGGATCTCATCCTGGTCCTCATAAATAGAACTCTTCATTGTCAACAAGCAGATCTTGTTGGACTCATTTCACGCAATAAAATGATCTTTTTCTTGAAGGTGGTTTCCTTTGGACTTGGCTTGGCAAGCTGGTTTTAGAAAGGTTCTAGACTTGGTCGTTGCAAAAGTTGCAAGTTGGTCGGTATTCATCGTTATTTCTTTACTTGTCATTTGTAGTGCGAACTTAATGTCGAACTTTGAATTCTTGAAGTTTGACACAATGTGTTTTTGATGGTCATCAAATTATTATGAAATGAAGGTGACTTTAAAGAGAAGAAATATGATTTAGACAATATAACAACAATGGCTAAACAATCTTAAATAACACACTAAGCGGAGAATCTAGGCATGTCAGCGAGCAACACCTTTCGGCAAACTATGCGTCGCATAATTAGTAATTTTCCACTCAAAAACGAGCAACGGTTATACTTGAGCTTTTCGTAAATCTACCATCATTGGGCGAATAGATTATTAGATCCCCGCACTACCGTCTAAATTTATGTTTCTCTCTGAATCTATTGCGCAAGCGCCACATTTAGGTGAATGATTGTGCACTATCCACAAAGAATTCCTTAAAATATATGAAATTTTAATCTGACATGCTTACTTGGAACGACCACTTTGGCGGCTACATATCTTACGATCCTGTAAGACTCTATAAAGACTAATTATCTCGTGTTCTTTTCTTAAGGTCTAATATGATGAATGCACTTTGTAATTAGTTGTTAAATTTATATTTCTCAATTTAAATAAATAATTTTTTTGGGGTGTTCTTTATAAAAGTAATTAGAAAATTCTACTTCAAATCATTTGAGATCAATATTGAAATAAGTTCCTTCTTATACCAACTGTTTAAAATTTTAGGTTTGTCGCTAAGAAAATTATACTTTCGAAAAATTTAGGATAATTTCAAAACAATGAATGTAGTGACGATGCATGCATGATCGTCTTACTCAATCTCTATCCAGGGGCGGATCCACCTTGGGGCGAGTGTTAGCGGCTGTCCACACTAAATTTTAAAAAAAATACAACATTAGCTACGGTTTAAACCTTGGCTAATGTCATATTCCCGACCATGACTAATAGTATTTCTACTAAAACCCATCTCACTATTCCTGTGACCATGAGGCCCCGTGACCCCGTCAAAACCCCGGGCGGCGAAAGCGAAAAGGGGGCATCATTCTCACGCAAATAGGTCTCGACGACTCAACGCCACACCTCTCGCAAAAATCAATATATATATGTACACTGTCTTGCTTATCGATTTCAATTGACATTTATTGTGGTTGCAAAGAAACACAAGTAAATTTGTTCTTTTTTTAACTTGGTAACAATTATTACAAACATTATTGGGGCATCTTATAAACGCAGAGATATCCTTCGGGAAAAGCAACTACAAACCTTCATTTTTTTCGTCCTGATATATTTTATGCAGTGATAGATCTACAATCGATTTGATGAGATGAACATAGGTTTGTTTTTATGTATGACAAGTTTTGATCCAAGTAATAGATTTCTTGCATTTGATAAGCACATATTAATTCGATTTGTTGAACATTCTCTCATAGACTTCTCTCCAATTGCATTAATGGAGCTTGATAATTAACTTGAATGTTATATTTTGGATGTCCACTAAAATGATCGATGACCTATCAGAGGTGGTTGGGCTTGATGGAGATCGGGTTGATATCGAGTCAAGTTGGAGCAATTTTTGCTCTGCTTGAAATCGAAATTTTCGACTCGAAATTGATTTCAAGTCGAGTCGACTCGGCTCGGCTCGAAATTTAATCGAGTCAGCTCGAAATTGAGCAATTTTTCTCTTTATTCCTAGTTGGATAAAAATTAAATTGAGCAAGGTATAAATTTTGCAAATGAAACACTTAAAGTTTTCATTCTTTTTATTTAGATTTAAATTTTATTGTTTTCATTTTAATATAAGAATATATTAATAAATACACAATATTTTTTTAATTAATTCGAGTTGATTCGAATTATATTTTGAGTCATTCAGGGTTGGCTCAAAATTGAATTGAAATCAGATTTGAGTCAAATTGAATCGACTCAAATTGAGTCAAATCAATTTTAACCGATTCTGATTCAACTCAATATTCGAGTGATTTTCGAATAATATGCTCAGCCTTAGTTGAAGAATTAGCTCAAAAAACTAGTTGAATTGAAGAAGGATGTTCTTTATCCATTGGTATATTTGCTTGTGAAGCTAACACTACTATTACATGTCACGACTGCAACTATATGAAGAGCTTTTTCTGCAATTAAGATTATCTAGTCATCATTACGTAATTGGATGAGTGATAAATGAATGAATGGTTGCTTAGTGATGTATATTAAAATATATATATTTTCCACCATCAGCAATGAGGACAATATGAAAGTCTTTCAAAACATGAAAGTTTGCAGAGAAGTCCTGTAAAAAAGATTATTTATATCTTTCTGCTATTGTATGTGCAGCTTTTGTATATTTTTTCATATTAGTATATTTGTTTAATATTTTTCGATTTATTTATTTTTAAAATGTTTAAGTTTGTCCATACTGAAAAAAATTTCTACGTCTGACACTGTGTCTATTGATATAAATTGGAGTCCAAATGCAGGTTTAAAATTTCTAATTAATTCATCTAAATAATTAAGAACACGCTAATAAAATAAAACTTGAGCGAACCGTATATATATTGTAGTGCGGAATTTATTTATAACGTTCTTATCTTCCACTGTAGTTCGTGATACCGGTCATCCCCAAAAGTTGTGATGTATGCGTCCTTGCGAATTTCACGTTATTATCCTCAAATGTGGTCACACATATTTTTAAAGAAAGATAAATATAGATATTTTTTATATTTTTAACTCCTTTTGAATCATAGAAATTTTCTTTTTTCTATCTATGGTTTTTTTAAAACATAAGCCTCTTTAGTAATGATGTTTGGGATGGAAAATAGGCTTTGGTAATTATCGGTGGAGTTACAAAAAGAATAATGGGCTCAAGAGAGGATACCAGTGATGAAGTTTTTTTGGTTATGCTCAAACTATATTTCAAAGGTGACCTAGATCATTTTCAAAATAAAATAAAATAAAATCATACTAGGCTTCGAGAGTGTATAGACTAAGTTCTATAAATGTGAGAAACGCGCATCAATTTCAAAAACATAATTTTCACTAGATTTTTAAAGCAAGTCAACTACAAATACAAATATTTTTAGTGTTCATTGCTTCACAAATATTGATATTGAAGTATTTATTGGCTTTGAAAATATAAAAGTCATTTCTATTGTTCGGACCAACAATTGTAAAGTGGAATTGGATTTCTGGTAGAAAGTCGTCGATATTCACCGTAACCTAAAAACTCATTGGTCCAATGTTTATTTTTAGACGCGGATATTGAGATTCCCAACTTCGGATTCCAAAATGAGAGCAATTTTTTCGGCCCGTACGTAATTTTTTTTGTCCCATGCGCGATTTTTTTGGTCGAACGTGATTTTTTTGGTCGTGCACAATTTATTCACCCAAACGCAATTTTTTCGGCCCGTAAGCAGCTTTTTCACCCGAACGTGATTTTTTTGGTTCGGCTGCGATTTTTTCGCCCGGGCGCGATTTTTTTCACCCGAGCGCGATTTGTTCGCCCGGGCGCGATTTGTTCGCCCGGGCGCGATTTGTTCGACCGGGCGCAATTTTTCGCCCGGGCGCAATTTGTCCGCCCGTGAGGTGTGTTTTTCGCCCGGGGGCGATTTTCCCATGGGCGAAAAAAATATTATTTTTTTATTCTTGAAAACCAATGCCTTCAATACGAACAAACAAATGTATTCAATGCCAATTCATGTGATAGAATATTATCATGTGACCGAAAAAAAAATTTGAATTTGAACTCAATGTTAATTCTTGCATGCTTGTGTTGGTATTCGATTGAAAAAAAAAAATCTTTAAAACCAGTCTCTTCCGAACGAACGGACTCTTAGGATTTCTCAAATAACACGAGCGCCAAATGAAAGAGAAATTTATTGTATAGGTATACATAGTGATAGTGTCATAATCACTATGAATATAAGTGCCATTATTTTTAATGTTAATTGTTGGGATCTCAAAGAGTTTAAATTATAGATTGCACTTCACTATCTTTTAAAAATTCATTTGGCCTAAGTTTACATGGTTTACAAATTGTCCCTTCTGTTAGACACATGAAAAGTAAGTATTAAAATCAGAAAAAATATTTTTTGAAATACCAATTTTGCTCGGTATAATAATTCTAGATTGGAATTTGTGCATTTGTAATGTTTTTATTTTATGTATGGTTGGTGCGATTGTTATATTCTTACAAAATGCATAGGCATGTTTGTTATATTTTATGCATGGGTATGTTAAAAATGAATCCAGTTTTATTAATAAAAAACACGCAATTGTCATTGTAAACTTTATAAATTCTATTCTCCATAGTTCAGCAGTTAAAAAAAAACATTTTTTTCAAGTGTAATATTATTCACGGAAATATTAAAGGTAGTTTAATCATCTAGAGGGAGAGTGAATAGATGTTTGAATGTTTTTGATCATTTTAAGATTTGTTGATTATTCTTGCACAGAATAAGTAAAACAAGCCACGCCACAGAAAGTACACGGTTATTTATAGTGGTTTTTCAGTTATGAGTGCATCCACTTTTCTCATCCACCTATCTAGCAGTGTGCTAGACTAGGCCAACTTCTCTACTATCTTAGATCAAACAGATTTTACAACTCAGATCCACACCTTAAATCCTACAGCTCACAGTGACATCACTCCTACAACTTGGATTCAAAAGAATCCTAACTCAGGTTCACCCTTGAACCCTACCTCGGGCCTTCAGCACAGGCCCTACACTAAGATCCAACAGATGGAACCTACCTCAAGTCCCTAACAGAATCCTACCTTATGCCAAATCAAGCCATAGACTCAGATCCCAGTGGGACCTTACAACAACAATTGTAAGAATGGTTTGTTACAGCAAAAATAAACTCAATACAAGTTTTTCATTAAAGCTTTGAGTCTTCTTAGGCTTTATGAAGAGAAAGCCTCTTTCTGGTTCAACAACAAATCTTCAGTAAGTCTTCTTCTGGAGATAGAACTTTGTTGAATTTTGAGATAAGAAGGCTTCTTCTTTGCTCTTGAGAGATCTGAATCATAGATCTTGAGCACTTTTTCTTCTTCAGAATGAAGTATTCTTCTCAATGAATTTAGTCAGCTTGTCTTCTCTTTTAGATTACTATTTCATAGGTTTTGACAGCCGACTAGAAAGGTTTTCAAAGTTCTCTCAAAAAGTTAGGGTTTATCGGCTCTTTATTTTCCTTTTATAAGTCTCACATCTCGGACGATTGGGAAGAAAAAAAGTGTGTCTGATGCCTTTCAAGAAAAGACTGATTTGATATTTGCTTTCGACGTTGACGGTAATTTGAAGTCCCGTAATTTGAATTTAACATAATGCTAAGTTCTCTTCACACAACTCATTTTGACTTAGCCATTTTTTATGTCTGAATACAGCCAGAATATAGCTCTATTGAACTTAGAACATTTTCTTCTTTTAGGTAAAGTGTGATGAGCTTCAACTCAGCGCTAAAATCATGTGATGTCTATTAACACATCGCTTCTATACTTAGAATACTTTGAGGTCCAGTTGACTCCTCATTCTAAATTGAGAGAAAATGTGACATTGTGTAATGACCATTAACACGACGCAACTTGCCTTGAAACTTTTCTTCAACTTTTGTGATGTTGAGAGATCGTGTGATGTCCATTAACACGACACTTCTGTACTTAGAACTTTTCTTGTTATGACAGTCAAGCTGATCCCGCATGTCTTCACGACGCTTATCATGACTGAACTCATTGATATTGCATCTCACATGACGCTTCTGCACTTAGATCAATTTTGTGAATTGATTGAGTGTTTTGTTGGTCTATACTGATCTTCTGACTTATTTTAAAAAATTAATATGAAATTAAGTTATCCATGTATAAGCCTAGTTAGATCATCATTAAATAGATCATGTATTTATATTTGACTTGAGGACTTCTTTAAATCTGAAATATTGTGGGCAAAGTTTACACTAATCTTCTTCTATTTGAAGAAACCAACACCACAGTAAATGATGAAGTGCTTCTAGAAGTTAATAACAGAGAACAAAAATAGATAATAAACTAATAATAGCATGGCCAATTAGTTAATTAGAGAGCATCCAAAATGATAGTTATATAAATAAGTCTAAATGTTTATAATGAATTTAACACAAACATTTGACCTCAGTTATAAATTATAATTCTGTGTCCTTTATAACAATGTCACCCCTAGCTTTCTTGGTAGCTTTTTCATCTGCTTTTTGTTTTATCTGCTTTTGCCTTGTAAAGTAGTCATAGGGATTTGGGTTATAGCTGGATGGTTCCGCTATATCTGCTGGAAGCTTTCCTACTTTTTTTCTCTTCTGAAAGTCCTTTTCACTTCTTCATGCCTTTCATACTTTACTCATTCCTGGGTGATGTAAAGCTTGGCTCTATTAGTATTCTTAACCTTAATGTATTCCCAGATGAAAGTTATCTAGTGTCAACTAACTTCACCTATGGGGGGGGGGGAATAGGTGATTTGCAGTCTTTTGCGAAATAAAGATAACCTGCACAAGAAAACAACCACAACACAGAAAAGCACAAAAGCAATTATCGTGGTTCCCCGATTTGGGTACGTCCACTCTCCCCCTTCGACCTATCTTCGAACAAGGGACGACTCGGTCACTTCACCAAGCGGATTGAAATCCAATCCTCACACTATGGAAGAAACCCTTCCACCCGAAGGAGTCACTACTCCTCCACCACGGGTTGCACCCAACCCTTACAACGAGGAATCACTATTCCTTTATAACAACACAAAAATTAGAATGTATAAAAAATACAAACTTCAAGTATGGAGAACCCGATGTCCCTTTTCGTTCGTTGAAGCATTCTTGATGAAGACGAAGAGTCCACGACCGGAGCACTCTCTTGGAGAGGATCTTCCCGAGATCGGCGACGGCAATTGATTGTGGCGGCGATGCTTTGTAGATCCAAACTTCTTGACGAAGCTAGCAAGGTCTACCAACGATCTTACTCGGATCAATCGTCTCAATCGATTCGGAGGGGAAAAATGTTCCCGTTCAACAAACCGAGAGACAAGGGATCTCGAGAGAGAAACGTGAGACGCGTTACTTAGCTTCGGTTCTGTCGTTGAGCGATAAAAGAAGATCTCAGATCGGCAGCAACGACAACTTAGCGAGCGGCGACGGCGACGGAATATGATTCGCGATCCGCTAGGTTACGCTCGGCGGTCGTATGCCTCTTTTTCGTTTTACTATTTGATGCCTTCGGAACTTCAAAATAGGCGATATATATACTGTAGATCATCCCTACAAGACCGTTGTGGGCCCCACAAGAAGAAACCGTAAGCCCGGTCTAATCAGCGCCTGTTATCTTGGTTCGGTCCAGCGAGCAGATAAAAATTGCCTAAGGTAAATTCGGCGGGAATCATTGGTGATTCCCGTCGAAGTCGGCGGGAATCACTCATGATTCTCGTCGAATTATCCTTGGTAGAATTTCAGTTGAAAAGCTTGCCATCCGGAGGGAATCGGCGAGAGTCAAGACCATTCTCGACGAATCGGCGAGAATGCAGAGTCATTCTCGACGATTCAGCGAGAATCAGTTAATGATTCTCGTCAATTCTGACTTAGCAGAATTCTTGAGGGAGAACTGTCAGCCGGATGAAGTTGGCGGGAATTGGCTAGTGATTCTCGACGATTCGGCGAGAATCACTAGTGATTCTCGTCGAATCGGCGAGAATCACTTAGTGATTCTCGTCGATTCTGACTTGGCTAATTTTTCTACTTTCTTCCCATGACTTGGTCTTTGACCCATCCTTGCTCCTCCTCTGCTCTTGATCTATCTCAACCCTGTACTTGAAAATAAGTACACTCCAATAGAGAGAGCACACATGAGTCAACACACTGATCTG
Source organism: Platanthera zijinensis (assembly GCA_039513925.1). Taxonomy (NCBI): domain Eukaryota; kingdom Viridiplantae; phylum Streptophyta; class Magnoliopsida; order Asparagales; family Orchidaceae; genus Platanthera; species Platanthera zijinensis. Next base: position 220,017,159 of record CM077080.1, on the reverse strand, counting down.
CTCAACGAGGGATTACGCTGCGCAGACCCGTGTATATTAACCCATTGTACCCTGACATTGGTGTGTACTTAGCATAGAATAGCTGCAAGCACACTCTTGAAGAAATATTGTCAAATACATTGTTAATTCACCTTAGCTAGTTCAGGGACTTCTTCAAATCAGGTACATTGTGGATACAATACCCAACAATCTCCCCCTATTTGAAGAAGCCTAAACCCTACAAGCTAAGGTGAATAAAACAGATGGGAATAAACATAAACTGAATAATTCAGTTGAGAGTGAAATTCATTACCATTTTCCTGAGAGCATACTTAACGTTGGCAGCCACCTTAGCCTTAGCCGAGAGGGAATTCTCCCCCTTTTCGGCTTCTCCAAATCTGGGACTTCACTTGGAGCCACCTACTCCCCCTCAGATCTTGCATCCGTGCTCGAGCTTGAGTTCCTTGCTGATGCTCCCCCTTGATCCAAGAGCTTGGAGCCTTACAGTTTCTACTCTTCATAGTTCAGCATGCCGAGTTCAGTTTTGAAAAAACTGAACTTGGCCTCGTCTAGGGGCTTTGTGAAGATATCTGCAACCTGCTTATCCGTGGGGACATAGCAGAGTGATATATCTTTTTTCTCCACATGCTCCCGAATGAAGTGATAGCACACTTCAATATGCTTTGTTCTACTGTGCGACACAGGATTGTTCGCAATTGCGACACCGTGGGAGCCTGCCCTCCTCACAAAGAAGCCGCGAGCATCCCTCGCGCAACCTAAGCCGCGAGCAACCCTCGCACAACACTGTAAGGGCCTACCCCCCTCACGAGCAAGCCGCGAGTATCCTTCGCGCAAACTAAGCATCCCACGCCCGGTCAAAGCCGCGTGGTCAATACCAGTCAAACAAGGACAAACGTCCAAAGAAATATGAAGAGACAACAATGTCATAACAAAGTCATGCTCAAAATAAAACAGGTACAACCAGTGTCTAGAGACAGGATGCTACACGCACAATAAAATAACAAAACGTACAACAACATGTAAACGCTACAGCTACTCTCCCTCGACATCTGAGTCAGAGTGCTAGTCCCCGGAAACATCTGCAAAGCTGAAACTGGAGGTGTCACACCCAAGGCGCTTGCCAACAAAGCGAAAGGCCTTCGAAACGCCGCGACGGAGCGCTGGCTCGCGTATATCGTCCTTCTGAGGCTCCAACTCCTTGGACAAAATATCATCACGAACCTCCTCCGCAATCAAGTTGCGGTCTCGCAGGTAATCCAGCGACTCCAAGTACTCCGCAAGCCCTGCAGCCTTCAGCTCTAATGCATGATCGTCAGAAGACAGCATCTCCACCTGCGCCTTCGCCGCCCGAAGCTGAGTCTCAAGGCCTGAGACCTCCTCTCGTGCCGCCTGCAGCTGGGTCCCTAAGCCAGATGTCTCCTCTTTTGCATGCTTCAGCATCTGGGTAGTCCTTTCCACTAGAGTCTTCTCCACGTCCAAGGCCGCACGCGTATCTTCAAGCTCAGACTTCAGCTCTGAACCGATCCGACGGAGCCGTGCAATGTCCCGGTCATGTTCCTCCTTCAAGGAGGCGAGCGAGCTCATCGACAACCGAAGCTTCTCCTGTAGAGCAAGATACCCGTCCTTCAGGCTAACGTAATGATCATTCCAGGTCACTGCAATCTGCGCCTGAGTCTCTATCTGCAAGATAAAAACACACAATCAGACTCTTTCAACAAGAAAGAAAAGAAGGAGAGAGCAAACAGAAAAGGGAAGTTACACCCTTACCACATCACTCATCGCCCGCAAGGAAGAGGAAATCCGTGGATCGACTGTACTGGCAGGCACTTGAGGAACGGGGGAAGCAGGTATCTGCACCTCTGGGGCTGAATCGTCAGAAGCTACCACCACAACATCAAGGTCATCAGTAGGGCCATCACCGCTTTCCTCTTATGGCCCCCTCCCTGAGAAGTCGCCACCACCTGAACTGTGCCCGCCGAAATACCGCATCCCAACAGCTGCTTTTCCTCCACGTAAACATAGATATTGAAGAGACGGTTGGCCAACTCGCGAGGCTCAGAAAATCCGAGCACGGGGAAAAATCCCGCTCCTTCCCTTTCACACGACGGCAGCGATCGGGAAGTGCATTCCACACCTCAGGAAGACCCCAAGAATTCTTCACATATCCGAACAAAGTGTTGTCATGACGACGATCTTTACGAGCTTTGAACTCCAACCAAACCTTGTTGTTACGCACCTCCACCCGCTCGCCACCATCAGAGCGCACATCGCACCAATCTCGGAACTGGTCTAAAGAAAGCTGGCTCCCATGTTCGCGAAAGAAGGCAACCAAGCCCATAATTCGGGCAATCCCAGCCGGAACAAACTGAGAGATAGGCACTCCGCAGAACTTCAAAATCTAAATCACCTCCTCGCAGGGCGGAAAGCGGAAGCCAGATCTCAGGGAAAAATCGCAGATCTTCAACCAGCCGCGGGGAGGATTCTGAACCCGCTCTCGGGTCGTGGGATCCTCACTTCCAAATCAGCAGGAAGCTCGTACTTCGCCCTCCAAATGTCAACGCCATCTCCAGTCAAATAAGAGCGCAGGCGCATCGGACCAGAAGAACGCTTCGAAACCTGCGCATGACAGAAATAAAAAAGTCAGCCCAGAGGTGAAAAACCGCACGACCAATCGCCAAAAGCACGCGCGACATGCAAAAAAGGGAACCTGTGCAAACACACGCGCGATAGGGAAGTACACGACCGCGCCAACGCACGGCCCGCGCGCGCGGCCTGCGCTTGCCCGGCCTGCGCGTACAGCTTGGTCGCGCGCGCTCGGCCTGCGAGCACACGGCCTAAGCGTGCGCGGCCCATCCTCGCACGCGCTGCTTGCACGCGTACGGATTGGTGAGATGCGCACCCCTCCGGCACCCGTGGTCTTCACACATGCCCGACACGTGCTCGCCAAACCTCCACGTGCTGCCATACCTTGGAACCACGAGCGCCGCCGCCGCCACCTCGGTTTTCTCGCCGGCAATCACCATGACAACAGAGAATGAGAAAAATCTCTCCTCTCACGCTCACTTCGCTCCCGGACAGAAGAGATTTGGGGGGCAATTGATGGGTTCCACCATCATTTATAGGAGAAAAAGAGCCCCTCATGATCTCCACCCAAGGAAAATCTTGGGTGGGCTCCACCCCCCATAATCTCGCATAATGATGGGAGTTATGGGGGCGGGACCCGCTCCCTCCCCTCATGGGGGAAACTGTCGTCGGGAGAACCGCCGCCGACGAGCGACTTAGCCACCGTCGATGGCTGCCCCCCCCCCCCCCCCGACCACCGCCACGGCCGGCCTAGCCGGGGGCGGCCTGCCCGGTCCTTCCGTGGCCGGCCACGGCCGCCCCGGCCATGGTCGGCCGCGGCCGGCCGCTGCCCGACAAGGCCGTGGCCGGTATTGCCATGGCCGGCCTTGCAGTGGCCGGCCACGGCCGCCCCGGCCATGGCCAGTCGCGGCCTCCCTAGCCGCGGCCGGCCTCAACCCGGCAAGGCCGTGGTCGGCCTCGCCATGGCCGACCACGGCCGCCCCGACCTCGCCGCGGCAAGGCTGTGGCCGGCCTTGCCATGGCTGGTCACGGCCCCCCTGGCCGCGGCCGGACCGCCGGCCGGCCACCGTCATGATCCGCCCGGCCGGCCACTCCCACCGCCGGCCGCCGCCGCCGTTATAGCGGCTCGCCGCCATGAGAGGCCTCCCCGCCGTCCGATCAAGGGGAGGCTCCCCTCGCCGTCCGACCAAAGGGGTAAGCACTCACTACCCCACCACTTTAGTGGTGGGGCCCGCCATGATCCTCCCCTGGAGGCTATAAAAGGACCCTCAGGGGTTTCTCATTTCTCACCTTTTCTCCTCCCTGGTTCTTCTCCTTCTTCCTCAGGTGAAAGCTCTCCCGCCTCCTCCACCAAGTCGGCCTCTGATCGCCGTGAACCACCGTCAGTCACCAACAACCACCGGCGGCCACCAGCACACACCAGCGGCTACAGGCACCCCACCAACGCATTGGCAGCAAGAGGACGCCCAAGACCTCGAGAAAATCGAAGGAACAGGATATTGGGAGCGAAAAAGTGTGCGCCTCCCCGAGCACGCGCGCCAGGAGCATCCCACACATTCCTTTGTCTAAGTCACTCCCGCGGTGCAGCCTGTTTCCCGCAGGAGACTACAGTCTCTCTCTCTCACCCCCAAGTTGTAACGGGAGCGGCCTGTCGCCCCGATTCACCAAGCATACTGTAATCACCCAAAGCTAGTGGAATTTTACCGACACAGACCCGGTCACGTGATTTTTTACCCATTTCAGGGGTTTTTCCACGTCATCAAGACTTGTCTTCACTGTACATTTTCATCGACTGTGTGCGCGCTCGACTGCTCCGTGAGCTGAGACGGTCCAAGATTATCCGGTCCGACCGGAGCATCGAGTTAGTCCGCAACAAAAGTCATTTCTATTGTTCGGACCAACAATTGTAAAGTGGAATTGTATTTCTGGTAGAAAGTCGTCGATATTCACCTTAACCTAAAAACTCATCGGTCCAAAGTTTATTTTTAGGCGCGGATATTGAGATCCCCAACTTCGGATTCCAAATCAGAGCATTTTTTTCAGCCCGTACGTAATTTTTTTGTCCCGTGCCCGATTTTTTTGGTCGAACGTGCTTTTTTTGGCCGTGCACAATTTATTCGCCCAAACGCAATTTTTTCGACCCGTAAGCGATTTTTTCGCCCGAACGTGATTTTTTCGGTTCGGCCGCAATTTTTTACGTCCTGGCGCGATTTGTTCGCCCGGGCGCGATTTGTTCGCCCGGGCGCGATTTTTTCGCTCGGGCGGGATTTGTTCGTCCGGCCGCAATTTGTTCGCCCGGGCGCGATTTGTTCGCCCGGGCGCGATTTGTTCGCCCGGGCGCGATTTGTTCGCCCGGGCGCGATTTGTTCGCCCGGGCGCGCTTTGTTCGCCCGGGCGCAATTTTTCGCCCGGGAGCGATTTGTCCACCCGGTGTGTTGGCGAAAAAATTATTATTTTTTAATTCTTGAAAACCAACGCCTTCAATACGAACAAACAAATGTATTCAATGCCAATTCATGTGATAGAATATTATCATGTGACCGAAAAAAAATTGAATTTAAACTCAATGTTAATTCATGCATGCTTGTGTTGGTATTCGATTGAAAACAAATTATTTAAAACCAGACTCTTCCGAACTAACGGACTCTTAGGATTTCTCAAATAACACGAGCTCGAAATGAAAGAGAAATTTATTGTATAGGTATACATAGTGATAGTGTCATAATCACTATGAATATAAGTGCCATTATTTTTAATGTTAATTGTTGGGATCTCAAAGAGTTTAAATTATAGGTTGCACTTCTCTATCTTTTAAAATTTCATTTGGCCTAAGTTTTCAAGGTTTACAAATTGCCCCTTCAGTTAGACACATGAAAAGTAAGTAATAAAATCAGAAAAAACATTTTTTGAAATGCCGATTTTGCTCGGTATAATAACTCTAGATTGGAATTTGTGCATTTGTAATGTTTTTATTTTATGTATGGTTGGTGCGACTGTTATATTCTTACAAAATGCATAGGCATGTTTGTTATATTTTATGCATGAGTATGTTAAAAATGTATCCAGTTTTATTAATAAAAAACACGCAATTGTCATTGTAAACTTTATAAATTCTAATCTCCATAGTTCAGCAGTTAAAAAAAAGCATTTTTTTTCAAGTGTAATATTATTCACGGAAAGATTAAAGGTAGTTTAATCATCTAGAGGGAGAGTGAATAAATGTTTGAATGTTTTTGGTCATTTTAAGATTTGTTGATTATTCTTGCACAGAATAAGTAAAACAAGCCACGCCACAGAAAGTACACGGTTATTTATAGTGGTTTTCCGGTTATGAGTGCATCCACTTTTCTCATCCACCTATCTAGCAGTGTGCTAGACTAGGCCAACTTCTCTACTATCTTTGATCAAACAGATTTTACAACTTAGATCCACACCTTAGATCCTACAGCTCACAGTGACATCACTCCTACAACTTGGATTCAAAAGAATCCTAACTCAGGTTCACCCTTGAACCCTACCTCGGGCCTTCAGCACAGGCCCTACACTAAGATCCAATAGATGGAACCTACCTCAGGTCCCTAACAGAATCCTACCTTAGGCCAAATCAAGCCATACACTCAGATCCAAGTGGGACCTTACAACAACAATTGTAAGAATGGTTTGTTACAGCAAAAATAGAGTCAATACAAGTTTTTCATTAAAGCTTTGAGTCTTCTTAGGCTTTATGAAGAGAAAGCCTCTTTCTGGTTCAACAACAAATCTTCAATAAGTCTCCTTCTGGAGACAGAACTTTGTTGAATCTTGAGATAGGAAGGCTTCTTCTTTGCTCTTGAGAGATCTGAATCATAGATCTTGAGCACTTTTTCTTCTTAAGAATGAAGTATTCTTCTCAATGAATTTAGTCAGCTTGTCTTCTCTTTTAGATTACTATTCCATAGGTTTTGACAGCTGACTACAAAGGTTTTCAAAGTTCTCTCAAAAAGTTAGGGTTTACCGGCTCTTTCTTTTCCTTTTATAGGTCTCACATCTCTGACGATTGAGAAGAAAAAAAGCGTGTCTAATGCCTTTCCAGAAAAGACTGGTTTGATATTTGCTTTCGTCGTTGATGGTAATTTGAAGTCTCGTAATTTGAATTTAACATAATGCTAAGTTCTCTTCACACAACTCATTTTGACTTAGTCATTTGTTATGTCTGAATACAGCCAGAATATAGCTATATTGAACTTAGAACATTTTCTTCTTTTAGGTAAAGTGTGATGAGCTTCAACTCAGCGCTAACATCATGTGATGTCTATTAACACATCGCTTCTATACTTAGAATACTTTGAGGCCCAGTTGAGTCCTCATTCTAAATTGAGAGAAAATGTGGCATTGTGTAATGACCATTAACACGACGCAACTTGCCTTGAAACTTTTCTTCAACTTTTGTGATGTTGAGGCATCGTGTGATGTCCATTAACACGACATTTCTGTACTTAGAGCTTTTCTTGTTATGACATTCAAGCTGATCCCGCATGTCTTCACAACGCTTATCATGACTGAACTCGTTGATATTGCATCTCACACGACGCTTCTGCACTTAGATCAATTTTGTGAATTGATTGAGTGTTTTGTTGGTCTATACTGATCTTCTGACTTATTTAAAAAAATTAATATGAAATTAAGTTATCCATGTATTAGCCTAGTTAGATCACCATTAAATAGATCATGTATTTATATTTGACTTGAGGACTTCTTTAAATCTGAAATATTGTGGGCAAAGTTTACAATAATCTCCTTTTATTTGAAGAAACCAACACCACAGTAAATGATGAAGTGCTTCTAGAAGTAACAGAGAACAAAAATAGATAATAAACTAATAATAGCATGGCCAATTAGTTAATTAGAGAGCATCCAAAATGATAGTTATATAAATAAGTCTAAATGTTTATAACGAATTTAACACAAACATTTGCCCTCAATCAATATTTATAATTCTGTGTCCTTTATAACAATGTCACCCCTAGCTTTCTTGGTAGCTTTTTCATCTGCTTTTTGTTTTTTCTGCTTTTGCCTTGTAAAGTAGTCATAGGACTTTGGGTAATACCTGGATGGTTCCGTTATATCTGCTGGAAGCTTTCCTGCTTTTTTTCTCTTCTAAAAGTCCTTTTCACTTCTTCCTGCCTTTCATACTTTTCTCATTCCTGGGTGATGTAAAGCTTGGCTCTATTAGTATTCTTAACCTTAATGTTTTCCTAGACATCAATAATTATCTCCCTTGATGGAGGTCTCCACTACACATAGTCAGGCTTTCTTTCCATCTCCTCTTTGTACCTTTCCTTTCTCAATCTTATTTCATCCTTCTATGTAGAAATTTCTTTTCTTTTGACATAGATAGGAATAGAAGGGTTGATGGAATCAGGAGCAACAGCAAGCACATCAACAACCATATCATCTAATGGATCATCACAATTGATTGGGGGATCTCCAGTGCCTCCCTCACAGTATTTGAAGTCCAAATAGCATGGTCAACACTGGCCTTTATCATTGTCCTCTCCCCCTTGATGACTTCTTTAGTTATGTGTTCCCATAGAGTATCTTAATGATATGATATCTTATTCTTGAGAAAGTTAACCCCTTCAATGATATGACACTTTGTCTCTAGTAGATGACCATCCAGCACCTGATTGAAATAATCCACTCTTTCCGGAATATAAATTATATTGTCTGCCATCGTGCTAGTTGTGGCCAGGAAAGCAATTTGCAAGCTTTCTGATGTTGAAACTTGATTTCCCATGATGCCTTCCAGACATGGGCGGAACTAGCCCTGGGCACGGTAGGGCACGTGCCCGACCGCTTTTTCTGCGATCTTCAACGGGGGAGAAGAAATCCCCCTAGCCGTCGCTGCCCCCGCTCCCCCCGCTGCCCTCGCTGCTCCCGCTGCCCCCGCTGCTTCCCACTGGTATTATCTTCTTCTTCTTCACTGATTACCACTTAAAACCATTCATTTTTGGACCGATTATCAGTCCAGAAATCTCCAGATTTCTGGACTGAAATCAGTCCAGAAATGAGCATTTTGCATTATTATTATTTTTGTAGTTGATTGGGAATACTCCTCTGGTGTATCTGAACAATATTACTAGCGGTTGTCATGTTCGGATTATTGCTAAATTAGAGATGATGGAGCCATGCTCCAGCGTCAAGGATAGGTGAATCTCCTTCCTTCTATGGCAAAAAAAAAAATCGGGGACGCTGCCCCCCGAACCCCTCAAATTGACAGTACTTAAATTGTGCCTGTACGACTTCAAAATCCTAGTTCCGCCACTTCTTCCAGACCCTTATGAGTAATCTCCAGTTGCTGGGCAGTGTGATCCACTGTTGGGGTTGCTCTCATAAAGAAATTGAAAGTGTTTTTCTTGAGCAGATTCATCTCAATTTGCATCCCAATTATGTTACTTGAAAGTCCTCTTCTTAAAACTCTGACAGTAGTATCAACATATTGTTCTAGCTTTCTCCTTTGATCATCCAATAACATTTTGATCTAACTTATCAGTGAAGATTTTTTAGGTATATGAGCTTTTGATGAGCTGGCAATACTAGATTCTATTTCAGCATGCCTCTTACTTATCTCTTCCATTATATCTGCCACATCTTTCTCTTTGTACATTAGGAAGGGGATCTTCTCTTAGGTATTTGGTTGTATCTCTCTCCAACACTGATCTCAGTTTTAAAAGAGATGATCTCCCTATAGGAGTTCTCCAGTGGCATCATAATCGATCACAGTTATTCCACCTAGATTATCCTTCATTTCATCGACACCAACATTCTCTTCAACATATACTACCAGGTCCTGTTGAACTACCAACCCAGTTTGGGTGGCATCCTCAACCTCTAGCACCACATCCATCCTTTCAAACTCAAGAGTAAGTAGCTCAGAATGAGATTCCCCTTCAGCATCTGCAGCAATATTAACAATATTTTTCAGAGTCACTATTATCGAGTCTACTCCCATGGTCTCCCCTTCAACCACTTTATTAATTTAATGTAATGACTCAGTTGCCTTGGCTGAATTCTCTAGAATTTTAGTTTTTGTTTGCTCTAAAGTTTAATGTTCTTTCAAGAACTCCCCCTGAGCTAAAGCACTATTATTACTCACTTCTTCATCATTTCCACCTTCAGATGTTTCTGTGGTATGTTCATCTTCTAAAAAAGACGCATGTATCGTGAAGTCTCTTTGTATTCCCCCCCCCCCCCCACACAAAACTTGAGAGATTTGGGGCAAGTGCTTACTTACTTCCTGCAGAGAAGATTTTTTTCTTCACTTTCCTCAACTTCAACAATTCTCTTTCCTTTTTCTGACATCTTTTCCTTCTTATTTTTTGGGTGTTTTGACAGTACTTTTTCTCATCTCTCCAGGATCTTGATCTTGATGTCAATTCTCTTCATGTGATGAAGTTTAAGCCTCAATTGCTTGTTAAGCTTTTCTGGAATGGTGTTTAGCATGCACGGAGATATGATCCTACCAAAATTTGGCGTGTTCTGAATTTCGTGAATTTTTGTAAACAACTTCCTTGACCGGTCAGTTTTCTTCACCAGGATTACCCGTACCATGATATCAAACATACTCTTAGATATTTTATCATGTGACCCTAGTTTACACATAAATGTCTTATCATTGACGTTTTCTAGCAGCTTGCCCTTTTGGTTGAAGTGCTTCCTCATAATAGAGTTGCATATCTTCTAGGGGTGCCCACACCATACTATGACATCATCACTTTTCATTATCAGAGTGGGCTCAGAGAGCATATATTATAGGGCAATAGGTCTAGCAATCTCCTAACCGGCTGGATTTCTTCACTCGCATCTTTAAATCCACCTCGCACAATCTTGTATCTTACTTTAAAGGGATCCTCACCTTTCCTTGGAGCCATTGAGAGAAAGGATAAAAGACTGAGAAGCTCTTTTTGTGAATTCTAGGGCTTTGTGTAATGGTGACTAAAGGAAAATGTAGGTGCAATCTCATTCTATACATTTGTCCTATCTATACTTTACTACATCATGAAATACGAAATGGTGCGTACCTGGAAGCGCGGTAAAATTTAGATCGAAGGGCTTAGATGAATTAAACTAGGGGAATTGATTTGATGTCTATTGTAATTATAGCATCATGTTAACACATTGCCACAAAAAGGGAACACAACGCCACAAAAAGGGAACACAACATCACAGACTTATTTCTATTCAATCCCTTGCAACTTTCTTAATTGTTTCTTGCACATCTAGTTAGTATTCTAGAATCTACTTTTTGCAGAACTAAATGGCGTATAAAATAGAGGATATTTATTTATCCACTTTTTTTTGGGGTTAAATTTAGCTTGAAGTGGAGATATAGTGAGGATATCTGATCTAGAGGTGGAGTCCTTGAGAGGAAAGCTCTTAAAGCTGGATCTGGTTTGCTTGCACATTGGGCATGCATGGCCAGGCCTATCTTTTCTTTATGTGAAATTTAATTTACCTCTAATTCAAATGTATTGATATTAATTTTTTATTATCTTGTAGATCATGTGAGCTAATCTCTTGTGTTATTCTTCACAAAGGGATTTTTTTTCATTTACTACAAAATAGACTGGCATAGTGGATTTTAGACAAACAAGATTCCAGACAATGCATATGTCCACTCTCAGTGCTAGTAAGAATTATTTTTAAAGTCAATTAACCATTTTGTATAGGCACTGATCCTTGCAGACTTTAATGACATTGCCTAAATCACAAGGTTGATTTATGCACAAGAGATTGTGTTGACACCCCTATGCATAAGTTACTTTTGCAATAGAGACTATATCATTGGATATCATACCATAGATTTTTGTCAATCCTCAATTCTGATTAACCAAGGATGATCTTGGGTTCAATTTTCATGGGAGTGTATTCTCATAGATGGCTTCTTGTTCTAGTCTTATGCTTGGAGTAGCCACTGTCCAACGACCCTATTGGAATTTGATTGGCCTTTGTACAAACCAGCAAAAATATTATTTTACCTTAGGAGCCCAATGGGGCTTGGGTCCTAGGTTCCTGTTAGCTTTGGGAGTAGACTTCTGAATAAAAGTATTATTAACTGATTTAATATTCTTTGCCTTGTGACTATTGGGTTGTACCAACAATTTAGACTAATGAGGCGCACTTTACAACAACACCAACATGCATATATGTCGTACCTCCTCTTCTAAACCATTTTAGGGGTGGAATGTATATGTTCATGTCCAGAAGAGTAAGCATTAGCATTCTTTTCATTTCTTTGAATAATCTCGTGGTTGTGTACTTGATGTAAAATGGACTGTACATCCATATGATTTTTCTTAAGGATAGGTCTTTCTTAAATGGTCTTCCCTTTACCTTTGAGTGTGTGTGCTGGTGAGCCAAATATAATGGTCCATGATTTTTCATTTTTATTTTTTCATGATGAGCTTTAAATGCACTTAACCCAATGTCCTTTCTTCCTCTCTAGTGAGGTGCATTGCTAGCCCCACTGGAGGAGCATTCTTTCATCAGAGGTCATGGTTAATAGACTTTTTATACCCTGAGGATCTTGTTCAGACTATCAAGTCCTTTTTGAACAACCTACCTCTGATATCACTTGAAAGATTAAGAGTAGTCTAATCACCTAGAAAGGAGTTTAATATGTGTTTGAATGTTTTTATTATTTTAAGATTAGTTGAGTATTCTAGTATAGAAAGAGAAAAACAAGACACACCATAGAAGGCACACCGTTATTTATAGTGGTTCCCCAATTATGGGTACATTCACTTCCTCCATCACTTATCTATCAGTGTGCTATACTAGGCCAACTTCTTTACTATCTCAGATCAAATAGATATTATAACTCAGATCCACACCTAGGATCCAACAACTCAGAGTAACACCACTCCTACAACTTAGATTCAAAAGAATCCTACCTTAGGTTCACCCTTGAACCCTACCTCAGGCCTTCAACACAAGCCCTACACTCAGATTCAATAGATGATTCTACCTCAGGTCCCCAATAGAACCCTACCTCAGGCCAAATCAAGCCCTACACTCAGATCCCAATGAGACCATACAACAATAGTAGTAAGAATGGTTTGTTACAGCATAAATAAACTCAATTATAAATTTTTCTTTGTAGTTTTGAGTCTTCTTAGGCTTTATGAAGAGAAAGCCTCTTTCTGGTTCAACAATAAATCTTCAATAAATCTTCTTCTGGAGATTAGAACTTTGCTTAATCTTGAGATAAGAAGGCTTGTTTTTTGTTGTTGAGAGATTTGAATCAGATATCTTGAGCATTTTTTCTTCTTTAGAATGAGGCCTTCTTCTTAATGACCTCAGTAGGCTTGTCTTCTCTTTTAGAATAATGTTCTATTGGTTTTGACGACTGGCTAGAAAGGTTTTCAAAGTTCTCCCCAAAATTTAGAGATTACAGGCTCTTTGTTTTCCTTTTATAGATCTCACATCTCTAATGGCCTAAAAGAAACAAAGTTTGTCTGACGCCTTTCCAAAAAAGAATGATTTTCCATTTTCTTTCGGCGTTGGCGGCAATTTGATGTCTTGTAATTTGAATTTAACATAATGTTAAGTTCTCTTCACACGATACATTTTGACTTAGCCATTCGTTCTGTCTGCATACAACCGGAACACATCGCTATTGAACTTAGAACATTTTCTTCTTCTTAGGCGATGTGTGATGATCTTTGACTCAGCATTAGCGTCGTATGACGTCTATCAACATGTTGCTTCTGTACTCAGAATACTTTGAGAGTCAGTTGAGACCTCCTTATGAACTGAGAGAAAATGTGGCATTGTGTAATGACCATTAACACGACACAACATGCGTTGGAACTTTTCTCCTACTTCTGTGATGTTGAGGCACCGTATGATGTCCATTAATACGATACTTCTGTACTTAGAACTTTTCTTAATATGACAGTCAAGCTAATCTTGTGTGTCTTCACAACGCTTATCATGACTGAACTCGTGCTATTGCATCTCACATGACGCTTATGTACTTAGACCAATTCTGTGAAGTCATTGAGTGTTTTGTTGGACTATACCAATCTCCTGACTCATTCAAATATATTAATATGAAATTAAGTTATCCACACACAAGCCAAGTAAGATCATCATTAAATACAACATGTACTTAGCATTGACTTGAGAAATTCTTCAAACCTGAAACATTGTGGGCAAAGTTCTCAACATTAACTATTAGAAATAAGGCATCATTCAAAATAAAATCATATTCCTCATTTGTCAAAAAAATGTATTTTTTTCTCATTGTGGAATTATTCAATCTAAAAATAACATCACTATCAAAATATGATCACATGTATTTCTTTCAAAATAATATAGTCTTCAAAATCTGATCACATTTAAAATTTACATTTTCCTCCAATATAGCAAAATAAGACAACATTCAACATAGGACTTTGCTTCAAATGTCTTCTTGGGATCTTCTTCACACTTTTCTATTATCAATGAATGAAACTAGAACAATTTCATCACTCAACTGAAAGTATAAAAATTTATAATACATTGTTTATTCACATAAATATTAACAATTAGTTAATAAAAATACCTGGACGTTCTTATTTTTATATGTCCTTATGTTGTGCCCAACATGTCCACAATTACCACATTTAGAACTTAAAGGCCTCCTTGACAAAATAATTCTAACTAAATCTCCTGAAAAACCATTGAGGCATATGTATATATATTTTTGTTATTCGAAGGACTTGTACTAGAAGAACTATGGCTAAGATTTAAGGAATTCCACACCCTTCATTTTAGTCTGTAGTGGATACTAATTAATTTTTACAATATTACATACTCCAGTGAAAAATTTACTTGGATGACGCAAAAAAAATGAAGAATATGATCAAAAAGATCAAACTAGGATCGTTGCATAGAGGAGGTCTTTATGTATTAAGTGTTGTGATTTTAGTCACAACAGAAGGACTTGCAAATGTGAGAATTTTTGAGTACTTTTATTAGCTGTATTTTATTATTATCATTTTGAATGTTGCCATATTTTGCTACATTCGAAGATTTTTTTTAAAGGAGTAAATGTGATCACATAGTAAATGTTGTCTTACTTTGAAAGTAATAAATGTGATCTTATTTTGAATATATTTTTTTAATGGAATATGATCATATTTTGATTATTGCCTTATTTTACATAATTTTAAGAATTAATAAAATAACATTTGAGGAACAATATAACTTTTTTTTGAAAAAAAATCATATTATCAAGAATTGAATGTACATCATGCTTGAATTTCACTAAGATTGAGGGAGTTAAGGATTATCGAGTTCAACTATACATTTTTTATACAAATGAAATTTGCACTTTTTTATACAAATGAAATTGAATCATTTTTTTCACAAACATACTCCCACATAAAAAATAATAAACATGCCACTGCATTTTGTAAAAAATATTTTAAACGCTCTCTCTTCAATCTAGAGTTATTAGAGAGAAGGAAAAAAATGGAATTTTGGAGAATAAATTAGCTATTTTTTATCAATTTCTATTCATATTTCCAATGGAAGGGGCAATTTGTAAGCCGGGGAAACATAGAAGAAATATAAATGTAATTTTGAAATATAAACATGTGTAAATTGTAATTTTGCAAACCCTCATAAAGGCCATGCTAATTAACCCTTATTTTTATGGTGTTGTTATTAGAAAACTCATTTTGGCTTTTAGCAAACCATTACTACTAACAAATCATTACTACTAGCAAACCATGATATTTGAAAATGACTAATTGAAAATCAAATGGTTACAAGCAAACCACTCAAAAAAATTAAAAAGAAAAAAGAAATCCTAAAAATAAGTTTTTGTACTAAACTATATCATTTAGCATTACAAATTTGTAGTAATTATCATGTTTTCTTTGCTACAAAAAATTCCAAAATATGATCGTCTTTAATAGCTCCAACAAATCTCTACAATAAATTAAATTATTGTTACAATTTTTTTATGGAAAGTAATTGGCTAAGAAAATAAATAACAAAATGTATACCTTTCATGATTTGTTGTCGAGGATGCATTCACATAAAAAATATGTTCGTCTTTAATACTCCCAATAATCTTTGCACTAAAATTATATATTGTTAGTACAATTTGATGTAATTTAATAGACTATGAAGACCGAATCAAAATATATACCTTTCATGTTTTGTTATTGAGGTTGCACTCCCATGAACTTGCTACATGTGTATGATACCTTCTACATGGGGAGTATAATTGCAACAATGAGTATCCTTCTTTCATGCATAGTCTCGCAAAATAATTACCATTCACAAAGTCGCGTCGAAAAAAATTATTTTTGGGATGTGAGGAAGCGTCGAGTCCAATGGTAGAAATATCATACTTTGATTGTGTGAAATTAGAGCCATGCCAATATTCTAGCTTTGAAATGCTCGTGCACATGTTGTAAACAATCTCCATTAAGGGAATGAACAACTACACGTGTGGTGAAATTCTGAAATAAACAACAAGATACCCTATTAGAGGGATGAAGCTTTACAGTGAAAGCACATTGACAAACACCATTGATTTCTGTTTGATGAACAACTACTAGTGAAAACTAATCAAGACTAAAAATTCCAATTCAGTTAAATATTGCCTTCCCAAGACTTAAAATTCTAGAACACGTAAAAGGATTTGAGAATGAAGTAAAATTGTCACTTGCAACCTAAGTAAAATCAATAATCTAAAAAGCCTAATGAGATGTTTCCTATAAACTAAAACTTACAAGATGAAGAAGTACGAACAAGAGAAACTACAATTCATGCTTTGTAGTAGTTGAAAGGGCACATGGTTTGCAGTCATGGGAAGGGGAGAAATGACCAGTAATAGGAATGGAAGAGGGTTTGCAGTCATGGGAAGGGGAGAAGCGGCAGAGTAATGGAAAGGGAAGAAGCTTCGCAGTAATAGATAAGAAAGAAGAATAACTCCACATCATAAAGGAAGATCGTCGCAGTCGACAAGGGCTTGCGAGCGGCGGGGCGAAATGTGGGCCAAAAGCTGGGCAGCGAAGAACACCTAATGTCGTGGGAGGGAGAAGGTCTCATGAGCGGCCGGGCGAAATCTGGGAAATAGGGTTTGCTAGAAGGCATTTTAAATAACGTAAATATTATTATTTTGGGTATTTTTTGGTTTGCTAGAAGTGAAATATGGTTTGCTTATAACATCACCCTATTTTATTAATAAGATGTCATGATAATTAACCCTTATTTTTATTAATAAGATGTCATGATAATTAACCCTTATTTTTATTAATAAGATGTCATTATAATTAACCATTATTTTTATTAATAAGATGCCATGATAGTTAAACCTTATTTTTATTAATAAGATGGCATGATAATAAACTCTTATTTTTATAAATAAGATGACATAATAATTAACCCTAGTTTTTATTAATGAGATATTGTGATAATTAACTCTTATTTTTATTAATAAGATGCCATAATAATTAACCCTTTTTATTAATAAGATGTCAAGATAATTAACCCTTATTTTTATTAATAAGATGCCTTCATAATCAACCCTTAGTTTTATTAATAAGTTGCCATGATAATTAACCCTTATTTTTATTAATAAGATGTCATGATAATTAACCCTTATTTTTATTAATAAGTTGTCATGATAATTAACCCTTATTTTTAATAATAGGAAGCCATGATAATTAACCCTTATTTTTATTAATTGGATGCCATGATAATTAACCCTTATTTTTATTAATAGGATGTCATGATAATTAACCCTTATTTTTAGTAATAGGAAGCCATGATAATTAACCCTTATTTTTATTAATAAGATGTCATGATAATTAACCCTTATTTTTATTAATAGGATGTCATGATAATTAACCCTTGTTTTTATTAATAAGTTATCATGATAATTAACCCTTATTTTTATTAATAAGTTGTCATGATAATTAACCCTTATTATAATTAATCCTTATTTTTATTAATAAGATGTCATGATAATTAACCTTTATTTTTATTAATAAGATGTCCTGATAATTAAACCTTATTTTTATTGATAAGATGTCAAGATAATTAACCCTTATTTTTATTAATAAGCTCATAATAATTAACCCATATTTTTTTAATAATATGTCATGATAATTGATATGATTCCCCCCAAGAATTTTGCAAAATAATTAGTTGATTTGGATTTCTCTCATCGAGGTTATGAATTTTGACTACTTATACATCAAAAACGGTGGCCAGATGAGAGAAAAATGACTCTAAAAAGATGGAGACGTTCAAAAAAAATTTGTTAAAGGAAGTTGATGTCTGGCCCCACCTTGTTAACATTCCTAGATCTGCCACTGAGGACATGAAGGTGAGCCAACCTGATCGAGCGAGCCATGCACACCAATCTATGCTCACCTCAAAGGCCCAAAAACACCATGAAAGGGGAGTAAAGCTAAGCGTGCATGCACGTGCGAGAAGTAGGCATGCGCCCACACGAGAGGCGCGTGCATACGGGCTCTGAAGGGGCAAACACACACATGGTTCCACTCCTTACGGGATGGGGAGATCAAAAACTTCACGGAGCTCGCACGCCTCTTCATCAAACAGTTCATGGCAAATCATCAAATTGTTAGGCACTCCTCTCACCTTTATGGCATTCGCCAGAGTGAAGGAGTGTCACTCAAGGAGTTCTTTCGTCGTTTCACTTCTGAGGCGCGACAAATCCCGGAAATCAACCTAGAGCTCCTTTGCGGAGTCTTCCTCGGAGGGTTCCACCCAAGTGGATTCTACTCCACTTTAATGCGGGAAACAATGTTGAGCTATGCAATCCTCGTTAACTGGGTCGAGATATAAATCGTAGTAGACGAGGCCACTGAGGGCCATCACCGACAGTTCTAGGGAACCTCCAAGCGGAAGAGGGAGTTGGAGTTCTCCCCTCCCACGCACCGCAGGAACAAAGACCACTGCAGTAACCCTCACAGAGATCAGGGATCTCGTCGACACTAGGGGTTCACCCCCTGAACACCGCTCAGATGTAGGTGCTCGTGGCCATCCAGGACTCTGATATGCTTCGCTGACCTAAGACATTATCACAAAACCGGGGAGACCAAACACAGTATTGTGAGTTTCGTTGTGGGAACGGGCACAATATAGAGGACTGCACCTGGCTAAAAGAGGAGATTGAGCACCTCATCTGACAAGGGCGTCAGAGCCAGCCTTGAATTTCCCAGCTATGGTGGCAAGCCTTGATTGAGCATACTGGGACAGAATACCGAAAGCAAGATGAAATTTGTTGGTATGCGAGGATCGAGCAAGATGCTGATGTCTGCTCTCTAAGTGGTCAAGGCAGATCGGAAGGGTATGGAGTTATTCTTCGGGCTATTGGAGGTTGTAGGGCCGAAGTCTGGTTTGAGTGACGTCCCTATTGTGTCGGAGTTTGCGGATGTTTTTCCTAAGGATCTCCATGGGATTCCACCTCAGCGAGAGATCGGTTTCGCTATTGAGTTGGTGACATATATGAAACCTATGTCACGTTCACCGTACCGTGTGGTGCCAAAGGAGATGGAGGAACTGAAAGTTCAGTTACAGGAGTTGCTAGAGCAAGGGTATATACGTCCAAGTATGTTACCTTGGAGTGCACCGGTCCTCTTTGTGAAGAAGAAGAACGGAAACGTGCGTCTATGCATTGACTACCGTGAACTAAACAAACTAACGGAGAAGAACAATTATCCAATTCCCAGAATCGATGATTTGTTTGATCTGTTGGCTGGATCAACTATCTATTCGAAGCTGGATTTGAAGTCCAGTTATTATTAGTTGTGGATCAGGGAAAGTGATATTCCCAAAACAGCATTTGGCACATGCTATGGGCATTATGAGTTCACTTTGAAGTCATTTGGGTTAACAAACGCGCCATCAATATTCATGGATTTGATGCATAGGACCTTTCGAGAGCATCTGGACCGATTTGTAATCGTCTTTATTGATGATATTTTGGTATACTCTCAGTCAAAAGAGGATCATGCAAATCATTTGAAGTTGGTTTTGCATACCCTGAGGAGGAATCGTGATGTAGGGTGGGTCCGTGATACGTGCTCGATTACGCTAACGGAAACTATCGTCACAGAACATGAAAATAAGATAGGAGGGCTCCGACCAAAAGCGAGCGAAAAGGGGTCGGGTTGGATCCCAAATCTGAATGATAACATCAATATAGAAGATTCAAGTCGGACTCAATACAACGTACTTAGGACCTACCTCTCCAACAAGCACACAACTCACCGTAAGCCGGACTCGATACAACATCCTTAAGACTTACTTCTCCAACAAGAACACAACTCACCGCGCCTACACAAGCACCTATTTTATCACTTGAGTCGTTTCAAATGCAGCAGTATTTTTATTTCGGAGCAACGGCAAACTTCAAATGGCGGTGGAGTTCCAGTTGAGATTAACTCCCTTGTTAACACAAAGTGTACCGATCTTGGAGAGCAAGTCAAGGCTAAGCCAAGTCTCGCTCTCGCAACGGATCTTCCCGATCTGGATTACAAGAGATTCAATAGCAACGAAGTTGAATCAGATTTTGCAAGCAATGTATTTAAAAACCACGAAAAAGATGGTTCGCAAAAACCTCCACAAACTCAAAGCAAGAATCACTAAAGGAGGAAGAGATTACCCAACCAAGAACATCAATCACACAAGATATGGTGGGAGATTCACTCTCCACGGAACCACCGGCTTCACACCGAATGGGGCTGCAACCTTCTTCCTTGAAGTCGCACCAAAGGAAGCCACGCCGGAGTCGCACTGAACGGGATGGAGGTAGCAAAGGGGAGGCTTCACACCTATGGGGGGCGGCGGCAAGGGGAAACCACTTGGCCGAATTCTCACAAGGGGATTAGGTTTTTTTCTTCAATGATAAAATCCTCATAAAAGCCTCCTTATATAGGAGTTACAACAAGCCCTTTACCATCCATGATGGAGATGTAATCTCATCCATCCGTATGGTTAAATACACACCACAAATATAAAGTGTCCAAAATTAAAATTACATAACATTTATGAATATAAAATTATCATCCAAACATGGAGTAATTTTATATTCATCAATATAAAATAAAAGTGCATGAAATAAGATAATTAATTCTTCGCGGTGGATTTAGCACGCCGCAAACGGAGGTTGTAACGCGGTTTTCCTTCAGCATCATCATGGCACCTAAGATCTTTGTATCGTTGTGCATCGGCAACCGGGTCATCATCAAGTAGTGGCGGAGGTGGCGGAGGGGTCGCGGCATCAATCCTCCCCCACTCAAAAATCATGTATCTCTGATGCGTGGTCCGAGAGGTAGCGGCGGAGAAGCTCGGCATCCAAACGTTGAAGCTCTGTCGCAAGTACCCACGAGTCGTCTGAAGGGAGGCGATCATGCCAATGGATAAGGAAGCGGTAGGTAGCACCATCAGGAGTAATAAGTGGCTCAGTAGCAAGTATCATATCTGGAGTGAGAAATGTCTTGGAAAACTTGGGAAACATGTCAGTAGTAGGAATAAAAGAAGGCAACGTACCATCTGATGTTATATCTGTGGGGACCGAAAGAGAGAGATCATCGGAACTACCACTCCCCAACCCATTAGAAATTTTAGTGGAGGGAGAAGACGACAAAAAATTCAACTCAGGTGGAGGAGAAACAAACGGCGTCAAATCCGAGACATTAAAAATAGGGGAGATACCCCAATTAGTTGGCAAATCCAACACGAAAGCGTTGTCACCTAGTTTCTTAATAATCCGAAAAGGGCCGGCGCGCTTTGGTGCCAACTTTTTAACGGTGCCAGATGGGAAATGTTCGGGAACTAACCGGACTAGGACCAAATCGCCGACTTTAAAGTGTGACACCCTCCTATGTAGATTAGTGTGCATTTGATAAGACTCGTATTGAGTAGTCAAGTTGGCTCGTATACGTGCATGTAGGTATGAATATGTTGGGCGAAGGATTGTGCAAACTGACTTGTCTTGTATGTTGGGGCAACGGAACCAAGTCAAGAGGCACAGGGGCCTTGTACCCGTGAACAATCTCGTTTGGAGATAGACCGGTGGATCGATTTTTAGAATTATTATAGGCCAACTGGGTGTGGGGAAGAAGAAGATCCCGCGTACCTTTGTGATCGCTCACTAGGCACCTAAGAAGGCTTCCCAGGCTCCGATTGACCACTTCCATCTGCCCATCGGTCTGAGGGTGATAGGCGGAGTAAAACAATAACTTGCTACCCATTAAGACCCAAAGTGTTTTCCAGAAATAGCTCGTATACTTAACATCTCTATCCGAGACTATTGTCATCGGCACTCCCCGGTGACTAACTACTTCTTAAAAAAATAATTTTGCAATATAAGATGCATCGTTGGTTCTAGCGCACGGAATAAAGTATGCCATTTTAGAGAACCTATCCACAACTACAAGAATTGAATCGTGATGACGAAAAGTAGTGGGTAGGCCTAATATAAAGTCTATGCTCACGTCTTCCAAGGGTGTAGAAGGTATAGGCAACGGTGTATATAATCCGATGTTGGTTTTGGTGCCCTTGGATACCTGACAAGTACGAAAAATACTCACCACCCGTCCCACCATTGCCTTAAGTTTTGGCCAATAGAATTTTTCCTCAACTAACGTAATGGTTTTATCCCTACCGAAGTGACCACTCAACCCTTCGCTATGCAGTTCCCAGATGATATGGAGGCGTAACGATTACTGCGGAATACACAACTTCCCATGTCTAAATAGATAGCCATCCTTAATGACGAATGCAGATATAACCGTGGGGGAGCTATCTTGGGCAGACAAATATGCGTCCTGAAAATCTGGGCATGTGGCGTACTCATCCTTGATTCGCTCAAATCCTACCAAGTTAACCTCCATAGTGGTGAGTAACAAGGTTAGGCGACTAAGAGCATCCGCGACTCGATTGTCAGCTCCCTTAAGGTGTTTGAGATTAAAAGTGTAACCATGTAGGAAAGATACCCACTTAGCGCGACGCGGGCTGATTTTATGTTGGCCATTGATGAACCGCAATGCTTCGTGATCGGAGAGGATCACAAACTCCTTAGAGAGGAGATAGTGTCTCCAATGGTGCAAACATCTAATGATGGCATAAAACTCCCTATCGTAATTTGAGTAATTTAATTTGGCGCCCGCTAACTTCTCACTAAAATAACTCACAGGGTGTCCTTCCTGACTCAAGACACCTCTGATTCCCACGCCAGAAGCGTCGCACGTAAGCTTAAAGACCTTTGTGAAGTCAGGTAGACGTAAGACAAGTGCCTCAGTCATAAGTTCCTTAATGCGTTGGAAAGCAATAGTGGCGGACTTCGTCCAAGTGAACTCACCTTTATTCATGCAATCACTAATGGGGGTCATAATGCTACTAAAGTCTCGAATGAAACGGCGGTAAAAAGTAGCTAACCCATGGAAACTGACAGTCTCTAGTGTCGACTAAATAAACCTATGGGGGGGGAATAGGTGTCGTGCAGTTTTTTACGGAATTAAATTTACCTGCACAAATTAACAAACAGAGCACAAAAAACACACAAAGAATTATAGTGATTCCCCGATTTGGGTACGTCCACTTTCTCCCTTCGACCTATCTCTCACCAAGGGACGACTAGGTCACTTCTCCAAACGGATTGAAATCCAATCCTCACACTACGGAAGGAACCCTTCCAACAAAGGAACCACAACTCCACCACCACGGGTTGCACCCAACCCTTACAACTAGGAATTAAAATTCCTTTAGAACAAATCAAAATTGAATGTAAAAGAAAATACAAACAAAGCTTTTGGAGATTCCGATGTTCTTCTTCGTTCGTTGAAGCTTTCTTGAAAGTTACGAAGAGTCCACAACCGGATTTCTCTCTTGGAGAGGATCTTGTCAAGATTGGTGGCGGCAAGTGATTGCGGCGGCGATACTTTATAGATCCAAACTTCTTGACGAAGCAAGCAAGGTCTACCAACGATCTCAGTCGGATCAATCGTCTCCACCGATTCAGAATGGAGAACTAGTCTCGTTCAACGAATTGAGAGACAAGAGATCTCAAGAGAGATGCGTGAGATGCTCGGCTCGCCTCGGTACTGTCGTCGGAAGATCCAAGAAGATCGGAGATTAGCGGCGACGACAAGCGATCAGCGGTTTCCGCGATTGGCTAGGTCACGTTCGACCTCTTTCATTTTTCTGTGAATCATTGTCTGTAAAAGTTCAAAATACGTGTATATATATACCCTGATCCAACCCTAACGACCATTGTGGGGCCCACAAGGAGAAGCCCTAGCCCCGGCCGAAACAGCGCACAATAAGTTGGTTCGGTCCAGCGAACGAGGAAATTTGCCTAAGGCAAAATCGGCGGGAATCGTTGGTGATTCCCGTCGATGTCGGCGGGAATCATTCACGATTCCCGTCGATTCTGCCTTGGCAGAATCCCTGTCTGGAAAACTGTCAGCCGAAAGAAGTCGGCGGGAGAGGCTAACTGATTCTCGACGAATCGGCGGGAATCACTAACGATTCCCGTCGAAGTCGGCGGGAATCACAAGTGACTCCCGTCGAAGTCGGCGGGAATGACTTAGTGATTCCCGTCGATTTTGACTTAGAAGATTTTTCTCTTCCTTCCTTTGAAGACTTGGTCTTTGACCCATCTTTGCTCATTCTTCTGCTCTTGATTTACCTTAACCCTTTACTTGAAAATAAGTACACTCCAATAGAGAGAGCACACGTGAGTCAACACACTGATCTACTCAACGAGGTATTACGTTGCACAGACCCGTGTATATTGACCCACTGCACCCTGACATTGGTGTGTACTTAGCATGGAATAGCTGCAAACACAACTTGATATAAGATCGTCAAATACATTGTGAATCCATCTTAGCTTGACTGGAGTCTTCTTCAAATCCAGGTAATTGTGGATACAATACCCAATAATCTCCCTCTATTTGAAGAAGCCAAAATCCTACTAGCTAAGATGAATTACACCAACCAAAAAGATATATATAAAAGTATGTGAGATAAGAAATCAGAATAATAAAATTTCACACATTCAAAACAAAAATTGAATCAGCATATGATTATATATATATATATATCCAAAGTGTTGTTTATTTATAATTACAAGAATAGACGTACACACATATTAAAAATAAAAAGTTTAGATTTCAAGTCTATCCCTCCTTTGCCTCAGCATCTCTTAGTTGTTTAGCCATGAACTTCTTGCTTTGCCTTTCAAAAAATTCCTTTGGCTTCGGGTAGTACCGGGGGGGAGGCGCTTTGTTCTCGACTGTGTTTGACCTGAAGAATATGTTTCTTTTAGCCTCATATTCTTTGTGATTTTCCCACTCATACTGACTATATACTTCATTTCTATTAAGCTCTCCCCGCTGTTGTAGCATGAATGTATCCAGTATGATGTTCCTAGGCACAGGACTCCATCGTTCATTCTTAACTTCACTTTCCTTCCTTCTTAATTTCCTCTATGCTGGAGTTTCTTTAGAAGTTCCTTCTTGAAGCTTTCTTTTCCCTTTCACAATCGCTTCTTGATCAAACATTGCACTGTGAGCAGCTTTGGCAGCGGCTTTAGCAGCCTTTCTGGCATCAGCTTCACTTACGGGAAATTCCTTAGCAATAGCAACCTCATCAGCAGCGGCGGTAACATCATCAGTAGGATTAACAGGAATATGTATACCTGAAGCTTGCTGAGCTAGCCAATGACAGCTTTCAAATACATATTTGTTTGATTGTTTAAAGTTGTCGACCATGATTTGCTCTAACCCTGCCATCTTAGCAGCATATTCCTTCTCCCCCTTTTTGGCTTCTAGGGCAATTGAGTTTGCATAAGAGTGCAGTGACTCATCTATATGCTTTACATTCTGAGTGAAAACAGCCAGTAAGGTATTCTGATTCGTGTTGAGGGTGACCATGTTGGCATCGAACAATTTGATGTTATTGGCCACAACATGAGCATTTTGATTTACCACTGCCATGTCAGGTGTATTTTTCTTTAGCCCTTGCATCAGAAGAATGACTGTAGTGTTGGCCTCAGCATACTTAGCTTCAAATCTTTGTTCCATCTTATCCAGCTTGTGATTTATCTCCACAATATTCTTTAGCATCCGATCCTCAGATTGCTTAATACGTTTAAGTACTCTGTTGTGAGATCGTTTAAAGGAGATCTTCAATTCATCTACTATACCTTGAATGATATTTACAGTGTGATTTGCCAGGCTAGGTCCTAACGGATGATCCTGATGTATGGCCTGGTCGTGCTCTGGGGGATAGGACTCTGTGAGTTAGGATTCTCCTCTTCAGATTCACTTGTGGAGCTTGATAAATTTACAGTCTTCTATGGGGGGATTGGGGCAGCCTCTGTCATGTTTCCATATATACTCATTACCCCATTCAGCATAATATCAGGCTGTTCTTGAGGTCAGGAGGTCTCCCCCTCAATTGTTGCGCCGGATACATCAGGAACCTTTACTTGAATCTGTTCCTCAGAAGGGAGGTCAACATCAATCTCCCTTATGGTCGTATCATTTCCAGCTTGCTCATCAATAAGATCCTTGGCGACATGCTGCTCAGGGGAATCCACATCATTCTCACTAGCATCAGCATTCTCCACATCATCCTCTACTTCCTCCTCGTCAGTCTGATCAGTAGCGAGGGTTTCCACTGCATCCTTAGCGATAAGAGTAATATCAGTAACAACGTCTACTTGATCTGAGACTAAGGCTTCCAGCCTGATAGCAGCAGAAGGACTGGGTAATGACTCCCCCTCAGTTCCTGCATTCAGCAGATCAGGAACTTCACAGGGCTCATCCGAAGGATTTGAGAACTCCGGTGCTCTGTCTTCTTCATCAACGCGTGTTCCAGACGCACCCCCTTGGACAATTCTTCTTTCCCACCTATCAAAGATGTTGGATTCCATCTTCTTTAGGTAGTGAAGGGGAACTCCCTTAGTCATATCAAATCTATCTCCATCCATCTGATTCAGGTAGAGACTGATGATTCTCCCGAAGTTAGGAGTATGTAGGGTATCTTTTATTTTCTCAAATAACATAGCCCCCCAGTTCAATTTCTTTCTGTACACTATGGAGATCAGTATCTTAAACATTTCCCCTGAGATGTGATCATGTGAGCCAGGCTTGCAGATCAGAACCTTCCCTATGATATCTGAGAGAAGCTTTCCTTCTTCGTTCATGTCCTTGTGTTTAATAGCCCTGGTCCCTCGAGCCAATCCACAGAAAAGCAGTGTCCTCGTACGATCATCTTCATCTAGATAGTCCTCTTGTTCAAAGCTGGAGAGTTGGAGATGATGTGACAGTTTTGCAGTCGTCATCTTTATCCTTAGACCTGCTATCTTACTCTTTATCAGTGTGTCCTCATGACGCAGCTTGGAGTTTGCGAAAAACTCAAGAACTTTCTTGTCTAGAACCTTGCACGGGTGCTCGAGAGAAGCTTGCGACGGGAGGCTCGTTTTCCGCACGATTCGCAGGGAAGATGAAGGGTTTCGACTAGGGTCGACGGGAATGTGAACGGTCGGGAGATTTCCGCTCTTTCCAGCTACCTTATTGTGACAAGGTCGACGGGTTAGACCTAGGGTCGACGGAAATTCCTACTACATTTCCACAATTATGCAATGTCCTAGGGACTGCTGAAGTAATTTTTGAATACTTAACATCACCGGGTGAAGTTCATTTCCTTTTTCCTCTAAACAATGGATTACAAATTTTCATGTCATGATTACTAAGTTGAGTTAGATGGATGTTTTAACACTAATATTGGCCACTGGCTTTTTATAAGAGGGTACAAAATATAATACTTGTAATTGCATTTTCCTTTTTTTTGTGCACGACCCTTTATTGGACCAAGTGACACCCATGTTTACAATTTATCAAGGTTTTGAAAAGATCTCATTTTTCCAGATAGGGATCATATGGTTATTTGCTTGCGTGTCCTTCCATATTAGTTGAGTATATATATATATGTATATCTATGTGATGCGATTCAATTTTGAAATTCTATGCGCGTACCTGGGATTATTAGGATGATCATTCGGATCCACGATTCGAAGTACGAGGGATGTCATGTCATGAAGGACTCCGTAATAAGTATTATATCTTTTCCCATATTCCTTATTCCAGTGCAAGCCTAGAACATCTCTTGTCTAGGTCCCATCATGTTTATGAGTACCTAGACTATCCTGCAAAAAAAGAATTACCTTAGCTTAGGAACCCAATAGGTATTGGGTCCTAGGTTCTTGTCAGCATAAAATACAGCATGCCTTCCCACAGGATTTCTGACAGGAAGGCTGTCTTTTGCCAAAGGATGTGGACATACCCTTGCCCTTGGCATAGAAAGATAGTGTCAACAATCTATGACAAAGTGACCCACTCTGCTACAGCACCAATACTCATGAATATTGTACCTCCTTTTCTGACCAGGTCTATTAACGGAGTTAGTCATGATCCTAGGTCTGAAAGAGGAAAAGCTGAAACTGCTCTCAGATTTACCCTTTCCACCGAGACTCGAGGGGGGGTCTGATGGTGAACATGTGGTGAGTATCATGAGGCCTGGGGGAAGGTGCTTTCTTTTCAGCTAGCACACATCCGGGGGCCCCAGTGATGCTTGCTACATGTTTGCCAACTCCCTTTTCCTTTGTCCTGGGGTGGGAAGAAGTTCTGCGAGAGCTGGTTCCAGCAATGTCATGAAGTGAGGGGGCTGAGGCCGCAAATACAAACAGTTCATGATGAGCCATGTGTATTTTCTCATGGGTAGCCATAACAACACTTGCACTAAGGGTGTTTCCATATGAGGGTCGATCATTCTTGCAGTGACCATAGTTGTTCTTATGGTCATACCTGAAGGAATGATGAGTGCCCCTCCTACTCGGTGTGGGGGGGTCTGAAAACAGTTTCCCCATTTCTCCACGATTTTATAATTCGTGAGATCCACATATTTTCTCTCTTTCTCTTAATAGCATCTATCTTGGAAAAATTAGATACTATCCTCTTCTCGGTCTCTAGATGAAACTCTAGATCTGAGATCTTTGAGTCCTTCACCTTGATGGATTCCAATTAGAGGTCTATCATGATCCTCAGCTGAGCAATTTCCTTAGCTTGTTCCTCAACAAGCGAGTTGCTCTTCTGAAGGGCTCTATGAAGGGAATCAAGAGTTTCAATCTTTTGATTGAAGCTGTCAATTTCTCTTGCATCAACTGATGGACAAACCTCTGAACTTCTCCTATCTTCAAGAGATACAAGAGGAAAGGAGCAAGAAGAGGAAGATACCTGATCCTGATTGTGCTGATCAGGGTTAGAGTTATGGTTTGCAGAGACTGATGTTTCAGCTTCATCACAACTGCATTCCTCAATCTCTTCTTCAGTCTCAGATAGAGACACGGGAGTCCTGATATTGAGAGGTTGTTCTTGACTTTCATCTTCAGAGACGAGGACCCCCACATATGCTTCATCATCTTGCTGGCATTCAGTCCCGGCAGTCTTCGTTCCCTCCATGAAGTCAGAGATAGTTTGCCACATGGACTTTGCAGTCTTACACTTATTCAATCTCGTAATAGATGATCCAGACCAAATATCAGAAATGATCTGTCGAACCAGCTTGTCCAAGTTGAATAGTGAGAGCTCAGTTTTAGACATCTCTGCGGGACTCTTGGGGATTTGGAGATCTTTTCCAGAACCAGAAGCCTTCATGGGAATGAAAGGACCCTCTTCCACAATGAATAAAGCACGAGGGTCAATGGCTTCCAGATGAAATTGAACTCTCATTTTCCAGATGGGATAATATTCTTTGGTGTAGGCATACAGTCTCAGGAGAGAGACATCAGTGTATAGCTCCATGCTTGAGTCTTGTTTTCTTCTTGACACTAGATACAGGATCTTACTCAAGGTGTTAACCTTATTGATGAGTAACCTCGCTCTGATACCACTTGACAGTCTCTAGTGTCGACTAAATCCACCTATGTGGGGGGGGGGGGAATAGGTGTCGTGCAGTCTTTTGCAGAATTAAATTTACCTACACAAATTAACAAACAGAGCACAGAAAATACACAAAGAATTATAGTGGTTCCCCGATTTGGGTACATCCACTTTCCCCCTTCGACCTATCTCCCACCAAGGGACGACTCGGTCACTTCTCCAAATGGATTGAAATCCAATCCTCACACTACGGAAGGAACCCTTCCAACAAAGGAGTCATAACTCCACCACCACGGGTTGCACCCAACCCTTACAACTAAGAATTAAAATTCCTTTACAACAAATCAAAATTGAATGTAAAAGAAAATACAAACAAAGCTTTTGGAGATTCCGATGTCCTTCTTCGTTCGTTGAAGCTTTCTTGAAAGTTACGAAGAGTCCACAACCGGATTTCTCTCTTGGAGAGGATCTTGTCAAGATCGGCAGCGACAAGTGATTGCGGCGGCGATACTTTGTAGATCCAAATTTCTTGACGAAGCAAGCAAGGTCTACCAACGATCTCAGTCGGATCAATCGTCTCCACCGATTCGGAATGGAGAACTAGTCTCGTTCAACGAATCGAGAGACAAGAGATCTCAAGAGAAATGCGTGAGACGCTCGGCTCGCCTCGGTACTTTTGTCGGAAGATCCAAGAAGATCGAAGATTAGCAGCGACGACGAACTGCGAGCGGCGACAAGCGATTGGCGGTTTCCGCGATCGGCTAGGTCACGTTCGGCCTCTTTCATTTTTCCGTGAATCACTGTCTGTAGAAGTTTAAAATACGCGTATATATATACCCTGATCCAACCCTAACGACCGTTGTGGGGCCCACAAGGAGAAGCCCTAGCCCCGGCCGAAACAGTGCACAGCAAGTTGGTTCGGTCTAGCGAACGAGGAAATTTGCCTAAGGCAAAATCGGCGGGAATCGTTGGTGATTCCCGTCGATGTCGGCGGGAATCATTCACGATTCCCGTCGATTCTGCCTTGGCAGAATCCCTGTCTGGAAAACTGTCAGCCGAAAGAAGTCGAAGGGAGAGGCTAACTGAGTCTCGACGAATCGGCGGGAATCACTAACGATTCCCGTCGAAGTCGGCGGGAATCACAAGTGACTCCCGTCGAAGTCGGCGGGAATGACTTAGTGATTCCCGTCGATTTTGACTTAGAAGATTTTTCTCTTCCTTCCTTTGAAGACTTGGTCTTTGACCCATCTTTGCTCCTTCTTCTGCTCTTGATCTACCTTAACCCTGTACTTGAAAATAAGTACACTCCAATAGAGAGAGCACATGTGAGTCAACACACTGATCTACTCAACGAGGTATTACGTTGCGCAGACCCGTGTATATTGACCCACTGCACCCTGATATTGGTGTGTACTTAGCATGGAATAGCTGCAAGCACAACTTGATAGAAGATCGTCAAATACATTGTGAATCCATCTTAGCTTGACTGGAGTCTTCTTCAAATCCAGGTAATTGTGGATACAATACCCAACAGAAACTTCGCACCTCTCGTAACGTGGTCGGTTTGGGCCAATCCTTAATGACTTTAACCTTGTTAGGGTCAACTCTAATGCCTTCTGAACCGACTATGTAGCCTAAGAACTCCACTTCAGTGACATAAGAATGTGCACTTCTTGAGATTAAGGAATAAGGTTTCCTTCTGCAGGGTGGAAAGAACCGACCTCATGTGGGAGACGTGCTCAGCAGTGGTGGTACTAAAGACTAAGATGTCATCGAAATAGACGACCACAAACTTCCCCATGTAAGGCTGAAAGACATGTGCCATCATCCGGAAGAACGTATCGGGGGCATTGGATAGCCCAAAGGGCATCACAAGCCACTCGTATAACCCATCCTTTGACTTAAACACAGTCTTCCATTCGTCCCCCTCACGGATCCTGATCTGGTGATAGCCACTCCGCAAATCTAACTTTGAGAAAATTGTAGCGCCAGATAAGACATCTAGGAGGTCATCTAATCGCGGAATAGGAAATCTATATTTGATGGTAATCTTGTTGATAGCACGGCTATCAACACACATTCGCCACGTACCATCCTTCTTGGGAGCAAGAAGGGCAGGTACCGCACATGGACTCATACTAGTCCTAATGAACCCTTTTTTCATCAAATCCTCGATCTGGGTATGTAACTCTTTATGGGCGGCGGGATGAAGCCTATAGTGGGGCTGGTTCGGCAAGGAGGAACCAGGGATAAGGTCTATCGCATGCTGTATATTCCTCAGCGGTGGTAACACCGAAGGCAGCTCATCCAGGTACACGTCCTTATATTCGTCCAACAATACCCGTAACTCTTTAGGAAAATCGTCCAATGCTCTCGAATCCTCCTTCGCACTCATAAGAACTAGTGCGTACATCATCCCTTCAAGAAAGGGATCCTTTACAAATTCTTTTCTACCCATTAGACTCAACGCCTTCCTCTCGACCGGAACAGTGGTGTCATTAGCCAAAGCTACTGGATCCTTCGGGATGGTCGGCCTCAACGTAATGACCTTGTCATTAAATTTAAATTCGTACATGTTGGCTCTCCTAAAGTCTGTCACATCACGTTCGTAAAGCCAAGGGCGGCCCAACAACACGTGACAAGCGTCCATAGGAAGGACATCACACCACACCTCGTTAGTATAGGATTTGATCGAGAGGGGTACAAGGCATCGCTTGGTGACCGGGACGGTAACCTTATTAATCCAAGCTACCTGATAGGGAGTCGGGTGGGGCTGCGTAGTCAAGGACATACGTGTAACGGCATTCTCAGAGATGACGTTTACACAACTGCCACTATCAATGATCAACTTGCACAACTTCTCGCCACTCTTAAAGATCAGGGAAAATATACTCGTCATTTTTCAGTCATCTAACGGACGAGGAGTGGTCAAGATACAACGCATCACCATAAGGGGGTGATCGTCCTCTAAATCACTTGGGACCCCATCTGGGTCACTCTTCTCAGCAGCCTCATATACGTAATCAGCAAGGTCGGTAGTCGACTCTAATAGGATTATGGCTTTAGTCTTTGTTGGGCATTCAAAGGCGTAGTGACCTTGAATGCCGCAAGAGTAACATGTAGCGTTAGAATTGATAACTTTCCTGATGGGGATACGCTCACTTGCGGGGTTCTTAGCGTTCCTAGCAGTGATCACGACAGACTTTGACTCAGTTGACCGAAACTTCCTTTGTCCGGATATGTGGAGGAAGATGCCCCAGCTGTGGACTTTCCCTTCGCATGGGAATAACGGGAGTGAGCCTTAGAGGCTAAGTGCTTTTCGATGTCGAGGGCGGCATTGAATGTTGTGTTCAGATCCGTATGACCATATCGTAAGAGCTTCCGCTGAATATTGGGGTGAAGCCCCTTACGAATTTTGGATAGGGTGACCTCGTTGATCTCCCTCAGATCACAACTCACCATACGGTCTTTCAATTCTCCCATATACTCAGCTACCAAATTTGAGCCCTGCCGCAGGGCAAGCTCATCGAACATCTGTGTTCGGTGATATGCGGGGACGTACTGATCGGTTAGCAAATTTTTCATCACCGGCCAACCTATAAGGGGGGCTCCATGTCCGGTTCCTAACCTCCGCTCCTCATTCAGCCAAAACGTCTTCGCACGACCTGTTAACTTCATCCGGGCAACTTGGACCTTTTGGGGATCCGTCAGGTTGTGCCACTCGAAGTAACACTCCATGTCCACCGTCCAGTTAAGGAAGATCTGGGGGTATCCCATGCCATTGTAAGTGGGGGCATTAATCTTAATGGCCATCGTGAGATCAAAACCTCTCTCGTGGCGGTGTTCTCGAGGGGGTACTCGGGGGGAGTCCTCATCGGAATCCAAGACAGGAGTTTGTTGGCGCCGGTTGGGCTGCTCAACATTAACGGGTGGCGGGGTGGCCTTGCTTGATTTTGTAGGATCTGTGCTAACATGTTCCTAAGCTCCGTCATTTCGTTATGTAGCCCTGCTATGGCCTCGGTGTTGGGATCCTCACGCTCACTCGCAGCCATCCTAGATGTAGATGGTGTTGTGTATTCCGATCATAGCCTAGTGCGCATTCAGGTTTAGAAAAATCTTGGAAAGATGATTTTTTCTAGGGCTGTAGCTATACTGGAAATAAGATATTTTTATAGATTCCCAACGTGAGAAACACGTAGATCGTTAAATTTTTTTTTTTTAACTTTTCGCTGAAAATTGCAGATTTTAGAGCGCTATTGGCTGACCAGAAAAAAATTTTTGTTTTTTTTATGCGTGCCGACAAGACTAAAGCGAGGACGTTTCAATTAGAAAATTGACACGACCGCCTCTGATACCAAATTGATGTAGGGTGGGTCCGTGATACGTGCTCGATTACGCTAACGGAAACTATCGTCACAGAACATGAAAATAAGATAGGAGGGCTCCAAACAAAAGCGAGCGAAAAGGGGTCGGGTTGGCTCCCAAATCCGAATGATAAAATCAATATAGAAGATTCAAGCCGGACTCGATACACCGTCCTTAGGACCTACCTCT
This sequence comes from Platanthera zijinensis, assembly GCA_039513925.1. Taxonomy (NCBI): domain Eukaryota; kingdom Viridiplantae; phylum Streptophyta; class Magnoliopsida; order Asparagales; family Orchidaceae; genus Platanthera; species Platanthera zijinensis. The sequence continues at coordinate 219,983,053 of CM077080.1, read as the reverse complement.
CCAACAAGCACACAACTCACCGTAAGCCGGACTCGATACAACGTCCTTAAGACTTACCTCTCCAACAAGCACACAACTCACCGTACCTACACAAGCACCTATTTTATCACTTGAGCCGTTTCAAACGCAGCAGTAATTTTATTTCGGAGCAGCGACAAACTTCAAATGGCGGTCGAGTTCCAGTTGAGATTAACTCCCTTGTTAATACAAAGTGTACCGATCTTGGAGAGCAAGTCAAAGCTAGGCCAAGTCTCGCTCCCGCAACGGATCTTCCTGATCCGAATTACAAGAGATTCAATAGCAACGAAGTCGAATCAGATTTTGCAAGCGATGTATTTAAAAACCATGGAAAAGACGGTTCGCAAAAACCTTCACAAACTCAAAGCAAGAATCACTAAAGGAGGAAGAGATCACCCAACCAAGAACATCAATCACACAAGATATGGTGGGAGATTCACTCTCTCCACAGAACCACCGGCTTCACACCGAATGGGGCTGCAACCTTCTTCCTTGGAGTTGCACCGAAGGAATCCACGCCGGAGTCGCACCGAATGGGATGGAGGTAGCAAAGGGGAGGCTTCACACCTATGGGGGGCGGTGGCAAGGGGAAACCACTTGGCCGAAATTCTCACAAGGGGATTAGGTTTTCTTCTTCAATGATAAAATCCTCATAAAAGACTCCTTATATAGGAGTTACAACAAGCCCTTAACCATCCATGATGGAGATGTAATCTCATCCATCCGTATGGTTAAATACACACCACAAATATAAAGTGTCCAAAATTAAAATTACATAACATTTAAGAATATAAAATTATCATCCAAACATGGAGTAATTTTATATTCATCAATATAAAATAAAAGTTCATGAAATAAGATAATTAATTCTTCGCGGTGGATTTAGCACGCCGCGGGCGGAGGTTGTAACGCGGTTTTCCTTCAGCATCATCATGGCACCTAAGATCTTTGTGTCGTTGTGCCTCAGAAACCGGGTCATCATCAAGTAGTGCCGGAGGTGGCGGAGGGGCTGCGGCATCAAATCGACTCTATGTCAAGTTCTCTAAGTGTGAGTTTTGGCTATTGTTAGTAGATTTTTTTGGTTATGTAGTTAATGGAGATGGTATTGCGTGGATCCAACGAAGATAGTTGCGATACCGGAGTGGTCTGTGTTTCCTACTATGGCGGAAGTCAGGAGCTTTATTGGACTTGTTGGCTACTATAGACGCTTCGTAGAGAACTTTTCACGATCAACTCTACCTCTCACTATGTTGACAAGGAAGGATCAAAGTTTGTTTGGACGCCAGAGTGCGCTCGAGATTTTGAGGAATTGAAGGTTCGTTTGACCACGATGTCTATTTTGTGCTCGCCATGTAGTGCGGATGGCTATGGAATCTATATCGATGTCTCGGGAAGCGGCTTAGGCTGCGTTCTTCAATAGTTTGGGAAGATTATAGCTTATGGTTCTCGCCAACTGAAAGTGCATGAGAGGAATTATCCGATCCATTATTTGGAGATAGCGGTCGTAATATTCGCTCTTAAGCTTTGGATACAATACTTATATGGCATGAAGATCGATATCTTTATAGACCATAAGAGTCTAAAGTATCGGATAGATCAGAAGGACTTGAACAAGCGACAATAGAGGTAGATGGAGTTCCTTGGGGACTACACCTTCAAGATTCACTATATTCCCGGCAAGGGAAATGTTTTTGCGGATGCATTGAGCCGAAGGATTTCTGCACATGCAAACTGGATTTTGAGACATAATGAGTGTCTCATCAGTGACTTAGATGCTTTGGGAATCTCTTACATTGAGAGGAATGCAACGACGAATGCATGCTTGAACTGGACAGAGGTGCAGTGTGACCTTGCAGACAGGATTCGATAAGCGTTGGAGCTTGATGAAAGAATGAAGTGCTACGTATCAGAGACCATGGATATATGGGTCTAATGCTGAGTTTTCTTATTAAGATGGTCTTTTGCGGAAAGATGACCGTTTATGCGTCCCAAAGTTTAGCACCTTAGGGGAGGAGTTGATGTACGAGGCTTATTTTACCAAGTACTTGATCCACCCGGGGAACACAAAGATGTATAAAGACATGAAGACACTATTCTAGTGACCAAGTTTGAAAAAAGACATAGCTCACTACGCGGTGAAGTGTCATACTTGCGCACTAGTGAAGGCCGAATGTCAAAAATCAGGAGGATTCCTAAAGTCTTTACCGATTCTGGAATGGAATTTCGACGACATATCGATGGATTTCGTGCATGGATTGCCGAGATCGCAGCATGGTAACGATGTTGTCTGGAAAATCGTAGACCGTTTGACAAAGGTGTCACACTTCTTTCCAAACCGGAAAGATGATTTAGTGGAAAATCTAGCAATGCTCTATGTGGATAACATAGTACGATTGCACAGTTTGCCCCGTACCATCGTAAGTGATTGTGATGGGCGTTTCACTTCAAATGATTGGAGGCTAGTCCACAAACTATTGGGGACCATGTTGAAGTTCAGTACGGTCTTCCATCCTCAAATTGATGGGCAGGCCGAAAGGATCAATAGGACAATGGAGGATATGCTCTGCATGTATGTCTTGGATTTCAGAAAATGGTAGGAGGATCATCTCTTTATGATTAAGTTTGCTTATAACAATAGCTACCAAGCGAGTATACGAATGGCGCCCTTCGATGCCCTTTATGGTATAAAGTGTTGTACCCCCTTGGCTTGGGCGGAAATAGGAGAGACTAAGCTGTATAAACAGAAAGAGGTCTTAGATGCAAATTCGGTCATACGTTTGATTCGGGAGCGACTGTTGATTACTTAGGATAGACAAGCTATGTACTACAATGCTAATCACTGAAACGTTGAGTTTACGATTGGCGATTGAGTATATTTGAAGATCAAACCATTCCAGGGCGTGTCAAGGATTCGACGTTTGAAAAAGTTGAGTCTACAAAACCTTGAACCGTTTGAAGTTGTGGAACGTGTTGGGGAAGCTACCTATCGGCTCGCTTTTTCAACAGTGTTGAGCGGATTACACGTTTTATTTCACAAATTATTGCTGAGTAAGTCATTGAAAGAGGCAACTCAAGTGGTTGTGATTGATCAGGTGCCGGTCGATAATGGGCTAAAGACTAGGTTCAAGCCTATCCGCATCGAGGACACCAAAGTTAAACAACTGCGGAACAAAATGATCTGAATGGTCAAAGTCCGTTGGGACAATTGTGGACGCAAAGTGCTTTCTTAGAAGCGGGAGCGGTCTATGTTTGAGGAGTTTTCCGAGCTATTCCACTAAAGCAACATTCTAATTTTTGCTTATTCTGCGTTGTTTCCTTTCATTCTAGAAGTTAAGGACGATCTTTCTTTAAGGGGTGGAGAGTTATAACGCCCCAGAAATTTTATACAAAAATAGCTCTCTAGATGCTACATCCCGACGGTAGTGCTAGCGCCAACGGTAGCGTAGCAGATTTAATTGGCATAGCTCTTGGTGAGCTACTGCTCGGTGGTAGTGTTACCGCTGGCGTTAGTGGATCTTTTGTCATATATGGGTAATTACACGACGAATCTCCTACCACTCGACAGATTTAATTGACATAGCTCTTGGTGAGCTCCTGCCACACATTGACGTATGTATGGAGAGTTTGAACGGTGGGCGTGTCAAACATGCGGCGGTAGCTTATTACCGTGTGACGGTAGCTTATTACTGCGCGACAGTAGCGCGCTGTACAGGAAAATTGTTTTGAATCACGACCATTCGTCAACTTAATAAGATCCGATAGTGGGTAGTGGCTTCTGTTGGTTTAAGTCCGTGGGATGGGGGTTCTTCCTCATTCTAACCTAGGGCTTTCTCTTTCTAAAAGGTAAAGAGAGGGGAGAGCTAAGGAAGAGGAAGAAGAATGAGATCCCGCCATTATTGGAGCTTCGGAGCTCCGAGCCATGAGCAAAGTTCAGATCCGCGGAGGCGAGTCCGTTGCGGTCGTTTTCATCCGGCTAGTTTCTCATCCACGATGCCGAAACAAACTTCAAGGGTAACGATCTTCCTCTTTGGACATGTTGAGTCCTTATTTTGGCATAGTTGCATGAAGTCCCACAATAATTGGTAGAGAATAAAGGGATTTCCGGCGGGTCGATACATAGTATCCCCGGTAGAAATTGTATATAGAATCCAGAATCGAAGTACAAAATAGACATGTTGTGAGAAGCTTATCCGGACAGGTTGGTCTAGATTGGTGATAGTTAGCTTGTGTCGATTTGCGTGCCGGAGAAGTCTCCGTGGTTAAACATGTAATTTACGGAGTCGTGGAGTGTGCAGGTTACTGTAATGAGAGTACTGGAGTTGGTCTCTAGGAAAATACCCAAGTTTTGGGACGAAATCATGTTCTATCCCCTACCGCGCGGCGGTAGTGCTACCGCTGGCAGTAGCTCCCAAAAAGTAAATTGTGTTGTCTCTCTAAGACTAGGGGACAATATATTTAGTTGTGAGCTTAAAGTGCCTAGCTATGATGGTCATGAGAGTCAGCCTTGAAACATAACGTGATTATGTATTGTATGAATGGGCAAGGTGAGGCTGACCCGCGTCGTGGCTTGCGATACTGGTGGTTTGAGCAACGGATTGTGAATAACCTGTACGCACCCTCAGGCGATCGACTTGGAATGAGTCACTGGCATGTATCTAAAGTTAATAGAGCGTCTTTGAATTTGTCGTAGCATAAGAGGAAGAGAGTCTTAGGCTACGGGTCAGAAAGACAAGTAATGCTCAAATATGAACCGTTACTGAGTACGGTGGTGGGGCTTGAATCTCAGCACACCAATAATGTGCCCTGAGTGCACGGGACCTATGGTCTTATGAGCCAACATCTTTGGTGATTGGTGCTTAAGTTGCATGTTCTGATGCCATTATATGTATATGTTGTTTACCTATAGGGAAGGAGCGTCATCGCCCCGAGTGAGGGCGGAGTTATTATAATTTGGTCAACTAAAGCTGACTGTTGCCTTGTTTGCCACATCTTTATGGATTGTTCCTATACAAGTGCTGGGGAGCCAAGTGAAAATTATCAGTTAAAACCATTTGTACTATGCCGGCTCTCGAAGGCCAAGCGAAGCATCTTTACTACTTTCATGTGTTACTGTTCTGCATGCCAATGTTTGCAAATCACCTTAATTTATTAGAAACTATTTGTAAGGCCTTAAGGACAAACTCTTAGTGTATTTTGGTTATCATTCCTACTTGTTGGTTAGTGGACATTCCTGTGTTTGGGTTCTTAATATTCTTAATGCTTCTGCTAGAATGCAACCCTGAGTTAGGATACGTAAATGATTTAGGTTCAATGCGTAACTCCACTAACTGTCTGTGGAATATGGCGTGGGGCCCCGACCAGACCTTCTATTATATTCTATGTGATGGATGAGGGTGTTACATTTACTGTGACAACAACGGTGTCATTGCACAGGCTAATGAACCTAGATCCCATCAGCGCTCCAAACACATACCTCAACAGTTCCATCTCATTCAAGAGATTGTCGATTGAGGAAATGTGATTATATGTAGAGTACCGATTGAGGACATTATAGTGGATCCACTAACAAAGCCTCTTGCGTAGAGAAAGTATGATTGTCATACTAGATCAATGAATATTAGATACCTGAATGATCAACTCTATTGTCCTTAGAATATTTGTTTCCATAGAAATTCAAGTGTGTGACTTGAATGTAACGTCCTATGTTTATAAGAAGCATCATTCTTAAATGGTCCCTAATCAAGGTATTATCTTAGAATTTATGATGATGTTGATATATTAAGACTAGTATATGCGTTGACTGATGATTGGTTCTCACAGGTCATGATATTTTGATATCAAGCCATCACATAGGTACTTGTTAGTGAACAAGTTGTAATGGACAGACCCACCCTGAGACTACTTTGTGGATTATTATAAGAAGATACCACTAGTAGGCATTAAGTGACAAAGATGTTTGTGGTCCTTTGACCTGAAGTCACAATATTTATCAAGTGAGAAAGAACGTACTTTGATGTCAGCTATTGTCTTCCTTGAAAAATGTTGATGATAAGGGTGACTATTGAGTATATTACAAATCGTTTGGGTATTTGTGTGTGGACAAAAAAGGAGATTTGTCCTCCTATATGACAGGAGTTGGATCCATGAGCCCCTTGATGGAATGAGAGTAAGAAAAATATGGACATGTTGAATTGAGTTAAAATATGACATTGAGCTCACCAATTTCATAAATTTCATTCTAAATCAAGAAATTGAGATTGAATTATTAAAAGGGTGACACGGTCCATGCCTCAAGTTCAATCTAGATGTAAGGGACAAAGGGATATGACAACACTAAAACATTGGTCAAAATAGGTTCATTGTATTACGAACTCTTGTATTACTTTGGGTAGCAATGATGTATTGATAGATGTCGCTCATTGTTTATGAGACTATAACTGATACTTTCTAGCTCAAGTGAGAGACTGTTGGAGTCTTTCTGATCTAAAAGTAATATGAGCTTATGAGGTCGCACATAATAACACACGAGAAATTAGATAATTGATTGGGGTGGCTCGACTCATATAAGATATGAGTGTAGAGCCAAACTTGTTTGATTGGGAGAATGAATAGATTCGATTGGAAGAATTCAACCAAATGGTCTAGAAAATTTTGACCTGAATTCAAGCCGATCGACTAGATCGTCTAGTCGATCGACTAGAAGGATTTGACTAGAAGGATTTGACTAGAAGGATTTGACTAAAAGGATTTGACTAGAAGGATTTGACTAAAAGGATTTGACTAGAAGGAGTTTAGTGTTGAATGGACATATTTGACTGAAAGAAGTCGGCCAGATGGTCTAGAAGATTTTGACCTGACTTCAAGTCGATCGATTAGATGGTATAACCGATTGACTAGAAGTTGTAATGACAATTTGTTCTCCTGATTTTAATCCTTAACTCGGTTAAGCTTTTTTAAGGGTGATTTTTGTTGTAGTTGAACCCGTTTCACTGAGAATTATATATATGTATATATATATATATAATTTCAAATTCTAGGGTTAAGCCTCATCATTCCGCACAAAAGGGTTCTATTGAGTGGGAAAATCCACGACGATGGCCTCCCCTTGTGAATCGGAGCCCTAACGCCGCCGGTCTTCTTTTGGAAGCAAATCTAGCAGTTTGTGGAGACGAAAAACCCATTCATCCTTCTAGCCTGCAGTCATGCGACACTAATAATGCGTTTCTCTCATTAGTGTGGATATCACATAAAGGCACAGATCTACGTCTGTGCTTTCGTGGACTCACAAGAAGAACCCCATCAGGATCCTGATTTATTCTGGAGCATCTTAATTAAGGGGAGACTCAATTCCACACTGGTATATGTTGTTTTACTTCTTGATTCATGGTTATCGCAAGGTCCTATATTTAGTTAAGGTTTTCTAGAACTATTTCCACTCCTCATTTCCATTGTAGCTAGCTGGGAGTGCTTGTGCGGGTCAAGCGTCGTCCTTTGAGATTCCTTAGAGCTTTTGAGAATATTTTCTCACAGACGATGCCAAATTGTTGCTGGTCACTCGGTTTTCTCCGCTCTAGAGAATCAGACAACCTTAGCTCGGAGTTGGGCCAGGTTTGCAAACAGTCAATGAAAATTCAGAAGCAATGAAAGGAGGATTTTTTTGCGTGAAAAAATCGGAAAGGGTGAAAAACGACATGGACGAATCTGTGCCAGGCTGAAATCCACTATTAAGCTTTGAGTTTACAAGCATTGAGAGTTTTCTCGGAGGGTGACATACAACCTCTCCTTTACAAGCTTGAAGTACAAAAAAAGTAGAAAAGAAATAAAGTCCACGCTTCTTTGACGAGAGCATTCACCGGAGCGCTCCTCTACGCCTTATTCTAGAGCGAAAACTTAGCTAAGTCCTCAGGACTTTGATGAGAGCACCCGAGAAGCTTGAAAGGGTGCATCCACGAAAGTGTTCTTCTCTCGTCTTCTCTTGCACTCACGGATGCATCCGTGCGTGCACTAGACATTGAGCGCTAAGCGTTTAACGTTGAGTGCTAAGCGGCTTGCAGTGGGAGCGGAGCAAAGTCCGAACAGAGGAACGATCTAAGTCTCACGTCATCACCAGAAAACCTCAGAGCTCTCTCCAGTCTCTGGAGTTACTTGTCTTCAAATGAGGGTCTGAGACCCTTTTTATAGTTTTTTGGAGGAATATGCTGGTAATTGCTCCCGGACAGATTTTGAGGTGGCGAATGACGTCGCTCCGTTTCGGTCACCTTGAATGCTAATTTTCATGAAATGACGGAAGTGCCCCCCCTCCCGATGGTCCGAGTAGCCCGGGGCAAGGTGCCCAGTGATGGTGGCGGCCGGCGGTGGCCAGCGGCGGTAGAAGGCGGCCGACAATGGTGGAGGCCACCGGTGCGCGCGCAGCAGACGCGGTAGCGCGCGTGCGCGACGCGTGTGCGACGCACATGGGCGTGCACGTCCAGGCCACGCGCGCGCGCATGCCGACCTCGCGCGCACGGGCGCGTACATGCCGACCGGGCGAGCATGGGCGCGCAGTGTCGCACGAGCCAAAGCACACATGCAGGTCGCGCCCGTGAGGGCTGGCGCGGGCTGGCCGCCCGCTTGCGCTGGCCGACCGCCCGCGCGTGCGAGCAAGGGCCGCACGTGTGCGAGGGCGAGGGCCGCACGCGGATGGGTGTGAGGGCCGCGTGCTCATGCGCTGGCTGGCCGCCTGCTGGCGCGCTACCCGTGCATGCGTTCCTCTCGCGCGGGTGTGTGCTCGCCGCTTGCACATGCGTTTCCTTGGCTTTGCTCCTCTTTCGGGATGTTTCTAGGCCTTTGAGACATGCACGACTTGGTGCGCGCGACTCGCTCTGCCGGATAGGCTCGCCTCCATGCCTTTGATCAAAATCTTCACGAGGAGAATTCAGGAGAAAACCCACCAAGTACTAAATCAAAACGGATAAAATTAGAAGAATATTGACTAAATAAGGTAAGAATTATTTCAACCTCAGCTGGCTGAAATTATGCATCACTAGTCAGTAGTCACTACTAAAATGATGGTGGTCATAGCTTTTAGTAATTCAAGTCAAACTGAATGCCAAAGTATTAATATATTCTTCCCTCTTTTGCTCGCATTACAAAAAAAGATTCAAGGAAGAAATCTACGGCCCACTAAAAGCTACAACTTAGTTCAAAATAATTAGATTTAACTTGGGGATTTATCATTAAATTGATGATTTCATTCTAGCACACATCACTTTGTAATCTCATACATTTGAATGTCAAGGACGACCATAATTTATTTCAAGTGCACCGTTGTTACATAAGTGTTCATGTTTTCATTTCATTTTCTTTTATAGTTAAATTTTTTTTTTACAAATAACATTTGTATTTTATAGATAATTGGGTTTACTTTATATATAAATAACATTATATTTTATAAATACAGATTTTCTATATTTCATAAATTCACTACAAAGTATGAGGATGCCAAAAAAAAAGGTGACTGTTATTAGCACTGCACTTTTGGATATTTGCACTATATTTACTCTTAATTTTTCGCGCCTTTTGAAAATACTCCTTGTACATGCATTTTTAGGAAAAGTGTTCAACACGAAAGTTGTAGATCTCGACGAGATCTACAACTTTCGTGTTGAACACGTTTCCTAAAAATGCATGTATAAAGCGTATTTCTAAAAGGCGCGAAATCTGAGCGTATTTCTAGAAATACGCTTTATACATGCATTTTTAGGAAAAGTGTTCAACACGAAAGTTGTAGATCTCGTCGAGATCTACAACTTTCGTGTTGAACACTTTTCCTAAAAATGCATGTACAAGGAATATTTTCAAAAGGCGCGGAAAATTAAGAGTAAATATAGTGCGAATATCCAAAAGTGCAGTGCTAATAACAATCACAAAAAAAAAAGCTCTTTGGTTTGCTGCCTAGCCCGGGTGCCCATTTTAAGGAAGATTTGCCCAAACCTGCCAGGCCAATGCAGGCCGAACCAGGCCTGGGACTGGCTAGACAAGCCCTCATTGCTGCACCGGGCTTGGCAGTAGTAGCTGCTGCCAGTTGGGCACCAGGCAGGGCCCATTCAAAAATAGGATCAAAAGAAACCACCTAGGCCAGGCCTGGATCCGGGCTTGGGCCCAGCCAAGTTCGAGTCTAATGCGTCAAAAATGGGCAGACCACAGCCGAGCTTTTGAGCTCAGACTTAAACTTAGGCTCTGTTTGGGACAGCTCTGACGGATTGAAAAGCTGCTGTTCGGATAGAGCTGTTTTAAAATAGATTTCTGGGGAACAGTTTTGAAAAGCTGCAGAGTGTTTGGGTGTTCTGTGCAGAAATGCGCTCGGAATCGCCGGAGAAAGGCCGTCGGGGGCTCGGAATTGCCGGAGGAAGGCCGTCCGAGGCTCGGAATCGCCGGAGGAAGACCGTCCGGCCTCTGAGCATGTTCCAACTGAAGAAACCATTATATTTCCAAAACCTGTGAGAGAGAAAGCTATTTTGCGGAAGCTGAAGCTGGGGGGGGGGGATTTCTGAAGAGCTGCAAAATAGCTCCAGATTTCTGAAAAGCTCTTCATAAGGAGCTGTCCCAAACAGTTAAATAGCAGCTCTGGCGGCTAGAATAGAGATTCTCCAACCGCCAGAGCTGCGTCAAACAGACCCTTAGTTTGGCGGGGCGGTGAGGTTTCCCCGGAAATCACTGCACTGCCCGACCGCCATCGTGATTTTCGCGGTGCGGTTGATTTTTGCGGAAATGTGTGGCAGGGCGGAGCCCCACCGCCCGGTCGCGGACATTCCAGGAAACCGCGGAAGCGGCAGGGCGGTGAGGTCCGCTCACCCGGCGCATATCCGCCCCGCCAAACGAAGCCTTAGGCTATATTTGGCTCTCTGACGGGCTTCTGGTGCCAAAGAGCAAACGCCACCGACAGTCCGCCTCAAATATTTGTTTTACCGCCACCAATGACATTGGCTGCCTCGCCCGAATACCGCCGCCCTACCAAACAAACCCTTTATTTGCACAACTACAAGTACAAATAATAGTTGAACCCACAACCTCACTCATACTTTATTACTCTTTAAAGTAAAACCGGTGAAGTATCAGTATCGTTCTCCAAGTTTTGGAAGAAAATAAAGAGGGCAACAACAATTATGGCCGTTCTGCGCCATTTGGGCTGGAAGCTGATTCCTTCCAACCCCACCTCGCCTTTTTTTCCCTTCCTATTCATCCTCAGAGCCTTCCCTCATCAGTTTCTACATCCCGCACCCATTCGCGATATCCTTTCTTCATGCTTCCCTACATGGGATCTATGAGGCGCATAAGTTTTCACGAGATACTCGGCGGAGGACTGGGTAAGTCAAATTCTTCATCTTTCATTTGTCACCATCTCGATGGACCCCTTTTTGAATGCTTGCTGATCCAGAAGCCTAAATTAGTGACCTTAAATCGTTTTGTTCTTTGGAACTGAGCTGATTCTTTGGTTGTTTGTAACAGTTGCGGATGTGATTCTATGGAGAAAACGGCATGTAACAGTGGGGATAATCCTTGGGAGTTTTTCTTCTTGGGTGGTCTTTGAATTGTCTAGATATACTCTGCTGTTCCTGGTTTCCAGGGTATTGCTGCTACTAGTGACTATTTTCTTTGTGTGGGCGAAAGCAGCAGGGGCTCTTAACAGGTAAAGCTACCTTGTTTGCTTTTACTTTGGAAATCCATGTCTACATCAAGATACTGAAGAACTATTATGTTCCTAATCTCTTGCAGCAACAGTTGTTTTTTTTTGTCATGGAAATGCTTGTCAGGAAAGTTGGAATGTTGGTTCAGAAGGTTATTGTCTGAAGGAAGTGAGTTTGTGAGAACCACAGTGAATTTTTATGTATAATGGATTTCTAGGTGGTTTTAAACTGAAGGGTATCAATGGATTTGAGTTGCATTTAGTATAAGGAATGGTTATAGGCACGAGATATGATTAAAATTTGTGTTTGGAAATAAGCAAGTTCATCGAAGATATGATGATCTTCATCAACTTTATCTCATATATTGGAGAAGTTTAAAGTTGTTTTGTAATGTAGATTAGTGATTTGGTTTTAATAGTTGGATGAATAATATGACAAGAAGACTGATTTAATCCAATTGATTGTGAGTGGAGAAAACCAAGATATATATTGTGTGCATATGGCTACACGAGTCTCAATAAACTCCGTCATTTGTAAACTCCTTCACAGCTATAACATGCCTTTTTTTTAGTTGGGTGACATAGGCGTGGGTGTTGGGCCTAGCTTTTTCTAGTTCCAAGTTAAAATGTATGCGTCCAACCCAAAATTAATTAGTTATAAATGGAGAAACTAATGATCTGTATTAAGTGCATCAGGCTAGATGTTCTGATATGACATTATATTCTCAGCAATTTTTAACGAGGGGGTTTAAATTTGGTTCTTGCAAGATTAGTTTATCAAGAGGTTTTAACTACTTTTGCGTATGGTAATTAATGTTGTAGATGGCGAATGCCGGGTTCATGTTTGTTTGATTTTGGAATATTGAATTTTAAAACTGTGAATTTCAATATATATTTATATAATTATATATATGCATAATATATATACATACATATATATATATATATATATATATATATATATAATGTTTGCATATATCTTATATTTAGATACAATGTATATGTATAAATGTACACTATATATACTCTACATTGTAAAGGAAGCTTCCATTTGGTGAAACTGTTATGAGTCTACTTTGGGGCTTCATCGAAGGTGGTGGTGGTGGATGTAGAGAGACAAGGGGAGCCAAGCTCAACCCACAAAGAATGTGAGGGGAGAGGAAGAAGGGGAGCCGTGCTCAGCCCTAACTCTAGAAATCGAGGTAGGAGAAAAGAACTCAAGAGAGAAATATAACTTGGGTTACTTTCATTCATCCTTCAGACAATGACCTAATGGGTCTATTTAAAGACTTGCAAGTGGTGCATATGTAAATACCCAAAAATAAAAGTAGATGCACGAATATTAAAACCTGATGACTCTAATTAGTGGTAACTACGACTCGAATCGAACACTTAAAATAACATACATAAAGACACGTAAATGAGATATGTGTAACCAACGAAGGATGGTGGGGGCCCATAACATCCCACCCTTACTTCAATTTGAGCCCCTCCTCAATCTCTAAGGAAGCTCGAATGATTTAACCACCTGGCTTCTTAATTTCGCGCAAGAACAGTGCCTGATATCTTGTTGCTGTGGCGGTGACACATCGACTGGTGGGTTATCATCGTGCGTCGAGGTGTCAAGACGTCTTGCAAGGCTCTGACATGGTGGGAGCGCTTGCGGAAGACAAACCCTCAGATAGAATCTCTGGAGTTAGGGTGAATGTGCTCGGGGAATACAAACATTCGAGGGAGACGAAGGACTGTGCAAAAAGTGAGTCGTGATGATGATAAACGACGGCGCCAATGTAGGGGCAGTCGGCGGTAGGAATGGGTCGAGATGGACCACCAAAACAGGTGATTGGAGCAGAGGTGGTAGAGGGGAGGCCATGTGGATGGATGGTGGTGCAAAATGATGTGACATTACTGCGAGGCTCGAAGACAACGAGGCCAAATGTGTTATTTGTGGGGAGGGAACAAACAGAGGCGATGGTGGAGCAATCATAACTACGACGGTCGGAGGGGCTATTATGAGCGCAGTAGTAGAATCAGTGACGACATCGATGGAGTCCAACAGTCGAAGCGTCGACTGATTTTGGCGGTGAGTTGCGCAAGCGCGACGTCATATGATGTCTTCATCTCTAAGAACTTCTGAAGCATTGAGTGAATAGTGAGTGGCTCGTCATCGAGCCGCAATATTTGACTAGTCAATTAATCCTGTGAAGAATTAAATAATCAAGCAATTAACTGGATGAAAAGCGTTTGAAGAGCCCTCCGATGCCGCCACAGTCTCGTGAAGGAAGAAGGCCCTGTTGTGTGCCTCATGTGCTGCGTAGGAGTTGATCGTTGGCACAGGCGAGGGCGGCACTGCGATCCGCGGTACTCGTCATGCAAAAACCGCAGGTGCCATACCTTTGACGCGTGGCTACGAGTTGCAGTGTTTGGAGGAAAGGGCGTAGAATTATGATGGGAAGAATGTCAACGACACGACGAGTAGCGTTGAGGGTGAGCAGGTCAATTACATTGACTTCGGTTGTCGATCAACTGGATTCGGATTGTCGATCAACTGGATTCGGATTGTCGATCAGCTGGTTTCATAAAAGAGGAGGAAGTGCTGTGGATGGAAGTGGAGGATCAAAAATCTCTAATACCAAGATGTTATGAGCCTACTCGTCGGAGATGGTGGTGGAGGCGGAGATACAAGGGGATCTGAGCTCAACTCGCGGAGAATGTGAGGGAAATGGAATAATTTGAGAGTGGAGGAAAGAACTCAAGGGAGAAATAGAAATTTGGTTACTTTCATAGTTTCATTCATCCTCCATAAAATGACCAAAGAGATCTATTTAAAGATTTACAAGTGGCAAATATGCAAATACTCAAAAATAAAAGTAGATGCGCGAATATTAAAACCGGGCTCTTCTTGTTAGTCGTAATTAGAACTCGATTCAAACACTGAAAGTAACATACATAAAGCCACGCAAATGAAATATGCGTAACCGACGACGGATGGTGGGGACCCGTGACAAAAACATTGAGATTTTCCATTTTATTTTTCATTTTTTCTTTTTGCCTACATTTCACCCTTGTGGTGGGACCCTTCCCCGGACCCTCGCTGTGCGGGGATGCTTTGTGCATCGGGTTTCCCCTACCTTAGAAAAGGACGAGGAATAGAGAGGAGAGGAGATAGAGGGGGTTAGAGAAGAGGAGGATAAAGAAAGGGGAGAGAGGAGCGGAGGTGAGAACGAGAGTAAAAGGATTATGGACCGCCTGTCAAGTATATGCTTGACTCCTAATATATTTGTATGTCCGAGGTATTTGGAATATTTTATGAACTGTTGAACAAGTATGCTCAATTTTGTACCTGCATTTTGATTCTTAGCATCGCATGACTCCGTCACTCTGTTTATGCTCAATTTTGTACCTGCATATTGATTCTTAGTATCGCATGACTCTGTCACTCTGTTTGATCTAGAGTGTTATGTCGTTCACGCAACTGGCATTGTCGCCTCTAAGCTCCGTGGTGGTGTCGCCACCATTTGTGTCGCCTCCACCAGTCTCTGTGGTCTCCAACCTGTAGCCTCCGCCCTGGTCACTTTGCTCTGTCGAGCCCTCTCGAGTCATACCTTATGGAGACTGTCCCCAGTGAGTCATACATTATGGAGACTATTATCCAGTGATTTCAGTGGCCACAACTCACATACAACCTGGTCTTTTGTCGCCCTCCACCGACTACAGGGCACGCTCGTCCCTTCTCCAAATAACCTCCATTACAACAACGCGCTATCAAAAATTATTTTGGCAGGAATTAAAGAGCCAGATAACCACGTCGTGCTAGTATCATTTGAGCTTGAGGACAAACTTAATTTGAAGGATGGGTGGGATGTTAGGGGTCCCACACTGTCAGTTATTTCTTAGCGGTCTTTTAGCTTTGGCGTCAAGTTGCATGCGTCAAGTTTTATCGAACCTAGTCATATCGAGTCGAGTTATATCAAACCTAGTCGTATCGAATCAAGTCGCATCGAGTCTAGTCGTATCGAATCGAGTCGTTATTACGAGTTATTTAAGTCTTAATGTTTCATGCATATCTTTATATTGGGTATTTTTCAGTGTTGTAGATGTCGGCCGACATGTCCGACATGTCGGCCGACATAAAGGTATGGCTTCCAAAACGCCACGAAATCGATATATATTAGGTTCGTGGCGTTTTGAAAAAATCGGGCCGATATATCGGATTGGACCGATATATCGGCCCGAAAAATCGGCCATACCGGCCGATTTTTTGAAGATGTCGACAACTTATAACTTATAAATTATAAGTTATAAGTTATATAACTTATAACTTATAATTTATAAGTTATAAGTTATAACACCATCCCGACCCCCGCTGTTCTCTCTGTCGCGCTTCTGCCCTAGCTCTCCCTCTCGCTCTCTCCGCTGGTGCTCTTCCTCTCTCGCGCTCTCCGCTGGTGCTCTACTGCTCTCCCTCTCTCGCGCTCTCTCGACTCTCTGCTGCTCTCACTCTGTCTCTCCTCTCTCGACACTAGTGCTGGTGCTCTCCCTCTCTCGCGCTCTCTCGCGCTCTCTCAACACTGCGCTGCTCTCACCCTGGCTCTCCTCTCTCGGCATTAGCGCAAGTTCTCTCCCTCTCTCGCGCTATCTCACAACTCTGCGGCTCTCTTCCTCTCTCGGGCTCTCTTGACACTGGTTGCGTGACTAACTGCTGCCTATACCTACGGGTGCATTCTTCTCCCTACCTCCCCCCTCTCTCTGGTGCATTCTAATTTCTAATATGCCTATACTACTGAGTTATTCAGTGCCCTATACTACTAATTTCAGTGCCTATACTAAAATGATATTGGTAATGAGTTGCTTATACTAATTTCAGTGCCCTATACTACTAATTTCAGTGTCTATACTAAAATGATGTTGCTAATGAGTTGCTTATACTAATTTCAGTGCCCTATACTACTAATTTCAGTGTCTATACTAAAATGATGTTGCTAATGAGTTGCTTATACTAATTTCAGTGCCTATACTAATGAGTTGTTTATACTAATGAGTTGTTTATAGGCAAGGCTAATGAGTTGTTTATACTAATGAGTTGTTTATAGGCAAGGCTAATTTCAGTGCCCTATACTACTAATTTCAGTGCCTATACTAAAATGATGTTGCTTTATTGATTTGGGAGTTTAGATTTTCCTGTTGAATTGTTTCTTTGTAAATAAATGATTTTAAATATATAATTAATTAAATATTAAAACCCGATATATGAAATATCCCCGATATATCCCCCGATATATAAAAAACTGACATGAAAACCCAAACCGACGTGTCCCCGACATCCGACATCTGCAACCTTGGTATTTTTGCCCATGCCATCGTGGGCATTCACGCCCATGCTTAACCTCATCCTCATCTATGCCCTCGTCTTCAATATCTAACCAAAATAATTTCTTACATTTGTGTCTCGGTGCATAGGGCTCGCCGCAATTAAAACACAATCCCCTTGTCTCTCTATCCTCCATGTCTTATCTATTGATTCTTTTGATGAAAGTCGGTCTTGTTCCTGGGGGCCTCCGCCTATGGCACGAGGTGTTTCTTGCAGATTGGGCAATACCCGTGTTGTAAGAGCTTATCTCTGGGTTTCTGAAGTTGTATTCATTTTAATTTGGTTGTCATAAATACAAGCCAAACCCATAATTGTTATTAGATTGGTGTTGTTTTACAAATTTTACATCCAAGCAACGTCTCTCTTGCAAGCGACTATGAAAGTGAGCACCAATTGGTCTAGTCGAACTAGGTGGCTCATGCCAGATGACTATACAACTGCTCCATGTAATTTCCCACCCTTTAGGACTGCCACAACACTTAAATCACCCAGAGAATTCCCCCACATAAGAGGTCCAAAGTACATGTTGCAGGAATGCTTCAAGTCCCCCAATGCATGTTTTGATGTTCTTGTTCCAATTGTTCAAACCGTAATTGTGCAGATCCCATCAGATGGTATGGCGTTCGAACTCGAATCATGCCATAACGTCCGTGGGTCTGCAATGAACTGCTCACGTATCACTCTGATAAGTGGGTCCTCCATGCCATCAATGGTGGGGAATTCCATTTCTACTCCTCATGGGAAACTCGGTCCATCTTGCCGAAGTGGGGTTGGGTCTCCTGCCCTCTTCGTAGTACCCACCATGTCTATTCTAACCCCCACGTCGCACGCCTTTCTATTTGATATAACCCGAAAATAAATATTTTAGAATTAATTAATTTCACAATCAAATTTAAATTATGCGACACACATATAGTCTAATGAATAATAAACAAAGAAAATAAATCTAGGTTTCTTGTGATTCGTGCTTAGGGGCTAATGTTCTAACATTTGATAAATATGATTCAATTTTCCACTTGCTTTGTTTGTTTGTTACATTTTTAGTGTTTCCAATATTTCCTATTTTCAGTATTTTCGTTTGTATTTGCTCCTCGCCACTATAAGAGGACATGCGAACCTTGTATTTCTTTATCTTGGATAAATGAATGTTTTTCCCTCCTCTCTAACCCTAACTCCCCCCTCTTTCTCTCTCTCCTCTCCCTCTCTCCCGTTCACCTTCTCCTAGCCGACTGTACGCCTCCGCCCCAGGTTTGTATCAAACTAGTCTGACCTTCCCTTTCCGCCGCCGTTGGCGGCCGGAGTTCCGGCCTGCGTCGCAGCCCCGTCCGCATTCCCGCGCCGCAACCACATCCGCATCCCGCGCCACATCCCGCGCCGCATCCCCGCAACCCAACCTGCAGGCCGCGTCGCACCCTGTTCGCACCGCAGACTAGCCCACAGGTGGTGCAGCACCCTGTCCGCACCGTAGACCGCGCCGCATGGGTCCGTCGCCCCAACCCCGAACGCCCGTCGTTCCAGGACGCCGTGCCGCGCCGCACCATGACACCAACGACCCTATCGGCTACCGAAGCCCCATTGGAGAACGCCAATGAGGCCCTCCTACGCCTTGTCGACGCCCAGGAGTCCCTCGTGGCCTCATGCATGCCTCCCTTCTCGCCCTTCATGCCAAGATTGATGCTCTCCAACCTTCCGCCGCCTCGTTCGCCAGCGGATCCGTTTGCTCGGCCTCCGACACGTCCATCCTCGGGGCGGCCCCGCTACCGCACAACGCGGACGCCGCACTCCCGATTTTCCTTGGCCGCCCAGTCCTTGCCTTGGAGCTCTCCGCTTTCGCCGGGGTGGACCCGATTGGGTGGATCGTCAAGGAGGAACAATACTTTGACCTCCATCACACCCCTGAGCAGGACAAGGTCTCTACCGCCGTCGTGGGACTCGATGATACGCCCTACATTGGGCCCGATGGCTCTGTCAGTCCAAGCCGGCCATCTCCTGGTCGGAGATCAAGCAACAAATGATTCGCCACTACGACAACCGTTACACCGGCTCCACCATCGAACGGCTGTGTGGGGTACGTCAAAGCGGTGTGCTGGATGACTACATCGACGAGTTCGTGGCCCTCGTCACCCATATTCTGGTTCTACCACCATATCATTATCTCAGCTTCTTCATGTAGGGCCTTCTGCCCCGAATCCGCTCCCGGCTTCGCACTCATCACCCCAGGACGGTGTCCGAAGCCCTAGACATCGCCTGCCTCGTGGAGGCGGATTTGGCTCCTCGACACTCGCCACCTCCAGGCAGGCCCCCACCGGGGGGGGGGGGCAACCATGACAGATCGCTACTCCAGAGCCTCAGGCCCTTCGGGCCCCTCCACTTGCTCGGCCAGCCCGACCGGCCGCCCCCCAACGGTTCTCCACCCGCGAGTTTGATGAGCTCCGATGCAAAGGACTGTGTTTCCGCTGTCGACAGCCCTACTCCCCAACCCATGTCTGCACGGTCAAGGTATTCTGCGCCATCACGACGACTTCGAACTTGAGATAACTTTGGCCGATTTCGAGGACCTTGAAATCACGGAGGTCACCACCGAGGGTGCTACTGACGCGGCCTTTCACTAGTTGGAGCTCCCTTGTTTTTCCGTGTGCGACATTTCCGGGTCGCAAACTATGAAATTGGCGGGAAAGCTGGGCGACCGAAACACTGTCATCATGGTGGACAACGGGGCGAACCACATCTTCCTCTTCGCTCATCTGGCCCACTAGCTCCACCTTCCGATGGAACCCTCGCCATACTTCATGGTCAGTTTGGGCAATGGACGCCAACGCTCGATCCAGGGGCGTTGCCCATCCGTTCCACTTTTTGTAGGCCCTTACTCGGTGACGACAGATTTCTACATTTTCGGCCTTGGCGGAATCAACGCCATCCTGAGTGTGGCATGACTCTGCACGCTGGGCGACGTGCTCGTCAACTGGCGAACCATGACAATGCGGTTTCTCCAGGACGGTCGAGAGTGCTGCCTGGTGGGGAGGCTGACCTACTCCGCTCCCCCGTCTCCTTCCGCACAATTCAGAGGACGACGGACGTCGACTTCTCGGCATGGCTCTGGTCCCTCTCGGATGCTGCGCCACCGGCCCCACCACCACCACCGACCTTGCAGGACCTTCTGTCTGAGTTTGCGGACCTCTTCACGACACCGTCCGACTTGCCACCAGCTCGGCCCACGATCATGCCATTCTTTTTCTGCCCGGCGTGTCGGCAGTGTCGGTTCGCCCATATCGCTATGGGCATGTGTAGAAGGACGAGATCGAGAGGCTTGTACATGACATGCTGATGGGGGGCCTTATCCGGCCTAGTGCAAGCCCTTTCTCCAGTCCGGTCCTCTTGGTTAGGAAGAAGGATGGCAGCTGGTGCTTCTGCGTGGACTACCAGGAACTCAACAAAGCCACAGTTCTAGATAAGTACCCGATTCCGGTGATCCATGAGTATTTGGACGAGCTCCATGGCGCCACCATTATCACCAAGCTGGACCTCCGTGCGGGCTACCATCAGATTCGCGTCCGGCCGACCGACGTTGCCAAGACGGCTTTCCGCACCCATGATGGCCACTACGAGTTCCTGGTTATGCCTTTTGGCCTGACCAACGCGCCGACCACCTTCCAGGCCATGATGAACGACATTTTCTGACCGGTACTTCGCCAGCATGTACTTGTTTTTTTGATGACATCTTGGTCTACAGTTCTTCTTTGCAGGAGCACCTTCAGCACGTCCGACAGACACCGGCTACTCTCCGACACCATCAACTCAAGCTCCATCCGACAAAGTGTGCCTTTGGGGTCCCGAAGGTGTGTTACTTGAGACACACCATTTCCGCAGCAGGGGTCGCAATAGATAGCGACAAGATCGAGGCGGTCCTCCAGTGGACAACCCCATCGTTCCTCTGCGATGTTCACGGGTTCCTGGGTCTGATAGGGTACTGCCGGCGGTTCATCTAGGATTACGGCACGATAGCCCGACCCCTCACCCAACTCCTAAAGAAGCCGACCGAAGGCCCATTCGAGTGGTCGGCAGCGGCCTCCGCCGCTTTTGTCGCTCTCCAGTAGCCTTGGTATGCCCCGGTGTTAGCTATGACGGATTTTTCCCAGCCCTTACTCGTGGAGTGCGACGCGTCGGGAGTCGGCGTGGGGGCCGTACTCATGCAAGGCGGCCGACCCATGGCCTATTTCAACCGCGCGTTCTCAGATACCATCCGTAGTCGTTCGGCGTACGAGAACGAGCTCATGGGCCTTGTCCTCACAGTGCAGCATTGGCGACCCTACCTCCTGGGTTGACGATTCGTGGTCCGCACCGACCACCATAGTCTCCGCTACCTCCTGCAACAAAAGATTGCTACGCCCTCCCAACAGGTGTGGGTGGGCAAGCTACTGGGCTATGACTTTAACATCGATTTTCGGCCAGGGAAGGTGAACCACGCGACCAACGTTCTCTCCCGCAACATCATACTTGTAGCCATCTCCCACCCGGTCTGGGAGGATGTGGACGCCCTCCAACGGGAAGTGGAAGCAGACCCGACGCTCAACGAGATTCAGACAACGCTCCCCGCGGACGCCATAACCCGCCCACCTTACTCCTTGGTGGACGGCCTCCTACTCTATAAGGGACGCCTCGTACTAGCCCCCTCCTCCCTGAGCATCCCTCTGTTATTGGCCGAGTTCCATGCTTCCCCGACGGGGGGACACGTCGGTGTTTACTAGACATACTGACGGCTCGTAGCCTCACTCTATTGGCCTCACATGTTCCGACAGGTTAAAGCCTTCGTGGTCGCCTGCCTCATCTACCGGAAGGCCAAGTACAAAGCTGTTTTTCCGGGTGGTCTACTTCAGCCCCTCCCGATTCCTGACCGCGTTTGGGACGACGTCGCCATGGACATCACACGACTGGCCCGATCTCAGGGATCCGACTGCATACTGGTCGTGGTGGACCAACTCTCGAAATATGCTCATTTCATTCCCCTCCACCATCCATACACCGCAACCACAGTTGTCGACAGCTTCATCCAGGGGGTCGTGCGCCTCCACGGGTTTCCCCGATCGATCGTCAGTGACCGAGACCCGCTCTTCCTGAGTACTTTTTAGACTACACTGTTCCGCCTGTAAGGCACCCACCTTCGCCTGAGTACGACGTATCATCCTCAGACCGACGACCAGTCAGAGGTTCTTAACCGATGCTTGGAGACGTACCTCCGCTGCTTTGTGGGAGAGCAGCCGTGTAGTTGGGCTAAGTTGCTCGGGTGGGCCGAGTATTCGTACAAACACCGCCCACCACCAGACGACCGACACCACTCCGTTTGAGGTTATTTACGGCCGGCCTCCTTCGTCCATTGTCCGCCACCTCCCAGGGGAATGCTAGGTGGAGAGCCTGGCTACAACTCTTCGTGACAGAGACATCATTCTGGATCACCTGAAGCATCACCTCCGACGGGCCCAACAGAAGATGGTTTCCTTTAGCAATAAGAAACGCCAGGACCTCTCCTTCGAAATAGGAGAGAAGGTTTTCATCAAACTCCACCCCTACCGTCAGCTTTCGGTAAACCGACAACCGTGCCCAAAATTAGCCCCCCGATTCTTTGTGCCGTTCGAGGTACTTGTACGCATCGGGGAGGTCGCGTACCACCTTCGCCTCCCATGCGGAAGCCGCATCCACCCGACCTTCCATGCCTCGCAGCTACGGGCTCAGTAGACGAGCAAGCCACCACAGATCAGCTCCTGACCGATCTCTACCTTGCTGGAGAGGCGCCCTACTACCCCGTCTCGATCTTCGATCGTCGATGCCGCATTCTGGGGGACCATACATCAGATGAGGTTCTTGTGGCTTGGACCGGTCGTCCCGACTCAGACGCGACGTGGCTTCCCCGGGATGATTTCCGCTGCCAATTTCCCGACTACTGCCTTAAGGACAAGACACATTTTCCAGGCGGCGACATTGTTACGGAACTACACGACGACGAGTCACCATGACAAGTCTACACGTGTCAGGCGCGTATATCGCAGGGGCCCACCGAGACCCCAGAGGTTATTTAATATTAAATATGTTCTTTTGTTTGTTTGTTACTTTTTTTAGTACTTCCAGTATTTCCTATTTTCAGTATTTCCTTTTGTATCCGCTCCTCGCCACTATAAGAGGGCCTGCGGACCTTGTATTTCTTTATCTTGGATGAATGAATCTTTTTCCCTCCTCTCCTCTCTAACCCTAACTCTTTCCCTCTCTTCCTCTCTATCTCCTCCCCCTCACTCCCGTTCACCTTCTCCTAGCCGACCGTACGCCTCCGGCCCGGGTTCGTACCAAAAACATAAGAAGAACAATGAGAATTTTCAAATTAACAACAAACATGCATAGTGACAATTGAGGGCAAGCTCTGAAATTTTATTGATCAAAATAAAGAAGGTAAAAAATTAAGTGACATTCTAGAGCAAGAGAAAGTTGAGAAAAATGCCCATTGTCATAAACACGACAATGGATGAGTTGAGTGCATGGAACATGGTTAGGGCAGTTGGAAATGGGGATGCATAGTTTTGGACGGCTATGGAAGTTACGAGTTGGCTCAGAGGGTTGGGGATTTCACTGTAAAGGGTTTTTTAGAAATAATTTAAAGGTTATCTAATGGGGAGTTCCTTAAAAAATAATCAAGGGACGAAGAAGAACTGCATTCTCACTGGATGGATCGGTTAGAGGACAACAGTCGTAAGAAAAATCTACAGGCTACGAATACATGATTCCCTAACCCTAGATGGATGCAAACAATCACGAGATGAGTTCAAATTACACTATGAGGCCAACTAATCTAAGGATGCGAATGAATGCATGGACACAGTCCGATGAACAAGATGTGATAACAAAAACCCTAATCCTAATGCAATGCAGACAAATGATTCAATCATTTAAGTATTTCTAACGCATAATCAATTAAATAACACAAAAATTTAAATACTCACACATTTCACCACAATTAATCACAAATGATTTATGTAGTCGTGCAATAACCGCAAACTATAGAGAGGGTATATGAATTAAAGAGCACACAAATAGGCATTGTACAGATTACCGAAAAGAACATAATCACATTAAATAGAGCAAAATATTACTAGCAAAATATCTGTACAAATGCGAGAAATGAAAAAAAATCACTAATTAATGAGGCTAGGGACAAGGACACTGAGATCCAGTGATTGTAGGAGCGACGAAGACGGTATGAAGTGGCAATAATGGTTGTATGGTGGTTGTCGGAAGGGGAATATAGTTATTTGTTGATTGTTGGTGGGGAGGAGGGGCTGAATGCAGACTAAATAGGGTTGGGAAGGATTGGCGGTGGCTCATTTTTGATTAGGAGGCTGTGAGGTTTGGCTTAGCTATATGTGTGGGTGCAACTCGGATTTGTTCGGTTCCACCCAAAATCAGGAATCAACCCATGTAGGTCAGTCCCAAATTTTTGGAACCAGAACCGACCCACTGTTCTAAAATATAGAACCAGATTCAAACCGAATAGTTTGGTTCGGTTCTCGGTTCTACTCATAATCACTTGGATTTGAGGTTTCATTCCCTATTTAGTATTTACCTAATTTGAACCAATACAATCTCCCCTTTCCTTTTGAATCTTGGATACTCAAATCATTTATCATCTCCTATTTGAATATCTATGTGATTTGAATATTATTTAATTCCTGAAAAGTGAAATTGTGTGTATCGTAAATTAGTGTATAATTTTTATAATTTCTACGATAATATTGATACTCTTGCCACATATTTACAGTAATAAGGTAAAAAATACCATTGTGGATGTATCTTGCATGCTCAATACAGCAGATGGATCTCCTGTTTGATTATCCTTGCATGCAGCTGAGGTGGAGGAAAATGCACTCCCTTAAAAATGAAGTATAAACATCTTTTGCAATACATGGAATGTCAAATAGGAAATTGGTACAAGTTATCTGCAAAAAGACCAACTCAGAAATCTTTGTTGAGTGGTGATGTAATTTTGCATGATGCTGACAACAATTACTATTGGTTTTTTGTCAGTAATGACTATCAACAGAATGTTTGCTATATTAAACTAACTCAAAAGTCTTTGTGAGTTATGTCAGGCTATGAAGTACGGATACTTAAAAATGCTCTATGTATCGGCTCGAACGCGTATCAGATACGGTAAACACCCGAAAACGCGCGGAAACACATTTCTGAAATTCTAGGAAACACATTTTTAAATAAAAAAAATTAATTTGGAATTGTGTTTCCCGTGAGGTAAATTTGCGTCGTCGATTGACACCAACTTCTTGGTCATGCTCCTCTCCCAATCCTTTAGAAGGATCTTCTATTCCATATGCCGGTCCCCACTGCCTATCTGAATTTCGCTATCTCCACTGCTTGTTATCTTATCAACCACATGCCCTCGTCCATTCTCCACTTTACAAATCCCCTTCTCTCTTCCTTCTTGAGAGAGAACCCTTCCCCTTGACCCCAAGGATCTTTGGCTGCTTCTGCTTCGTCCATCATTTGGGTCCTCCTGTTGACAAACTGGCCTCTCGTGCCACTCGCTATATGTTCTTTAGGTATTCACGCGCCCAAAAGGGTTGTGTATGTTATTCCCCCTCCACTCGAACGATGATCACGTCTGCTGATGTAACCTTTCTGCAAAACCAACTTTCCATCCCTTCGTCACCACTTCAACATCCTCTCCTGTTCTCCCACGTCCTATTGTTATCACCAACTCTCCTTTATCACCTTTACTACCGACACCACCTCCTGCTTCAGCTCCTCCTCTTCGTTTCTACTCTTTCCTCTATCCTCGATTTGGTGCCCCACAACAACCCCCGTCTCTACTGATATTTCGCCGGCTGTTAATTTGACCACATCTTCCACCGCACATCCTCTCTGGAACTGTCTTCTTGTACCGACTCTCCTCCAATGTGCGCAGTTTTGCGAACTCCCTGTCTTATATTTTCACCCCCTCTTCTGTGCAGGAAGCTCTTCAACATTCCGGGGGGCGGGCGGCAATGGATGAAGAAATGGCTGTGCTCTGGGTCAATCACATGTGGAACATTCTTCCCTTTCCCCTATCCATTTCACGGTTAGTTGTAAGTGCGTCTTCAACGTGAAACATCATCCTGATGGAACAATCAAACGCCTAAAATTCCATCTTGTTGTGTACGGTTTTACTCAATATGGCCTTGATTATGAGGAGACCTCTTCTGTTGCCAAGCTCAATAACGTTCGTGTCTTAGTTTCTCTTGTTGTTCATTGTCAGTGACTTCTAGAGCTGTCACGGTTTCGGTTCGGTTCCGGTTCGGTTCCGGTTCTACTAAAACCATGAACCGAACCGCTAAGGTAACGGTTCTTCAAGTTAGAACCAAAACCTTATTTGGTTTGACCGGTTCCGATTCTGGTTCCGGTTCCATCATAATTTTTGGAACCGTCGTGTCAACGGTTCCGGTTACGGTTTAACAAGAACCAAAACCAAACCAGTCACTAACGGTTCGGTCCGGTTCTATGCGGTTCGGTCCGGTTCTATGCGGTTCGGTCCGGTTCTATGCGGTTCGGTCCGGTTCCAATCGGTTCCAACTAAAACTAAAACCAAATTTGACAGAATGAAATAAAAGCGGTCTGCAAAAAACTCAAAACACCTTAAAAATAGAAATAATTAAGTTGCACACTCCTCAACAGTCTCTTCCACGATCGGTGGGCTAGTATATGTTGCCTTCCTACGCGTGTAGACTTGCTACGACGTCTAGTTGGCTTGTGCGCGTCTCATCGACATGCTTCTATGTGGTTCGGTTCAGTTCAAATGGGTTCCAACTAAAACAAAACCAAACTTGACGGAATGAAATAAAAGCGGTCTACAAATAGTAAAACTCAAAACAATAACGAAATAAAAATAATTAAGTTGCGCACTCCTCGTCGGTCTCTTCCACGATCTGTGGGCTAGTATCTGTCGCCTTCCTACGTGTAAAAACTTGCCACAACGTCTAGTCAGCTTGCGCATATCTCGCCAGCTTGCGCAACCGTAATAATTGGCTACAATTAGTTGTGTCTTTCTTGATTACTATTTAATAGTAATTATATATCTTCTATATGCTTAAAATAAAATATTTCAGAAAAATATATAAGTAAAATTGAAAATACATTATATAACTGTATAAAAATCAAAGCTGTAATGTAAAAACCAACTTCAAACCGCACCAATGTCAAACCATACCACACGATTTTAGTGCAGTTTGTTCAGTCCAAAACCGACCCATTTTGGTGTGATTACAGTTTGGGTCCAAACTGCACCAGTTTCACCCCTGATAGTAAGTATAAATATTATAAATAGATTATAAAATTATAACAATATTATAATAAAATTAATAATAATAAACGAGTTGCAGTTCGGTTCTACTTCGGTCCGGTTCGGATCGGGTCCAAAAATCTTGAAACCGCTTGAGACTTGTATGTTGCGGTTCCGGTTCCGGTTCCAGTCCGGATAATAAAATTTAAGAACCACACCCGAACCAAAGTTGTTTACGGTTCCAAAATTCAAACCAGAACCCGAATAATTTGCAAACGGTTCGGTCCGGTTTTTTGCGGTTTCAATTCGGTTCCGGTTCGGTTTACGGTTTTCGGTTTTAAGTGACAACTCTAGTGACTTCTGCTTCAGCCGACATCAAAAATGTCTTTCTTAACCTCGATCTTGTCGAGACTGTTTATATGCAACAACATACTTGTTATGCAACCATGGGGGAGTCCCTAGTTTGTCATCTGAAGAAATCTCGGTATAGCCTCAAACAATTTCCACGGGTGTAGTTTGATAAATTTAGCCCGGTGGTTCGTGATTGTGGCTTCACTTAGAGCTCGAAAGACTTCTTTTTGTTTGCCCGTCGACATCCATCATGCACAATTATTCTTTTGGTCTATGTTGATGATACTCTTGTCACGGGTGATGATCTTCCTAACATCACTTAAATCAAGAAACACCTTGCCTCTCAATGACAAACTAAAGATCTGGGCTGGCTCCGGTACTTGTTAGGGATTGAGGTAGCCCGAAGACTTGATGGTCTTGTCTTATCTCAGAAAAATGTGAGGCCCCTTTCGGTTACCACAACTAATTTGGTATCTAAGCTCATTTTCAATTCATTCACTACAACACATCGCAGAAGCTTGTATAGTGAGTACAAAATAAAACATAATAATTTTTTTTATTACGTTCAAAGCATTATTACAGAGGTAGTACATCCACATCCAGACATAAATAATTTAAAATATTCAATCTACTTGATTACAAAAAGGATACTGCCAATCCCCACACGTCTTTTTATACCTCTCCTTAACTTCTTCTATTCCCGTAAATATTTTAAGTCATACCCTAGCTAGTTCCACTGCAGCACTGCTCTTTTTCATCACTCTTCTTCATTTAA
Organism: Platanthera zijinensis; assembly: GCA_039513925.1. NCBI lineage: Eukaryota > Viridiplantae > Streptophyta > Magnoliopsida > Asparagales > Orchidaceae > Platanthera > Platanthera zijinensis. The sequence continues at coordinate 219,954,564 of CM077080.1, read as the reverse complement.
TTTTACCTTCTTAGGTATATTTGGGGAATCATCTGCTTTTAAAAAATTGTGAAAACTATGGGGTTAGTCATGAACAATATGACTAAGTGGGCACTTTACCTCTCCAACTGTTGTACAAGAAAACGAAGAAAGTGAGTAATAATATGCATAATTATTTTAAAATGCAATAAAGAAAATGCAATAATAAATAAGATTCAAACATTTTTTTATTTTTTCTACACATTTCTTAGGGTTCTTCAAGTTATTTCTTTTGACAATTTACTTTTCTTCTTTTATTAGTTCAAGTTCTCTGTTCTTTTTATCATTTATGCAATTTCATTCATTTCGATTTTCTTTCATATCAATCAGGGTATCATCATATCTATCATTTTAGTTTTTTTATTTCATTCAAATAAAAATTGTGAAGGGTATTTGTTGATTAATCTTATTCTTGGGCCCACCCTTTCTGGGGTTATCTCAATTTCCTATATCTACTCAGGACGATCTTCACACACAATAAGCCTTCTGGCCCCCTGGTTAGAACATTGACTTCCACTCTATGACGATCTTCACACGCAATAGGCCTTCTGGCCCCATAGACTCAGAAGATTCTTCTTTCGTAGGCAATTCACATCCCCCCTATGCGGGCTATCCCTTAACAATTCCTATGCATCAATGCATTCTATGTATTCTTATTAGTCTTGTATTTTTTTTCGTTTTGTATTTTATATCATATTGATGATTATAGATTCTTTATTCTTTTCATGTAATCTTTCTAGTCTTTTTTGTGTAATTCTAGTATTGGGAAATAAGTAATATTTTTCTAAATTACCCCTCAGAATTTTAATTGTTTTCTTTTGCTATTCCATGTTTAGTTTTCTGACGATTTTTCTTGTGTTAGTGATTTCAATATTTCGAATTTTTTTAAATGAAAATGCACACTCAATAGAATAGGCTCAATGTGAAAATACTAAGCTGGTGAATACTAACAGTATTTTAAAATCTAAGCATAATTAAAAAGGTAAAAACTCACTGTAGCTATCCTTTTTTCCTTTATCTTTTTTGTATGTTGAGGAAAGTGGAGAGGAAAAGAGTATGTATTCGATTATTTCATGAAAGCTAGTCCCTTACTCATACATATACTTGAGTAAGGGGAAAACCTAAAAGCAAGGAAAAAAGACATAACTACCCCGACACGAGGTGTACATATACAAAGATAAAAAACGACTTGCACATAACATTTCACAACTCTCCCCCTCAAGTCAGACGAAAGAAATCAGTCATCCCAATTTTTTGGATATCATCGGTAAACACATCACACCCCAAGCTTTTGGTGAACACATCGGCCAGCTGATCCCTGGAATGAACAAACAGAGTAACAACAGTTTTCTTATCCAAGTGATCCTTAATAAAGTGTCGATCCACTTCGGCATGCTTTGTCCTATCATGCTGGACTGGGTTATGAGCAATACTAATTGCAACTTATTGTCTCAGAATAAGGAAAATGAGGCTGTCACAGGAAAACCTAAATTCTGTAACACGGTACGCAACCATAATCCCTCACATAAGCCTTGGGTCATGACATGATACTCTGCCTCTGCACTTGACCTGGCCACCACATTCTGCTTCTTGCTCCTCCACGTTACGAGGTTACCACCAACAAAGGAGCAGTATCATGTTGTGGACTTTCTGTCATCCTGGCAACCAACCCAATCAACGTCAGTAAAAACCTCAATCTCCAAGTTGTTGTTCCTAGAGAATATGAGGCCGCAACCAGGAGCTTTCTTTAAATACCGCAGTAGACGATACACCGCTTCTTGATGTCTGATTCTAGGAGAATGCATATATCTGCTAAGAATACCAACTGCATACGTAATGTCGGGACGTGTATGAGATATGTATATAAGTTTTCTGACCAATTTTTGGTAACGTGATACATCTGCATGATCACCATCACCATCTTCATCAATCTTGTGATTTTCCTCCATAGGGGTGTTCGCAGGAACACAACCAAACATACCAGTTTCCTTTAGGAGATCCAATATGTACTTCCGTTGGGATATAAAGATACCCCGCTCCGATCTAATCACTTCGATGCCCAGGAAGTACCGTAATCTTCCTAAGTCCTTCACTTCAAATTCAGCCGATAGGAGGGTCTTGAGGTTGACAATCTCCTCTGTATCATTTTCAGTAATCACGATGTCATCCACGTAGACAATGAGCACCACAACACGATGTTCATGTCTCCGGATGAACATGGTATGATCCGATTGGTCTTGCTTGTACCCAAAATTGAGCATTGCTGTGAGAAATCTTCCAAACCAGGCCCTTGGAGATTGCTTCAGGCCATATAAAGATTTCCTTAGGCGGCAGACAAGCCCTTCAATTCCTTTCTTCACAAAACTAGGAGGGAGTTTCATGTACACCTCCTCCTCAAACTCACCGTGGAGAAAAACATTTTTTACGTCCAGTTGATGACGTTCCCAGTCCAGACAAGATGCACATGATAACAGAACCCGAATAGAGTTCATTTTTGCTACAGGAGCAAAAGTCTCATGATAATCAACTCCGTGAGTCTGGGTGTATCCTTGAGCGACAAGACGCGTTTTGTACCGTTCCACCTTGCCATCTTGGTTCTGCTTAACAGAAAAGACCCACCGGGAACCTATTGCTCTCTTTCCTGAAGGGAGAGCTGTGATATCACACGTATGATTTTTTTCCACGGAGGACATCTCATCTCGCATAGCCTGTGTCCAAGTCGGTATTGCCGATGCTTCCTGCCATGTCTTAGGAATAACAACTAGAGAAAGAGATGAGACAAAAGTCTGATGAATCGTAGTAAGATGACTATAAGCCACATGATTAGAAATTGGATGTTTTGTGGAAGTAGCTTTACCCTTTTCCAGCAAGGCAAGAGGCATATGCAGGTCGGCATCATCAGAATCTGAGTCCGAAGTCGGCACTGGTAGAGGTGGAGCGGTGGTGACCTGTGTACCTGAACGACGGTGGTATACATGGGGAAAAGGAGAGATCATAGCAGAGGAGTCCAGTATCGAAATAGGAGGAGCTCTGGGTACCTGAGTCCGAAGTCAGCACTGGTAGAGGTGGAGACTTGTGTACCTGAACGACGGTGGTATACATGGGGAAAAGGAGATATCATAGTGTAACATCCAAAGTTGTGACGCAAAAAAATTATTTAAATTGTAGGGTCGAGTCGCGACGAATGTTGATCGAGGGAGCTCGTCGTCAAGGTATAAGGTTACTTTTCCTAATATTAGCGTCTGTTAGTTTATTTAGAGCGTTAATTTTTGTGCGTAACACTTTTAAATATTTGATTGTGACGCGCGCGGTGAAATGAGTAGTATTCTAAGGTTTTGTGAGTTGAGTGTGCCAATAGCAATTTCTCTCCCCCTCTCTTAATACGGTTAATAAGAAATAACCGCCCCCCTCTAATATTAAAACCCACACCTTTATCTCACGGTTAAAGCCGCAAGTTTCTCTCCCGTTTCCGTCTCCCGCAAGCGACGAGCCGACCCCGACTTTCCTTCCAGCCGGACTTCCGCAAGCCCTAGCCGGCGGCCCTCCTCCCTCCAGGGCTCATCTCAGGCTTCTCCTCCCTCCTCTGCAGGCGCCGGGGAGTATTCCTTTTCCTTCCTTGGTTGTGGATGTGTCGGATCTAACCCTAACCGGAGGAGTTGAGTTTCGTTTTGGTTCCGGTGAGTCGATTCCTCCTTTATCTCGATTTCCTCATGAAGATCCTTCGATTTGGAGGTTAGGTTAAACTAATTTTCATTCCTATTGCCCTATTTTAGGTTTTGGTGTTCGTGGTTCACCGCGGAATTCGAGTAGGACGCTTTGGGAACCTCAACCGCTCTGCGTAAAGGTAAATTAGTAAAGTTTAGCTTCTAATTTTGGTAACCCTAGTTGTTTTGGAATTTTTCCACCGGAAACCCTTAGGGGAAAATTATGAAATTAGGGCTGCCTTAAATTGCAGGACTTTGGTGGGGTCGGGGCAGCATTCTGAAGGTCCCCAGTAATAGGATTTGCCTTCGGAAGAGGAGATGTCGCCGCGCCGAGTCTACGAGCGCCGTACCACCACTGTAAGGAAACCTAACTTTTGCTAATTAGACATAAAATAAAATATATATATTGTATACGCATGAGTAGATTTATTTCAAGTACCATGTCCATGCATAGAAAGGTGTGGTGATAGACAAACAGTTACGAAAAACGTGTAGGGTGACACGATTTCCCTAAGACCCAAGTAGTCGGATCGTGAACAGAAACGTAGAGTACGAAAGCGTTAACCGTGTTTGTAGGTTTGAAATTTGTCCCGAACAAGGGCGTGAATGTCCATTCTAGTAGACCACAAGAAAGTCAAGGGTCGTTTAGTAGTTCCCCAAAAAGATTTCCCATGCAGAGTGGCGTCAGACCAAAAAGGTCAGCCAGCACACAGAGTTCTTTCGTGCTAGGTAGAGGCGCACTACCGTTCTCATAAGGCACATGGAACCTTATGAGTAGTACAGACTTGGGAAGTGTCTTCCCTTGAGCCAGCTAGCAGATTCGAGACCGTGTCCGCGTGACACTAGAACAATTGGGTTCGTAAGATGGTCTCGAGTCGTCAGTTTCAGTTGCGCGTTAGGAGCTACTCTGCCTAGAGCCTCCCTAGTAGATGAGCAGGTTAGAAATCATATAGAACTCAAGTATAGACCTGTCGTGAGTCAGTACACTAGTTAATCAACGTCAGGACTTGGGTATAAGAACAAAAAGTTGCGAATGTAGAACTAATAGATGTGTTGACCAGGAAGTATAGGAAAAGCATGCATAACATATAACATAAAATGTTTTCAGTGCACGAGACTATTTTAAAGGCATGCATGCATTCATAAGTAAAACTGTTTTTAGTGTCACTAGGAGGAGTTATTTTTCCTTACTCTGACCCTTCGTGGGCACTGTTTTTCAGGTGATCCAGGTGGGAAACTACGTCTAGGATGAGCATTATGGTGGCGTCAGTTTGTATTATTTATCTTGTTCAGTTTATTCTATTTCAGCATGTACTTGTAGATGAGAACATTGTAACAGATTAATGTTTTTATCTAATTTGTATCAGACTATTTATGGTTAACCAGATTTTCAGTTAATTCAGTTCTATTTCCTGTTTAGTGGCTCTGTGAATCCAGATATCAGGTATGTGGTTACCCTTAGTTTATTTTTTAAACTTCCGCTGTAAGTCTTAAATTGCTTAGTATATATTTCATTACCTGCTGCTACTAGTTTTAATACTGTTTCATAGTTTTCTTTATATCGCTGACCCGACCGGACGGCTGATTTCTGAAATACTGGGAAGGGGTGTTACAAATTGGTATCAGAGGGAGGTTTAAAATCCCTGGACCCTAGAAAGAATTCACAGAGCCATAAGAGCGTTTAAGAGTAAACTCTTGTTAGTGAAGTACTTTAAGTGCAATTAAGCCCTAGTGTTCACTAGAGTACAAAATAAGTTGCTAAGCCAGATTTCTTAGATGCTTGATAAATAATCAGATTTCTTTTTTATATTCTATCAGTCACCACGAGTTAGTGAACCAGGTGAATCTTCACGCCAGAACCCGGTTCCTAGTGCAACCATGGGAGACGCTGCCGTGCCACAGGTACCACCAGTTCCAGCAGCTCCAGCGGGCACTGACATAGCGTCTCAGATTGCCAAGGCGGTTACTGTTGCCTTGATGGAGTTTCAGAGAGGACTGGCTGCAGGGTTTCCAGCTCCAGTACAAGTACCAGTCCCTGCACCAGCTCCTGCAGCAGCACCTGTGGAGATGACCCTGGAGCGCTATTTGAGAAATTTTAGAGAACTTCAGCCTTCAAACTACAGTGGGGATGAGATCCCGATGGATACAGATGATTGGATAGCTAACACTAGAGACCTGCTGATCGTTTTGGAGTGCCCGGAGAATAAGAAAGTTCCTCTGACAGCTTTCCTCCTCCGAGGAGAGGCAAAGGTCTGGTGGGACAAATACCGGGCAGATGATCCTGCAGGTAAAGTGTTATGATCAATTCCTTTATTTTAGGAAGTAATGTGTTAATTTTAAAATAGTATGACCATACTTTTGGCCAGGTCGTACACCAGACATGTTTACTTGGGGCGAGTTCTCTAGAGCTCTTGCTAGTTGGTTCGTGCCTCCTTCCGCACGACGAGGTCTCCAGGAGAAGTATCTGAGGCTTTTCCAGGGGGACAGGACAGTTACTGAGTACGAGCGAGAGCTGACTCATCTGGCTCGATATGCGGGCGTGATGCAGGGGGATCAGACTGAGAAGTGCAGTCGCTTTGTGGATGGTTTGCGTGACTCGTTGAGACAGCCGCTGATGACTATGGTCAACGCTGATTACAGGAGCTTAGTGGATACGGCTCGCAGACTGGAGGCTGACCAGCAGAAGGTTCAGAAGCGAAGTAGTTTCCGTGCGAAGCGATCTCAGGATTCGCATCAGCCGCAGCAGAGCAGAAACGATCAAGGAAAGAACTGGAACAAGAAGCCGAAGCCCGATGCTAAGAAGAATGGTCAATCTGGTGACCGGAGCAAGGACTATCCCACGTGTCCCAAGTGTCAGCGTCGCCATTCAGGAGAGTGTTTGGCCAGTGCAAACGTATGTTACAAGTGCCGACAACCTGGACACATAGCTCGCTTCTGTCAGGAAGCTGGGACAAATCAGGTAATTAAGGTCCTTTTGTTTTGATTACATTTATGTAATTACGATAGATTTTTAATATAATTTATTCCTGCAGTCGAAGTACGAGGTTGGTGGCTCTAGTAGGGTAGATAAGGGCAAAGCATTGATGCTCACTGATGGGAGACCACAGCAGGGTCGAGACTTAGTGCAGCCCAGAGCTTATGGGCTGGGTCAGCAGGAGGCGAAGGATCAGGAGGATGTTGTGACAGGTAAGTGTTGTTTGCTTAACAAGTTGGTTTTAAATCCTCCGTAGTGACACATTTATTTTTCATCCTTCATATTTCATCCATGTAGGCATTCTTATGATTCGTAATTTACCCTCTAAGATTCTGTTTGATACGGGTGTCTCACACTCGTTTATCGCGGAATCTCTAGTGCGTAAGTTGGATTTAGAGGTCTTCCCAGAGTCAGTACCGCTGGAAGTCATGATGCCGAATGGATCCCTTCTGCAGACCAGAGATAAGTGCAGGGTACCGGTACAGTTTGGTGATACCGAGATTATCGTGGAAGCTTTGCAGCTACCTATAGCAGGATTCGACCTGATTTTTGGTATGGACTGGCTTTCTGCAGTCAACGCCAGGATTGACTGTAGGGCGAAGCAGATACAGTTTGATGGCCCCAACCAGACATCTTTTTCTTTTCAGGGCTTGAAGGGAGTAGTGAAGATGATCATATCTGCAGTCCAAGCGAGAAGGTGCATCAGTAAAGGTTGTGAAACCTTCGTAGTACTGATGAGCGCGGAGCCTAAGGCTGACTTGTCAGAGGTACCAGTGGTGCTGGAGTTTCCAGATGTTTTCCCGGAAGAGCTCCCTGGTGCCCCTCCAGATAGAGAAGTTGAGTTCCCGATAGATTTGCATCTTGGGGCTACACCGGTAGCCAAATCTCCATATCGGATGGCTCCAAGGGAACTAGCAGAGTTGAAGAGTCAGTTGCAGGAGCTGCTTGATTTGGGTTTTATACGCCCTAGTACTTCGCCTTGGAGTGCTCCAGTGCTTTTTGTGAAGAAGAAGGATGGTAGTCTGAGATTGTGCATAGACTACCGTGAATTGAATAAGCTGACCGTAAAGAACAAGTACCCGATTCCCAGGATTGATGATTTGTTCGACCAATTGGTGGGATCGAACACTTTTTCCAAGTTAGATCTGAGATCAGGCTATCACCAGTTGAAGATTCGTGACGCGGATATACAGAAGACTGCATTCAGTACCAGATATGGACACTTCGAGTTCGTGGTCATGCCGTTCGGGCTGACCAATGCCCCTTCAGTATTTATGGACCTGATGAATAGGGTTTTTCGGGAGTACTTGGATCGTTTTGTCATCGTCTTCATAGATGATATTTTGGTGTTCTCTAAGAGTGCAGAAGATCATGCAGCACACCTCAGAATTATTTTGAGCACACTCAGGAAGAACCAGTTGTTTGCCAAGTTTTCTAAATGTGAGTTTTGGCTTTCAGAGATTGCATTCTTAGGCCACATCATCAGTCAGAAAGGGGTTAGTGTCGATCCGAAGAAGATAGAGGCTATTAAGAATTGACCAAGACCGTCGACAGTTTCAGAGGTTCGCAGCTTTTTGGGTCTTGCTGGATACTACAGGAGATTCATCAGAGATTTCTCAAAGATAGCCCTACCACTGACTTCCCTCACTAGGAAGGGAAAGGGCTTGGTGTGGACTGTTGAGTGCGAGTTAGCCTTTGAGGACTTGAAGGACAGATTGATGACCGCACCGATTTTGAGTTTACCTTCAGGAACAGACGGATTTCAGATTTTTAGCGATGCTTCAGGTCAGGGTGCAGCATGGAAAGGTCGTAGCATATGCCTCGAGACAGTTAAAGGTTCATGAGAGAAATTACCCCGTGCATGACTTGGAGCTTGCAGCAGTTATTCATGCCCTGAAGATTTGGAGGCACTACCTCTATGGAGTGCGTTGCGAGATCTTTACTGATCATAAGAGCCTCAAGTATATCTTTGATCAGCGAGAGCTCAATTTGAGGCAGCGTAGATGGTTAGAGTTTCTTTCAGACTACGATGTAGACATTCAGTACCACCCAGGAAAGGCGAATGTGGTAGCTGATGCCCTTAGCCGTAGAGGCTCGTGTTTTTATCTTCTCACTCAGCAGGAGGAGTTAGTTCGAGAGCTGGAGAGACTGGACATCGTCGTTGTGCCCCGTTGCAGTTTTGGTTCAGCTTGGTTGAGTTGGATGGAGATTTCGTGCGATATTAGAGATAGGATCAGGACAGCTATACCGTTGGATCCAAAGATGGCAGAGATTTGGATCTCAGTGCAGTCAGGTCAGAAAGAGAGATTCTCTATTCAGGATGAGTTATTATTGCATGATGGCAGAGTGTGCATCCCAGATGTTAGTCACCTTTGGGAGGACATTCTTTTCGAGGCACACAATTCCAGGTATTCCATACATCCCGGCAGCACGAAGATGTATGCAGATCTTAAGAAGACAGTCTGGTGGCCAGGTTTGAAGAGTGATGTTGCAGATTATGTAGAGAAGTGCGAGACATGCAAGTTGGTTAAGGCCGAGTGCCAAAGGCCTGGAGGCAAATTGCAGTCACTTCCCATTCCCGAGTGGACATTTGAGGATATATCCATGGACTTCATTCATGATTTGCCGAGATCACAGAGTGGGAATGATTCCTTGTGGGTTTTAGTAGATCGACTTTCTAAGGTCGCCCATTTCATTCCTCTTAGGAAGACGGATCAAGGTCCGAAGCTGACACAGTTATATATAGACGAGATAGTTCGACTTCACGGTGTACCCAAGACTATAGTTTCAGACTGAGATGGCAGATTTACCTCCAGAGAGTGGCGATATATTCAGGAGCGGTTGGGTACCAGGTTACATTTCAGCACCGCATTCCATCCCCAGACAGATGGACAGACTGAGCGCACAAATAGGACTTTGGAGGATCTGCTTCGGATGTGCATTCTAGATTTTGGAGGAAAGTGGGAGAAGTATGTTACTCTTGTGGAGTTTTCCTACAACAACAGTTTTCATGCGAGTATTGAGATGACACCGTTCGAGGCCCTCTATGGCAGACGTTGTCGGACACCTTTGTGTTGGGCTGAAAGTGAGGAAAGATCTACCATCAGAGAGTCATGGATTGATAAGACTACGGACAGGATTAAGCTCATTCAGGAGCGTATGAAGACAGCTCAGGATCGTCAGGCCAAGTATCATGATCAGAAGCACAGATCAGTAGAGTTCAATGTTGGAGACTATGTTTATCTGAAGGTCAGACCAGTCAGAGGAGTTTCTAGAATAAAGCGGATGAAGAAGCTGAGCCCCAGATTCGTTGGTCCTTTTGAGGTACTGGAAAGAGTTGGTGAGGTTGCATACAGGTTGGCCTTACCTGAGGAAATGAGCGGTGTACATGATGTATTCCACGTCTCCTACCTGAGGAGAGCAGTCAAAGATCCCAGTCAGATCATCAGTACCGAGGAAGCACCAATTGAGACAGATCTTAGTATTGGAGTTAGACCAGTCAAGATAGTGGACTCAAGGATCCAGAAGCTCAGGAATAGAGAGATTCGTATGGTCAAAGTCCTTTGGATGAACTGTGGCTGTCCAGAGTATACTTGGGAGCGAGAGGATGAGCTTAAGAGCAATGCAGACTATTCTTTTCTCTTCGATTCAGGTATGGTTTCAATTTTCGAGGACGAAAATCTTTGTTAGGAGGGGAGATTTGTAACATCCAAAGTTGTGACGCAAAAAAATTATTTAAATTGTAGGGTCGAGTCGCGACGAATGTTGATCGAGGGAGCTCGTCGTCAAGGTATAAGGTTACTTTTCCTAATATTAACGTCTGTTAGTTTATTTAGAGCGTTAATTTTTGTGCGTAACACTTTTAAATATTTGATTGTAACGCGCGCGGTGAAATGAGTAGTATTCTAAGGTTTTGTGAGTTGGGTGTGCCAATAGCAATTTCTCTCCCCCTCTCTTAATACGGTTAATAAGAAATAACCGCCTCCCCTCTAATACTAAAACCCGCACCTTTATCTCACGGTTAAAGCCGCAAGTTTCTCTCCCGTTTCCGTCTCCCGCAAGCGACGAGCTGACCCCGACTTTCCTTCCAGCCGGACTTCCGCAAGCCCTAGCCGACGGCCCTCCTCCCTCCAGGGCTCATCTCAGGCTTCTCCTCCCTCCTCTGCAGGCGCCGGGGAGTATTCCTTTTCCTTCCTTGGCCGTGGATGTGTCGGGTCTAACCCTAACCGGAGGAGTTGAGTTTCGTTTTGGTTCCGGTGAGTCGATTCCTCCTTTATCTCGATTTCCTCATGAAGATCCTTCGATTTGGAGGTTAGGTTAAACTAATTTTCATTCCTATTGCCCTTTTTTTGGTTTTGGTGTTCGTGGTTCACCGCAGAATTCGAGTAGGACGCTTTGGGAACCTCAACCGCTCTGCGTAAAGGTAAATTAGTAAAGTTTAGCTTCTAATTTTGGTAACCCTATTTGTTTTGGAATTTTTCCACCGGAAACCCTTAGGGGAAAATTATGAAATTAGGGCTGCCCTAAATTGCCGGACTTTGGTGGGGTCGGGGCAGCATTCTGAAGGTCCCCAGTAGTAGGATTTGCCTTCGGAAGAGGAGATGTCGCCGCGCCGAGTCTACGAGCGTCGTACCACCACTGTAAGGAAACCTAACTTTTGCTAATTAGACATAGAATAAAATATATATATTGTATACGCATGAGTAGATTTATTTCAAGTACCATGTCCATGCATAGAAAGGTGTGGTGATAGGCAAACGGTTACGAAAAACGTGTAGGGTGACACGATTTCCCTAAGACCCAAGTAGTCGGATCGTGAACAGAAACGTAGAGTACGAAAGCGTTAACCGTGTTCGTAGGTTTGGAATTTGTCCCGAACAAGGGCGTGAATGTCCATTCTAGTAGACCACAAGAAAGTCAAGGGTCATTTAGTAGTTCCCCAAAAAGATTTCCCATGCAGAGTAGCGTCAGACCAAAAAGATCAGCCAGCACACATAGTTCTTTCGTGCTAGGTAGAGGCGCACTACCGTTCTCATAAGACACATGGAACCTTATGAGTAGTACAGACTTGGGAAGTGTCTTCCCTTGAGCCAGCTAGCAGATTCGAGACCGTGTCCGCGTGACACTAGAACAATTGGGTTCGTAAGATGGTCTCGGGTCATCAGTTTCAGTTGCGCGTTAGGAGCTACTCTGCCTAGAGCCTCCCTAGTAGATGAGCAGGTTAGAAATCATATAGAACTCAAGTATAGACCTGTCGTGAGTCAGTACACTAGTTAATCAACGTTAGGACTTGGGTATCGTGAGTCAGTACACTAGTTAATCAACGTTAGGACTTGGGTATAAGAACAAAAAGTTGCGAATGTAGAACTAATAGATGTGTTGACCAGGAAGTATAGGAAAAGCATGCATAACATATAACATAAAATGTTTTCAGTGCACGAGACTATTTTAAAGGCATGCATGCATTCATAAGTAAAACTGTTTTTAGTGTCACTAGGAGGAGTTATTTTTCCTTACTCTGACCCTTCGTGGGCACTGTTTTTCAGGTGACCCAGGTGGGAAACTACGTCTAGGATGAGCATTATGGTGGCGTCAGTTTGTATTATTTATCTTGTTCAGTTTACTCTATTTCAGCATGTACTTGTAGATGAGAACATTGTAACAGATTAATATTTTTATCTAATTTGTATCAGACTATTTATGGTTAACCAGATTTTCAGTTAATTCAGTTCTATTTCCTGTTTAGTGGCTCTGTGAATCCAGATATCAGGTATGTGGTTACCCTTAGTTTATTTTTTAAACTTCCGCTGTAAGTCTTAAATTGCTTAGTATAGATTTCATTACCTGATGCTACTAGTTTTAATACTATTTCATAGTTTTCTTTATATCGCTGACCCGGCCGGACGGCTGATTTCTGAAATACTGGGAAGGGGTGTTACACATAGCATAGGAGTCCGGTATCGTGATAGGAGGAGCTCTGGGTACCGAAGTGGAAGGAGGTGAAGGAATGGAGGAAGAGGATGGAAGAAGAGGCAGAGGGACAACAGTAACATCATCCGTAGTAGTACTCTCCCCCTGACGAAGAACATGAGTCGAGGACGGAAAGTAGGACTCCTCCTCACAGAAGGTAACATCCATGGTACAGAACATATGTCAGGAGGGGGGTATGATAACAGTGATACCCTTTAGTCGTGGAGGAATATCCAAGGAAGACACAATGTTGAGCCCGAGGGTCATGTTTGTCATGTTGGGGTTGGTGCACATGCACGTAACAGACGCACCCAAAGACGCGGGGTGGGGAATGAGAAGTAGGAACCACGCCAGAGGTAGAGAGACGGGCTAGAGGAGGAGTAAAGGAAAGAACACAAGAAGGAAAACGGTTGATAAGATGTGCAGCAGTAAGCACCGCATCACCCCAATATGGTTTAGGAAGATGCATCGTCAAGAGGAGATAACGAGCAACCTCGAGGAGATGCCGATTTTTCCGTTCGGCCACTCCGTTCTGAGTAGATGTGTAAGCACAAGTTTTCTGGTGGATGATACCGTGAGAGGTGAGGTAGGCGCCAAAAGAACCACGATCGTCATACTCCCTTCCATTATCACTTCGAAGAACACGGATAGTGACATTAAATTGATTTTTCATCATGTTATGAAAGACTTGAAAACACTGAAAAACATCACTTTTCTTTTTTAATAGATAAACCCATGTAGTACGCGAGAAACAATCAATAAAGGTGACAAACCAACGAAAACAGTCAACGATACAACAGGGGACGACCCCCAAACATCAGAATGTATAACATCAAAAGGTGTGCTGCTAGGAAAAAAAAGATGTGACGAGGTTTGTCGCACATGTTTAGACCAATCACAAATATCGCACGAAAATTTCTGAAGAAATGATAAAAAAACAGGAAATAATTTTTGCAGGTAGACGGAGGACGGGTGTCCCAAACGCAGATGCCGACGGTGAACATCCTCTGCAGTAACAGTAGAACTGGAAAGGACCTGAGAACGGGGAGGAGTGTCCAGGTAGTACAAACCGCCACTGCACCTACCACTGTCAATGTTCCGCTTCATACACAGTTCCTGAAAAACACAAGAATCAGGAAAGAATGTTACGGAGCAGTTAAGAGATTTCGTAAGATTACTGATGGAAAGTAAATTGCGTGGAAAAGAGGGGACGTGAAGAACAAAGGTAAGAGATATGGACGGAGAACAGGAAATATTGCCCTTGCCCGCAATAGAGGACAACGATCCGTTAGCAGAAATAACTTTCTCCTTACTAGACAATGGAGTATAAGAGAGAAAACCTGAGGAGGACCCAGTCATGTTGTGGGTAGCACCAGAGTCGAGCACCCATTCAGAAGGTGAGGTGGTGGCCGCATGAGCACTAGGCATAGCAACAGTGGCAAGAGAAGTAGAGCTTCCAGTGACCGGATCAGATTGAGAGTGAAGCAAGCGGCGAAAGGCATCCAACTCATGAGCAGTAAGAGAGGAGGAAGCCGAAGACTGGGACTCATCATAGACATCAGTAGTGTAAGCAGCACCATGAGAACGGTAGCCACTGTGCTTATGGCCCCCACGGCCAGGTCCATGGCCCCGACCACGATCGCGACCAGGAGGTGCCAGATGCGGATGAAGTTTGAAGCATGCCTCCCGAGAGTGTCCCCGTCGACCACAGTAGTCGCAGATAGACACTGAAGATGCAGGAGTAGGGATGAGGCCACGACCAACACTCGTCAAGGCAGAACGATCAGGAAGAGTCATAACACTGAGAGACTTGCGGCGGTTTTCATCACCCAGAATCATGCTGAACGCCTCCCGAAGGGAGGGAAGAGGAGAACGGTGAAGAACATGTGTCCGGACCACATCAAATTCCATATTCAACCCCATTAGAAAGACATGAAGACGGAAGAGGTCCTCCCGTTGCTTTAACAGGATGGCATCCGCTGTACACGCTGGAGTGAAATGTGCAAAGTAGTCCAGTTCTTGATACAAGCGCTCAAACTCCGAGAAGAATGATCAGACAGTCATCGACCCTTGACGCAACTCCAAAAATGCGGCGAGTGAGCTCATAAATCTGGGTGGAACTACCAATCTGAGAGTATGTTTCACGAGCACGAGTCCAGATCTCGAACGCAGAGTCCATCAGCATATAGCTCCGATAGACCTTGAGCGACATCGAATGCAGAAGCCAGGACACAACCAGAGAGTTGTCAGAATCCCAGCGCTTCCAGGAGGGATCAGACATTGGAGGCTTCGTAATCGACCCATCGATATAGCCAAACATCTGTTGACTACAGATGACATGTTGAGCAGCACGAGACCATTCCAGGTAATTCGTGTCATCCAGAGGAACCGTGGTAATCTTCAAGGAGCTAGAGTGGTCATGGGGTCGCTGAGGCTCAACCATCGGAGGCTGGATCACGCCCGGAGAAGAAACAGATGAATCGGGTTCAGCCATACCAAGAAGCAACAAAAGTAGTTACAAGAGAGATCAGAGATCGGTGTTGTCCACCTGGGCTGTTGCAGCTGTGAGCAATCCACACCAGAAGAGAGAGAGAGAAGGAGACTCTAGCTCTGAGCGACAACGGCACGGGAGCGACAGCGGCACAGGAGCGACAGCGACACAGGCAGCGACACAGGTCGGCGCACAAGCAGCGGCACAGGAGCGACAGCGACACAGGAGCGACATCGGCATGGGAGAAGGACAGCGGCACAGGAGCAGCGAGAAACTAGTTTTTCAGGAAGAAGAGGGAGAGACGGGCTGCTTCATGGAGGAACGACGGCGGTGTTCCTCTCAGCAGCCGGCAAGAGTGCCGCCCGACATCACGGGGAGGACGGCGGAAGCGATCCGAGCACGGGTTTGGCGAAAGCGATCCGGTACGTGACGGCGAAAGCGATCTGAACTCGGGGAAGGCTAGGGCACGAGATTCTTTTTTCTCCTCTGATACCAAGTGGAGAGGAAAAGAGGATGTATTCGATTATTTCATGTAAGCTAGTCCCTTACTCATACATATACTTGAGTAAGGGGAAAACCTAAAAGCAAAGAAAAAAGTCATAACTACCCTGACACGGGGTGTACATATACAAAGATAAAAAATGACTCGCACATAACATTTCACAACTAGGAATTCGCCTCTCGTGTTAGGTGACTAGGTCTTTGTAGGGCTTAGATGGATAATTCGCCTTCTGTGTTAGACGATTAGGCTGAGGTTTAGGTCTAGGGGGATTGCGTCCTATTTCAGGATTGATAGGCTAAGGCTAACCTATTCAAGGGGCGAGTCGGTATAGAAAACCAACAGACTCTTGTTCATCCTCTTTATCTTCAGCATAATGAAGATCCATATTTTCTTATCATCTTTAATATAATTTAATCTTTAATATAAGATTAATATTTTGTAATCACTTCTTTCTATTGATCTTCAAAGATTTTTCTTTGTTGAAATGATTATTATATTAATCTGAACTTGTATTATTCAAAAAGAATTGATAAAAGTCATTAATCCCTTATTCACTCTCTCCAGGGCGTTTCACGATCCAACAATATGAAAATATCTAAACGAGGCTCTGAATGGGCTCTCCTCCAACAAATTAAGGGGTATTTATATAAATATGAAAAAACACACAGGCATGCGTTTTCATAACTGCACTAATACAAATAATGTGTAAATTCATATCTAACTCAATGAGACACAGAAATTAAGTAGCGCTTTAGGTGAAATGAGAAAAGTAATTGGCACCTACTTGATGTTATCAAATACCCTCCAAATTAAACATTGCTATCCCAAAGCAAAGAAAGTTTTATGTCAAAGAAATAAACAAATATGCATAATTATATGAAGTGTCTTTTAATAAAATTTCCTCCCATCCTTGTATGCACAAGAATAATTCTCATACAACTTCCATGAATTATATAAGTTTTAAGAGCATTAGGGATATAAACAAATATAAATGTAATGTAAATTATCAAAATTAAAATTCTGTAATGTCAAACTTTTTCATTGTGAATAGTGCATTGAGCTATGATCATATTAATTAAGATAATGCCTATTACCAAACTTAGAGTGTCTCCTTTAAAATCTATTAGAGTTATTATTTATAGGCTCTCCTTTCAATATTCCCTCTACACTCGTATGATTCAATTCAATTAAATTCAAAGGTCTTAATTGGGATATAATTTGTAGGCTAGTGCATATAAAAAACAAACTTTGGGCACTTTTATTATGGACAAAATGATATTGCTTCTACATCATTCTTTTTTTGGCATATAAATTTTTTTCTTAGCCATACACATAAAATATTATTCTTCCTTGTATTTTCATGTAAGAACTCATTTGATATAAGCCTATGTTTTTGCTTTTCTTTTTCTTTGCTCAAACACTTCATAGTGTTTGTGCTTATATATTATTTACCACGTCTACTCCACAACATGATTAGTATCCCAAGAATTGAAAGTATGATGATTTTTTTTGCCTTGGTGAAATTATATAGTGGGTTTAACTAGGGCTGAGCATATTATTCGAAACTCGAAAGTCGCTCGAAAATTGAGTCGAATCGGAATCGATTAAAATTAATTCGACTCAATTTGAGTCGATTCAATTTGACTCAAATATGACTTCGAGTCGATTTTGAGCCAGCCCTGATTCACTCGAAATATGATTCGAATCAACTCGAATTAATTAAATATATCATGTATTTATCGATATATTCTTATTTTTAAATTAAAAATAATAAAATGTAAATCAAAATAAAAAGAATGAAGTCTTTAAGTGTTTTGTTTGCTAAATTTATAGGTTGTCCAATTTAATTTTGAGCCAAATAGGAATAAAGAGAAAAATTGTTCAATTTCGAGCCGACTCAGAATCGAGCCGTTTCGAGTCGAGCCGACGCGACTCGAAATCGATTTCGATTTCGACCCGAGTTCGAGTTGAAAATTTCGATTTCGAGCCGAGCCAAAATCGCTCGAACTCGAGTCGATATCAGCCCTAGGTTTAACAAAGGGAAAAAATGATATTAAGCTCAAAGGGTAACTAGCAGTAAAATTGTTGCGATAAACTACCTTAGCTTTGAGAATAAATCATAAAAGTTCCAGATAACAAGAATGACAAACTATTTTAACATATTCATAAGCCTTCTCTAATAATTTAGATATAAAGCTACTACACTTCTCATGCTTTTGCATTTTTCAAAGTGAAAATCATTTTATGATTTTTAGGAGGATTTGAAATAAAATTAATGATTCAATTTCATACATGTGAAAATATTATGTTCAATGAATTGAAAGTAGTGGAATTTTGAATAGACTAGTTAATAAATATGTCATCAAATCAAAATTTCTAAGAGTTAAAACAAAAAAAAGTAGTAGTAGGTAGGATACATCATTATAAAGTGAGACTATTCATTCTTATTTTCCCAAAATTTTATCTATATATATTATGTGATTAATTTTAACAATATAAGTATTAGTAAGTTAAGTCACCAGGAGGAATAGAAACTTCTGGGATGCGTGAATGATCGACATTCCAAGCACTTATCTTAAATATGTATATGTATTTGGTCGGCTTTAGAAAGGATTTCCTATATAAAATTAAATACACACAATGGAGTATATGCAGATAAAGATATATAAAAATAAGCAAGTATAAAATTACCCTAAGCAAGTATCAGATATAGAAAAAGTAAATATATCCCAGATGCAAATAATAAATAAATTCCAAATGCGAATAGTAAACAAATCCCAGATGCAAATCACCCATAGATGGATGAACGCTTAAAGTTTATATAGACTGAATTAATTTCAAAAATAAAAATAACTAAACAAGTGGCAGTGGTTAAGGAGAAGTAAAGAGAATTGCCTGTCAATCACTCGAACGGGGCATTATCCCGTCGATGTTGGCGGTGGACTACTCGGTGGTGATGTATGTAGCCCCATCTGTGAGGACATATTATAGATCGTCTCCTCAAGCCAAGTGTTGGACACCTCCAAGTTGCAAAATCACTGATCCCACTCTAGGGGGGATAACCGACACCTGGGTAAATACGTAGTTACTGTTGGTTCTACTGCTCTCTCTCTCCTCTGTACTATTCCTCTTGCTCTTCTCCTTGCTTTTCCAGTGCATCTTAACGCATAGCCCCTCCACCTCGCACTCTCGACGACACAACTTGATTGTCGTCAAACTGGAATAACTCATAGAGGCCATTGTGATCACTATAGTTAGCTTTAGAAGGGAGTTAAAAATTCCAAGTCCGCGAGCTAACCTAGTGACGTACGTACCTATACAAATAGTCCCTATGCAAGTCTCTCTACTTGAGATAAAAATCTGGCAAGCGCTACTCTCAAATGTGTGAGACTTTGTTCTGGAGGCTATATTAGTAGAATAAATCTGATCGCCACACTGCTCCACGACTCTCTCCTCGAGCGCAAAGTGAGTGGATGAGAAGACAACACATGTATCTCAGAGCTGGACTACATATAGTGGACTGCTTTGATTTTTGGGCTTCATAGTTTGGTTGGGTGCTGATCGAGACCCAAATAGCGCCAAGGCTATCACCATGAGGAAAATCGGTGACAAGTGATGGATACTCTGGGGTATTAATTTAATGCTCATCGTTGAGCCCATATAGATGGAAAATTGTGTAATAGACATCGTGTAATGATGTCAACCCATATAGAACTCGAGACTGGTTACGTAATCCCAACCAAATCTGTTTTTGTCCATTACGAAAGTACACACTTTGATTAAGTATCCTTCGTAATAGAGAAAAAACTTATCCCACCCCTGAATATCTTCCAACTCCTGCATCTCATCCATTAAGTCAAATTTGCTTAATGGATTCCATGCAATACACCTAAATTTCCAGATGATAGCTGTTTGAAGATGTTGTACCTATCTCTTTGTACCACAGACGGAAAGTAAGCATCAATTCGGCCACGGTATGGAGAATTACTGGTGGATTGCTTGTGTCTCCCTCTTCACCCCTCTTCCTAGAGATATATTTCCTCTTTGAACTGATGACAATGGCAAAATCGACCTTGATTTGAAGTAGATCTTCCCTCCATGACCTTGAAAACCTTCTATCTGGTTTCTTCTCTCCCGTGGAGTGAGTGATTGGGGGCGTGGAGAAGATGGGTAAATGGAAATTTGGGTAAAAAATGAAGTTTCCTCGGACCCGTGCATTCTAAATTTTTATGTGTTTGTATGTACGGACATGCGTTCGTCGTGATGATGAATAGTTACCACCGCTTTTGGACGCACGAGTGAAACACACATTTATGTGTCTGTATGTACGACCATGCATATAAACTCATGGTCGTGCGTAAAAATGCATGGTTTAAGTGAAATTAAAATTTTTATGAATTTTTTGAATTATTTTCCCGAATTTTTCAACTCCTTAGAAAAATATTAATGTTATGATTGCGCATGCCGACGGGACACGCGCACTCCGAGGAGACACCGTGGCGGGGCCGCACACGGAGCAAGATGACGATGGGTCCGTCTACAGGAGGAGAGACCGAAGACGCTGCGCCTGCCTGACGTTTTAATTATTTTCTATTTTGTTATTTTCTATTTGATTGTACGCATTTATTTCTTTCCCTTTATGTTGTGTTTCTTATTTCTTCACACCCCGCACTTATAAGGGATGGAGTTGTACTCTTTGGGTCATATTTTGGATGTATGAGAATTAGGGTTGCTCCCTAACCTTTCCTCTCATTCTCTCCTCCTTCCTCTCGCTCTCCACCACCGACCCTCTCCCTTGCCGGATTCCTGTCCAGGATTTCCCGAGACTGTATCAATTTGGTCCGACCTGCCGCACTGCCGCCCTCGCCGCCGGTGCTTCTAATCCCGTGCAAATTTTGGCACTTTTGGTTTTTGATCGGGTGCTGGTCCGTTTTCTCCGTAAAGTCGTGAGCCGACCTTCTGTTTCGGCCAATCGACGCATTCACGCCTCTCCCTGGCTCGACCTAGCGCTGCACCCCGCGACGCAGGAAGATCGAGATTGACGCAGTCCGCACTGCCTCCATCCCGATCGGGGGTTTCTGCCGCGATCGGCGCAGGACACCACTGCACTGTGTTTCTCCTCCGTTCCTCGCCAGTTTCGCCTCGCCAACCGCCTGTTCCTTCCGCCGCCGATCGCAGGCTGCCGGTAAACCCCCCTTCCAGACGCGCGTTCCCGTCCAGCGCCACACCGCGGCTTTTCCCCAGCGACGCACCTCCACTCATTCCTGCGCCCTGCATCACCCTCCCGCCGCCATTCCGCACTCCAGCCAGTCGTTGTTGCCATGTCGCGGACCACCCGTTCCACCGCCGAGGCGTCACCCAGGAGTCCATCATGGCCTCCTTGCATGCCTCATTTCTCGCCATCCACGCAAAGCTTGATGCGTTACAACCTCTCGCTGCCTCTTCCGCCAGCAGATCTGCGTGCCCGACCACCAGCCCATCAATCCTGGGGGCGGCACCACTTCCGCACATCGGGGACGCCGCACCCCCTTGCCCCCCCCGGCTTCCCGGCCCTTGCCTTGGACCTTCCCACCCTCGCCGGAGTAGACCCGATTGGGTGGATCGCCAAGGCAGAACAGTACTTTGATCTCCACCACACACCCGAGAAGGACAAGTTCTCTATCGCCGTAGTGGGACTCGACGGCTCTGCCCTCCACTGGGCCTGATGGCTCCGCCAGGCCAACCCGACCATCTCTTGGTCGGAAATCAAGCAGGATATGATTCGTCGCTACGACAGTCGTTTTTCCGGCCCCGCCATCGAAAGACTGTGTGGGGTACGACAATCCGGTATGGTGGATGACTACATCGATGAGTTCGTGGCCCTCGTCACTCACGTTTTGGGCCTACCACCAGATCACTATCTCGGCTTCTTCATGCAGGGCCTTCAGCCCAACATCCGTTCCCGGCTCCGCACTCACCACCCCCGGACGGTTTCTGATGCCCTTGACATGGCCTGCCTTGTTGAGGCGGATTTGTCTCCTCGACCACCGCCGTCTTCAGGAGGACCTCCGCCGGGGGGCCGACCGTAACTCCAGAGACACCAGCTCCTTGATCTCCTCCAGCCGCTCTGCCAGGCCGACCGGGTCCTCAGCGATTCTCCAACCGCGAGTTGGACGACCTCTGTCTCAAGGGGTTGTGTTTCCGCTGTCGTTATCCTTATTCTCCTATCCACGTCTGTGCCGTCAAGGAGTTCCGCGCCATCATCCGCGACGTCGACCCTAAGGTTACCTTGGATGACTTTGAGGCCTTGGAGCTCTCACCGAAGGATCCCCCCCTCGATCCCACCGTAGTTATATTCCACCGGTTGGAGCTATCTAGTGCCTCAATGGGTGGGTTCTCCAGCTAGCAGATCATGCAGCTTTCGGGCATACTACAGGATCGCCCGATCATCATCGTGGTGGATAGTGGCGCCAGCCACAGCCTCATCTGTGAGCACCTGGTGCAGCAACTCTGTCTCCCCTGGGCTCCCTCCCTGGATTTTGCGGTCCGTATGGGCGATGGCCGCCACCAACCGACTCAGGGCCATTGCATTGTGGTCTCGCTCTCTATGGGGAACTATTCCGTGACCGCAGACTTCTACACATTTGTCTTAGGCAGCCTCGACGTCTTTCTGGGAGTGGCTTGGCTCCGCACGCTCGGCAAGGTATGCATCAATTGGGAGACTATGTTCATGCAATTCCTACACGAGGGACAGCCATGTCGCCTCGACGGCGACTCCGCCCTCCTACTCTCTCTGATCTCCCCCTGCACGATCCAGCGAACCTTGGACGTCAGCTTCCCCGCGGGATTGGGGACCCTCTCGGGCCCGTCCGTGGTGCCTTATCCTTCTCTGACGGGCCACCAAGTGCGTTCTACTGCACTCGCCGACGTCACCCAGCCTCCGACAGGACTGCCACCAACCCAGTTTTCTTTGTTCCGGAAGAAAGACGACAGTTGGCGCCGAACTACCCAGCCAATCTACTTGGTTGCTGCTACCACCTTCAGAGGGACCCTGGCCTGCAGGAGGTCCTGATTGCTGGGTCTTACCATCTGGATACCGAAGCCACGAGGCTATCCCGGGATCACTACTGCTGACACCACTCCGATCACTGCCTTGCGGACAAGACATGTTTTCCAGACAGCAGTATTGTTACAATTGCGCATGTCGACGGGACACACGCACTCCGAGGAGACACCGTGGAGGGGCCGCACGCGGAGGAAGATGATGACGGGTCCGTCTGTAGGAGGAGAGACCGAAGAAGCTGCGCCAGCCTGACGTTTTAATTATTTCCTATTTGGTTGTTCGCATTTATTTCTTTCCCTTTATGTTGTGTTTCTTATTTTGTCACACCCCGCACTTATAAGAGGTGAAGTTGTACTCTTTTGGGTCATGTTTTGGATGTATGAGAATTATGGTTGCTCTCTAACCTTTCCTCTCGTTCTCTCCTCCTTCCTCTCGCTCTCCACTGCCGGCCCTCCCTCTTGCCGGATTCCTCTCCGGGATTTCCCGAAACTGTATCAATTAATGATGAGATAAATAATTTTAGGGTAGAGTGGGCCACATTTGAATGATAAGGAGAGTGTGGTGGCTTCCCCATCCTGATCTTGTATTATGAATTTCTCCACTTCCATCTACACCACTTGCTAAGGGACACTAAAAAACGACATGATAACATTCAACGATAACAATTTAAGCAATTAATAGAAATGATAAGCATTGTGTGTGTCCCACTAAGAACTTTGATTATTGTCCTTACTGGACAAATTCTTAATGAATTAATATAACAAAATATCAATGTAATAAAGTTTGATCGCGTGATATTAGGTCCCCATACGTTGATGGTGCCTGTTTACCATTGCACTTCAACTATTCGATATTTTAAATGCTTCTCTTGTCCTGGTATTTTCACCAAGGCCTCACTTATGTGTGTATGATGATTCAGACACGTACAAAGGAAACCATTAGAGTCACCTATTATGGTTTGTGAGAGTTTAGTCACTTGGCATGTTAAACGGGGGAGGGGTAGACCAATAAAGACTTGGAATGAAACTATAAGGAAAGACATGATGTACTTGGGCATTTGTGAGATTATGATTAAAGATAGGGCACAATGGCGACAAATGATCCATATAGCTGACCCCATAAAGGCTTGAGTGTTGTTGTTTGTTGTTCCTTGTTGATATGATGCAGCATAAATGAACAAGTGGCTAATAATAGCTCTTGTTGCTATGCATTGCTCTGCGATCTTTGAGTCATCTAATTGAATCTCGAACGAGTCCACAAAGGTGTGTTCGTGTGTAAACTCATAAATAAGAGTGTTTTTGTTATATGGGCGATAATCAATGACATTAGTGGAGGATAAAGCATTTGAATCAATAATGTTTTTCTGAGGTTTTTTGGCGGTTTAATTTCTGGTTCTGGCTGAACGACTTTAGCAGTATGAGCCAGGTCATTTAATGTCTCTAGTGGTGCACTAAACATGCCTTCCTATTCCATGTATACCACATCCATGCTCTTCTCAGGAGATTCCCACGTGTTGTTTATTGAAGAATCGACAAATTGCTCGACAATCAGATTTCCCAATATTCCAATTTTCTTTGCCAGACTTTCTATTGATGTTTCCTCATCTTGGAAGTCTTTCAAGTGTAACTATCAACTTGGTTACATTTCTTCAACACAGAATTCATCCTCCTGTGGTAGTGGGGACGGTTTTTGGCAATTTATTGTAAATTTCATGGTACATGTGATTGGAGGATGAATTAAATTGTTCGCTTTGGTACTCTCCCACTCAAATAATATTTTCCTCAGAATATTACGGATAGAAAAGGAATGACAATCTCGACATTTTACACTTTCGTGATTCCACCCACTGCACTGACTATAATAAGGATAGCTCATGGCTTTTGTTAAGCTAAACTTGCAACCCTTACATGCTCTTATTCATGTTACAAGAAAAAATGAAATGTATACATACATATATATATATATATATATATATATATATATATATATATATATATACTTTTTGGAAAACAAATGCGATCTAGAATAAGCTATATACGAAATAACTATAAAGTTGTTGCACTAAATAAATCCTCAGCAACAACACCAAAAACTTGGTTTGCCCGTAAACATGTGCTATATATCGGTAAGTGCACCGATCACATATGTAATTAAAGTATTGAGAAAGTATCGTCTCCCGAGAGTTGTAATGTGAATGACAATATAACTATTTTAGAACACTGATTATCTAAAGAATCGATTGGTTGAGGTTGTTTACAACTAATGATTAGATTAGTTAACTAAAGAATTAAAAATAAAATTGAATTAATAATTAAAATTAGGATTTAATAAAATATGTGTAACACCCTTACCTAGTTTGACATCAATTCATAAGCCTGGCCAAAATTTATGATGTGAAGAAAACTAAGCAACAATGTAAAATTAGTATCATAATAAAATTAACTAAAGTTTATAGCAAAAATAAATGACTGGAATTAAAATTAATAAAGTACCTTAAAGTTTGAAACACAAAGACAACTACGGAGTATGAGTGAACAACTAGACTTGCAATCCCTATAATGAAAATTCCGAAAACGGATCAACCCACCAACGAACAAGAAAGACTTTTCCCCCGGTGACCAAATATTTTTAATCAAATTATAGGAGCATGCTTTTAAAATAATATTTTATACTAATTGTAGAAAACAAGAACATAGAGAAAAATAAACTATAATTTTATTAATTTCTCAATTTTCTTAAATACATTCAGGTGTTTGTACACTTATATAGGTAGAGAGAGGAGAAGAGATCTCAATTTAAGATGTGGGACAAAAACCAAAGGAGGAAGTGGGCTTTAGATTGGCCTTTACACATATTTCCTTCAACACCCCTCCTGCAAGTTGGAGCCTGCTGATCGTAAGCACCCAGCTTGGACAAGAACTAGTAGTATAACAGGCATGTTATGGCCTTGGTGAGAATATCAACAACTTTCCCAATAACAGGAACATGCTTTAACTCCAGCTTCTTCAATTGAATATTCTCCCGAAAGAAAGTTTAACTCCCAAATCAACTAAGAGACTTTCTAGCCATGTAAGCTCAGACACAACAGCTGGCATAAAATGATACTCGCTTCTACAAATGAACGAGCAACCACAGATTGTTTCTTGCTGCACCAGGTAATAAGGTATCCTCCGAAGTAAGTACAAAATCCACTTGTGGAGTGACGATCATCCAGGGAGCCAGCAAAGTCAGTATCGGAGTAGGCAATCAGAGATAAAGAAGAAGAAGAAGACGGTTTGTATACAAGCCCTTGTCCAGGAGCATTTTTCAAATATCTGAGGATGTGCTCAATGGCCTGGAGGTGAGAGATCCGTGGAGAATGCATGAATCGACTGACAGCTCCAACAACAAATGAGATATCAGTTCTTGTAATTGTAAAATAAATCAGTTTTCCTACAAGACGGTGCAAATACTCTGGGTTTGGAAGACATTGATCGGATTCCGAGTCATGAGCGCAGAGCTTATGGTTGACATCCATAGGAGTATTAGTCGGCCTGCATCCAGAATAGCTAGCATCATGAAAAAGGTCAAGACAGTACTTCCGTTGAGATAGGACGAGACCATCAGGACGTCTCGCTACCTCGAGTCTAAGTACCGAAGATTTCCCAGATTTTTAGTTTGAAAGACCGAGTTCAAATGCTGCTTGATCATTTGTATTCCTTTGGAGTCATCACCTGTTATCAGAATATCAACGACTTAAACTAAGAGAGTCATTGCGTCTGTCAGCCAATGACGAGTAAAGAGAGAGAAGTCAGCCGAGCTTCGAGTGAGTCCAACATCATGGACAACCTTACTGAACTTATCAAACCATGGACAAAGAGACTGTTTGAGACCATAAATAAATTTCTTGAGATGACAAACATGAGACTCTCCTGTGGTCCCAAACCCAGGAGGTTGGTGCATGCAGACCGTTTCTTGCAAATCGCCATTGAGAAAAACAATTTTAATATCCAATTGATGTCACGGCCAGTGACGATGAAATACGAGGGAGATCAAAACCCAAACATTATTTGTTTTGGCGGTCGGAGAGAAGGTCTCGTCATAATCCAGACTTAGTTGTTGAGTAAAGCCACGAGCCATAAGGAGAGCCTTCAGAGTTCAGACGTTGAATTGCCCCATCCAGACCACGTTTGATGGCAAATACCCACTTACAACCCACTCAAGTCTATCCAGGAGTAAGTGGGACAAGATCCCTAGTTTGGTTTGCCCAAAGACTAAGTTATTAAAGGCCAAGGCGCACTGAGCCGCAAAGGGGCCCTGGAGCCTAGGCGCAAGGCGCAGACGCGCGCCTGAGGCGAAAAAATGGGAAAAAAATGAAATTGAGCGAATTGGGCGCCCAATCCGCTGAAATTGAGCGAATTGGCGCCCAATCCGCTAGTAAGTCGCTCCTGGGGCGCGTCTGGGCACGCCTGGGGCGCATCTGCGCACACCTGGGGCGCATCTGGGCACGCCTGGGGCACATCGCCTGCCTCAACCATGCTGAGGCGCGGCGGGCTGCGCCCAATGCGCCCGGTGCCTCAGGCTATACGCGCGCCTTGACAGCATAGCCCAAAGAGCGGATATTTTCTCATCCATGGCTGCCCGCTACCTTGGATGTTGTAGAGCCTACTGTGCAGAATTTGGGGTGGAAATAAAGAATAAATATATTATAATTTTCCTGAGTTCCAGAGAGAGGCGGTGTAATGAGACATAATTTGCCATCGGTCGAGCAGTAGACACTGTTGTCGGATCTGCAGACCGCAAAATAACTTCAGTAGAGGGCATCTCTCATAGAACAACAAACGGAGGAGTACGGCGAGTATACACACGAATGAGAGGTGGTTTTGGTGGTTGGTGTGGGATCAGTGTTGTAGATATCGTTCGACATGTCGGTTGACATAAAGTTTTTGGGCAGAAAACGCAACGACATTTTAAAGTAAAAATATCGTTTTTGAAAATGTCCCCGATATATCGTTCTTCTGGCCCCGATATATCGGTCTTACCCAATATATTGGGCGACGAGCAATATCACGATATATAAGGAGTACTAAAATTTTTTTTTCATTTTTAAGCGTCCAAGCGGCAATATTTTGTTTTGTGCTACATTTCGTGCATCTCTCTGAGCTAAGATTGACTTTCTTTTTCGTTTCACTTTCTTTTGATGGTCTTTATGTTGTATACCTTCTTTTTGTGTAATTTATAAACATACATTGTGTATATATGTTTATTATATAATTTATAAACATACAATATGTGTATATATGTTTATTATGTAATTTATAAAAAAATATTATGTAAGTAACTGCACATATGTACAAAAAATGTTTATATATATGAATAAATTTATTTAAATATTAAAATCCGACATTGTAAAAAATTCCTGATATATCCCCCGCAATCTGACATACGACATTTCAAACCCAAACCGACATGAACCCGATATCCGACATCTACAACCTTGTGTGGGATTGGTGTGGGAAGGAGAGGTGGAAGGTTAGAAGTAATTGGGACAGTAGGCCACGAAAGTAGAGGCTGGAGTGGAGGACCACTGGGTTGAGAATGATAGAGCTGGTCTATAAAAAAGGTGACATCAGTTGATTTAACAACCTTGCGATCATTGGGAGAGAAGCATACATAGCCCTTCTGAGTGCAAGAGTACCCAACACACATATTTTTTGTGGCATGTGGAGCAAGCTTGTCATTGGATAGGCTAAGATTATGAACATTTCAAATACAGCTGAAGACACAGGTTGTGACATGAAGGGGGTATGGAGGAAAGAAGAAGGTTAAAGGGAGCTACACAGTTGAGAAAAGTTATTGGGCCTTTACACATATTTCCTTTAACACTAATAAATGTAATCTATGTTCTATACATGCTTTTCTATAAAGTACTTGAATCAATAAATGTACGATCTATCACGTGATCTTAAATTGAATTTTCTTTTAAAATTCAACTCCATTAATCCATAGAGATCTCTAAATTTCAACTTGCCTTTGGAACAAGGACGTCTCGTATCTTTTATTCTTCTCATTATTAGTTAAGTAGATTTGTATGCACATTTTAACGATTTTGAGTCTCTACTAACGAAAATATGTGTTCTAGTGTCTCTCTGTCATAGAAAAGGACTCGAATCTACTAGTCTTGTATGAGGTCAGGGCAGTTGTGTGGCTGAGGAACACCGCGTGGCGGCGGACAATGGTGTGTCCGTGCATGGTGGCGTCATGCGCGCGACCGGGCGGTTCGTGCAACGTTGCGTTCATGGCGTTAGTGGGGTTGACTTTGGTCAACCCCACTTAGCCTCCATTTTTCCCACTAAATTAATGAGGAAGATGGGAATTTTAGCTATTCGCAACCTGAAATTCTTATAAATTAAGGAGCCCCCTATCATTTGCCAAAGTCTGCTATGCTCTATGAGTATGCTGGCATGCCTTCATCAATCATGAGGAAAAATACCTCTTATGCCCCCCTTTCTGAACTGATCATATAGTGGTTGGTACGATCAATACACTATGTCGTCCAATTCAGGCCACTAGTCGGAGGATTAGTACACATCTTAACCTTTTACCTTTAGACTAATTGCACTTAACATCTTTAATTGATTCTGTTCGCGTGTTAAGATTTTATTTCATGCATTGACATGTATGTCAGATTATGCTAATTTAATTGACATTTAATAAGGATTCATATGCTAATTCAATTTCACGTGTGCTCTGTGATCAATTATTCACCTTAATATGAATTCATGTACTAGTGATGTTTCAATTCCACATGTGTTTTGTACTAACTCATTTGTCTGTTATTATAGTCATGCACTGATCAATATACCAAATTATTTTAATTTAATCGATGTTGAAGCTTGAGGAGACCGAGCGGTCTAATATCTAGCCGCAACGGTCAGCTTGTTTCCTCGGTCTGGCGGTTTGGTCACCGGTCTGCTAGACTTCTTGTTCTGGCGGTTTGGCTCAACGGTCTGTTGATTAGCCGCAACAACGGTCAGGATGTTAGCCGCAACAGCGGTCTGCGTGTTAGCCGCAGCAGCGGTCTGTTGGTTAGCCGCATCAGCGGTTGTTGGCAAGCCGCAGCTGAGGTCTGGAGGTTAGCCGCAGCAGCGGTCTGGTGGTTAGCCGCAGCAGCGGTCTGATGGTTACCCGCATCAGCGGTCTGTTGATAAGCCGAAGTTGAGGTCTGGAGGTTAGCCGCAGCAGCGGTCTGGTGGTTACCCGCAGCAGCGGTCTGGGAGTTAACCGCAGCTGCGGTCTGGATGTTAGCCAGCGCTGAAGTTCAGAGGCTTTGCTGGTTTTGTATAGCATGGCGTTTTGATTGTGTCAAACCGCCTAGCCGCGCGGCTTGTATTTAGTCTCACATCTCCTGTTATATTCTCTCACCTCCCCCATTTTCTATAAATAAGGGGGCATACCTACGTATTGTTTATCTTTTTGGAGCAATAAAATTTGTCTTTATTTAGCTCTTTTTCACATGGTATCAGAGCGAATCGGTCTTTTACTCCAGTTTGCGCGACTTCTTTTCTGTTTGCGCGGTTTCCCTCCCTGCCCTCCCTTGTATTATTCACGCGGTTTGCTTTGCGGATAGTTATGTTCGTGCGATTTTCTTTGCGACTTGTTTTTGTTCGTACTGCCTTTCTTGCTAGCCGTTTTGTCTTGCTCTTTCTTGCTTGTGGCTGCTTGTCCGTGCGGCCTTTGCGGGTTTCTTGCCACGGGCCTTCTTTGTTAGTCGCTATTCTTTACGACTTGTTGTGATCGCGCGGCTTCCCTGCTCTTTTTTGGCTTGAGCTCTTCTTGGTCTCCTGTTCGTGGCCCTTTGTTCGCGCGGTTTGTTCTGTTAAACCGTGCGGTTTGCTGTTGTTCTCTATGACCACTCCTTTTTCTCTTGCTACTTCTGCTGCTGCTCAGTTGTCTTCTTCAGGAAGGTGACTCATTGATTCTGGGTCTATTAATCATATAACGTGGAATTCTTGTCTTTTCTCTTCTCTTGACAGGAATAACCGGTTTCCTCCGGTTCTTATTGCGGATGGTACTCCGTCTCCGGTTTCTGGATCTGGCACGGTGCATGTTACTCCTTCTCTAGAGCTTCGTGTCACTCTTTATGTCCTGAGTTTTTCGTGCAATCTTCTTTCTGTCACTGCTCTTTGCAAACAGTTGAACTGCGAAGCTGTTTTTACTGCTTCTACCTGTGTTTTCGGGTTCCTCACTCCGAGGAGTCGATTGCTACTGAGACTACAAGCAGTGACTTGTTCTATCTTGATACCGCTTCTGCTTTTTCATCGTCTTCTTTACTTCAGTGGCATCTTCGCCTTGAGCTTCCTCCTCCCCGGATTCTTTATCAGCTTCTGTCTGATTTATCTCGAGAGACTTCTTCTCTTAATTGTGAGGCTTGTCAATTTGGTAAACATCACCGATCTGCTTTTCCCGCTAAGCATGACCGCAGTTCTTCTCGTCCATTTTACTTTGTTCATTCGGATGTTTGGGGTTCTGCTCCCCTTCCGACTGTTGGTAAGGGTAGCATGTTTTTTGTTACTTTTATTGATAATTTCTCTCGGTGTATGTGATTGTATTTATTACATGAACGCTCTGAAATATTTTCTATTTTCATTGCGTTTTATAATGAGATTCTTACACAATTTGATACCCCTATTAAAATTCTTCGCACTGATAATGCTAAGGAGTATCTCAGTCACCAGTTTACGTCGTTTTGTGTGGATCATGACATTGCCCATCAAACTATTTGTCCTTACACTTCTCAACATAATGGCGTTGCTGAACGAAAAAATCGTCATCTTCTCGATGTGGCTCGTAGCCTTCTCACTCATATGCATGTTCCCCGGTTTTATTGGGGTCATGTCGTTATTCTCTCTTGTTTTTTCATTAATCGAGTTCCGTCTTCGGTTCTCAATGAGAAGACTCCATTTTTTATCCTGTATCCTGTTGGGACTCCGTTTCCTTTACCTCCTCGAGTCTTTAGATGCACAACGTTTGTTCACTCACCTTCTTCTGGTCGTGACAAACTCTCTACTCGTTCTGTTAAGTGCATCTTTCTGGGTTATTGCCTGACACAAAAAAGATATAGGTGTTTTAATCCTGTCCTCTGGAAACAATATGTTTCTGCAGATGTCACTTTCTTTGAGGATGCTCCGTTCTTTTCTTCTCCCTCTATTCTTCCTTCTTCTAATGATTCTGCTTCTTTTCCTCTTGCGTCGGCACCTCTTTCAGAGCCTGCACTTATTCTTTCTCCTTCTACTTCTGATTCTCCTACTGTATCTGATTCTTCTACTGAGTTGCTGCCCACAGCTCTTGAGCCAGTTGTCTCTCCTTCGGGTGGAACTGATACAGTCGACAGGACAGACCTTGATCTTCCGATTGCTCTTCGGAAAGGTGTTCGATCTTGCACTCAACATCGTCTTCGGGTTGTAGTCTCTTATGCTCAGCTGTCTCCTCAGTTTAAGATATTTGCTTTTGCTCTATCGACGAATGTTCTTCCCGCATCGTATCAGGATGCTCTTGTCATTCCTCATTGGAAAGTTGCTATGGATGAAGAGATGAAAACTCTCACTGAACAAGGTACTTGGACTCTTGTTCCTACCCCTCCTGGAGCAGATGTAGTTGGCTGTCGCTGGGTCTTTGTCTCTCCTTGTAGTCTACGTGGATGATATTCTTCTTACAAGGAATGATAGGAACGGTATTGACATGACAAAGAAGCATCTGCTTCAACATTTTGTTATCATGGATGTGGTTTTCTAAATACATTCTGGGGATTGAGATATCTCGAAAACTTGGTTCTATTGTTCTTTCACAGC
Source organism: Platanthera zijinensis (assembly GCA_039513925.1). Taxonomy (NCBI): domain Eukaryota; kingdom Viridiplantae; phylum Streptophyta; class Magnoliopsida; order Asparagales; family Orchidaceae; genus Platanthera; species Platanthera zijinensis. The sequence goes on along the minus strand of CM077080.1, from coordinate 219,922,033 downwards.
GGAAGTATGCCTTAGATCTCTTAAAAGAGACAGGTCTTCTTGAGGCTAAACCTGCTCGGACTCCTATGACTGTTGAAGATGACAAATGTTGGAGTGAGAATTCTCCTATTCTCGAAGATGTCACCAGATACAGACGTGCTGTGGGTAAACTCATTTATTTGCCAGTTACAAGACCAGATATTTGTTATGCAGTAGGGAAAGTAAACCAGTTTATGCAAGCCCCCGGAGAATGTCATCTGCAGTCAGCTCTAAAGATTTTAGAGCATGTAAAAGGTGCACCAGGAAAAAGGCCTTTGTTTCAGAAAAAAGGGACATTTAAAGGTTGAGGCTTATTCTGATGCTAGCTACGCAGATGATAAGAAAGATATGAAGTCTACATCTGGTTTCTGCACTTTCGTTGGAGGTAATCTAATCAGCTGGAAGAGCAAGAAACAGACTGTAGTTGCCAGGTCAAGTGCAGAAGCTGAATATAGAAGCATGACTCAAACTGCTTGCGAGTTGAAGTGGCTACAAACACTTTTGCTTGATCTGGGAGAGTTTTATGATCAACCCCTACCTATGTTCTGTGACAATAAGACGACCATATATATTCTCAGGAATCCAGTTTTTCATGAGAGGACAAAGCATATCGAGGTAGATTGTCACTTCATCAGAGAGGAGATTTTGAAGAATCAGATCTGCACACTATTTGTTACCTTAGAGAGAGAACTAGCCGATTTCTTCACCAAACCTGTTACTTCTTTTGGGGAGGTTTGTAGCAAGCTGGACATGGTGGATATATATGCTCCAGTTTGAGGGGGAGTGTTGAAGCTTGAGGAGACCAAGCGGTCTAATATCTAGCCGCAACGGTCATCTTGTCTCCCCGGTCTGGCGGTTTGGTCACTGGTCTGCTAGACTTCTTGTTCTGGCGGTTTGGCTCAGCGGTCTGTTGATTAGCCGCAACAACGGTCAGGATTTTAGCCGCAACAGCGGTCTGCTGGTTAGCTGCAGCAGCGGTCTGCTGGTTAGCCGCAGCAACGGTCTGTTGGTTAGCCGCATCAGTGGTCTGTTGGCAAGCCGCAACTGAGGTCTGGAGGTTAGCCGCAACAGCGGTCTGGTGGTTAGCCGCAGCAGCGGTCTGGTGGTTAGCCGCATCAGCGGTCTGTTGGCAAGCCGCAGCTGAGGTCTGGAGGTTACCGCAGCAGCGGTCTGGTGGTTACCCGCAACAGCGGTCTGGGAGCTAATCGCAGCTACGGTCTGGATGTTAGCCAGCGCTGGAGTTCAGAGGCTTCGCTGGTTTTGTATAGCATGGTGGTTTGACTGTGTCAAACCGCCTAGCCGCCCGGCTTGTATTTAGTCCCACATCTCCTGTTGTATTCTCTTACCTCCCCCATTTTCTATAAATAAGAGTGTATACCTATGTATTGTTTATCTTTTTGGAGCAATAAAATTTGTCTTTATTTAGCTCTTTTTCACAATCGACATTAATACGAATTCATATACTACGGCTGATTCTATTTCATGTGTTTTCTGTACTAAATTAATTATCTTAATATGAATTTATGTACTACTGATGATTCAATATCACATGAGTTCTGTAATATTTTATTTATCTGTTATCATGAAATAAAAAGGCTAAGAGCTTTACGTTTTCATATAAACTCTGGCATGATTTAATAAATAAATCTGCAATAGGTGATGTGTCTAGCCAAAAGGAAACAAATTTCTTACATTCTAAATTACGACGTTCATAAGCACAGCGTGGTGACATGATTTCTTTAAGTCAGCGTCGACAATCGCTCATAGCCTTAAGTTTACCATATACAGTTGAATATACGCTCTTATTTTATGATATCGAAATTATGTATTCCACGTGATATGTCACGTGTTAGCGAATCTATATATATGAACATGTGTTGCCCGGTTTAGGGCATCACCAAAACATTTTACTGATTTCCACTTGGTATCAGAGGGACTAGGTCTTCCGCCGCTCGTCTCTGTTCCGTCTCGCCCGTTCGCGATCTAGGTCTCCCGCCGCTTCTCCGTCCCGCACATCCCGCTCGCCCCGTCGCTCGTCCCGCTCGCCCCGTTCTCCCGACGCTTCTCCGTCCCGCTCTCACCGTTCGCCCGGTCGCCCGTCTCGCGCGACTAGGTCGTCTGCTTCTCCGCTTCTCCAGAGGCCTTCTTCCAGCGGCCTTCTCGCCGTCGCCGGCCTTCTTCAGCGGCCTTTTTTCTCTAGCGGCGCTTCTCCTCCAACGGTCTTCTTCCGGGGGCCCTCTCCGTACGGTTTTCCGGGCGGCCCCCGCATCTCCGACCATTTTGTCCTCCATGAGGCAGCCAGAGACATCTTGCTCACCTCCTCCAGTGTTCCTTTCGGCGTCATGATCTACGGGGGACCCGTTGGAGGCTGTCTTCTCTGATTTGGAGCTCTTCACTCTCTTCTCCATGGATGATCACTCCACTATCTCCACGGCTCCTCACTCCGGTGTTCCAAGTTCCAACCGGTTCCTCTGTCGACCCTCCTCAGATCCATGGCCAGTCTGGCTCGTTTAGGATCACTACTGTTGCCTTGGATGACACGAATTATCTGGAGTGGTCCCGGGCGGCCCAGCATGCTATTCGCAGCCACCAGTTATATGGACTTGTTGATGGTACCACCGTTGAGCCACCACGTATCGATCCCACATGGAAAAAATGGGATGCGGAAAATTCTTTGGTTGTCTCGTGGTTACTTCACTCGATGTCCCCTCTGGTGTATCGCAGTTATATGTTGTTGGATTCCGCATATGATATTTGGACTCGGGCCCGTGATACCTACTCTCAGGCAGGCAGTTCGATGCAAGTGTATGAGCTCACTCGCCGTGTTCTGGAGCTGAAGCAGGGCTCTATGTCTGTTTCTTCCTACTATTCCGAGTTTGAGCGCCTCTATCAGGAACTGGACTTCTTCAATACTTTTACGGCTGCTTGTACTGCTGATGCGCTGGCCCTTCAGAAAGACAGAGATCGTTTCCGTGTCCGCATCTTTCTTATGGGACTCAACATGGAGTTTGATGCTGTTCGTTTGCATGTTCTCCATCGTGAGCCACTTCCCTCTCTTCGGGAAGCCTTTAGCATGCTTCTCAATGATAAGAATCGTCGTCATACTCTTGGTGCCGCTCCTGCTCCTGATCATTCTGCACTTGCAGGGGCTTCACGCGGACCCCCTATTTGTAGCCACTGTGGGAAGAAGGGCCATACCAGGGACTCATGTTTTCGCTTACATCCTCACCTTGCCCCTGCTGGTCGGGGTCCTAGTACTCGGGGTCGCGGTGGGTACCGTGGTGGTGGCCGTCAGTCTGGCGATCGTACTCAGTTTTCTGCACACTCTATTGAGGTTCAGGAGGACTCCTCTGGGGGCCTGTCTGCTGTCGAGTTAGATGCTCTCTGTCGCATGCTACACTCCCACACTGACTCTCCTACTGCTGGTTCTCATGCTGTTGTTGCTACTTCGGGTCTCTCCAGTGCTCATTCCGTGTCCTCTCCCTCCGAGTGGATTATTGACTCGGGGGAGACCGATCACATGACTGGTTCTGCCTCAGGTTTTACCTCTTATACTCCTCTTTCTGGTCGTGATAAGGTTATAACTGCTAATGGCTCTCTCTGCCATCGCTGGTAAAGGGACTGTCCCCTGTTCTCCCGACCTTTCACTGTCCTCTATTCTGCATGTCCCGTCTTTTCCTCGCAATTTGCTTTCCATTACTCACTTAACTACTTCTTTAAATTGTTCTGTGACCTTCTTTCCAGATGTTTGTTTTTTTCAGGATCTGGCTACGAGGCGGACACTTGGCAGTGGTAGGAACGTTGGTGGACTGTACTTGCTTGACCAGTCTTCTTCTAGTGCTTTTTCATCCACCAGATCTCCGACTCTACATGACATTCAGCGCTGGCACCAGCGTCTTGGACACCCTTCGCCTCTTTATCTTACTAAATTGTTTCCTGTTTTTAACTCTTTAATTCAGTCTTTCTCTTGTGATACATGTGAACGCTCTAAACATGTCCGTCAGAGTACTACTCATTTGTCTGTCCCTAGTTTGTGTCCTTTTGATGTTATTCACTCTGATGTTTGGGGCCCGTCCCCAGTGTTATCTTTATCTGGTTATGAATGGTTTGTTACTTTTATTGATTGTCACTCTCGCGTTACGTGGGTTTATCTGCTTAAAAAGAAAAGTGATGTCCTTTCCTGTTTTCAGACGTTTCATAAGATGGTGAGCCAACAATTTGGTGGCACAATTCGGGTGTTGCGTAGCGATAATGGGGGTGAATATGATGATCGGGGTGCCTTTGGGGCCTATCTATCTACTAATGGCATCATACATCAAACCACGTGCGTCCACACTTCCAACCAAAATGGGGTGGCCGAACGGAAGAACCAACACTTGCTGGAGGTGGCTCGGTGTTTACTAATTGCTATGCACCTTCCCAAATCTTACTGGGGTGATGCAGTCCTCACAGTTGCTCATCTCATTAATCGAATTCCGTCTCGTGCCCTTTCCTTTGATACACCCCTATCGCGTCTTGCCAAACAACACATCGTCTATACCTCTCATCTTGCTCCTCGTATCTTTGGCTCCGTCTGTTTTGTCCATGTTCATACCCCGCATCGTGATAAACTTGATGCACGTGCCCTACAGTGTGTTTTCGTTGGGTACTCCCCTACCACCAAAGGGTATCGTTGTTATCATCCTCCGACTCGGCGTTACTATTGCACTTTGGATATTACATTTCGTGAGGCGGAGTCGTACTTTCGTCCTCGTCAGGGGGAGACGAGAAGTGACGATGCCGAGAACATCGAATCTCCTCTTCCAATTGTTAACATCGAATCTCCTCTTTCAATTGTTGTCACTCCTCTTCTTTCCAATTCCGCTCCACCTATATTATACACGTACTCACGCCGTCCCCGGACTGTTGAGCAAGTGCAGACTGTGAATGTTCCACCAGTGCCAGTGACTGTCTCAGCTCCAGATTCAGATGATGACCTTCATGTTCCTCTTGCACGCCTTATATGTAAAAGGGGTAGCACCAAACACCTCATTGCCAACTACATTTGTTATACTCATCTATCTCATGCTCATAAAGCTTTATCTCCACTCTTTCATCTATTGTGATTCCTAAGACATGACAGGAGACTGTTCTGATACCTGAATGAAAACAGGCTATGAAGGAGGAACTGAGTGCCTTGGATAAAAATAAAACATGGCGGCTCACTAGCCTTCCCCCTAGGAAGCGAACGGTCGGATCTCGTTGGGTTTTCACCGTCAAACAGAACCAAGATGGGGTGGTGGAGCGATACAAAGCACGTTTAGTGGCTCGAGGATATACCCAAGCTCAAGGCATTGACTACCAGGAGACCTTTGCTCCGGTTGCCAAGATGAACTCAATCTGTGTACTTCTTTCTTGTGCGGTGATTCGTTGATGGGAGCTACTGCAACTCAATGTCAAGAATGCATTCCTGCATGGTGATCTGAAAGAGGTCTATATGGATATTCCTCCGGGCCTCGACGTCAAAGAGTCCAACCAGAGGGTCTTTCGGCTGTTAAAATCCTTGTATGGCCTGAAACAGTCTCCGAGAGCGTGGTTTGGACGTTTTAACAAGACCATGCTACGTCTGGGATATACTCAAAGTCAAGCTGATCATACCCTCTTCATCAAAAGGAAGGGTGCTCTGGTTTCTATCCTTATTGTGTACGTGGACGACATTATCATTACCGGAGATGACTTGGATAAGATCAAGTACTTGAAAAAACACCTGGGCGAAGAATTTGAAGTCAAGGACCTGGGAAAGCTGAAATATTTTTTGGGAATTGAAGTTGTAAGGTCCAGGCAGGGGATCTTCATCTCGCAAAGGAAGTATACTCTTGATCTTCTGGAGGTGACTGGGATGCTTGGGTGTGCTCTGGTTGACACTCCAATTGAGGCGAATCATAAGATTGATGCAGATATTAGTGGGGAGAAAGCTGACGCCTCAAAATACCAACGACTGGTTGGGAGCCTCATTTATCTGTCCCATACTCGCCCAGATATCACGTATGCAGTGGGTGTTCTAAGCCGGTATATGCACTCCCCTACGGTGTGTTATCAGCAGGCAGCCTTTAGGGTGTTGCGATATCTCAAAAAGACACCCGGGCGTGGGATTCTGTTCAAGGCTAATCAGACGTTGGAGGTTGAGGTATTTACTGATGTTGATTGGGCCGGTAGTCAGGATGACAGAAAGTCAACCACAGGGTAGTGCACATTTGTGGGAGGCAACCTGGTTTCATGGAAGAGCAAGAAGCAGAACGTGGTTGCTCGCTCAAGCGCTGAAGCTGAATACAGAGCTATGGCTCAAGACGTTTGTGAGAGACTGTGGTTAAGAACCATTCTCCAAGAGTTGGGCCTTCAGGTGAAAAGACCTATTACTGTCTACTGTGACAACAAGGCAACCATCAGCATTGCACACAATCCAGTTCAACATAACAGGACCAAACATGTGGAAGTTGATAGGCACTTCATCAAAGACCACCTCGATAAGGGGAATATCTGCACTCCGTTTGTGAGCTCGTTTGATCAGCTTGCCGATGTTTTCACCAAGGGGCTATGCAGCGATAACTTCAAGGAAAATACTGACAAGTTGAGAATGATCAATATATATTCCCAACTTGAGGGGAAGAGTTGAATATACACTCTTATTTTATGATATCAAAATTATGTATTCCACGTGATATGTCACATGTTAGCGAATCTATATATATGAATATGTGTTGCCCGGTTTAGGGCATCACCAAAACATTTTACTGATTTCCACTTATACCCTATTCAATTAGTCTAGCATATTAGCAATAACTTATCATCCTAAAATTTGATACGAACAAAATTGAACAAATACTTATTAAAAGAAAAGGGCCCTACCTTGCTCCAAAGCAGCGAAAACCTACACTACATGCCAACCAATTTCTGAATGGAAGGAATCTGGAGTTTCAATTCCTGAAATCAAAGATGAAGGACACATAAGACGAATATAATTTGCTAGGAACAATGACAAATAATTTCTAAATGCTGGAAGAGTAGGGTTCGAATGCACTGCCAAAGCTTCACGAACACTCCCCCGAAACGGCACGATCTGCAGATTAGGGCTGGAAGAGCGTCACCTTAGCAGGACTTGGGGAAAAGAAGGAATGAAACTCATTAACCCCAACTCCTGAAATTGTGATTGAGGAAGAAGGAAACGTAGAACTCCTAAGGAGGAATGTCTCACACGGTTACCTGCATGGAAACGAGAGATTTCTGTCTGAGGGTTTGCTTCCTGTGGGACGGAACCGCCGTAAGAGACGTCCACCAACCTCTTAGAGCGGCGAGGTGGTGTCGAAGAGGGCTTATGGAGATGAAGAGTGTGTCTGCAGCCGTTGACAAGAGCGAGTGAGGGTGCGCCATCAGTCGTTGGGATGTAAGGAGCGAAAAAGCCCTAATTTAGCGCACGGGTCTCGGTTTTTAAACGGGTCGAGCAATATAAAGGTAGTAACCGTACTATCGTGACTATCTACATTAAGAGGGGGAAGGGGTTACGATTGAGAGGGAAAAAGAAATAAGGATTTCTCCCAAATTATCAAAATTTCCATTTCACTACTAAAATTTACCATTGGGTGAACCTTATTCTCATGCACCCTAGGTAGTCGCGTTGAAATTAAACTGCTTAATAATTGATATAATCTGGGTTACCGCTTGACGCAAAAAATTAACCATACATGGGATAATTACCTCGATTCAAAGCTACCAACGATCGAAATACTTTGCGATCAGATCCTGCAACCACGAGATTCGGCGCGTAAAATTATTATTATTATTTTTGGATGTTACAATATGAGAATTAGAGTTAGAGTGATTGTTTTATAATATGAATATTCACTAGGATTAATCATAAGTGAATCGATTGATTTTATAAAGAGATTTGTATAATTAACGACAATATTTCTTAAGCACGTCGAAACCGCTTGGTCCGGGCTAATCAATTATTATTCTCTAGCAGATGACATGTCGTGGGCCAAACATGTCTGTAATGATAGTGATTGTTTTAATGCACTGTGAAAAATACTAACTACATCCGGTATTTAGAAATGTAGTTATCGCATAGATTAGTACCACATGGTCTGTAGGTATTCAAATCTATAACGATATACACGGGATCCGTAAATTACGCACGAAGCTAAATAGTGTCAATCACACTAGATTACAGATTAGACATATGAATAAAACTTTAATCATGAAACATATAATTGAAATTAACACAATCACTCTCTGAAATCCTAGAAATATTTCTAGGATTTGAAGTTAAAGAAAGTAAATTGCATGATATTAGATAAAAAGTTCACAAAATAGAGAATAGAAATGCAAACACTTAAAGGGGGCGTCAACCCGTAGAGCATCCACAAGCTAGACTCCAATTGGTCTTGAAATGATTGTTCTTTTGTTCTTTTGTGGTTCTCCTCTTTAAAATTTCTCAAATACAAACTAAAAATGCTTTAAATGGTTCTCTACACAGGGCTCTGAATGAGGGCTCAGAATGGGCTTTCCACTCCACAAAATAAGGGGTATTTTTATAAATTGGCAAAATGCTCGAGCATGCATGAAAATGCATGCCATGTGTTTTTCATAATTGCACCAAACTGCCCACGAAAGGTAGGGAACCACCTAAAACTGTCAGGAATGCGAAATAACTGTCGGGAATGTGAGGATGACCATCGGAGACTCACGATCATGCATATAGACATACGGAAATGCGTTCATGTCGTAACTGCCAATGAAGTGGAGGAGTCGGGAAGAACACACGGGAGTGCCAGCTGGCTCTTGGGTGTGCCTTTAGAATAACACACGGTAGTGAGTTTGGATTTGCACTGAAAATGCATGAACATGCGTGTGGATGCACGATCGTGCTTGGTTTGTGCATGGTCATGTGTTGGCAGGTGTTTTTGGACGCACGGTCTCGTTGTTGGCCGTGCATTTTTATTTGTTGCTTTCATGTCCAAATTGCTTCATTAGCCCCATAAGCTCCAATAAGCTCCAATAAGCTCCAATAAGCTCCAAATTACTCATTTCTTATATCTTTAACAAAAAAATACAAATACTATGTAAATCCATCTCTAACTAAATAAAACATAGAAATTCAATAGTACTTTTGGTGAAATGACAAATAATTGTCACTTATTTGATGTTATCAACAAGATGCCATTGTAATCTTTACATTTTGTTTAATTTTGCTCAACTCCATTTGTTTATCTCTATTCTTAGTTATATGTTCTAATGATTGAGCTTGCCTAGATATTTAACTCCTTATTTATTATTGTTTTTTTCTTCCTTAGTTTGTGTACATATTGATTAATGGAAAGGTAGCCCCCTATTTTCGATTAATGTTTCATTGATTATTGTTTGTTGTCTCTTGCCTGTGAAAGAATCCTACGGTGTTGTTCTCGTTCGTTTGTGCCTTTTGTGCGAGTCTTAAAAACCTAAAACAATTGTCTCTGTTTGTTTTCATGTTAAGACCACCTACGCCGTTTAATATTGTAGAAAATGCATAGCAAATTGAGAAAAGAACAACAATTTTATTAATCTCTCAATCTTTATGGTACCATCATCAATACATAGAATTGTATCTTTGTACATATATATAGGAGAAGAAAGAAAGGGGGAAACCTATATTAAGATGTGGGACTAAACAAGCAACCAAGATGGACCTCAAGTTGGGTCAATCTTTGGGCTTTTACATATATTTTCTAACACTCCCCTGCAAGCTAAAGAATACAAATCGTAAGCACCAAGCTTGGACAAAAATTGGTAGTATAGCGGGCAAGGTAAGACCTTGGTGAGAATATCAAAAACTTGCCCAGCAGTAGGAACATGTTGTAAATCTATCTTCTTTAATTGAACCTTTTCCCGAATAAAGTGACAATCAACTTCAATGTGTTTCGTTCGTTCATGGAAAACAAGATTCTTGGAAATGTGTATGACAGCTTGACTGTCACAAAATAGAGTAACCGGTGAGGAAAGCTTGACCCCTAAATCACCTAGGAGACCTTCAAGCCATGTAAACTCAGACACAACAACAACCATTGAATGATACTCGGCTTCAGCAGACGAGCGAGCAACTACAGACTGTTTCTTGCTGCACCAGGTATTGAGATGTCCTCCAAAATAAGTGCAGTATCCACTTATGAAACGACGATCATCCAGTGAACCAGCTTAATCAGCGTCATAATATGCAATCAGAGATAAGGGAGACGAAGAGCGCTTGTATATCAGTCTTTGTCCAAGACCAGTCTTTAAGTATTACAAAATACACTCAACTGCCTGGAGATGAGAGATACATGACTCATGCATGAACTAACTGTCAACTCCAACAACAAATGATATATCAGATCTTGTAACAGTGAGATATATTAGTTTTCCTATCAGATGACGATAATACTCTGGGTTTGGAAGAAGAAAGATCAGAGTCTGAGGCATGAGCACAGAGCTTGTGATTACTATCCATGAGAGTGTCGGAAGGCTTGCATCCAGAGTAGCCCGCATCATGAAGCAAGTTAAGGCAATACTTTCTTTGAGATTGCATAAGCCCATCAGGTCGCCGAGCCACCTCGAGACCAAGAAAATATCGAAGATTTCTTAGGTCCTTTGTTTGAAACACAATTGTCAGATACTTTTTGATCATGTGTATCCCTGTGAGATCATCTCCCGTAATCAAAATATCATCAACATATACCAACAAAATCACTGCGCCTGTTGGACGATGATGAGTGAATAAAAAGAAATCGGCTGATCTCCGAGTGAACCCAACTGCACTAACCGTCTAACTGAACTTGTTAAACCATGCCCGAGGAGACTGTTTGAGACCATAAAGTGATTTCATCATATGACATACAAGAGACTCCCCCGTGGTCTCAAACCCGAGAGGTTGTTGCATATAAGTGACCTCATGCAAATCACCATTGAGAAAAACCTTTTTGACATCCAATTGATGCAACGACCAGTGTCGATGAACAACAAGAGAGATCAAAACACGAACAATATTGAGTTTGGCGACTGGAGAAAAGGTCTCATCATAATCTAGACCTTGTTGCTGATTAAAATCACGAGCTACTACACGAGCTTTCAAACGTTGAACCTTCCCGTCTGGATCATGTTTGATGGCAAACACCCACTTACAACCTACGAAAGTCTGTCCAGGGGGAAGGGGGCAAGATCCCAATTGTTGTTTGCCCAAAGAGCAGACATTTCCTCGTCCATAGCCGCCCACCATCCTGGATGTTGGAGAGTCTCATGCACAGAAGTAGGGGTGGTAATAGAAGATAAAGAAAGGACAAATTGTTGGAGTGTCGGTGAGAGGCGGTGTAAGGAGACATAATTCACCGGTGGGTGAGCAGTAGAAATAGTTGTTGGATTTGCAGGTTGCAAAATATCACTAGAGGAGGGCAGCTCTCGTAGGGTAGTAGACGAAGGTGAACGACGAGTATACACATGAATGAGAGGTGGTTTAGGTGGGAGTGGCGTGGGAATGAGAGGTGGGTTTGGTGGGATGAGCGTGGGAAGGAGAGGTGGGTTTGGTTAGAAGTAACAAGGATTGCAGCCCGCGGAAGGAGAGGAGAAAGTGGATAATTAGTTGGTTTAGAATGATAGGGTTTGTTTTCGAGAAAGGTGACATCAGCAGAAGTAATAACCTTGCGATCTTTGGGAGAGAAGCAAACATAGCCCTTTTGAGTACGTGAGTAGCTAACAGACATATATTTCGTGGCACGTGGAGCAAGCTTGTCAGTGGAAGAAGTAAGATTGTGAATATAGCAGACACAACCAAAGATGTGAGGTGGGACGAAAAATGGGTTGGTAGAGGGAACCATGAGATTAAAGGGAGAGGAGAAATTGAGAATTGAGGAGGTCATGCGGTTATTAAGGTAACAGACTGTAGAGACCGCAAAATTCCAATAGAATTTGGGAACATTCATTTGAAACATAATGGAGCGAGCGACGTCAAAAAGATGACGATTCTTTTTTTCAGCAACACCATTTTGTTTGGGGGTATAAGCACAATAGGTTTGGTGGATGATCTCGAACTCAGCACACGGGTCAGAAACCCCATGACTTGTATATTCACAGGAATTGACAGTCCGATGACTTTTAATTGTAGTAGAAAACTGTTTGCGACTCTCAAGAATAAAAGCACGAAGACCCTCATCAGGTCAGAGCGATCATGAAGTAAATATAACTATGTCATTCGAGAGTAATCATCGATAAATGTGATGAAGTACCGATGACCAGAAGTACTTGCGATTTATAGGGTCCCCAAATATCGGAATGAACAAGATTGAAAGGAGCAGCGCTCCGGGTAGAATGTGGTGAGAAAGTAGCACAGTATTGTTTGTCGTAGATACAAGACTCGCATGTGAAGTCATGGAGGGACTGATCAGGGAGAGCTTTCCGAAGTATGTGGAGAGGAGCATGCCCAAGGCGTCGATGCCATTTGACAGAGCTAATAAAGGAGGGAGTCGTGGGGGAAGAGGTGTCCAGGATGTAGAGCCCATTCGATAGTTGCCCTTTGCCAATGATATTTTGCATTTGTCGATCCTGCACAACAACAGACGTAGGAGAGAATGTCACAGAGCAATTAAGGTCTTGAGTGAGACGGCTAATAAAAAGGAGATTGAAGGGGGAGCCCGGAACATGAAGAACATAGCGAAGAGGGATGAAGAGAGTAATGTTGACGTCTGTCAAGCCAAATACAGGAGTGGTGGCCCAAATAACAATACTAATGAACTTGGGATGCACAAAGTCCAAGTATTTGAAAGGTGCCCGTGGGGTAATGTGGTGTGAGGCCCCAGAATCCATAATCCAGGATGAGTTATAGGCGAGACAGGATAGACTGCGATCAGAAATATACACACCGAGCCAGAAGAACGACCTATCATCTCTTGAAGTTGCCGGAGTTGGGTGCGCAAGGCATCAAGGTCAGCGTGAATGTTGTTTGGAGATCCACCAACAGCAGGGGCAATCACAAAAAAAACAAGCAAGGAGATCCGCAGAGAGAAGAGCGGTCTGGTATTAATTCACCGACGACAAAGACTTGGAGCAAGCAGCCGGAGAGTTGCGGCCTGAGCAACAGCGGTTTGGAGTGTAGCGCACTGAGAGAAGAGCGGCGGTCTGAGTAGAAACTGCGGGAAGACCCAGTGGCCAGGCGGCAAGAGCAAGCAACAACAAGAGAGAAGCAGCGACAAGTCGCGGGAAAGGAACGATCTGGCATTATCTCGCGGTGGGCAGGGGAGAAGCACCAAATCGCGCAAGACCTGCGGATAGGTGGGAGGAAGCAGCCAACGCTGACATTCAGCGACGAAGCAAGCATGAATAACGACAGGAGGCGATCAGGGCGAACAGGATGTTGGTCACAACACTTGGAGAGAAGCGGACTGGAGAAGTGCCTGTGATGGTCTGGAGAGGCTGTAGACAGGAAGCAGCAACTGCTGGAAGGGGAGCAATCAACGATCTGGAAACCTGCGGCAGGGAGAACCCTCAACGTGAACACAGTTGCAAGAAACCACTTGCGATGATGGCGGCCAGAGCAGGGAGAATAACCAGGCCGCAGGGAGACTATTCAGCGAACAAGGTGGCAGCGAATAAGGAGGCAAGAACAGGGAGACTATCCAGGCCGCAGCGAACAGGCAGAGCAACAAACAACAAAGAAACCACCTGCGAAGAAGACGACCAGAGCTGGGAGACTAACCTGGCCGCAGGCAAGCGGGGAAGCAACAAGGACCCAGGCGGACAGGAGAGCAACATTGTCGCACGAATAGAAGGGGCCGTGCTTGCGAGCAGATATGCACCGAGCGGTCACAAGACCATCGAGAAAAATCTATGGAGGGGCCCACAGGCAGAAGGGGGAAAGACTAAAAAAGAAGACCAATAGAGAGGAAGACAGGAGAGAAGCAGAGGGAAGGAAAAGAGGCAGATGGAGAAATCTAGCCACAACGGACTGATAGATAACGAACTCGGCGGATTTGGCAACCCCAGTTCGTCAAACAGGAATGAGGGGGACCGAACCTCCCTCTTATACCATGTAAAAAATGCACAGCAAATTGAGAAAATAACAACAATTTTATTAATTTCTCAATCTTTGTGGTACAATCATCAATACATAGAAATGTATCTTTGTACATATATATATGAGAAGAAAGAAAGGGGGAAATCTGTCCTAAGATGTGGGACTAAACAAACAATCAAGATGAGCCAATCTTTGAGCTTTTACATATTTTTTCTAACAAATATAATTTTGATCAAAAAAATATTTAACATTGGAGTTGAAGTTTCCATATTACGTCAACTTCGCCCCAGTGAAATTCCAAAATTTCATTGTAAATCGGTCTTTGTCCCAATCAGGATCCTGTTGCCAATCGGGTCCCCGGTCAGAGCTCCATGCATAATGATCCTTGCTCAATTCTCCTTGAGCATCTCACGCTGGAATTCCATTGCTTGCAGGTGATTACTGTCAGGGCCTAGTAACCCCACTGTGCGGGAGGCCCTAAGTGCGCCGATCCGACGACTGTGTTTCCGAAGAGGGTGATTCCGCTCTTCCAAACACAGATAACCCATCACCGCTTGATTCACTGTCGATTCCTCCGTGATTTTGTTTATCATCTTGTGGATGCTCTCATTGATCATCAGATCTTGCCTCCATGTCAGTAAGGGTCTCTAATAACAATTTATTACGTGTCCTCACGAAGGATTGCGGCACTGGCCGAGAAAGTAAATGTTTGAAAAGGCGAGAGGGGAACTTTGCACGATTACCTTTGTGACTGCCAATGGTGTAAGGAAAGGAGGAACTACTTGCAGAAGAGGCTCCTATTAAGAGTCGTTGTGCTAGTCCGAATAAGTGGTCTCAACCTTCGTTGCCCGATTGTCGTGGTCAGTATGGGTATTCAACATCTTGTTAGAGAGAAAGAGAGAGAACAAGAGAATTAATTTGTGTTAAAATTATTAGCTCTGATACCAAATTCGGGTCTTAATTCTGCAATTAATTCGGAAGAACTCTTGAAAACAAAACAAAAACTAAATTCATACAAGTCTTGTAGAAGGTGGACCCACAGAAACAGAGGAAGAAGATAAGAACAGGGCACACACATGATATTTAATTTTTTTCTTACAAATACATCCGACTCTTTCTTCTCTTTGTTCGATCTTACAATGCAACAATTGAGGGACATTTAAAGAATCCAAACTCATGATTACAACAGTTAACAAAACTAAATCGCAATTACTACAACTTCCACTTCGGCAACAATCCACATTTCCGCACCACTTGCTACATAATTCAAACGGTAAGACATGCTCACCGATCGGCGTTCGTCGATCGGTTACCCCAACTTTGAGTTTATTCACAAATTCCTCCCTTAATTTCAAATCTCTTCCATCCTTCATCCCAATTGCCACTTTGCACTTCTCAGCTAACTCATACTTGATTTCATCCTCAGTTTCTTTAGGCTGCTCCTCATTCTCTTTAATCTTCTCCTCGGTTATGTTAGTATCTTCTTCCTTAGAATTATTATGGTCCATGCCTTCAATCTCCTCCATTACCACATCAGCAGAGTTCCCTTTTCCCTTTGTTTTGTGTCCATCACCTTTTCTTCTTTTGGTTCCCTTTTGCAAGCTTGAGTTGCTAGCCGCCGCCTTTCTAATTCTTGTGACGTCTTCGCCTTCCTATTACTTCTTCCTACCCGCTTTGGTTTTTCTTCCGACGTCTTCAGCTTTTCGCTACTTCTTGCCACTCGCCTTGGATTTCTGCTTCCGGATAAGTCTTCATCTCTTCACTAATTCATGTTGATTGCTTCAGATTCTCTCCTGTTTCTCAATCAAATGATGAAGAGGGTAGTTCTCCTGGATGAGACTTCAAATACTGATCTAGGCTTCATTTGGTTTAGCGGTGGCGGGAGGAGCAAGCGGGTCCAAACAGAGCTTTCGAACCGGAGGGGGGGAGGTGGGGGTCAAAACGGAGCGGTGGGGGGGGGGGGGGGGGGCGTTTCCTCCTTGCTGCGGGTGCAAACGGAGACAGAGTTTCGTTTGGTTACCCTCCGTCCGGTGGTGTTTGCTCCAAACGCCGCCCAAAAACTCTAAACCAAATGAAGCCCTAGTTGTCTCCTATTCTGAATTTCTTCGCTTGTTGGAGATGAAGACGACCTCATTTCTGATCTCTTGCAACCACTCTCACTCTTTCTTCTTAGTAGATTCAATGGAGGTTAGCTCCATTCATCTATCCCAGAGTTTATCAAGCTCAGAACTCTCCTTAGCCATCTTCTTGGACGGGAGAGCGTCTTCAAACTTTTCGTTTGCCTCCTCCACCGTCATTTTGGTTTGCTTGAGCTCTTCAAGAGATCAAATTTTCCCCTCTTCTTCAAAAGCAAGTATTTTGTTCACCTTCTTTAGGTCACCCCACACTTGAGTTAACTGGGCCTGGAGATCCGATCCCTTCATTTACCGTGGTTTCTTTGGTCTGGGTGACTGCTCAATTGACTTGATCTCCTCATCCATTGTTGCTTGCCATTTCTCTTTCTTCATCGCTTGTTCTTGGCATCCACCAGAGGACAACTGAGATGTACCTCACTTGAGTCATACAAATCTCGTAGACTTCACTTCTTTGGCATTCTTGGTTCTTGTTCATGAACCATTAGGAGAAGCTCATCTTTCCTCTCTTCTTTTGTGACTAAATTAATGTTCACCATGGCCCCTTCTCTCTAGCTTGTCACAATTATGAAACTTCTCTGAGTTACAATCCTTCGTGAAGTGACCATTATTTCCACATTTATAACACTCGATTTTCGAGTAGTTTGACCAGCCTCCTCTTCCATGGCCTCGACTTGGACCGCGCCAATTTTGTTGTTTGTGTCCTCCTCAGAGCGCTCCTTAACCTACCTTTTCATCTTTAATCGCCGCTTTGGATTGAAGAGCTTCTTCAAGCATCTCCTCCTTTTTCTTCTTCTTTCGCTGCTCATGTGCCTCGAGAGAGACATCAAACTCATAAGTTGTTAGTGTGCCGAGGTCCTTTGACTCTTCGATTCCGCACACAACATTCTTGAAAAGTTGGTTAACAACTGCAATATCTTCTCAACATCCCGCACTTCATTAAACATCTCACTATTTCGCTTGAGTTGATTCACTACGGTTTGCACATGCGTGATGTAATCAGATACACCATATGACTCGTTCATTTTCATTCCTTCCAACTCGTCTCTTAAAGTTTGAAGGTTGCTTGGCATGATCGGCTCCTTTGAATACTTTCTCTAAAGTGTCCTGCACTTCTTTTGAAGTTGCCTCACAGGTAATCTTCTCAAAGCCCAACTCATCTACTACTTGGTATGGCAGGTAGAGAGCGGTTTTATCCTTCGCCTGTATCTCTCTCAACGCCTTTAGTTAGTTTAGTCATGTCAGTGGTATTTTCCCCAACAAAACAGTTTCGGAACTCTCCATCACTTATGCTCCTCCTTGTCCTGGACATAATTGGCGGTCCCAATACTTCTTCTTGGTGGTCGGCTATTCAACAACAACTCTCTTTTAGCTCCGATTCATGTACAACTCGCTCTGATACCAATTTGTTAGCTCTGATACCAAATTGTTGGAGGTAGAGACCTTGCCAATGGGTCTTAATTCTGGAATTAATTCAGAAGAAGGTTGAACTCTCAAAAACAAAACAAAATCTCAATTCGCACACGTCTCGTTGAAGGTGGACTCACCGAAGAAGAGGAAAACAGATAATGAACAAGAATACACAGAAATTTTAATTTCTTTGTTTTCTCCAAACACATCCGACTATTTCTTCTCTCTATTCGATCTTACAATACAACCGCCGAGGGACTTTTAAAGACTCCAAACTCACGGTGTCAACAATTAATAAAACTAAATTGCAGTCACCACAACTTCCACTTCGGTGGCAATCCACTTTTCCGCCATTTCCGACCACATGCTGCATAACTCAAACAGGAAGACACGCTTGCCGATCCGTTACACAAACTGATCAATGTCCGCTGATTCGTACACTACCCGATGAACGCTCACTGATTAGTACACTACACGATCATGTTAATGTGGAGATCGAAAAACATTAAAGAGAAGTTAATGTATCCTTAACAAAGAATTTCTGTGCTTTGTCGATGTGGTCCATCTAAAGAGGCCCTACTTAGTTCTTTAGCATCTTTAATATGTTTGCACCACGATTCCTGTTATATAATTCCAATTTAATTGATATTATTTTTAATGGGCTTGGCGGAGTGCAGGCCACCACCATCTATACCTGAATTGCATATTTCGAAAGAGGTTATGAACGAGGCAGCAGAGTTCTTACGAACCAAGATAAATAGTATACTTTCTATTTCCCGTGATGTCGCACTTGGCAGAGAATCAGTCCTTTTCTACAAGGTTTCAGCATGTTTATGGCTAATCTCTTTTATCAGCAGCCGGACTGATTTTCTGACCTTGGCGTATACCTGTAAGTCACCAAATCATTCTTTGATTTAGTCACATTAAAGTACAACATAATATATTTATTAGTTAACAGTAAGTATGCTTTTACCCTAAATTGTTTGCATGATGTATTGTTAGTTTGGAATTCATCCTTTAATGTGTTATGTTCTTCTAGTATAATAATGAGTATATGTAAGGGTCCTTTGTAGTAATTGCAATTTAAATCCATATTAACTAGAACAGAAAACAATAGGTGTTTTATATTTTTTTATATAAGGTAAATGATCCAGAGTTATGATCCAGAGTAAGGACGAGAGTAAATGATCCAGAGTTATGCATTGCAATGCATCAGCGTATAACAAAGATATGCCACGGTCGTTCATTCATAGCATATTTTAAAATATTAACTTTCAAAAGACTTTCTCACAGATAAGCATTTTCATAGTACAATATTTATTATTTTCATCTGATCGGACCTCAGTGTACACAAACTTGTCACACCATCAAAAATATGTATGTGTACATAACCATTGAGGCTATGAAACTGTACGCAAAGGTAACTATCTATAAAACATACTTTTCTATACTAAAAACTAACTCCCATAGTGTTACGGGAACGCACGCCGACAAGACGCCGTGGAGACTCTACACACGTAGGAAGGCGACAGATACTAGCCCACCGGTCGTGGAATAGACAGTCGATGCTCGATCTACTTGATTATTTTTATTTCAATGTTTTTTGTTTTGTTTTTACTACTTGCATACCGTATTTTGTTAGTCGTTCCCCGCTGCTATAAAGGGTGTTGTATGTTTGTATTAGGGTTTCATCTTTGGATGAATGAATTTTTAGGGCTGCTCCCTAAGCTTTCGTCTCAACCTGAATTCTTTTCTTCTCCCTCACCATCGCCAGCCCTTCCCTTGCCGGATTCCACTCCGGAAATGTATCAATTTGGTCCGACCTATCGACCGCCCGCTCGTGCCACCAGTATTTCATAGCAAATCCTGCAGCCGCTGATTTCGCCGAACAACCGATCCAACCGCTTGCTGCTTCCGTCGATCCCAGCATTCCCTGCTTCTGCTGATCAGGCGTTCACTGCCTCCGTCGACCCCGTTGCCGAGCCTCCACCCTTGCTGCTCCACAGATTCTGCTCGATTCCTCCGACGGTTTCCTCTGGTCGATCGCATTCGCCGATCTATTCCGCAAAACAATCCCCGTCGATTGATTCCGCCTGCTCGCCTAGAGCTGGCGGAATCAATCGCATCCGCCGATGTATTCCGCAAAACGATCCCCGTCGCTTTCCCTCTATGTTCAATCCTGCCAGCCCCGACTAGAGCCACGCTTGTTGCTAACACCACGTGTGTTCCGCCAGGAAGCCATAACTTCTTTTTTTCACAAAGCTCTTTCTTACCTTCCTCTGATATCCTACTGGTGTCCTCTTTTTTAGTTTTCTAAAGTAGTTGGATAATATCCTCTAGGTCATACTAGCTTTGTGAATTTCCACTCCTTTAAATTCTTACGTGCAAGCAAGGCTTAATAACAACATGCTATGCGTAAAACTATTCTTTAACCATTAGATAATAGCCTGTAAATAGAACAATAAAATGATTAATAATCACAACACTTTGAGTCCTACTAAAAAATTACATTCATGAAAATGCTGCAGAGTAAATCATGCACAATTCTGCAACAATGAACATGTCACAATTTAAGTGTGTGTTCCTATTTAATGATAGAGCAAATTTTGAAATATATTTGACAAATTTTCTATAATAGCTAGCCAAGCAGAGAAAATGGCGTGCTTTGGTAATAGTGGTCTGTCTCAATGCTCAACTAATTCATAATTCTTCAATCTTATGAGGATTTACAATTCTTCCATCTCTATTAATAACATGTCCCTAAAAGGTGACTTCTTTCAGCCAAAACTTGTATTTTGAAAAATTCTTCATGCAATTGATGGATGCTTGTAATACATTCCTCAAATCTTTGACATGCTCTTCCCCGCCCTTGCAGTAGATGAGAATATCATCGTTAACTTATTCAGGTATTCCTTAAAAACTCTATTCATCGAGTCAATAAAAAGTTCCTGATGTGGAGGTATACTTGATATCTATTATGGAAGTACCTATGGGAACTTACAAACAACTGGTGCAATATTCAGTTCAATTTTCTTGTCTGTCTCCCCTGATCATAACTAGCATTGCTTCATAACCCTTTTGTAACTTTTTGATGACCTTCATTACTGATATCATTGCTAGCATTATTCAGTTCATTTTTATTGTCTCTATCCCCTCTGATCATTACTAGCATTGCTTCATAACCCTTTTAACTTTTTGATGACCTTCATTACTGATATCAACTTGCTCCTGATAAGGTCTATACATTATTGTTTCCCACAGCCCCCGACCCGGTAGTCCAGGCCTCGGGCGCCCCTCCTCTGGCTTCCCCGTCGCTTCCTGCTCCTTCCCCGTGGCCGACCAAACCTATAAGAGAGGGCTGTCAGAATTTTTCTCCCTTCCTCTCCTCCTTCTCCGGCTAGTTAAGCTATTCGTTCCGGCCGGTGGAGTGTCCTAAAACTGCCTGAGCCCAGATAGGGTCCACCTCATATTCTTTGTGCCCTATTTTTTTAGGAGGATTTCCGCCCTCCGATTACGTAATTTCGTCTTCCCTTAACAATTCGAGCTTTACAGTCTAAAATCTTGGGAGCCTCCAAATTCATCGTCATATTGTTTGACATATTCAACGCATGTGCACTAATTCCGTTGTGAATTCTTTAACTCGAGCTCCTAATCTTGCTCACTTAGCTAGCTTTTTCGGCGTGACGAGGCAAGCTCTCTCTCGCTTGCATGAAATTTATATTACTTGACTTGTTGCAATAAAATAGACCTTATAAACTGGAATCGTCAAAATAATAATTTGGAGGCAGCAATCGAGGACTAACTGGTAACAGAAACCATTAGTTGATCATTGCAAGCACCGTCGTTGAGCCTTGGAATCTGTACACCAAATGACAACACATTCGATATGGTTTTGCAGCCTGGAGTAGGCTATTAACGAAAAGAATCCCGTTAGACATTGTTACTTGTCTACTTGCTCATGTGAGCTAGCCTGAGCTCTAGTTTTCTTTATCTTTTTGCGTAAGTTTTTGACTTGAATATTATGTAACTTCATGTTCTGAGGCATTTTTCATTCTGTTTGGATTTTGCCTTATTTTAATTTCTTCCTCCAGTACAACTCTTGTTTGAGGTTCCTCTTTGTCTAATGTATATATTTTGCTTCAGTACTGTTGGGATTTTTCGGCTTATGTATTAGTTATCATCAGACATTTTCTCTTGTATCGAAACTTTTTAGGAAAAATGGTAACACATTACAGATTTATATTTAATCGTACTGGTGCCTTAAAAAAAATAAGAAAAACTAGTTGTATTTTCTGAGCAGGCATATGCCTGTGGCATTCTGATCTTGTTGAACGGGTCGTGAATATTCTCCTGTAAGTCAGTCCATACCAAATATAATGTAAATTTTGTTAAGGGTAAAACGCAAGATCCACCTCACCATTTTTGTCCTTTACTAACATTTTACATTCTCGTCAATTGTTTGACTCACTACCTAGCATTCTATGTAGCGCCTGATTTAGCCAAAAAAAATCATCAGGCCATTTCACTTTCGTAGCCCTGAGAGGGATCTCACTTTCATAGCCCTGAAGTGATCTCGCTTGAATATTAAGAATTTTAAATTTTAATTTGTGTGAAAATATATTTTGGAAGAAGGAAAAAAACAATTACAGCATTGAAAAATATTCCGTATTTTCATTTTTCTAACTTTAGCAATAGATGCCGTTTTACAATGCCCCATTTTGCACCGTTTTTATAAGCATTTTAATAACTAACTATGCCTACGCAAAAAAATACAAGATAACTCATTTTGAATAATCTTTGTAAGCATCTTCATAACTAACACGCCATTTGTAAAAGAATATAAAGCTCCTGATTTTAAATAGTATTTGTAAGCAACTTTTGATGCGATCGTTGTTGGACTATGGTCTACTACTCGACGGGCCCGCGTTTACGCACTTGGTGTTGATTGGATCAGTGATCCGAGACCACGAGCGCGTCCAGAGTGTCGTTTTACTATTCTATGTATCTTGTTTTTTACTTGTATTTAGTGTTTTATAATACCAGACGTAACTGCCAATCATAGCAGTTTGTGTTCGGTGTCCAACTGTCCTCTTGTTATAAATAATGGCGGAGGCATTCAATTTCCAGTATTGTTTATTTTGTGAGAGGATCCAAAATCAACAATCACTCGTGGTGCGACGCCGTGAAACCCTGCGGTGTGACATCCCAGTTTATTTCCTGCATTATTATCCTGTTTTCCTTCTGTTGAGATGTGCTTATCGTTATTATGTGCGGTTTATTATTCGCCGGATAATATTGTATTTGTTTTTCCTGATCTGCCTCCATATATAGAGGGGATTAGGGTTTCCTCATGTAATTCAAGTATTTTTCATTTCCCACAACATGGTATCAGAGCCTTAGGCGATTAGGGCTCCCGTGTTCCCACCTCCGCATCCCGCTTCTGCTGCATGCTTCCGTCCCGCACCCTTCGCTCCTCCAGGACCCGCACACCATCCCACATCCCGTTCCGCTCTTCCGTCCGGCTTCGTCCCGCATCCGCGACTGTTCTGCATCCTCCGCACTCGTCCCACTTCTTCTTCTTCTTTCTCGGTGATCCGCTGTTTGCTTTTTTTTGACACCGAAAATCTGGCCCTAGCCTGATGGACCTGATGGTATTTCCGGTGTCTGTCCTTATTGGAGGCTCCTTCGTGAGCTTTGTATTGTTTCCTCTTCTATGAGCCAACACTAGTTTCTATCTAGGTGATTGTGGGGCTTCTTGTGCTTGTTCTCGCATATCATGTCGGGGAATGATGGATCTACTCTCTCTTCCGGTGCCGGGATCTCCTTCACTACCTTGTCGTCCGGTGGCGCGGCTCGGTCCTGTCATGACCACAATACTCCTCAAATCACCACTATTAGATTGGATGGTTCCAATTTTCTTCCGTGGTCTCGAGCTATTACCTTTGCCTTGAAGAGTAGGCGTTTGTTTGGGTATGTTCTGGGGACTATTTCGACACCGGCCAAAGATTCTCCAGACTGCCTACAGTGGGAGTCTGAGAACTCTCTCGTGATGTTTTGGTTGACAAACTCTATGGTTGACCGGATTGCTTGGAATTATCTGTTTTTGGAGACTACAACGGATATTTGGAAGAGGGTTGAGGCTACTTACTTCTGCCGGGGTAATCCTGCACAGATTTTCCAGCTGCGACGGAAGATCGTCCTCCTTCGTCAGGGTGATCACCCTTCGTCCGTCTACTACTTGGAGTTCACTCAACTTTATCAAGAGTATGATCACTTTGAATCCCTCACTCTTGTGTCTCCTAAAGATGAGCTTCTCGTTCGAGCTCGGGAAGATAGGAACAGAGTTTTTGAGTTCCTTCGTGGCCTCCACCGCGACTTTGATCTGATTTGTGTGCAGATTCTTGGGCGCTCTCCTCTACTACCCCTTCCCGAGGTTTTTAGTATTGTTCAACAGGAATTTGATCGGCGACAGACATGGACCCCTGATACTGCTCCCGAAGGTTCTGCCATGCTTGTTCAGTTTGGCAGTCGAGCCCCTCGTGATTCTAGGTCCAACTCCACCGACAAAGATTACTTGCTTTGTGATTACTGCGGAAAGTCCCTCCATACTCGGGCACCTGCTTTCGTCTTCATGGCTTTCCTGCATCTCGTGGGGGCTCCGCAACACGTGGTGGTCGTGGTTACGGTCGTTCTCCAGGTCGCTCTATTCTGCCCCGTTCTGCTCACCTGTCTAATGCCTCTGAGGAGACGCTTCCTCCCACTACCCAGTCTGCTCCTCTAGCTTTGTCTGCTGATGGGATTTCTGCCTTCCGGCGTCTGATGCAGCAGCAGCCTTTGGAACTATCTGTGTTCTCGTCTTCCTATGCTCATCAATGGCCCTCGGGTGCTCATAATGTGTCATCTCGTCCCTCTACTTACTGGATTATCGATTCTAGAGCAACAGATCATATAACCGGCTCAGCTACAGGTTTTGTATCTTACCTTTTTTTGTCTGGTCGAGACAAAGTGAGTATTGTGGATGGTTCCTTATCTCCAATTGCTGGAAAAGGAACAATTCCCTGCTCCTCTCTTACTCTTTCGTCTGTCCTTCATGCACCCAAGTTTACTCGTAATCTTCTCTCAATAGTCATTTTACAAACTCTATGAACTGCTCTGTGACATTCTTTCCCTCTTCTTGTGTGTTTTAGGACCTAAAGTCGGGGACTGTGATTGGCTCTGGTAATCTTGTGGATGGGCTCTTCGCCTCAGGTCTTTCATGCTGATCAGGCGGTCACTTTAGAGTCTTGACATTGCCGCCTTAGATATCCCTCTATTTTGTCTATGAAACGTTTATTTCCTACTTTACCCGCTGGATTAGTTGATATTTTCATTGTAATGCTTGTGAACTTGACAATCATCATCGTGTTTCATTTAATCTTGTTTCATCCCTTAGTTCTGCTCCTTTTCATATTATTCACAGTAATGCTTGGGGACCTTGTCTTGTTTTTTCTATTTCTGGGTGTCGTTGGTTTGTCACTTTCATTGACTGCTTCTCCCGTATTACATGAGTTTTTCTAATGAAAGTTAAAGATGAGGTTTTTCCTTTATTTCAGCGTTTTCACAAAATTATTTCTACGCAATTTGGTTGCCCTGTTAAAATCCTTCGCACCGACAATAGCCGCGAGTACATGGACTCTCAATTTGACTGCTACCTTGGGCATCATGGGATTATCCATCAGACTTCTTGCGTTCACTCTCCTGCTCAAAATGGAGTGGCCAAATACAAGAATCGTCATTTTTTGGAAGTTGCCCGGTATCTTCTTCTCCATATGCACCTTCCAAAGTACTATTGGGGGGTGTTGTTCTCACTGCCGCCTATCTTATTAATCATATGCCATATCGTGGCCTGGGTTATAACACTCTTCTTCACACTCTTGGGGTGCCTCCTACTATTCTACAACCTCGTATATTTGGCTGTTTGTTTTGTCCATATTCACCAAAGGAATAAACTTGATCCTAGGGCTCACAAGTGTGTTTTTATCGGCTATGCTCCTACTCAAAAGTGTTATAAATGCTTTGACCCGGTGCTTAAGAAAGTCTTTGTTACCATGGATGTCACATTCCATGAATCTGAGCGCTACTACGGGCACTCACTTCAAGGGGGCCTCTTCTACGTTGGAAGTGAGTTAACTTCTTTACTCATTCCTCCGTTATATCACTATCACTCGACTCCTCCTATTGCTCCGGCGCCAACTCCTGCTGCTCCTATTGCCAAGCCCCTGCAGGTTTACTCTCGTCGTCCCAAGGGAAGGAATACACCGGCCCCTATCAGAGTCCAAGAGCAGACATCTGATCCGTCGTTAGGTTCCTTTACTCTAAGGGAAGGTACTTCTACTCAACACCCGTTATCTCAATTTGTCTCCTATTCGTCCTTAACGGCTTCTCATCGAGCTTTTGTCTCTTCTTTGGCTGCTACTTCAATCCCTACTTCGTGGGAGGATGCTCTCTCTGATGACAAGTGGAAGGCGGTTATGCTTAAATAGATGCATGCCCTTGATAAGAATCACACATGGGATATAGTACATCTGCCTATGGGGAAGACTGTTGTGGAATGCAAGTGGGTGTTCTCTGCTGTGTTAACAAGGCGCGCGCCTAGGCGATCTTGAGGCGTCAAGCGTACCGGGCGCACTCCGTTGCGCCTCAGGAAGGCCTAGACGGGCGATGTGCCTGAGGCGCGCCTATACGCACTCGAGGCGCACCAGGCACCCAATTCGCTGAGATTGAGCGAATTGGGCGCCCAATTCGCTGAGATTGAGCGAATTGGGCGCCCAATTCGCTGAGATTGAGCGAATTGGGCGCCCAATTCGCTGAGATTGAGCGAATTGGGCGCCCAATTCGCTGAGATTGAGCGAATTGGGCGCCCAATTCGCTGAGATTGAGCGAATTGGGCGCCCAATTCGCTGAGATTGAGCGAATTGGGCGCCCAATTCGCTGAGATTGAGCGAATTGGGCGCTCAATTTCAGCTAATTGGACACCCAATTCGTTGATTTTCTATGAATTGGGCGCACGATTCACTAATTTTATTTTTTCCCCATTTTTCGCCTCATATGCCTCAGGCGTGCGCCTGCGCCTAGGCTCCAGGGCCATTTGCGCCTCGGTGCGCCTTGCGCCTTTAATAAAATAGGTTCTCTGTCAAACAGAACACTCGGGGGGTTGTGGAAAGGTACAAGGCTAGGTTGATTGCAAGGGGGTATACTCAGACGACAGGTGTTGATTACTGGGAAATCTTTCCACCGGTTGCTAAGATTAACTCTAAGGATTCTCCTGTCGTGTGTTTCCTGCAAGGGGTGGAGTCTTAGCCAACTTGATGTAAAAATGCATTCCTGCTTGGTGATCTGGAAGAAGAGCTATACATGGCTCTACCTTCCGTTCTCTCTCCCAGTAGATTTGAAGGCAAAGTGTGCAAGTGGATGAAGGCTTTGTATGACCTGAAACAATCGCGTAGAGCTTGGTTTGGAAGATTTCACAAGACAATGACTTTCTTCAGATTATCCCAGAGTAATGAGGATCATACTCTTTTCATCAAAAACAATGGAGGAAAACTAACTGCTCTAATAGTTTATGTAGATGACACCATTATAACATGAGACGATCAGAACGAGATTCAGGCATCGAAACGAGCCTGGCAAAAGAATTTGAAGTAAAAAACTTGGGAAACCTCAAGTACTTCTTGGGTATTGAGGTTGTGAGGTCCAAACATGGGATATTCATATCACAAATAAAATACTCTTGACCTCCTTGAAGGTTCAGGAATGAGTGGGTGCAGACCGACTGACACTCCAATTGAAGTCAATCACAAACTTGAAAAAGTTGATGGTGATATGATTGAAGAAATTCCCAGTTTTCAGAGGCTGGTTGGAAAACCGATCTACCTGTCACATACTATCCCAGATATCTCCTATGTTGTAAGAGTGCTCAGTCAATATATGCATTCTCCGAGGACCTGTCATTTGGATGTTGTTCATCGTGTCTTCAGATATCTCAAGTCCCCTCCTGGGAGGGACATCCTGTTTTCATCAAATGAAAAACTGACTATTGAGGTGTATACGAATGCTGACTGGACTGGATCGTTTGAGGATCGATGGTCCACGTCTGGGTATTGCACTATGGTGGGTGAAAATCTAGTCACCTGGAGGAGTAAAAAACATGTGGTTGCCATATCTAGTGTTGAGGAGGAGTTCAGGGCTATGGCTCACGAAATCTGTGAAGGGCTATGGATGCGAACTATTTTGACCAATCTTGGGCTCAAAAGTAGCGAGCCTATCAGGCTAAATTGCGGCAATAAGGTTGCGATATATATTGCTCATAACCCTGTGCAACATGACCGTACAAAACATATTGAAATTGACAGACACTTCATCAATGAAAATATAGATAGAGGCATTGTTGTTACTCCATTTGTGTCCTCTGAGCAATAATTGACAGACCTCCTCACGAAGGGATTATGGAATGGTTTCTTTAAAGAGCTTGTTGGGAGGTTAGGAATGTTCGACATCACACACCCAATTTGAGGGGGGGGGGGGTTGAGATGTGCTTATCGTTATTATGTGTGGTTTATTATTAGCCGGATAATATTGTATTTGTTTTTCCTGATCCACCTCCATATATAGAGGGGATTAGGGTTTCCTCATGTAATTCAAGTATTTTTCATTTCCCGCAACACCTTCATTTCTCCATAAACTTAATGTGTATCCCACGATCCCTCAATCCCGGCCACTCACTACTTAGTTTCATCACAGCTCTCCTTTCCCGAGCTTCTCGATTTCAGAAAACATCTGCTCCCCGTCATCGTCTTCTCCCTCTCGACTAAAATGGTAAGCAAGCCGCTCGACATTTCATCCCAGGACGCATGATCCTTCACCTCCATCGCATATCCACCCACCGTGAACCCTCACCGCAAGCTATCCCCTCATGTTCTCATTTGTAATCACCCTAATTTCATCAGCCACCCATGATTGGTCTCCTTTTGTTCTTCCAAATCTGTTCCCGCACGACAACATCAAAACCTCCTGTCGTTTTTCCCTACTCGTCATCTCCCTCCTGCAAACTTCTTCCCAGCCTCCTATCTTCCACCGCAAGCCCCCTTCTTCACATCTCCTGCTACTGCTGCCTGATCTAGCAAACCAACCATACGCCACTACTGTTGCAAATCACGCAGCCAAGACAAGCCTCGTTCTTCACAATAAGTTACTGCCTTTCCCCTATTTCCACCGCATGTCCACACCATCCATCGTCATTCCAGTCGACAGACTCATCCCCCCCCCCCCACACACAGTTTCCTGTATCCTGGTCTTCTTCCATCCCACAACCACAATTTGGGGATCTCTTACAATTGCAGGCGCCAGATGTCCATTGCTTTTGAGTATTTTGTGTGGTGTTTCTTTTCTTCTTTATTGAATATTGGAGGATTATCACATAGTTGTTGGGAAATTATTGACTTGTTTGCGCGATTGATTTGATTTCTTAATTTCCTGTAAAATCTATCGGTGCAAGTTTGGCAGAACGTGAATTTTCTTGTACATATAAAATCAAAGATTCACATTGTAATTAATTTGCCAAACTTTATTGATGCGGAATGGAGATGCAGGCTCGCAGCTGAGGACGCGTTTTGGACCCGCTCGGGGCTGATTAGCTACTTGTCATATATGGCGTACCCGGATCGATGATCCTACTCCACAGATGTGTCTGGCCTGTCGTTCCGACGCGATTTCATATATTATATTATCATTTTTTCTTTATTTTTGATGTAATCGGGCTACCCCATCTCCAGCCAATCATAACCATCGATGGTGGGATGCCCTAATATATCTTTATTATAAATAGAGGTGTATGATAGTTGTCATGAGACATTACAGATTTTGGAAATATCAATCCCGGAATCCCGCGATCATCTCACGGCGCCGACTCCGTGGAACCGTAGGTGACGACTGCTAGACGCTATTCTTCCACCCAAAGGTAATACCTAACCCTAGCCCTCATTCTCCACCTCCACATCCCTCTACCTCCACCCTATAATGCCCCAACAGTCGCCACCTCGCTGAAACCCTCCAACATTCGCCGCCCTTGCTGAAATTCCCCTTCCCCACAGCCGCCGCCCCTTCTCCTAACCGCAAAAGAAGTCGCCTCCCTTCCCACCATCCCAATAGCAGCCCATACCTATTCCCCCTGCCACCACAGCCACCGCCGCCCCTTCTTCCAGTCCCTCACAGCTTGTCGCCGCCCCCCTTTTCAGCCACCCCAAACATCCACCGCCCCTCCTTCAAGCTTCCAACAACCTCCCTTCCAGATATACCATCTCCCCATCTAAAATCTGTCCCTCTACACAAATTTACCTAAAACTTCCTTCCACCTTCCAACACAGCCACCTTCACTCAGATCTAGCCCCGTAACCTCACATCTCGCCACCGCACCGTTGTTCTAATCGGATCTACTCCTCCACGACAGCCCCCATATTTTGTGAGTATTTATTTATTGTATGGAATTTAATTCTCGATATTAATATATGGTGTTATGGTTTCATGTTTGCTTGGATCTCTGGAATAATAGTTATTTGTTTTAGATTATGTTGTGATTTGCATGAATCATTCGTCGTGTGCTCTTATTTTGGCCCTCCATGCGGAGGAAAGCCAAAGTTTGTTTTGCCATAAAGAATTATTTGACTATTGCTAAAATCATGTGTGTGTTTTAATTATTTAATATATGATTTTGAATTTGCCATCGAATATTGTTATAATCGCGTGCTTGCTCATTTGCATTACATGTAGGATTAGGGCATCGTTAATTCACCGTCTATAGATTCGTCCTGCATCATTTATATAATTGTAATTGCTAGAATTTTATTTCCAAATTAAAGTTAAATTCCCTCTCATCATATAGTTTAGGTGTGCATTAGTATCCATATAGCCTTACACAACTTACCCTACGTCAATTTGGTATCAGAGATAGGTTAGGGCCACATGTATGTTATGTAGTGTTAGGCCTTATCTTCAGTCCATGTCCGATCTAAACCTAACCAACGAGAGGATTGCAAATTCCAACTCTGAAATGACACATGCATATTTCCAATGATTGATGATAAACCGATTCTATCAAGTGAGTGTTCAAATTGAAGGACTCCGCACTCGTATGGATACCCCTGAGGATTAGGGGTATCACACTCCACTGTGGCAAGGGGATGTAACCGTCCCATTGATTGTTCACTTTGTGAACAAACGAGACCTCTCCCACAGTCCCACCTCAAGGTTGTGTTCAGGATCAACACCTACGAGAGCCCGACCCACCCAGAAGACGACCCCCTGATCACATACACGATTGTTGCCCTTAATCTTCTAGGATAGGACAATTCATCCTCAGGAAGACTATCAGCCAAAATACTCAACTCCTTATAATCAAGCCCTGTGACACTTTGATTATGAGCGAGATGGCTACCTTGAGCATCGTAGAGCACCACATGCAGACGATGACATTACTTGTCGTATATGCATTGACGCTCCTAGCTTCGAGAACCACCTTGACCTGAAGACTTTTAGTGATGGATTCAGAAGATGAACCACTATTTCGAGTGGTATGATATGAACGATGTGTGGCTTGTTATATTTGCGAGGATGAAGCCGGTTGGCTCCTCCAAGATTTTCTGGACCAACCTAGAAAACCACTTTATCGAGATGTATAACGTCATATTATCCGCTAGGAGGAGATGAAGTGTAGAATGAAGGATAAATATCTTTCTGTACCCTATTGAGATCAGTTGTTAGACCAGCTTTATGCGTTGCGCCAAGACAAACTATCTAGCGGAGTACATGTTACGATTTGACGAGCTATCTGTGAGGGTGACTTGCAAGAGGATACTAGTGTCATCACTTCTCGATTTCGTTCTGAATTGAGATCTGAGTTACATATGGAGTTTATTCCCCATCAGATGGATACGGTAGAGCATGTTTATTAGATGACTCTCGAGTATGAGAAGTACCTACGTCTAACATGTGCTCGTCAGGCTTCCACTAGACTGTATGGGACCATATTTAAGAGGCCACCACTGGACATTACCACTCCTGCAGGACCCTCTCGTGCTCTCATGCTCTCGTGGACATGAAGGGCAAGGATGTCCCCACCGGACCTCCCGCGGACACGCGGTTAGGGAACGTTCGGTGCTATCGTTGTTCTATCATAGGCCATATCACAACCCAATGCCCCCACCAAGAATCTGTTTGTTGAGGAAGGTGAGCCCAGATGCTTAGGCATCCACTATTGAGGATATTGTTGTTATTGTCGAAGGCGGCTGGGCGAGCGGTGATGAGTGCTCCCTAGAGGTTGTTGTTGTACAACACCTTTATACCCCACATATTAATGAGGATTGGCGTCGTACGACGATCTTCTATACTTACTCGGTGCAAGCGGTCCCTGTAAGCTGCCCAATGATAACATGAGTTGTGTGAATATTGGGGCCCAAAAGGTCTTAGAGCGGATGCAGATGACTCCTGAGCCTCATTCCCATCCATATCGAGTGATGTGGTTTGATAAGACGGCCATACATGTTACCCAGAGGTGTCAGGTTCTGATATCTCCCGCCTCATTCGAGGATCGTGAATGGTGCGACGTCATCCCCATAAATATCGTTTACATTTTATTAGGGAGGCATTGGCTCCTCGACTATGATGTCATATACTTCATCTGCTTGAATACACATGTATTTTACAATAAGGGTCATAAGATTTCATTAACACCGATTCGACCCAAGGAGAAATCCAAGGGGGAAGGCTACACCCTCCACTGGCATCCAGGCCGTTGTACATGCTACGTCACAACAAGTTTGTGACCGAGTGCTGACACTGACATATTTGACATAGAGGTTTCCACCATGGCTCCTGAGGTCCATACAGAGATTATCGAACCTAACATCATGTATTTAGAGTCTACCCCACTTACGCTTGGGATCACCCCGAATATTTCAGTGTGAGAAATTGAAAATAATAGTGTGTTTTATTTCCAAAAATCTAAATATTATATGAGAGCATTTATCTTTATATAGAACAGAGGAGGTGAAAAAATATACAATTAGCAATTTGTGACTAAATATAACGAAACATGCACTGGTTACTCCCCAAGTAACAACCCATACTATAGTAATAATAGCAGGGGCAATTACGTCATAAGTAACCGCCCAGACTAAAGCACCTCACCAAGCAAGGGTGGTTACACCATGAAACCACCCAATATCTAAGTCATCCCAAGCCAACAACACTGGGCGGTTACACATAGAGTAATCACTTGTCCTTTGTAATTCTTCAATTTATGTTTTAACACTCCCCTCAAGCTAGAGCATATATGTCAATCATGTCAGCTTGCCACATATCTTTGGAAATGATGAAGTGACAATTTTTGTGAAGATATCTGCCAACTCTTTTTCGAAAGTAATAAATGAAGTGTAGATCTGCTTCTTCAAAATCCCTTCTCTAACAAAGTGACAGTCAACTTTGATATGCTTTGTTCTTTCATGAAAAGCCTGATTGTTTGAGATATATATGATGGCTTTATTGTCGCAAAATATTGGCAGAAGATGATTATAAACTTCTCCCAAGTCAAGTAGAAGTTCACGTAAACACTTTAATTCACACGTGGTTTGAGCCATACTCCTATATTTTGCTTCAACACTTGATCTGGACACCACAGCTTGCTTTTTTTACTTTCCAGGTAATAAAATTGCCACCAACGAATGTGCAGAAACCTGAAGTGGACTTTTGATCTCCTTTGTCATCAGCATAGCTGATATATCAATACGCTTCTATCCGCAAATGATTATTCTTTTGATATAATAGAACTTTGCGTGGAGATCATTTAACATATTCCAATAATTTCAGTGTTGTCCGAAGATGACACTTTCTGGGTGTTCACATGAACCGGTTTACCTTCCCAATAGCATAGCAAATGTCCAGTCTTGTAACGGTATGGTAAATGAGCTTACCAACTAATCGTCTATATTGAGTAGCATCAGGAAGGAGAGGAGAATCCTCACTCCAAAGTTTGTCCTCCCCTAATATCATAGGGCATCGCGCAAGCTTAACACTAAGAAGACTAGTTTCTCTTTGAAGATCAAGCGCATGCTTACATTGGGATATGACAACTGAGTCCCGCTATCTCATAATTTTGATGCCAAGTATTTGGGAGATCTCATGTCCTTGGTTACAAAGTTGTTGTAAATATATTTCGTAGTTATTTCTATGTCGAACACATTATCTCCTGTGAAAAGGATGTCATCAACATATACTACAAGAACAATCAGTCCATCAGCGTGATAGAAGAATAGAGGCAAAACAGAGTAGAGAGAGGGAAAGATATTAAATTTTGTTGGATTTTACTAATCTCTTTATTCAGGTACACATACACGATAAGCCTTTTATAAAGGCACAGTACAAACAAAACACAATAAATAAAACCGGTAACAAATGGTAGGTAGCAGGTCAAACACACTGGAAAGGTGAAATAATTAAAGCTAGAGGAAGATGACTGTTCGGATTTACTGCTTCTTACACCCCTTCTAAATCCAAACTCTCTTTCATGCCGATCTTAAATTTGAGTTCAAGGAAACGATCCCGGGGAAAGGGTTTAGTCATAATGTCCGCCAGTTGAAGCTTGGTGGAGATATAACTGAGATTGATCTTCTTTTCTTCTAAAAGATCTCGGATGAAGTGGAACTTGATGTCTCTATGCTTACTACTCTTGTGATGGATAGGGTTTTTAGATAGCTCTATCGCTGAAGTATTTCCGCAGAAGATTTTAACTCCTTCGTTTCTGAATTGTCCACTTTCCTTCCATATCTCTGTCAAGAGTCGGTGCAGCCATAGGGCTTCACAGGAAGCAACATTCAGGGCCATGTACTCGGCCTCGGTTGTTGAAAGAGCTACGGTTTCTTGTTTCCTGGAACTCCAGGAGATGGCTTTGCTGCCAAGGAAGAAGAGGAAACCACCAGTGCTCTTTTTGTCATCGAGGTTGCCAGCCCTGTAGGAGTCGGTGTAGCCGACAAGTCCATCTTCTTCCTCCTTATAGTGAAGGCCATAGTGTTTTGTTTCTTGAAGGTAACAGAGAATCTATTTCCCAGCAACAAAATGAGCCTTGCTTGGATTACCTACGAAGTGGGCGATGATGTTGACTGCGTTCTCGATGTCTGGTCGAGTATTCGTCAGGTAGATGAGAGCCGACTAGGCTACGATACATTTCTTTATCTACCCCTTCTTCTTCTGTCTTTGCTGCAAGTTTATCGGTGGTGGACATGGGTGTCTGTTTGGGCAGGATTGCATTGTGAGAGATCAAACTTGTTGAGAAGAGCCGCGGTATACTGCTCTTGAGATATGAAAATGTTGCCTGACACCTGTTTGATCTGCATTTCCAGGAAAAATTTCAGATGACCAAGATTGGTCATAGCATAGGTGCTCATCATTTTAGTCTTGAGTGAGTTGATTGTCGAAATGTCTGGTCCTGTGATAATTAAGTCATCAACGTACATGCAGACGATTGTTGTGGCTGTCTTCTTTCTTTAGGTAGAGAGATGGCTCACTCTTGCTTGGAAGGAACTCTTCTTTGATGAAGAACGAGTCGATATTGTCGTGTCAAGCCCTGGGTGCCTGTTTGAGTCCGTAGAGGGCTTTGTGAAGGGGGCAAACCTTCTGCTCCTCCCCTTTCTTAGCAAAACCAGGCGACTGAGAGACATATATTTCTTCTTTTATTTTCCCGTTAAGAAAAGTTGATTTCATGTCTAGCTGGAAAATTGGGTAGAGATTTTGTGTTGTTATTTCGAGGATCAATCGAAGTGTGGTCAGCCTGGCCACAGGTGCATAGGTCTCTTCATAATCCTCCCCGATACGTTGGGAGTAGCCTTTGGACACAATTCTGGCTTTGTATTTAACGACTTCTCCTTCTTCGTTTTGCTTTGCCTTATAAACCCACTTCAGCCCTATCACTTTTCTATTTGGCGACCTGGGCACCAGGGACCATGTATTTTTTTCTTCAATGGCATGCATTTCATCCTCCATTGCTTGCTACCAGTGTTTGTGTTTTATGGCTTCTGCAAAACTAAGAGGGTTAGTGGCAAGTAAAGCAAATTCGTTGTGACTATACATATCTCTGATTGATCGAAATTTGCGGGGCGGTGATGGATCCGAATCAGAATCCTCTTCAACAGTGAGAGGGAAGTTGCCCTAGAAGGAGATTGGAGATGATTCAATCTCAATCGGTGACTGAGAGTGTTCAATTAAGTAATCAGATTCTGAGCCCCAATCCCAGAGGCTTTCTTCGTCGAATGTTACGTCTTTGGATATAATGAGTTTCTTTGTGATGGGGTCCAGGAGACGGTAAGCCTTGCTAGATTCACTGTAGCCCAACAAAATGCATTTCTTGCTAGTTACTTCTAGTTTGTCCCTCTTCTCTCTGTTCTTATGGGCATAGGCTATGGAGCCAAATACTCTCAACTTGGCAATAGTTGGTTTATGTTGAAATAGTTCCTGATAGGGAGTAGAAGTCTGGAGACCTTTTGTGGGCACACAATTGAGTATGTAGACGGCTGTAGAGGTGGCTTCTGCCCACGGGAATTTTGGGCAGGATTTGTGTAGCATCATTGTTCTTTCCATCTCGACGATCGTGCAATTTCGCATCTCCACAACTCCATTTTGTTGTGGAGAAGCTGGAGCAGTGAATTCATGCAAGATGCCTTCTTGCTTGCAGAAGTTTATGAATTCAGTAGACAGGAACTCACCCCCTCTGTCTGAACGGAAGCCTTTGATCTTTCTGTCCAACTGGTTTTCAACCAGTTGTTTGAATTCTTTAAATTGTTGGAAGGAGTCTGATTTCTTTTGCAAGTGATAGACCCACATGAAACGGTTGAAGTCATCCACTATAAGCATGTGATAGCTACTTCCTCCCAATGATGGTGTGACTGTCGGGCCCCAGAGGTCGATATGAAGAAGGTCCAATGGAAATGAGGCCCTCCTCTGAGCAGCATGAGGGAATGGAAGACGGTGCGATTTGTCGCGAGCACGTGAGTCACAATGTTGAGTGGTGAGCTCATTTTTTGGTAAGCCCTCAACCAACTCTTTTCTTTGCATCGTTTTAATGTATGGATAATTTAGGTGCCCTAATCTCTGGTAGTCTGGTGTCAGAGTGCAGTCTGAGTTAGTGACATACCTGACGCCTGGCATGAGTTTGCGCAGACACTGGATGGTTTCAGAATAAGAGAGAAGATGTTGTTGGCATTCCTTTTTGCTGAAGCAACATCAATACTTGACTGTTTGTCAATAATGTGACATGTGTCTTGGTCAAAGATCACTTTAAATCCTCTTGAGAGTAAATGCCCAACATTAAGGAGATTTTGTGTTAATGTAGGTATGAACTGCACGTCCTTTATGTATTTTTGTTCTCCTGTATCAGTGAGAATAGAGATTATACCTCTTCCTTCAATTCTTTCAACCTTTCCATCACCAAGGATCACACCAGATTTGAATGTTTCATCAAGTGAGGTGGGGAAATCCCGGTTGTTGACCATATGTTTGGAACAGCCTGAGTTGACGAGCCATATTGGGCTGAGGTCCTTAGCTCAGTATTGCAGGAAAATAGGTATTGATCAGCTTCGGTTTCTGTGACTTTTGCTTCTTCTTTAACTCAAAACCAACATTTTTGCTCCGAATGATTTTTGAATTTTGCATTTCTTGCACCTAAAGAAACAATCTTTAGTCTCGTGATTTTGTTTCTTACAAATGGTGCATTGAGCTTGAGGGGATTGTTGAATGTTGTTCTCAACAAACTTCCCATTCCCTTTGAAGTTTTTTATTTTTGCTTGAGTTTTGTGCTCTTTCCTTGTCTTGTCTCTGACGAGTATCAGACTTATATTTGTGAATCCCCATCTTATTGTGGAAAGCCTGATCCAGAGGAACCTGATCTCGTATGAGAAGTCCCTCATGAAATTGCAATGATTCCATGGGTTATGTAATAGGAAGGCTTTCTAATTCACGGGCTTCCAGGATGGCATGGACCACGTGATTGAAGGACTTAGTTAGAGATCGAAGAATCTTCTCCACCACTTACTGGTCTTCCAGCGTTCCGCCGAGATTTCTGATTTGATTTACGAGACTTGTGATTTTTGCAAAGAAATCCTAGATATTTTCTTCTTCTTTCATCAAGAGGGCATCCATGGATCGATGAAGATTGTGAAGTTTTATATTTACTACTTTCTTTGATCCTTTATACTCATTCTCAAGCCCGTCCCAGGCTTCTTTGGCTGATTTGGAGCCCATAATACGAGGATAGATGATGTTGGTTACAGCTTGTTGAATGAGATGCAGGGCTCGTGAGTCCAGCATCCGATCAATTTTGGTAATGGTAGGAGTCTTACCGTCGACAGACTTTCCGGTAGGAGTGATACCAAGTTGCACCACATCCCAGAGGTCCTGTGACAGAAACAGAGTCTCCATATTATCACTCCAGACTTCATATAGATCACCATTAAAGAGAGGAATGGAGGAATAAGGTGGAGTGGGGGTAAATGATGATGCCATGGATGGAATGAATCAATTGTGATTTGCCTCCCCTGCGCTCTGATACCACTGATAGAAGAATAGAGGCAAAACAGAGTAGAGAGTGGGAAAGATATTAAATTTTACTTGATTTTGCTAATGTCTGTATTCAGGTACACATACACGATAAGCTTTTTATAAAGGCACAATACAAACAAAACACAATAAATAAAACCGGTAACAGACGGTAGGTAGCAGGTCAAACACATTGGAAAGGCGAGATAATTAAAGCTAGAGGAAGATGACTCTTCAGATTTGTTGCTTCTTACACAGTGGTCTTCTGTATAAACAAAGAGTGATCAACAGAACTTCTAGAGAAACCAATAGTGAAAACGAATTCACTAAACTGGTCAAACAAGGCACAAAGACTTTGTTTAAATGATCTTCCATAATTTGCATATGTGAGACTCCCTCTGAGCAACATACTCAGGAGGGTTCTCCATGGACACTTCCTCCTGCAGATCTCCATAGAGGAAGATATTTTTAACATCCAGTTGAGGCATTTTCCACCTTATTGACAACCACAAAGAAATGGACTCAGAATGTGCTAATGCGAGCACATGGAGAAAAAGTAACGGAGAAATCAACACTATAGGTTTGGGTGAACCCTTTGGCAACCAATAGAGCTTTGTAGTCATCTACAATGCCATTCAGATGATATTTCAAAACAAAGACCCATTGACAACCAACAATTTATGCACCAGAGGGTAGGAGAAGAGTCGAAGTACCCCTTTCTGTTAATGTGAGCATTTCTTCGTCCATGACAACTTTCCAATGTTGTAAGGCAAGAGCTTGGTATGTGGTTGGGGTGACAATAGTCGAGATGGGTAGGGTAAAGTCCCTGCAAGAATAAGCAAGTCGAGCATATGACACGATATCATTAATGGAGTGATGAGTACAAATGCAGACCCCTTTACGGAGAGCAATAGGGAGATCAGTGTTCGATATGGTATTGTCATCAGATTCTTCCGACGAAGATAAAGTTGGCCTGAGTGTTGGTAAAGGGATCCCCGGAGTAGTTGGATGCACGGGAGGTGATGCGGAGCAGAGACGAGCACGAGCTTTGGGTCCATTCGGGGCTGATTTGGCGACTTACCATATATGACATGCCCAGATCGACGATCGGACTCCGCAGATGTGTCCGGATCCGCATCGCGAGTCAAAAACATATATTAGTTTATTATTTTGGGTTCATTAATCATGTATTTTAGTGGCCTCTCCCACCGGTCAATCATATTCGTTTATTGAGATGCCCTGGTGTTTCTTTTTATTATAAATATTGGTCTAAGAGGCTGAATCAAGTCATTGCATAATTTGGAGACTCTTCTTCCCGGATTCTATCGATCGCCCCACGGTGCCGACGCCGTGGAGCCCTAGGTGACGACTCCTAGGTTGGTTTCTCTTCCTCAAACCCTTCCCCTACCTCTAGCCTTCATTTTCCACCTCTCACACCACTTGTCCAGCCGCCGACAGCCCTCCAAACTCCTCCCAAAACCCGTCGGCATGCTTCCTTCCTGCAGCCCAGTCTGCCACCCTCCCCTCTCCAAGCCGCCCACTCCTCTTCATGGAACCACCTCCAAATCTCCCTAATTCTCTAGATCAATTCAGATCTGAGAATTTCAGCCCCCGATCTGTCGTTTCCCTCCACTCTTATTACCATATTAGCCCGGATCCGCTCTTACATATCGGATTTACCCTTCCCCGGCCCGGATCTACTTATACGTG
Source organism: Platanthera zijinensis (assembly GCA_039513925.1). Taxonomy (NCBI): domain Eukaryota; kingdom Viridiplantae; phylum Streptophyta; class Magnoliopsida; order Asparagales; family Orchidaceae; genus Platanthera; species Platanthera zijinensis. The sequence goes on along the minus strand of CM077080.1, from coordinate 219,882,100 downwards.
GCCGGATCCACCGTTTTCTTGTTCGATCTCACCGTTTACCGCCAAGGACAGCCACCGCCATCGTTGTCTCGTCGCCGGTTCCACCTCCGATCCCCGATCTATACTTTTGGATCCAAATTCTTCAGTGTCTCGGTTCATCCCTCTACTTTGTGAGTTATTGTGGTATTGGAGTATTTGAATTGATATTTTCATTTAGTGAATTACTATATTTTGCTGCGATTCTTGCTAGTAGAAATTGTCTTTAGTACGCTAATAATTTGCAGGTGGAGCTATTCGCCACACTTTGCTTTGACCCTCCGAGCGGAGGAAAGCCATTATAAAATTGCCAAATTAATTAGTTATTTTTCAATTCTAAATATTTGCGTAGTGTTAAATATAAGTTATCATTGCTCATAATTATGTCTTCATCACTGACGAGCGCATTGCATTTAGAGTCGGATTAACGTGTCACACTCGCATTCCCACCTAGAGTCCTAGGTTTTGCGCACCATGTAGCCCACCCTTACATCATTTTGGTATCAGAGGCAAGGTTTTGCCATTTGCATGCTTCGTAGTGGTAGGTTTTAAGTAGTCTTTGGGTTCATTTATGTCTAGTTTTCACCGATGTCAGTCTCCCCTATCTAGGTATCCTGAGTCTACTTATATCCGACCTCATAGAACCTCTTTAGAGAAACCTTCATGTTATCATTATGATTATCATCGTTCCCCACACAACACTCCCAGAGATTGTGTCGTCCACTCGACACAATCCCATTATTCTAGAGGCGATCACCATGACGAGAGGTCCTCATGTCTTCGTCATTACACCTCTCCGCAACTTCATGATGATAGAATTGAATATTGTTTAGGTCATCGCCGCTACACATCTCCTCTAAAAGAGGAACCTGAGTTTGGATATGAGCGACCTCCACTGCACATTCACAGGGTTCATACGCACCCACGAGCACAATCTGATTATGTTAGGAATTACCGTCTAGACGACCCTCAGAAACCCTATAGAGGCCACCATCGACAGGATCACAATACATGTCAAGACCCTCATAGCATTCCACCAATAGAGTTACCTGAGGTTGAATTTCTGCGATTAGTCCTTGACCGCTTTGATATCTTAGAAGCTCAATTTGATCACCTAAGATCTACATTACGAAGAAAGCCTAGGGATTTGGGTCAAGCCATCGATGCGGCGAGTAGTGCTCCCCCTGAGATAAGAGACCTGACACTTGGTTTTGATCCTTCTCAGTTTGATGAGATTCAGTGCTCATGTGATCTTGAGGTTGAATCTGATCATGACCTTTTGATACAGGTGGAGAGTGATGCTAGCATGACTAGTGAGCATGATCCACCGTTTTCTTGTCCGATTTCATCGTTTACCTCCAAGGACAGTCACTGCCATCGTTGTCTCGCCACCGGTTCTACCTCCGATCGCCGATCTACACTTCCAGATCCAAATTCTTCAGTGTCTCGGTTCATCCCTCTACTTTGTGAGTTATTGTGGTATTGGATTATTTGAATTGACATTTTCATTTAGTGAATTACTATATTTTGCTGCGATTCTTGCTAGTAGAAATTGTCTTTAGTACGCTAATAATTTGCAGGTGGAGCTATTCGCCGCACGCTTTGCCTTGGTCCTCCAAGCGGAGGAAAGTTATTATAAAATTGTCAAATTAATTAGTTGTTTTTCAATTCTAAATATTTGCGTGGTGTTAAATATAAGTTATCATTGCTCATAATTATTTGTCTTCATCACTGACGACCGCATTGCATTTAGAGTCGGATTAACGTGTCACACTCGCATTCCCATCTAGAGTTCTAGGTTTTGCGCACCACGTAGCCTACCCCTACATCAAGAGGACTTGGAGAAGTAGATGTAGAAGATGCCGAGAGGAGCGGAAGAGGTGGAGGAATATATGAAGGAGGAACGTGCAAAATTGGAAGAGAGGATAGAGGAGAATCCATAGGAGGGGGAAACATAGTAGTGGAGGGAAAATAAGGGGTGGAATCGAAGAAGGTGACGTTAGCTGAACCATATTATTTTTTGAGAAAAGGGCCATAACAATGATATCCCCTTTGAGTAGGAGAGTAGCTGATGAAGATACGCTTAATGGCGTGAGACTAATATTTATCGTGACCAAGTAAAGGAGAGTGAACAAACATAGTACATCCAAACACTCGGGGGGGGGGGGGTGAGGGAGAATGGTGTAGCACTGGGGGTACAAAATGGAAAACGGGTGTGTCCTTGAAGGATGGCAGAGGGAATACGATTGATAAAGTAGTAGGAAAAAAGGCTCGCCTGACCCCAAAAGGAGCGAGGAATATTCATCTAGGTGAAAAGCGCGCATAACATCAAAAAGATGGAGATTCTTGCGTTCGACGATGCCATTTTGTTGAGACGTATATGCATAACTTGTTTTATGTATAATAACCATATTGCATATAAAAACAAAAAACGGGTGACTAACATATTGTTTAGCATTATCAAAACGAAACACTTTTAAGGAAGCACCAAAATATGTGTGAATTTCATTTTAGAAAGTAGTGAATACAGAGAATAGTTCAGAGCGTTCTCTATGGAGATACACCAAAGTGCATCTTAAAAAATCATCAATAAAAGTTACAAAATAAGGCTACTCATACCAACAGTTTTGGTAGGATAAAGACCCTAGATGTCTGAATGAACAAGATTAAACGGATAAACTGAACTTCGACTGACCTTAGCGGGATAGGAAGTGTAGCGATGTTTGCCATTTTAACAAGCTTCTCAGTCTAGAGAGGAGACACCCTTCAGGAGAGATGACAGTAGTTGGTAGAGCAAGTTAGGAGGCAGATGACCAAGGTGAAGATTCCACTGTCGAAGAGACTCGGAGGTGGTGGACGCAGAGTGTGCAGAAACAGTGTCAACGAAATAGAGACCCCCGCATTCAGTCCCATTAACAAACGTCTTCTTTGAGCGAAGATTTTTAAAATAACAATTAATATGTGTAAATGTAATAGAACATTATAGTTACTGTGAGTGGGCATAAACAGATAATAAGTTGCAAGAAAAAAATGGGCATGTAAAGAGTGTCATCAAGATTGAGAGTGGGGGTGGCCTGAACTACGCCCGTGCCACACATAGGAGATGAAGATCCATCAGCAACCAAAACTGGGGGTAATTGATTGTGTTTCTCCAAGTGAGAAATGACAAATGAGTTACCAATCATATAATTGGTGGTGCCCGAGTCAATGAGCCAAGTACTCTAAGCGACAAATTATGCGCTACCTGAAGAGGTGGTAATGGAAGCTGAAGGCTTGGAGGCATGAAGAGGAGCCTCAATAGTTGGTGGCCAAAGATGATGATGCTTGGCAAAGCATCAGTCAACAGTGTGTTCACTTCTCCGATAGTAGGAGCATAGGTGCTTGCTAGGTCCTCGTCCCTCAAAATGTCCATGACCGCGAGAGAGGTCACGATCAGTAGAGTGAACAAAAGTGGTACAATGCGGCGAAGATGCAGTAGGACTTTGAAGAAGAGCAGTAACCATAGAGATGCGAGCAGCAGTGACATCTAACGTCGGAGAGTTGGCTTCACCCATAATTTGCTGACTAATCATGTCGCAGGAGTCCGGTAAGTGAAGAAGGTAACACACGACTAGGAGTTCTTGAAAATGTTTGTGCTGATTGGCAAGGTCGGCAGAGAAGGTTCGATGTTGTAACAGCTCTGCGCCAAGAGCCCTACTTCCTGGTAAGCTGTAGTGGGAGACAAGGTGGGGCGAGCAAAGAGATTCACATATAACGTGTAGATGCGAGAGGTCTTTGCTCCATTGGAGTAAAGAGAGGCAAGATGGTCCCAAACAACTTTCTTTGTTTCATCATGACTAATGATGGGTGTTTACTCATCTGGGATATTGTTAGTGAGCCAAGTACGAACGAGAGCATCACTAACGTCTCGTTCGTCATACATATCTGGTCCGAGAGTAGGGGGAGCGTCAGTTAGGTGATGGTGTTTGCGTTGTGATTGCAATAAAAAGGAAAAGGAGACACCACAATCAAAGTAGTTCGACCCAGTTAACTTGGATGTTGTGCCAAGATTGTCAGAGGCACTGAAAACAACAGGAGTAACGACATGACAGTTGTAGGAGTAACAACAATGACATTTGTAGGATCCATAGAAAAGGGGCGGCAATAGGCGACAAAGGACAGAGTGGTTACAGGACGTGAGACCGCACGAGCTGAAGGAGAGACCACTCAAGGTAGAAAAAAGAGGGGGCAGAAACGAATGCAAAGTTCGCATACGGGAATCTGCCACATAAGAAAATGGTCAACAGTTAGACAACCAGAGTCCGCACAAACCGCTAGCTAGGACGGGCAGTTAGAAACAACCGAAGTCCACACAACTCGCATAAACAACGGGAAATCGAACTAGCTAGAGAATAGAAGGTTACAAACTGAAGTCCACTATTTCATAAAGCGAGCGGTTGAGCGTCCGGAATCCGCACAAAGAGGAGCAGAGAGGGCAGGCGGTAAGAAACTGAAGTTTGCAAAAGGAAAGGAGTGGCAACGACATTTACAAGTGAACGTCCAGGTAGTACGGGCGCATACAGAAATAGAGAACGCAATCACAAGATCGTTCTCTGATACCATGTGACAAATTAAAAATAACATTATATTTTATTTTCAAAAAAATTTAAATATCAAATGTGCATCTCTTTTTATATAGAATATATAAGGTGGAAGAATATACAATTATCAATGTGAGACTAAATACAACGGACCATACACAAATAGTTCGGGCGGTTACACCCCAAGTAATCGCTCGTACTATAGTAAGAACATGCAGTGGCAATTACACCATGTGTAACCAATCGCCCACACTAAAGCACCTCACCAAGTAGGGGCGGTTACACCATGAAATCTGAGTCATCCCAAGCCAGTAACACCGGGCGATTACAGTTGGAGTAACCGCCTTCCTTTGCTATTCTTCAATTTATGTTTTAACATTCAGGATCCTATATTGGTACTTGCTGCGCTTGCAAAGACACTCTTTATGCCTTTCATAGTGACCCCCCCCCCCCAGCATCTCTCATGTGGGATGTATCTATTATTAGTATTTCTATCGAGTTTGGCGGTGCACGCGATGACTCATTTATTTTATGCATTATTACCCGCACTTGTGGATAGATTTAACATATTATATTTACATGTCTCATTATTGATATCTCTGGTGTTTACTTGAGTGTTCATCGCACCCATGATGAAATTTTTTATACCCCACCTTATGAACCTCCTGACTTTGTATTCTTTAGAGTTTCTTATAACATCAAAAAAACAAGTGTATGAAGTTGGTTGTGTCAGTTGTTCCTCTTTTACATTATCGCATGATCATTTTGTGCATGACTCATCCGTGTTACATGATTCACGTCTATCATATACTTTACAGTATTTGCATGAAATGCACAAATTAATTTTTAAAAAAATAGTAGTAAAGAATTATATATATGATACAACAAAGATCTACATTAGCATAGAGAGGCTTCCACAAGGAGCTGCTAAGAAGCTACAACCTAAACAAATTGGTCCTTATAAGATTGTAAAGAAAATTGTAACAAATGCCCATGAGATCGATCTCGTTGTAGATATGTGTACTCATCATGTATTTAATAGGGAAGATTTGACACCGTACTTTGAGTCTCTAAAGCATAGAGATTCATACCTTGGGCCACTTGCAACACGCTCCCAGTTACAGCTTGACTCTACCCCTGCTCACCTTAGATGAGCACTTGCGAACATGCCCTCATCTCCCGTGATTCCATCGGTCCTTCTGGATCCACCAACAAGAAAGGTGAGATTCTAGAGCATTACTGACATTGTGGCCACATTGTGACGCACGAGTACACCACCATCCCAGACGACCCTTTTAGTTCACTGGAGTGGACGCGCACCTTTGAGGACACTTGGATATCGACGACGGTGCTTGATAAACTTTCCCTTGATCTTCGATGTCAGCTTGATCATCTCCAATTTTTCAAAGAGGAGTGTTTTTTAGTCTGGTGGAGTTGATGGGGTTTGTTGTTGGACTATGGGCCACTACTCGACGGGGCCCACATTTATGTACTTGCGCAGAAGGTGTCTACCAGATCGACGCTCCGAGACAACGAGCGCATCCAGAGCGCCGGTTTTCGATTTCCATGTATCTTATTTTTTCTTGGAATTATATTCAGTGTTTTAGGGTACTAGCCTTAACAACTAATCAGAATCGTTTATGTCGGTTGCCCAATCAACACTCTCATTATAAATAGGGGAGGAGGCTTTTTGTTTCAGGTATTGTTTATTTTGTGAGCGAATCCAGAATCAGCAATCACTCGTGGTGCGCCGTCGTGAAATCCCGGAGCGCAACATCCCGATTTATGTTCTACATTATTATCCCGTTTTCTTCCATTTCCCCATAAACCCACTATTTATCCCACAGTCTCTCAATCCCAGCCACTCACTACCTAGTTTCATCGCAACTCTCCCCTCTCGAGTCGCTCGATTTCAGAAACTGTCCACTCCCTAACATTGTAAGCAAGTTGCTCGACATTTCATCCCAGTCCACACGATCCTTCACCTCCATTGCAGTTCCACCTCCCGTGAACCCTCATCGCAAGATACACCCTCTTGTTTTCATTTGTAATCGCCTGAATTTCATCAGCCACCCACAAGAACTATCCTTCTGTTCTTCAAAATTCTCTCCCGCACAACGTCAAAACCTCCTATCGTTTTCCCCTATTCATCATCTTCCTCCTGCAAACTTCTTTTCAGCCGCCTGTCTTTTACAACAAGCCCCCTTCTTCACATCTACTACTACCGCCTAATCCAGCAAACCAACCGCACACCACATCTCCAACTACTGTCGCAAACCACCCATCCACAACAAGCCCTTTTTTCGCATCAAGTTAATGCCTTGCCCCTGTTTCCACTCCAAGTCCACACCATCCATTTTCATTCCAGTCAACATCATCTCCACCCTCGATTTCTTGTATCCCTGGGCCGCTTCCGACCAGCAACCACAGTTCGTAGATCTTTTACCATTGCTTACGTCGGATCTCCATTGCTTGTGAGTATTTTGTATTGTGCTTTTTTTCTTCTTTATTGAATATTTGAGGATTATCACATAGTTGGGAGATTATTTACTTGTTTGCGCAATTGTTTCAATTTCTTAATTTCCCGTAAAATCTATTCGTGCAAGTTTAGCTTTATAGTCCCTTGTGCGGAGGAGAACGTGAATTTTCTTGTACACTTGAAATCAAATATTCACCTCATGATTATGCCAAAATTTATATAGATATAATTGCTAGAATTTTATTTCTTGATTGAAGTAAAATGTCCTAACATCATATAGTTTAGGTGTGCATTAGCATCAGCATAGCCTCACACAGCCTACCCCACGCCAACTTTATAAATATAATAAAAGGGCCATCCATGAAGCACCGATACTTCCTTGAGGGTCACGTACCCGCACCGGATACGTATCCGGTACCGGTACGTACCCGATCCTCGGCGGATACACCTGTTACTCTAGTCTGTAGATACACTTGGACTTGTCAGATCGTTCTGCATATTGTGATAAAGTATGTTTTTCTAAAGTAAACAAAAGACTTTTGTTTTGTGTCTTTTATAAAATAAAATTTATGAATCATAAATACAATTAGCGGTGTTTGTTTATAATAAAATATGCTTCAAATTTAAGTATTTTTTTTTCGTTAAAACTATAAAGAAATTGATTTAAATTTTATTATTTTGTTTTTTTACTATATACATGTGCTGTTAATTTTTCATACTCATGTTGTTTTGTATGTATAAAGTTTAGAAATTGATGATTTATGCAATTATGCTTGATCTAATATTGTTTTGAGGACTTTTAATTACATTTGTGAGATATATATATATATACACATGTTTATTATATTTAATACAACGTATCCTGGCGTACCCGTATTTTTGGTTTTAAAATTTTTGCGTACTGCTGTACCGGATACGTATCATACCCGGTACCCGTACCGGTGCTTTCTTGAGGGACATTTATCATGACCTGCCCTCTAAATTTGCTAAATTACATGTTCCACCCCTCTTTTGAAATTACAAATACTCCCCTACAAGACTACATCCATGCACAAAAATACCTGAAAATTTACTCCAAAGGGATATTTTGTGCATGGATGTTATGAAATGTAAACTTATAAGGGAGGTTTTTGTAATTTCAAAAATAACAGGGTGCAACCTATAATTATGCTAACTTCCAAGGGAATTTTGGTAATTATTCCTATACTAAAATATGGGTTTTTGTTGAAACTTGAAGCAATCCTTCATATTTTTATGAAAATTCATGGGTCACTCCACAACCACTTCTAATATTAATTAGTGCTTCATCACACATATCTTTAACCACTTGAATATACTTTTAGCAACTGAATTTCTCGCTTAATCTGCACCAAATCAAATCCTATGGAACTAGTCATATAATTTCTCAAGATCAACTAAGACAACGATCCTTTGCCCTTTTTACATATTTACAATCTCAACAAAAATTTACTTTCCATAGTATATCCCTGAAACTGGAAATATGCTTTGATATTTTTGTTTAAAATATGTTAGATTTACACTCATAACTTTATTGTATAACTCTTACATCTGATTTCTCTATAAGTATCAACCATAAACATCTCTTATATTCCCACACATTTGTATCGAATTCATTTTTATTCCAATCAGTTAAGCATCCTTTTTAGCCCTCAAAGTTCCATTGATAAGATTATTCAATAGTTTTTTTTCCATTTTATTTCTCTTTCTCCGTTATTTTCATTGGTTCCCTTTTTGCAAGTTCATGAGCATATGCAGGTGTCTTGGAGTGCAGTGTAAGTGTATGTGGCATATGGGAGTTATGTAAACACATTAGAGCGTATTTAATCTGCAAATGCGAGCATAGTGAGCATATATACGTCCGTGTGAGAAATTATACTAGTGGGAGAAGTAACTTGTTGAATTTTCTTACTTATAATGAAACGGCACGGGCCTCTGACCCTACATGAGTGCAACGGCACAGACCTCCAGACCTACGTGACTGGCTCTTCTGTCACTCGTAAAAAAACATATATGTAGAAAGATTTATAAAAAACATGTTTGTAAATCTATATGGTGGGAGTGAGAGAGAGAGAGAGTAAAGAGAGAGGAGAGAGGGGATATATATAATATACATGAGAGTTAGAGAGAGTGTGTAGAGAGAGGAGAGAGGGGATATGTATATGGTGGGAGTGAGAGAGGGGATTGAGAGAGAGAGAAGAGATTTTGAAACAAACAAAATTGACAGCCTATCAATTACTTTTAATATTATTTAATGACAACCTATAGCCTAACATAGTAGGCATAGGATATCTACAAATTTTTTGGGGGATTATATAGATTTTCATCATTACTTTTACTATTGAGATATATGTAATTACTTCTATGGACATTGTATTTTAAATTTGAGAATTTTGAACGTATTAAAAAACGAAGGATATATTTGACTTTTTTGAATGTTTAACCAAGGGCAACTTTTCCCTTTTTATATAATAAAGATGTACATATTGCCCTAGAATGTGTTGATGTAATCCAAGATTGTGAAGAGCACACTACACTATGATCTTGTTTCATATTTTATTAAAAAAAATATTAATGTTTATAAATTTTTTTTTTGCCAGGTCTCGCTGTTATGTTCACTATTCCAGTATTATATGAGAAGTATGAAGATATCATTGAGAAACACCTGTGCTTGGTTAATGCAAAGGCCATGCTTCTATATGAAAAAATGGACGAAAACTGTTCAAGAAAGATGAACTTTATTATGGATAAAAGCAAATTAACTTGATGCCAGTTTCAGTCCCTTCTGAGAAATATTTTGAGCCTGGGCGCACCTATGATAGGTTCGCCGGGTTCGCTGGGATCACCAAATGAGGAATTTTTTTCCATATAGCCGACCCCATTATAGTGGGATAAAGGCTCGAGTGTTGTTTTTGTAGGCTGAAAATTGTAATCATAAATTTTATTTTTACCCCAAAAAACTCTTTGGAGCCATTTTTAGTTGATTAAGAGTACTTTGATTTTCAGTGTAAAATAAAATCATTAAGAAAAATCAGTGGCCAAACAAAAAAAGCCATAGAATGAGGCCAAAAACATTTCTTGATCAATCTTATTTATAATTGCATTTCAATCATTTTCAAAGAATAAAACCAATTCATAATTTAAAATTTACAGACAGTTGATATTAGCACCGCAGTTTTGGCTATTCGCACTCATTTTTAAAGCATTTTAGGCTTTTCTAAAAATCTCTCGGCGCACTCACTCTCTCTGCACACTCATTCTCCTGGTTTGCCTGAGCTTTTTCATTGTTCGTCCGGTTTGCAGGAGCTCTTGGCAGCGTTTCGCATGTCGAGCGCTTTTGAACTGTTTTACTGGCACGTAGATATGGATCCTTCTTGCCATGCTCGACCTTCATTTGGGAACTCATTTCTTGTTTGTTTTTTGTTTTGAGGAAGTTTTTTTTTTTGTAGATTGATTTCCAATTACAACTTACATGGCTTCTTACACAATTTATTTTTTTACAGCGAAATGCTTTAAATTACTAGCTGGATGAGTTTTGTTGACTGAAACTCCTTTGAATTTTAATTGATTGGATTCCCAAATGAATTGAAAGTTGGGCTTCTAGGGTTTTATGGATGTATATGGGACCTATTTGATCATCAAGCTTGTGATTCTTACTTTAAATCCTTGTAATCTATATCAGAGTTGGATCCTTGTTGTTATACAGAAGAGTTGGATCCTTGTTGGTATACAGAATATTATTGTTGAAATCGAAAAATCGGTCCCTGAGGAGTTCCGACCCTTGGGGAAGGGGTGATCACACACTTACTTCTCTCTACACGAGCTCAAATGACAAAGGAAAAGGACTAGGGACAGATCCAAGGCTCCAGCACGGAGGTCCCACCACACACCCGGAAGATCTTAGAGCGCTTCCCCTCCTTAGCCAAGTGCTGAAGCTAAGGTACCTCAGAAAGCACTAGAAGACCGGGCATCAGAAAGCGTGTCCTTCTGAGGTACTCATTGGGTCCTATTTATAGGAAAAGACGGTCTGTAAATATCCAATCTTCACTGTTTTCGAGGACTATAGGCAGTCAAAAAGGGGGTAACATGATAAAAATACTCCACAGCTGAGGGGCGAGCTGGCCCTGAGATAACGCCCACTCGGCAGGGGCGGCGAGTACTGGAGCGGGAGGGCTTCACCCCACGCCGAGGTAAAAGGTGGTGAAGGTGCTCACCCCACTCAATGCCATGGGAGAAGGCGTTGAGTGAGCTCGCCTCTCTCAACGCCACAGGCCTGGCTCGCCTCACTCAATGCCACAGGAGAAGGCGTTGAGCGAGCTCGCCTCTCTCAACGCCACAGGCCTGGCTCGCCTTACTCAACGCCACAGGAGAAGGCGTTGAGTGAGTTCGCCTCTCTCAACGCCACAGGCCTGGCTTGCCTCACTCAACGCCGCGGGAGAAGGCGTTGAGCGAGCTCGCCGCACCAAACACCGCGAGAGAAGGCGTTGAGTGAGCTCGCCTTTCTCAACGCCACCGGCCTGGCTCGCCTCGCCCTGGGCCTGGGCGAGTTGGCTCTGAAGCCTCTGCTCGCGGATGACGGACGTGATGACACTCGCTCACCCCTTGGCTCTGGGCGAGCACGTACTCGGCCGGATCTGCTCGCCTGATGAACTGACTTCCTTCCATCGGGCTCAGCTCTACGAACTTCGAGCTCGGCCCGACGATTGCCGAGCCCGTACTCGGCATGCTGGGCTCGACATGCTCTGCTGAACTCGCCTGGGGCTCTGGGGCGGTCTGAGCCGACTGGTTTGGCTCCTGTTAGCCCACTCGCTGGATACGGGGTTGTACACAATCCCCGCTCTTTACGAGGTTGGCACAAACTCGGAAAGAAACATCCAACCTACTAGGATCCTGCGAGTGCGACATGAGCCAAAAAGAATCTCTTGGTGGATCCCACCGATGGCTATATATACATACCCAGCATACCCGGCTGACCTCCGCCCTTCCCTTTACTTAAGCCCTGCCGAGATGCCACTCCCCAAAGAGGTCATGGATCGACTCGCGAAATCTCGTGAGGAGACCGCCCTTCGTGCTGCGGCCCTAACCGATCTGAACGTCCCGGCTCACTGCTTCACTGAATTCGGCTCGGTCAAGAGGGCGAGGACCTTTCCTCCCGAGGCCGAGCACATCTTCGCTGACTTGAAGAACACCCTGGTCAATGGCTCTGACTCCTCCAACCGTCCTGCTTTGGCTCCCAACGGTAAAGACTTTGTGGACCTCACCATCGAACAAGACACGGGTGGCGAGATCTCAATGCCGAGGGTCGAGAATCTTCCTGCCAAGGCGCCTGAGCCATCCTCTGACCCACGTCCGCAAGACTCGCTCCTTGCCACCGGAACCATGGAGCTGGACTCGCGGAAGCTGGGAGTCGCTGGCTCGCACCCCCTCACGACAACCATCCTCCTCTCCCGCGGCTACTGGGGAGGATGCCGAGCACACATCCGCTCCTGATTCCCCTCGAAATTCTGAAGGTATATCTCTGATCCCCTCACATTGCGTCTGATTTCAATTGGTGCTTGCTCCTCCCACTCGCTATCCTGACTCTCTCGTGCAGGCCTTCCTAGCCGGTCTGGGGCTGATGATTCAGCCGAACGGGCTGGCTACTCGCCTCTTCCATCGCCGCGCTCTTTAGACATCTTCCTGGACTCAGAGATGGATAGCCCCGAACGGTCGAGGCAAAGCCAACTGGTCCTCAAAAAGTTAGTGCGCGAGCACCACGAGCTGAAAAAAGACAATTCCAGGCTGCAGGAGGAGTGCGCGCAGCTTGCTGGCGAGGCGAGGGTCAGCTCGGCGTATGTGGCGACGTCTTCCTCCAGACTCTTCGACGAGATTGATGAGAACTTGCGAGCGGCGAACAGGAACCTGGGGTTGCTTCGGCAACTCTTCGCGCAGCGGCTGGCGACATCAGGCCGGCGAGAACGGGGTAATTAAGGACGGCTCCCTTGCGAGCCGACCGACACTCGCCCCTGCTGTCGCCTGGCCCATGCGTGTGCTTTTAATTTTCCTTGTTCTAGACAATTTGCTCTCTTTATGCTGCTAATAAATTGTACAAGTTTTCGTTATGCGAGCGTGTTTTATCTCTTTTGAACGGTGCGTGTCTTTTCGAATTCCTCATCCATGCTCGCCGAGGTCGGCGAGCAGAGAGCGGCGAGATGGAGTAAGCGAGCCGGGTTGGTCAGTCGGCTCCGGTTCTCCTCCCCTTTTTCTATAAATAGGGATCCCTACCTACCCCCTGGCTACGCCTTTATTTCCTTCTTATCTTTTCCCCTCCTTGCCTCCCTTGCCTTCTGCTCACGTGCTTTCATCCCCTTGGCGAGTATGGGAAAAGGACACCCTGATTCCGATGGTCGTGTCAAGTGCGCCCAGAACTTCGCCGACCATTGCTTCTTCGAGGGCAATACCACGGCGGACGAGCTCGCCGAGTTTGTGGCGGACTATGTTCCTGCCGGTTTCGTGGCCCGCCTCCCGGCGGAGCATGAGGCCATAAACTCCTTCTTCGAGGATGAGCTCGTCTTCCCCATCTCGCATTTTGAGGTGGGGTTGCGCCTGCCGCTCTGGCCTGAGGTCCGTCAGGTCCTGAAGTATTACGGCGCCGTGCCCGCGCAGCTCAACCCCAATGCCATCGCTATGGTAGTTGGATTTGCATGCTACCTCCGCCGAGAGCGGATTGAGTTCAATCTGAACGTCTTCCGCAAACTCTTTTCTTACAAGGCCAACGCCGACGGGGTCGCCTTCTTCGGTGGTTCTTCCATAAAAATCCGTGTGGTCGCCAATAAGAACCACAACTGGATGTCAAAGATTGTCTTCTTCCGGGGTGACCTCGGCAATATTCCCTTCTCGCCCCTGCAGAAAAGCGAGGAAGTGTACCTCCCATCGTCCGTGTCCGGCAATGATGCCGAGCTTCATAAGTTCTTCCTATACAAGGACTTTGAAGTCGCCTTCCTTCGCCGCGGCCTCGGGTCCCTGCCTCCTGTCCTTCCTGGCGAAGGTATGTCTCGCCCACTTTCCGCTTGTCATACTCTGCCTGATCGGTCAAAACCATTTTCTTCGGCTAAGTCTTTTTTTACAGGGGAGTGACTGGTCCCGAAGAACCCTCCCTTTGCTGACCCGGGAGTGTTTTCGGACCCGCTCGAGCGAGCTCAGGCTGCGGCCGAGGCGTGCCGAGAAGAGAAGGTGAGAGGCAAGCCGTCCAGCAAGAGGCGGCTGGAGCTCGGAGGGCCAAGCTCGCTCCACCGTCCCTCGACCCCTAAACAAAAAAAGGCGAGGGTGATCTCGCGAGGCCAGCCACAACAACCCTCGTCGCCTGTCAGACTTATGAGCTCGCCGGAGGTTTTTTCTGACGAAGCCCCGGCGAGCCCACTGAAGGAGGCGTCATCCCACTGCGGGAAGAAGCGTGGGTCCTCCTCCCCTCCCTCCGTAGAGGAGGTTGCTCCCTGCGATCCGGGAATTCCAAAGGACCACCCCACTTCGGCAAGGGGGGAAGAAGCAAGGACGCGGCCGACGAGCCGATTTTGAGCTGGGATGAGGGGGCCCACCGAGTTTCTGTCTCCACTCGCGCCCCCTCCTGGGGAGCTCGCCGGCCTCCTACGGGCCACGCGTTCGCCCTCGGTTTCGGCTTGTACGGCCGGGATGGCGCCGAGGCTTACAAAAACATGACTCCTCGGCAGATAGGCCACGAAGGTCTGCTGGCCTATCTGCGGGCCTTCGAACTCCATCACATGATGTTTCGCCGCGGATTTCATCTCAGTCAGCTCCTGCAAAAGGCCGAGCAGGAGCGTGAACTAGCAACGGAGAGAGCTGCCGACGCGGAGCGGCGGTTTGGCATTGCCGAGCACTTACTCAACGAAGCCTCGGGCGGGTTGGTAAGAATTGACCAACTCTCATTTTAACTTAGAAAAATATTTCACCAAGAATCTGACCTCTTTGTCTTTCAGGATGCCGAGTCCGCCAGGGTGCTACAGGCTCGCGCTAGTGAGCTGGAGGGTGAGGTCGCCCAGCTGCGGGTCTGCCTCTCTGGTCAGGAGGCCAGTTCGCGCGAGCAGGAGACCCATGTTGCCGAGCAGGGAGCTATTGCTGCCCGATTGGCGGCCGAGGTGGAGGAGCTGAAGGAGCAGAACCGTGGTCTCCAAGGCGAGGTCCGTCGGCTGACGGAAGCCCTTTTCCCCCCGGACGGTGCCGAGCCTCCTTTTCCCTATAAGCGGCGAGGGGGAGGTCATGGAGCGACTGCGAGTCAACTCGATCGAGTCTGCCGAATGCCTCCTGGGCGCCATGAGGGGATCGGGGATCCTGGCCGAGGGCTGCGAGGGAGTGGCAGTTCGAGACCTTCTGCCAAGTCTATTTCTGCCGTCACCGCCTAGCGGGAGAGAGGAAAGCTTTGGCTCCCTTTTCGATGAGGCGAAGGACAAGGAGCCACTGCTCGGAGGCGAGGAGGAGGACCATCCTTCGGGGGAGGAGGGCGAGAGCTGACCGGATCTCCTCCCCCACTTTCTGCATTCTTTGTGTAATCTGTTCCCCCCTTTTTGTAATCTCGTCGAGGCGAGCCCCCCTTTTTTGAAATTATAATGATAAAAATTTCCTATCTTCCTTTTACCTTCAGCGCTAGAATGCACGTGAGTTAGGATTCGCGCTCGCCGAGGGGCCCTGAGCGTCGGCCGCGGTCAGACTCGCGAACACTCCGCTCGCCTGCGAGCGGCACCTTGCTCTCCTTTGTTTAAAATTCACAAGGAAACGCTTCTGGGGTCAGGCCGCCGCCGGTGCCCGCCTAAAATATCGAGAAGTACCCTTTGCCGAGCGTACCTTTGCGAGAACGGGCTCGCCTGGGAGGTGCACTCCTCTCTCAACCAGGGGTGGGATCAAAAATCCCTTAACAAAAACTAAGGGGGACAGGTTTGCGAGAACGGGCTCGCCTGGGAGGTGCACTCATCTCTCAACCAGGGGTGGGATCAAAAATCCCTTAACAAAAACTAAGGGGGACAGGGCCCCTTGAGCTCGCCTTTTTGACTGGCGGGTCTGCTTGTACATGCTTGCCTTGTGTCAACTTCCAGGTCCAGCCCCCGGATCGTAACAACGTTCACCAAGACCCCTGCCCTGCCAGCTTGGAGGGAGCCTGACAGCGGGAGAATCGTGACATATCCCCAGAGCGAGAAGACTTAGAATATTTGCCTCTCCTGGGTGCTACCACCAGGCCAGTCAGCTAGATAGGAGCCTGAGGGCGGGTGTTGAACATCCTCCGGGCTCAGCTCCAGGGTCATAACGATGTCTATCGAGACCCCTGCCCTACCAGCTTGGAGGGAGCCTGACAGTGGGAGAATCGAGACCTAACCCCAGAGCGAGAAGACTTAGAACATTTGCCTTTCCCGGGTGCTACCACCAGGCCAGTCAGCTAGATGGGAGCCTGAGGGCGGGTGTTAAACATCCTCCGGGCTCATCCCAAGGGTCATAATGACGTCCATCGAGACCCCTACCCTGCCAGCTTGGAGGGAGCCCGACAGTGGGAGAATCGAGACCTAACCCCAGAGCGAGAAGACTTAGAACATTTGCCTCTCCCGGGTGCTACCACCAGGCCAGTCAGCTAGATAAGAGCCTGAGGGCGGGTGTTTAACATCCTCCGGGCTCAGCCCCAGGGTCATAACGATGTCCATCGAGACCCCTGCTTTGCCAGCTTGGAGGGAGCCTGACAGCGGGAGAATCGAGACCTAACCCCAGAGTGAGAAGACTTAGAACATTTGCCTCTCCCGGGTGCTACCACCAGGCCAGTCAGCTAGATGGGAGCCTGAGGGCGGGTGTTGAACATCCTCCGGGCTCAGCCCCAGGGTCATAACGACATCCATTGAGACCCCTGCCCTGCCAGCTTGGAGGGAGCCTGACAGCGGGAGAATCGAGACCTAACCCCAGAGCGAGAAGACTTAGAACATTTGTATCTCCTGGGTGCTACCACCAGGCCAGTCAGTTAGATGGGAGCCTGAGGGCGGGTGTTGAACGTCCTCCGGGCTCAGCCCCAGGGTCATAACGACGTCTATCGAGACCCCTACCCTGCCAGCTTGGAGGGAGCCTGACAACGGGAGAATCGAGACCTAACCCCAGAGCGAGAAGACTTAGAACATTTCTTGAGGGCTTATGATATTATGCTATGAAAGTTCCGCAAAATCTCATGTCATCGTTATGATTATCAGGCAAAAAGGGTTCAAATGAATGAAACAAATTGTATTGAAAAACGGAAGCACATACAAATATTCAAGGATAGAAGCGTTTCAGGTCGTCGCCGCTCCAAGTATGGCTCAGAGTCTCGCCCTCCACATTTTGGAGGCGGTACCCTCCCGATCTTAGTGCCTCTTTTATGATGTATGACCCCTCCCAGTTTGGATGGAGCTTGCCCACGGCAGCCGATCTTCCCGCCGCATCTACCTTCTTTAGGACCAAGTCACCTTCCACAAACTGTTTGACCCAAACATGTTTGTCAAAATACTTAGCCATCCTCCGCTTGACTTCCTCTTGCCGAACTGCTGATAGGTCGCGCAATTCTTCTATCAGGTCCAAGGAGAGCCGTTGTTCCTCCTCGTTTTCAACTCTCCACTCCTCTCTTCCAGCTTCCGCCTCAGCGACCCTAGGAGTACGGACCTCGAGTTCGATGGGGAGCACCTCCTCGCTTCCATGAGATTGTTTGAAGGGTGTCTCCCCTGTGGTGGTATTGGGGGTAGTCCTCAGGGCCCAAAGAACGGAGGGGAGCTGCTCCACCCAACTCCCTTTCAAATTTTCAACCTTCTTTTTCAGGAGGTTCACGATAACCTTGTTGGCCGCTTCCACCTGCCCGTTGCTTTTTGGGTGATGGACAAAGGCGAACCTAAGGTCAATCCCGAGCTCTCCACAGAATTTGATGAACTCGTTGCTGGCGAACTGCGGTCTGTTGTCAGTGGCGATGGCTTGGGGAATCTCATGCCTACAGATGATTTCCCCCCATACAAAATTTCGGATGATCTGCGAGGTCACCTTGGCCAACGCCTTCATCTCCATCCACTTAGAGAAATAGTCAATCATCACCAACAAGAATCTTCTTTGCCCGCTCGCCTGGGGGAAGGGCCCTACCGGATCCATTCCCCAAATTGTGATGGGCCAGGGGGCCGTGATGCTTCTGAGTCGCTGAGCCGGTTGCAGTTGGAGGGGGGCGAATAGTTGGCACTTATGACATTTTCTGGCAAATTCGAAGGCATCACGCCCCAGGGTAGGCCAAAAGTAGCCCTGCCTGATGATTCTCCCCTTCAGGGTCCGACCCCCCTAGTGACTCCCACACTCCCCGGAGTGGACCTCTTCCAAAATCCTTGGCACCTCCCCCTCAGCCACACAACGAGCCAGCGGCCCCGAGAGAGTCTTTCGGTAAAGTTGTCCGTCGCGCAAGAGGTAGTATGCTGACTTGTACTTGAGTTTCTTTCTGTCCATCCCTTCTGGATACTCTCCAGTGGACAAAAAGGTGGTGAAGGGGTCCATCCATGTGGGTCGTTGATCTATCTCCATCAACTCTCCCTCCTCCAAGGATGGGTGGAAGATGTCTGTGATGGTGCTCCCCACCTGAGGGTCGTGCTTGGCAAGATGGTCGACCTGTTCATTTTTCTCCCGCGGCACATATTGAATGGAGAAGGTTTGGAACCCCCCAATGATTCCCTTGACCTTGGCCAGATACCGTTGCAGGGTAGGCTCCCTTGCTTCGAACTCCCCGTTGACCTGAGAGTCTACCACCAAGGAGTCCGTGAGGACCTTCACATCATGCACTCCCATCTCTCTGGCCAGGCGCAGCCCTGCGATCACTGCCTCGTACTCGGTCTGATTGTTGGTTATGGAAAAATGTATCACCACTGTCTGTTTAATCCTGGTCCCTTGGGGGCTTTCCAAGACGACCCCGACCCCAAGGAGTGCTTCCCTGACTCCCCATCAACCATCACTTTCCAAGGGATGGGATAAGTGAGTTTGTCCTCTGCTTCCTCGACCACATAGTCAGCCAGGAAGTCAGCCATCGCTTATGTCTTGATTGCGAGTCGAGGGACAAAGGAGATGTCGAACTCGCTCAATTCTACCGACCACTTGGCGAGTCTCCCTGAGTGCTCCACCCCCTCGAAGATGTTGCGGAGGGGGTGGTCAGTCACCACCTGGATGGAGTGTGCCTGGAAGTAGGGCCTGAGTCTCCGGGACGAGATGATTAGAGCGAAGGACAATTTTTCTAAGATGGGGTAACGGAGTTCCGCCTTCCTCAGAACCCTACTTACGTAATAGATAGGCAGCTGCTTCTTGCCTTCTTGCCTAACCAGGACCGAACTGAGAGCTTCGGCCCCAACCCCTAAATACAGGAACAACTCCTCTCCTTCCTTGGGCCCTTGGAGGAGAGAGGGCTGGGTGAGTTGTTTCTTCAGTTCCTGAAATGCCTTTTCGCACTCCTCGGACCATTCAAACTTCTTGCCCCCTTCAATGCTCTGAAGAAAGGGGAGCACTTTTCTCCAGCCCTGGAGAGAAACCTGCTAAGCCCAGTCAGCCTCCCTGTCAGCCGTTGGACATCCTTGGCGTTCCGGGGGGCCCCTAGCTCCATTATTGCCTTGACTTTGTCAGGATTTGGTTCTACTCCCGCGGGAGTGAGCAGATGTCCCAGGAATTTTCCCCTGCTGGCCCCGAAGACGCACTTCAGGGGGTTCAACCTCATCTTGTATTTACGCAGGGTGCCGAAGGTCTCCTCCAGATCCCGGAGGTGAGAGCCGACCTCCCGACTCTTTATCATCAAGTCATCCACGTATACTTCCAGGTTCCTCCCCTTTTGTCCCTGGAATACACAGTCCATCATCTTCTGGTATGTTGCCCCTGCATTTTTCAACCCAAAAGGCATCATCTTGTAACAGTAGCATCCATCTCCTGTGATTAATAAGACATCCTTTATGTCGGGAGGGTGCATCCTGATCTGATGATAACTTGAAAAGGCATCTAAAAAACTCATTATAGAAAAACCGACGGCTGAGTCTACCAGCGTGTCGATTCTAGACAAGGGATAACAATCTTTCGGGCATGATTTATTAAGAAGTGAAAAGTCTACACACATCCTCCACCGATCGTTCCTTTTTTTACCATTACAACATTTGAGACCCAGCCGGGGTATTGAATTTTGGATATGAAGCAGGCCTTGAGGAGCTTGGCGACTTCCTCCCTGATTGGTTAGGCTAGCTTGTCCGTGACGGACCTCCTCTTCTGTTGGATGGGGCGAGCCTCCGGGTCCAGGTTGAGGCGGTGGAAGACGACATCAGCATCAATCCCCGGCATCTCGGCCGCGCTCCAAGCGAAGACGTCCACATTCTTCCAGATGCACTCCAGCATCCTGCCTTGATCCTCCGGGGTCAACCCCCCGCTGATGCGGACCTTCTCCACCCTGCCATCCTGGGTGAGAACTTCCATCTCTACCACTTCCTCGGCAGCCTCCAACCGGGACTGCTCCTCCCACTCTGCAATATCCTCCCCTCTTGGGGTAAGGACCTCCCCTCCTTCCACGGCCATCGCCTCGACCGACTCCTCGGGGAGTACCTCCTCGCGGGCCTCCCCCTCCATCCATTCTACTTCCCTGATTTCTTCTCCGACCTCCTGCTCATCCACCTCTTCCATCCTCCTCCCCATTTCTTTGGCCTCCTCCTGCCAAGAAATGGAATTTACTGCTGTCACATAACATTCTCGAGCCTCCTTGGGGTCACCGCGGACTCAGACCTGGGTCCCCTCCGCGTTAAACTTAAGGCATTGATAGAAGGAGGAGGGCACGCAGCGGAATGCGCTAATGAGGGGCCGTCCAAAAATGGCGTTGTAGCTGCTGGGGGCCTCTACTATAACGAATCGGTAGTTCCTGGACTGCCCCCCCCCCCCAAGCTGACATGGAGACCCACTCCACCTTCTACTTCTTTCCTCTACCCCGAGAAACTGAAGAGAGGCCCATCGAAGGCCAGCACCCTCTTGGCTTCTACCTGCATGGCGTTGAAGGGCTTCTTAAAGATGATGTTGACGGAGCTCCCGTTGTCGATGAGGATCTGGGAGACCGTGAAATTCTCGATGGCCGTCTGGATGACCAGCGCATCGCAGAAGGGGTCCTCATGACCCGGCATGTCCTCCCTTGAGAAAGTGATCCTCTCCTCTGGGGGTGGGATCAGGGATGTGGAGCCGATGCCCCTTCGGTACATGGTGTGGAGGCTTGCTTTCCGGGAAGCTTCGACCCCCACCCCCCCCCCCCCCCATGGATCACCCCGATCCCTCCTCGGGTCCCCACATCGGCCCGGTCCTCGCAACGGTCCCCCTCCGCCTGAGGCCGGATTTCCTCAATTCGCACTTTCTGGTGGTTCTGCTGCTGCTGCTGCCGCTCCCTATTTCCCTGTATCTCGAGGAACTCCAGACACGTGATCGTTGTGTGCCCCTCCTCTTGATGGTAGTCACAGTAGGGTAGGTCTATCCTGACCTCCCTCCTCCTCCTTGGCTATCCTCTCCTTCTTCCACCCAGGGCGATAACCATGGCTTCCTCCTGATCGGGGAGGGGGGGTCTCTGACCCCGCCTCCCCCCTGGGGGTAAAACTGGTCGCGCCCACCTTGGCGGTTATCCCCTCCCTGATAACCCCTTCATGGCCCTTGATCCTGCCATTCCGGCCTCCAACCCAACCGGTTGTTTGGTTCCTGGCGCCCTCACCTGAGCTGCTGCTGTTGCTTCTCTCTCTATCGAAGCTCAACCCTTCTCTCCTTCTGGGCTCGGCCACCCCTTGGCTTCTCCTCCTCCACGGCCAACCTGGCCAACCTCCGGACAAACTCTGGGTGTGCTGCTTCCATGTCGGCCTCCCTTGCCGCCCTTTCCAGGAGCGCCTCAAAAGACACTGGAGGTGTCCTCTTCAACTCCATGGCGAAGAACCCGGGCTGGAGACCCAGGGTGAAGGCCACCATCATGGTGTGCCCTGGCATCTCTTGTACCTAGGACAGTTCCTCCTGAAACCTGTCCAGGTAACTTCCCAGGGTCTCCCCTGTTCCTTGTTTGATACGGAACAAGGACTCGGCCTCCCTCTTCCTTTTCTTGGAGGTGGTGAATCTTAACATGAACCCCCTGCGCAGGTCCTCGAAGCAGTAGATGGAGCCGGCTGGGAGCTGATGAAACCACTCTCTCGCTTTCTCCATGAGGGTGATGGCGAAGAGCCTGTACTTGAAGCCATCCGACATCTGTCGGATCGAGACCACGTCCTCAAACCACTGGACGTGCTGGACCGGATCTCCCTTCCCTGAGTAGTAGGACATCTCCGGCTCTCAGAACCCCTCTGGAACTGGGGCAGAAGAAACGAACTCGCTGAAGGGGCTTCCTCCCTCAGCTGGGCGAGTTGGGAACTCCCTCCCCATTGTCTCGCCGAAGTGGTACTCGCCTGCCGAGCCCGGGAAAAGGACTCGCCCCCTCGGCTCGCGCTCCCCCTCGCTCACGACTTCCTTCCCAGCTCGCCTGATGGGCGCGTCATTGCCCAGTGTCGGGTCGGCGACCACGGGAACCACCGGTGTCGTGCTCTAGGGTCGCATGCCGAGTGCGATCCTGACGAGTCCGAGCACTTCCTCTCTGAGCTCCGCGGACATCCCTTCCGTCGCGGGAAGGGGAGGGGGTGGCGAGTTCGCCCTGCCTGAACCTTGCCCTTCATCTCTTGCCATCGGACAAGATTTTCTGTGCTAACCACGCTCCACGCTCACCGCACCAAAATGTTTAAACCGAAAAATCGGTCCCTGAGGAGTTCGACCCTTGGGGAAGGGGTGATCGCACACTTACTTCTCTCCCCACGAGCCCAAATGACAAAGGAAAAGGACTAGAGACAGACCCAAGGCTCCAGCACGGAGGTCCCACCACACACCCGGAAGATCTTAGAGCGCTTCCCCTCCTTAGCCAAGTGCTGAAGCTAAGGTACCTCAGAAAGCACTAGAAGACTGGACACCAGAAAGCGTGTCCTTCTGAGGTACCCCTTGGGTCCTATTTATAGGAAAAGACGGTCTGTAAATATCCAATTTTCACTGTTTTCGAGGACTATAGGCAGTCAAAAAGGGGGTAACATGGTAAAAATACTCCACAGCTGAGGGGCGAGCTGGCCCTGAGATAACGCCCACTCGGCAGGGGCGACGAGTACTGGGGCGGGAGGGCTTCACCCCACGCCGAGGTAAAAGGTGGTGAAGGTGCTTGCCCCACTCAATGCCACGGGAGAAGGCGTTGAGTGAGCTCGCCTCTCTCAACGCCACAGGCCTGGCTCGCCTCACTCAACGCCACGGGAGAAGGCGTTGAGTGAGCTCGACTCTCTCAACGCCACAGGCCTGGCTCGCCTTACTCAACGTCACGGGAGAAGGCGTTGAGTGAGCTCGCCTCTCTCAACGCCACAGGCCTGGCTCGCCTTACTCAACGCCACGGGAGAAGGCATTGAGTGAGCTCGCCTCTCTCAACGCCACAGGCCTGACTCGCCTTACTCAATGCCACGGGAGAAAGCGTTGAGTGAGCTCGCCTCTCTCAACGCCACAGGCCTGGCTCGCCTCACTCAACGCCGCGGGAGAAGGCGTTGAGTGAGCTCGCCGCACCAAACGTCATGGGAGAAGGCGTTGAGTGAGCTCGTCTTTCTCAACGCCACCGGCCTGGCTCGCCTCGCCCTGGGCCTGGGCGAGTTGGCTCTTAAGCCTCTGCTCGCGGATGACAGACGTGCTGACACTCGCTCGCCCCTTGGCTCAGGGCGAGCACGTACTCGGCCGGATCTGCTTGCCTGATGAACTTACTTCCTTCCGCCGGGCTCAGCTCTACGAACTTCGAGCTCGGCCCGACGATTGCCGAGCCCGTACTCGGCACGCTGGGCTCGACATGCTCTGCTGAACTCGCCTGGGGCTCTGGGGCGGTCTGAGCCGGCCAGTTTGGCTCCTGTTAGCCCACTCGCTGGATACGGTGTTGTATAATTATAATCGAGCTAGTCATCTTCATCCAGATTGGAGCTTAGGTTGCGTTTGGCGTGGCTTATCTGAGCTTATTTGCTCCGGTTTGGTTGGACAAAAAACGTCATTGTCATAAAATGTATATTACAAAAAAGAAATTAGTTTGAGGCATAAGATTTTTATATGACAATGACATTTTTGTTCAACCTCACAGAGCAAATAAGTTGGATAAGCCGCACAAAACACAGCAATAGTTAATGGGCTTCAGAGTTCCAATAGCTCCTTATAAAGGTGATAACAGTGGTGCAGAGGAATTTAAAAGAAAAATTGGTCAAGGAAATCATATATATTATGATAACATGTAAAAAATTGGTAGTATATCAACCGTTATATTTGCTAGTATATTTTATTAAGTTATAATACTTTATTAACTAATTTAAGTTTTTTTAATTAAAAAATTTGAGTGTGAATAGTTTTATGCTTGCGGATAGTCATATTAAAAAAATATGCTTGTAAATAGTCAAAACTGTGGTGCTAATATCAATACACTTATTATATGTTTTTTTATAGAATGTTTGAAGGCGAACTGTCCATTTTTGAAGGAAGGATTGAACCCCCACTCCCATGATGCTATTAAGGCTGTGTTTGGCGCAATGGTGACTGAGAGTGCTAAGTTGTTAGCCTAAATCACCTAGAGGGGGGGGGGTGAATAGGTGAAATGCGTGTCAAATGCGGAATTTAAAAATGAACACAGCACACATCAAGCAATCACAGACGACAAGAGATTTATAATGGTTTCCCAATCTTGGGTACATCCACTTTTCTCACCGATCTAGCAAATCACTAGACTCGGCTACTCCACTATCTCGGATTGAAAACAATCCTACACCTCGGAACCACGTTCCTACAAACTCGATCCAACTGGATCTACAGAACTCGGAAGAAAAAGCCTTCCTACAAATCTCGGAGAACAAAGCTCCTACAAAGTAAATTGTTTGAAAGGAAAAATACAAACAACAATATTCTCAGATCTGGATCTTGACAGTCTTCTTCTTTAAGAGCTTTGGCTTGATCAGAGTATGTTGAAGATGACTTGAGAGAGATTCACAAATCTGAAAAACGGAATCACCTCGATCAAGAAAATAGATCTGAAATCTTTGAGGCTCGGCGAGATCGAGTGATTAACTTTCGTCTGGATCGCTGGAGAATAAAAGTTGAAGGCAGCGATCGAAGATCGTCGATCCAGAGCTTCTTCCGTGAACGTCAATGACGGCGGCGACGACGTGAGGAATTAGGGTTCACGGGTTTTCCTTTTTCTCTTTCTTAAAATGAAATCTCTGTTCACTTGTGTTAGTCAAATCTGAGAGGACCTATTTATAGGTGGACTCCAACGGTCAGAAAATTAATTAGGGATGACACGTGGACCAATCAGAAATGATTAATTTGAAATACACTGCGAAATTGACTTAGAGAATTTCAGGAAAATTTAAACAGATATACTCGAGTCATAAAAGAAACATACTCGAGTATTAGATGGTATATACTCGAGTGGATAAGAAGGAGCATACTCGAGTATATGAAGATAAGCTACTCGAGTGATTCAAAGATCAGCACTCGAGTGAATTTAGAACTACTCGAGTATGAGAGACATCTACTCGAGTTCAGCGTCACTTACTCGAGTATATAGGGAACTACTCGAGTATGTAGACTTAGAATTATTCTGAGATGAGAAGCACAGATCTACTCGAGTATGAACATACCACTTACTCGAGTAACTAACCAACTACTCGAGTACAAGTTATCATCTACTCGAGTAAAACAGTCTACTCGAGTATGTAATCCAACTTACTCGAGTAACTAACCAACTACTCGAGTACAAGTTATCATCTACTCGAGTAAAACAGTCTACTCGAGTATGTAATCCAACTTACTCGAGTGCAGACCCACTTACTCGAGTATACAAGAGATGTACTCGAGTATGTGGACTTAGAGAAAATTCTGGATCTAAAAGCAGAAGGATTTACTCGAGTATAAGATATGACCTACTCGAGTGACTGACTATCTACTCGAGTATAAACTTATCTACACGAGTACACAGAGTCTACACGAGTATGTCTAAGGATCTACTCGAGTACTAAGTCACTTACTCGAGTATATGAAGAAACATACTCGAGTATGTGGACTTAGAAAAAATTTCTTCTGAAAAGATAAAGTTCAAAACTTCAGTCCACCAATCCAAGTGCTTGTATAGGAAGTGTATCCCAATAGAGAGACTATACATGGGCCAACACTTTGGATCACACAATGAGGGATTACATTGTATGGTCCTGTGTTTGGTGACCCATTATAGACTGACATTAGTCTACACTTAGCAATAAAAACCTGCACACATACAACTTGAACACAATATCAAATACACCTTAATTCATCTTAGTTCAAGGTCTGACCTCCTACAAATCTGAGGTATTGTGGAGACAAATCCCAACAATCTCCCCCTATTTGTAGATGTCAGCACCCTCTACACTAAGGTGAATTACTATAAGAGTAAAAAGAACAATATACATATACCAAAAAAAAATAAAGTAAGCTAAAGCAGGGTAAATAAAAGATAGCCAAAACCAGAATCAAATATATATATAGAAATGTTTTTAACAGATCAAAATATCCATTTCCACATTCTCATAGACTCAAGCAGGGGCTTCTTTATGCATCCTTTCTCTCTTCAGCTCTTGCCTCTCTAGGTAACTGAATGGCTTAGGAAAATAAGTTCTGGGCCTAGGAGGAGCAGCTGGGTTGTTGTGTCCCCAATTCCTGTCATGAAGTCTGATTTTGATTTGGGACACTTCATAGGCTTTCCATTCTGAAAAACTGTAAAACTGATCTCTGTTCTCACCAAGATCTGTCACTAACTTCAAGGTATCAAGGATTAGGGATTTGGAGGTTGGACTCCAAACCTCAGAATGAACAATTGGTGGTCTACCTTCAGAAGCTAGGGCAGGATCTTTTCTGGGTGCAGAACGACTGGCAGAAGCACCTTCACCATATTTTCTCTTCTTCCTTGGGGCTGGAATTTCATCTTGCCACATATCAGAATAGTAGAGAGGGGGCTTAGTCACATCACCATCAGGTCTAGGTGAGAAGACTGGCACACCTTCTGGAATGGTTGCCTGGGCTGGAGCATCTGCTGGAGGTTGTTCTTCAAGAGGATTTAGGAAGTGTGGAATGATGGTAGGGTTGAGCTGGGCATTAGGGAAATTCTGGTTGTTTACCCATACAGCTGTATCATAAATGTAGAATTTGACAGATTGGAGCTGGGCTAGGATGTCTGCTTTCATATCTTTTACAAGACCATCCGCAGCTGCTTGAGCTTGTTTAGATAGGATTTCAACTTGTTCTTTTACAGCTGCTTGAGCTTGTTCAGATAGTTTTTCCACTTGTTCTTTTACTACCTTCTCCCCCTTGGTGATATCTACAGATAGCTGAGCAATAGCTTCATCTCTGAAGGTGCCAACTTCTTCACATACTTTCATCACATTTGCTTCAGCATTCTTGTCCATTACTATCTGATTATGTGCAACAGTTTCTTGTTGATTTCTTAGTTTACCTATGCTTGTGATCGTATGATCTAGTGCTTTCCCACCTAGCTGAAACAATCTTTTAAGCTCATCAGTATTGGCTTGGATTTCAGCAAAGCCTCTACTCATCTCTTGTTCAAGAGTAGTGACTTTGTTATTTACTGATGCTAGAGATTCATCAAAGTACTTTCTCTGTTCAATAAGCAATTGTTCAATTTTACTGATCATATCTGAAGAGGAAGAAGAGACTGAGGTTGGGGCAGGGACTGAAGGAGCAGGAGCAGGAGCAATCCATGGAGGGATTTCTGTAATGACTACTGAGCTGACAGCTCTTTTGAAGGGTTCTATCTCAACAGATTCTTCTGTATTCAGAAAGGATGGAATGGAGAAATCCAAAGTCCTCAGAGGTGCCTCCACAGGATCTGGAGACATTTCCTCATCATCAGACAAGAGAATATGATCAGATTTGCTGGGCTCACTATCAGGAGACTGGGCAGGAGACTGTGCTGGAGTCTGAACTGTAGTCTGAGTTGGAATCTGTACAGGAGATTGAACTGGAGACTTGGCAGGAGACTTTACAGCTGATTCATTTTGAAATAGAGGAGCATCTGAGCTTAGCTCATCAATGAATTTATTTATATCTTCTGCTGTAGACAGTAGGTCTGCTGTATCTGGAATCTCTGATTCAGGAATTTCTGATTGAAGATCTGCTAGAGGAGGAGAAACTGGAGGAGTAGAAACTCTTACTTCTGCTAGGTCTGAAGGTTCTGAGGAAGCTGGGTACTTTGGATGAGAAGAGGCAGGCTCCCCCTCAACTGGTCCACCAGAGGTAGCAGCAGTATGATGTGGAGGAGGAGATGGAATCCTGTCTTCAGATAAACTAGGTTCTTGGGATTTTTCTGATAGAACAGCAGCCTTGGAAGCTTGGGCAAAATTTAGAATTTTAACATCATATCTCTGGATGGAGGAGATGGAAACTTTCTTCATGTGATGTAGGGGAGTCCCTTTGGATAGGTTAAACACTGATGGGTTAACTTCATGAAGCAGGAGGGAGATAATTCTGGCAAAGCTGGGATGCTTAATACTATCTCTGATTTTGTCTAGGAGCAACAGTCCAAACTGGAACTGTTTGAGGCATATAATAGCTTGCATTATGTCAAACATTTCCATTGAAATGTCTCGAATAGAATACGTCTTGCACAACAGAACTTTTGCAATAACATCGACTAGGAACTTTCCTTCTGAATTGAAGTCAGCCCTGCTGAAAGAATGAGCTTGAGGGTTAGCTCCACAGAACAAGCTAGTTCTTATGGAATCTTCAGCAGTCATATCGGCATCTTCATCAACCACTGGGAGCTTCAATAGAGTTGCAAGAGAAACTTTATCTAGTCGAATTTTTATTCCTCTGACCTTGGATTTCAGGAGCTTGCCATTACGCTTTATCTTCAGATTCTGATAGAACTCTTCAACTGCTGGAAAAATAACTCTGCACGGCGACTCGAGAACGAACGATAATCCGGCGGTGTCGAACAAAATCAGAAGATTTCTGAAATCATCTGAGAGATCGGTGATACCCGCGGGGGCGAGTTCAGAGCCGATTCTGATTTTAAAGGAAGGGGCCATCTGCAATTCTGGAAGATGAGAGAAGCGAAGAAGACGATGCTCTGCGATTTCTGGAAGATGAGGAGTCGGCGGCTACTCGAGTAAATGAGAAGTGGAAAGGGTTTTCCCGATTTTTCTATATATATATATAATCCTAATTAGGTTTTAGGAAAAAATAAATATAATTTCATACCTGAATGAAGCGGCAAATAGCTCGGTGCGAATAGAGAATGTAGAATTTCAAAGTAGAGAAGTCCGTATACTCGAGTAGGTCAGGTTCATACTCGAGTAGAGACGGAGCATACTCGAGTATGTAAAGTTCATACACGAGTAGTAACGAAGCATACTCGAGTGTGTAAAATTCATACACGAGTATGTGAAACTCTTTACTCGAGTATTTCCCGTTTACTTGAGTATGTCTTTGATATACTCGAGTATCTTACTCTGAAGGACAATTTTCCTTGGAGATATTTACTGACATAGATCTCTTTAACTTTGAGAGTCCATTACTAGTCTTCTTTGTTGAGCAGCCCGAGTTCCGTTTTGAAGAATGAAAACTTGGACTCGTCCAGCGGCTTGGTGAATATATCTGCAACTTGCCTGTCTGTGGAGACATATTGTAGATCAATGTCTCCATTTTCCACATGCTCTCGGATGAAATGATAGCGAAGCTCTATATGTTTGGTCCGGCTGTGGGAGACTGGATTGTTGGCAATTGCTATGGCACTGGATGAGTCACAAAACAAAGGAATGTTCTGGAACTTCATGTTGTAGTCTTCAAATTGATTCTTGATCCATAAAAGCTGTGCACAACAGCTGCCTGCAGAGATGTACTCTGATTCAGCCGTTGAGATGACTACACAGTTCTGCTTCTTACTGCTCCAGGAAATAAGTCTCCTTCCGAGAAATTGGCAAGTCTCGGAGGTGCTTTTCCTGTCATCTTTGCTACCTGCAAAATCTGCATCTGAAAATCCAATTAGTTCACTATCATTACTTCTTGGGTACCATAAGCCAAGATTTGGTGTGCCTTTGAGGTATCTCAAGATTCGCTTTGCAGCGATGTAGTGAGATTCCTTAGAGTTCACCTGAAATCTAGCACATACACATGTTGAGAACATTATGTCTGGTCTACTTGCAGTAAGGTAGAGCAAGGACTCAATTATGCTTCTGTACTTGGTTTCATCAAAAGGTTGCCCTTTCTCATCCTTGTCCAGAGACATAGCTGAGGCCATAGGAGTCCTCATAGAGGTTGCATTCTCCATTCCGAATTTCTTAAGTAGCTCTTTGGTGAACTTGGTCTGTGAGATGAAAATTCCATCCTCAGATTGTTTCACTTGAAGCCCTAAGAAATACTTCAGCTCTCCCATACTGCTCATTTCAAACTTCCCTTGCATAAGTTTGGAAAACTTCTTGCAGAGGTTGTTATCCGTAGAGCCAAAAATGATGTCGTCGACATAGATTTGCACTAGCAAAATCTTGCCTTTTATTTCCCTAAGAAATAATGTCTTGTCTATCTTTCCTCTTGTGAACTTGTTCTCAAGAAGAAAGGTAGACAACGTCTCATACCAAGCTCGAGGAGCTTGCTTAAGACCATATAAAGCTTTTTGCAGTAAATAAACATAATTAGGAAAGGTTGAATCAACAAAACCTGGCGGTTGCTCTACATACACTTCTTCCTTTATGTCACCATTTAGGAAGGCGGACTTAACGTCCATTTGATAGACGGTAAAGCCCTTAAGTGCAGTGTAGGAAAGAAATAACCTGATCGCCTCCAGTCTTGCCACTGGAGCATATGTCTGGTCAAAGTCGATTCCTTCTTCTTGACGATAGCCCTTTGCGACAAGTCTGGCTTTATTCTTTATAATTGTTCCATCTTCGTCCATCTTGTTCCGGTAGACCCATTTTGTCCCAATGACGTTCTTACTCTTGGGTCTAGGAACAAGTGTCCAAACTTTGCATCGTTTGAACTGATTCAGCTCTTCTTCCATGGCTAGAATCCAGGATGCGTCGGAGTTGGCTTCCTCAAACTTCTTTGGTTCAACCTGTGAAAGAAAACTTAAGTATAAATTCTCGTTAGTTGTACCTCGACGAGTTCTGACGCCATCCCGAGGATCTCCTATGATTTGATCAACGGGGTGATCCTTCAAGTGTCTGAACTCTAAATTCCTTGCATCTGGGATCTCTTTAGCCACTGGAGTTGCATCTTCAGCTGAGATGTGTTCCTCATCTTGATCATCTACCTCTTCAATAGGGGTTGTAGAGGTGATCTTGATGAACGTCTCATCTCTATCTTTGGTAGTTTCATCCAAGCTAATTTCTTTCAACTTTGTACCTGCATCTACAATAGGCACACTAGAGGAGTTGCCTTGCAGCAGACTCGTCTCATCAAATACAAGATGTATCGACTCTTCCACCACCAGAGTTTTTCTATTGAATACTCTATAGGCTTTACTATGGCTACTATACCCTACAAAAATACCTTCAAAGCTTTTCTCGCTAAACTTGGTAGTGTGGTACTTACCGTTGTTAAGCACGAAGCACTTACAGCCAAAGATTATAAAATACGAAATGGTTGGTTTCCTGCCTTTTAAAAGTTTGTAAGGAGTCTTATCATGGTTCTTGTTGATGAGAGCTCGATTTTGCACGTGACAAGCGGTGTTGACGGCTTCAGCCCAGAAATACTCTGGAAGTGAAGCATCACTCAACATGGTCCGGCAAGCCTCTATGAGTGTTCTGTTTCTTCTCTCAGCTACTCCATTTTGCTGTGGGGTACGAGGAGAGGAAAACTCATGAAAGATACCTTGACTTTCACAGAATTCTGTCATGGCTCCAGACTTGAATTCCGTTCCATTGTCACTTCTGATTTTGACTACGGAACAGTTGTATTCATTCTGGATCTGCCTAACGAAATTAGTGAAAATACCGAAGGTATCTGACTTGTGTTTCAGAAAGAACACCCACGCAAAGCGCGAGTAATCATCCACAATAACCAACGTATATTCCTTACCTCCCAAACTTCTAACCTGCAGTGGACCAAACAAGTCCATATGGAGAAGCTGTAAGCTTCTATTGGAATCCTTGCCTATTATGCTTTTAAACGACTTCTTGTTTGCTTGCCTTTGATACAAGCGTGATAAGGGCTGTCCGTAACGCACTTGGCATTAGGTGCATCACGTACTAAGTTTTGAGAGAACAATTTATTAATAGTTTTGAAATTAATATGTGCTAGTCTCTTGTGCCACTGATCAGCAAGAGATGCACTACTTTTTGCCAAAAGACACACTGGTGTCGAAGAGTCTATACAAATGAAATTTAAATAGAAAATATTTCTGCTTCGAGTGCCTGATAAAATAGTTTCCATGTTGTTAACCGATTTTATCAAACACTTGTCAGCATGAAATTCAACTATGTATCCTTTGTCGCATAATTGGCTTATGCTGATGAGATTGTGTTCCAATCCTTCAACATAGGCTACATCCGAAAAGGATATGCTACCGTTAGAGATCATACCATAGCCCTTAGTTATTCCTCGATCTGAACCTCCAAAGATGACCTTTGGTCCGTTGTAGACTGAGGTGTAATTCTGGAGTAGGCTCCTTGTCCCAGTCATATGCCGAGAGCATCCACTGTCCAAGTACTAGATTGGCATTTTGGTGGCCTTTGGACATACCTGCAATTACAATCATTTAGCCTTAGGAACCCAAACAAGTTTGGGTCATTGGTCTCGAGTTAGAATACTCCCCCTACGAGTATTAGCCTCATGAGTGGTCATTCTCACGTTGCTAACTTGAGGGGTTGCAGCATTACTAGGATTGAACCAACAATCACTGGCAAAATGACCAATTCTGCCACAACACCAACAGTCGAACCTGTTGTATCTTTGCCTTGTGTAGTCCTGCTTGACTTTCTGGAATGAAGGTCCAGCAGGAGCTTTACTCTTGGAGGAAGAGGCTTCATGATGATGGCAATTACATGAAGTCTTCTCCTTCATAGGCTTTTCTACAATGGGTTTTACTTTTGGTGTCTTTTTGATATTGTGACCATGAGCATAAGGTCCATAGCTTTGAAGTTGAATCTCTTCATAAGGTGCTTTGAAGGCACTCTCGCCAAAGTTACGGGGACGAGTCCAACCTTGGTATCTTGACTTAGGCTTCTCAGGGATCGGCCTAGAAAAGTGTCCATAGGTAGACTCATAGTCGAGCTCGTTCGTAGGAAAGATAACTTTCTTGAACAGAACAGGTTCCAAGGGAGCTTTCCCTTTTTCTTCAGCTAGAGCCTTCCGGGCAGCCTTATTCTTTCTCTTGGCCTTGTTTCTCCTAGAGGATTTACTGGAAGAGCCAATGTGGCCTAAACCAGCACCCTTGGCCTTAGCAGAGAACTCAACAATGATTGGAAGAACTGTCTTAGGCTTAGAGAAACTCTCAACAAGTTTCTTTTCCGCCTCGAGTTATTGTTCCAATTCTTTGATGATTTCCTCTTTAAGGTCGAGGTGCTTGAGAGCTTGATTGTATTCATCCATAACACTGTTTAAGATCTCTTGAAGAGAGTTAGTCTTATTGACTTCTTCTCTCAAGCTGCTCTCACTAGCCTGTAGAGATTTTATCTCTTTGGCTTGAGTTTTCACTACTCTACGACATTTCTCGTAGGTCATGAGCAACTCTTGGTACTGGGCCATGAGTTCAGATTCATCTTCAGAGGAATATCCCTCTTGCTCATTATCATCATCAGAATCAGAGAGAGGAGTGTGAGATTTTACCTCCCTAGTGAACTGGGGGACTTGTTCATCATCTGAGGGAGCCATGAGCCCAAAGTAAGCTTCCTCTTCTTCACTCGACTCAGATGAGTCGGAGTCGCTGAGAGTTTTGCTCTTCTTGGCTACTAGACTCTTCTCTGTCCTCTTCTTATGGTGTGAGGATTTCTTTTCCTCTCTTCTTCCACCTTCTTTCTTTTTGTGAGGGCAGTCGGCGGTGACGTGACCTGGCTTATTGCAACAATAACAAACGATGTCAGTCGAAATCTGTTTGTTCTGTTTAGAGTTATACCTGTCATGGCTACTTGACCCTTTCTTTCTCTGATCACCATCACGTCGTGATCTTCTAAATGAGGCATCTTTGCCTCTCCATTGCTTCTTCTTATTTAAGAATTTCTTGAATTGCCGGGAGAGTAATGAGAACTCTCCTTCAGATAGTTCTGAGCCAGATGAGCTTGGATCAGATGATTCTTCTTCATCAGCTTCAGGAACTGGGGCAGGAGAGCTAGCCTTTGTCTTCCTTGAGCTATCTGCCTTTAGAGCGACAGACTTCTCCTTGGATGCAGACCTGCTGATCTCTTCTTCAGCTTTTCTTGAGTTGATTTGCAACTCGTAAGACATAAGCTTTCCGAACAGATTCTGCGGGTCTGTCTCAGCTAACCTTCCAAACTCCCGAATGGCACATACCTTATTGTCCCATTCCTTGGTTAGGGATCTTAAGAATTTGTCATTGAGTTCCCCATTGGTGAAGACACGTCCATAAACTCTGAGGCCATTTACTATCTTGAAGAAGTTCTCAAAAGTGTCAGCTATGGCTTCCTTATGACCCTGCCTGAAGGCTTCATACTTCTGGTTCAGTAGGGACCTGCGATCATCCCTTACTTCTTCAGTACCTTCCATTAGAGTCACTAGGGATTGCCACATCTCCTTGGCAGATTGGCAATGAATCAGATTCTGCAGCAATGAGTCATCGACTGCACTTGCTATAATGTTTTTAGCTATCTTGTCCAGAGAGACAAGTGCAATCTCATCCTTATCTAGATCCATCAATTTCTTGGGAACTTGTTTGGTGGGATCTATGGTGGAAGTAGTCATAGGAATGTGGGGACCTTCTTCAACAATCATGAAGATCCGGGGATCTACTGCTTCCATGCAGAACTTTACTCTTTCCTTCCACATAGGAAAATTGTTCTTGGTGCTGATAGGGAGTTTAGCAAAATCCTTGGTCTTACTCATGCTTGATACTATTCAAGAAACAACTTAGAAGGATAAGATCAAGGTGTTAACCTTTTAACGATCAACCACCCTCTGATACCAATTGAGAGTGCTAAGTTGTTAGCCTAAATCACCTAGAGGGGGGGTGAATAGGTGAAATGCGTGTCAAATGCGGAATTAAAAAATGAACACAGCACACATCAAGCAATCACAGACGACAAGAGATTTATAGTGGTTCCCCAATCTTGGGTACGTCCACTTTCCTCACCGATCTAGCAAATCACTAGACTCGGCTACTCCACTATCTCGGATTGAAAACAATCCTACACCTCGGAACCACGTTCCTACAAACTCGATCCAACTGGATCTACAGAACTCGGAAGAAAAAGCCTTCCTACAAATCTCGGAGAACAAAGCTCCTACAAAGTAAATTGTTTGAAAGGAAAAATACAAACAACAATATTCTCAGATCTGGATCTTGACAGTCTTCTTCTTTAAGAGCTTTGGCTTGATCAGAGTATGTTGAAGATGACTTGAGAGAGATCCACAAATCTGAAAAACGGAATCACCTCGATCGAGAAAATAGATCTGAAATCTTTGAGGCTCGGCGAGATCGAGTGATTAACTTTCGTCTGGATCGCTGGAGAATAAAAGTTGAAGGCAGCGATCGAAGATCGTCGATCCAGAGCTTCTTCCGTGAACGTCAATGGCGGCGGCGACGACGTAGGAATTAGGGTTCACGGGTTTTCCTTTTTCTCTTTCTTAAAATGAAATCTCTATTCACTTGTGTTAGTCAAATCTGAGAGGACCTATTTATAGGTGGACTCCAACGGTCAGAAAATTAATTAGGGATGACACGTGGACCAATCAGAAATGATTAATTTGAAATACACTGCGAAATTGACTTAGAGAATTTCAGGAAAATTTAAACAGATATACTCGAGTCATAAAAGAAACATACTCGAGTATTAGATGGTATATACTCGAGTGGATAAGAAGGAGCATACTCGAGTATATGAAGATAAGCTACTCGAGTGATTCAAAGATCAGCACTCGAGTGAATTTAGAACTACTCGAGTATGAGAGACATCTACTCGAGTTCAGCGTCACTTACTCGAGTATATAGGGAACTACTCGAGTATGTAGACTTAGAATTATTCTGAGATGAGAAGCACAGATCTACTCGAGTATGAACATACCACTTACTCGAGTAACTAACCAACTACTCGAGTACAAGTTATCATCTACTCGAGTAAAACAGTCTACTCGAGTATGTAATCCAACTTACTCGAGTAACTAACCAACTACTCGAGTACAAGTTATCATCTACTCGAGTAAAACAGTCTACTCGAGTATGTAATCCAACTTAATCGAGTGCAGACCCACTTACTCGAGTATACAAGAGATGTACTCGAGTATGTGGACTTAGAGAAAATTCTGGATCTAAAAGCAGAAGGATTTACTCGAGTATAAGATATGACCTACTCGAGTGACTGACTATCTACTCGAGTATAAACTTATCTACACGAGTACACAGAGTCTACACGAGTATGTCTAAGGATCTACTCGAGTACTAAGTCACTTACTCGAGTATATGAAGAAACATACTCGAGTATGTGGACTTAGAAAAAATTTCTTCTGAAAAGATAAAATTCAAAACTCCAGTCCACCACTCCAAGTGCTTGTATAGGAAGTGTATCCCAATAGAGAGGCTATACATGGGTCAACACTTTGGATCACACAATGAGGGATTACATTGTATGGTCCTGTGTTTGGTGACCCATTATAGACTGACATTGGTCTACACTTAGCAATAAAAACCTGCACACATACAACTTGAACACAATATCAAATACACCTTAATTCATCTTAGTTCAAGGTCTGACCTCCTACAAATCTGAGGTATTGTGGAGACAAATCCCAACAGTGACGACCGTGAACACAATGATTATGCACCGTCATGAAAGGTCACGGTGGCATTTCTGCCTAAACTCACCGGAGCAAAAACATCACGCCAAACGGAACCTCAGTCTGCTTTAGCCTTCGGTCCATTAACTAATTTATTCACTTGTGATCTTGAGCCTATATTAATGTGAAGGAATGTTGTTATAAAAGAAAATTTGAGTATCATATGTAAAGTATTTGTATATTCTATTTTTTGAAGTTCAATAGTTTTATTTGTATGTGTGAGAAGACACATTCCATGCATTAAGAAGAGTGGAGGAAAAAAAACTATGTTATCATAAAAACTTCATCCCTCTGTGCATGGGTCTTAACTGTCTGAGCAGAAGATAATAACATACAGGGTACAAATCTAATACCTTAGAAGATGATCTCTGAATCTCCCTGCCTCAACATGATCTGCTTTGCCTTGCAGTCGATCCTGACATGATTCCAATCCATCCAAGTCATGCCTAGAACGAAATCAAATTCTGAAGTCAAAATCATAAAATGTATGTTTGACATGACAAGGGTCATGAGCACCAGTAAATGTATGATTTATAATCATTATGTTCAACCTCCACACAAAATGGAGCAAGAATATGCAACTAAAAAAATAGCTCCTCTTAGATGTGGAGGAAAGGGACAAAAGGTTTCTTGAAGCACAATATTTGCCTGTGACAATAGCTCTTTAGTCGCTGCATGTGTTTAATGAAACTATAGTACTATTATTTGTCATGGTGAGTGCATGGAACAACTATATAATTTTATATAATGTATTTTTTCTAAATATTTATTGATGGTGAGGGATGTCTCACAATTTATAGGAAATACAGGCTGGGCCTTTGGCCACCGCACGGGGCCGGCCTCCCTTGACCGTGCGCCCACGGTGCGCGGCCGCTAGGCTCCGGCGGCCGACCAAAATTCTGGTCGGCCGACCTAGGCGTGCACCTGCGGCGCGTGGCAGCGGGGCCACGACGGACGGCCACCCCGGCCCGCCGTCCTTGGCTGCGCGCCCCCGCGGCCGGCTACAACCGATTGGCCGCGCGCACACATGCGGTCGGCATTCCCTGTCCAGCCGCCCTTGGTCGCGTCCCCCGCAGTGCGGTATCGGCGCCCCCGCAGCGCGGGATCGGCGCTCCCGCAGTCAGCCCCTCCCCGGCCGGCCGGCCTCGGGCGCGCGCCCGCAGCGCGTGGCCGAGACCCCTAGCGGCCGGCCTCTCCCGGCCGGCTGCCCTCGGCCGGGCACCCATGGTGTTGGGAATGCGAGCAATCAATCCCGACCAGAGCACCTATTTTAAATTTTAGGCGAGCAACCTGCGCGACCGCATTGAGCGGTATGTCATCGCAACAAAATAGCACAATGCAAAAAGAATAAAAGCACACAGAGATTTTAACGTGGAAAACCCAATTGGGTGAAAAACCACGGGACGATCGGAGTCCAACCCGAAAAGCCTCCACTAAAAGTGTGTGAAAAACACACGCACGGATTACAGGCTTCCCTCCACCGATCCACAAAGGATCTTCACCAGCTTCACACTACACAATATAATAAATAGTAACAGAAAAATTGCAAGTTACCGACCGGCGGATGAGATAGATTACACAAATCCTCTCCAAGATGCCTCTTCGAATCCTTGCCAATATCTGCTCCAGATCCAATCCGTGTAAGCGAAGTACTCCTTGTCAACGTCGTACAACAACGTCTGAAAGTTCTCCCAAACTAAGACGATTGCCGCAAAGGCCTCTCTAGAAATCATTCAATGTTTGAGTTTGGAGAGAAGTGGATGCATTACCCCTCCTCCTTCATCCCTATTTATAGGGCCAAAATCAAGGAGGTAGGTGTGGTAGATGGCATGTGGATGAAGCTTCCATGAAGCTTCCTTGGTCAAAAACACATGTCATGAAACTTCCTTTGGACAATTTCCTAGAAGCTTCCTTTAAGAGCACATGTTGAATTTCAAGTCAAAGACGGCTAATCCTTTTCATACTTGTCATGAAACACATGCTTGAACAGTATGATCAAAGTTGGCTAGCCTCTTTCACACTTAGGAGGAAATTATCTTAACAAATCTCCCCCTTTTCGACTAAGTGAAGAAATCCTGTCATTCTGACAATCTTCCCCAGAGTCTTTAATTTGCCTCTCTCCATGTCCTCCATCAATATGTCTCCACTTTCGATCAGCAGCACCAAATTCGAGTTAATGAGACTCGAACTCAACAGCTTTTTCCACAAAGGACGGGAACTGTACCCAACAAATTATTCTCCCCTTTGCTTTATGTGGAGAGAACCGCCATGCCGGCGATCCTAACGCAATGCTCGAACTTCCCCCTTGGCACGGTCTTGGTCAGCATGTCTGCCCCATTATCATCAGTGTGCACCTTCTAAAGATCAAGCTCTTTCTGCTCCAGGACATCTCGTATCCAATGATACCGAGTGTCGATGTGCTTCGACCTCGAGTGAAACGTGGGGTTCTTCCCCAGGTGAATAGCGCTCTGACTGTCACACAGGAGTGTGTATCGGTCCTGAGTGAATCCAAGCTCCTTGATGAATCTCTTCATCCAAAGCAACTCCTTCCCAGCCTCAGTAACCGCAATGAACTCAGCCTCCGTGGTGGATAGTGCAACGCACTTCTGCAGTCTCGACGCCCACGAGACAGCTCCCCCTGCAAACAGAATCATGTACCCCGATGTCGATCTCCTAGAATCCACATCTCCAGCCATGTCAGCATCAGTGTAGCCCAGCAGCTCTGGCTCACTGTCTCCAAATCTCAACGTCAAATCTGAAGTCCCCTGCAAGTATCTCAGAATCCACTTCACTGCGCTCCAATGCTCTCTCCCAGGATTGGAGAGAAATCTACTGACGGTCCCAACAGCATGCGCAATGTCTGGACGTGTACACACCATCGCATACATGAGGCTCCCAACTGCAGATGCATACGGAACCTTTTGCATCGCCTCGATCTCCTCGGGTGTGCTGGGGCACTGATCAGCGATAAGCCTGAAGTGAGCTGCAAGCGGCACGCTCACCTTCTTTGCCTGATCCATATCAAACCTCTGCAACACTTTGCGGATGTACCGCTCCTGGGATAACCAAAGTAGTCTGGCTCCCCTGTCTCTGCGAATGTGCATCCCAAAAATGGTCTTCGCAGCACCCAGATCCTTCATCTCAAAAGTGGAACTCAACTGTCGCTTCAACTCAGCAATGCGAGCAGTGTTCCTCCCGACGATCAACATATCGTCCACGTACAACAGCAGAATGATGAAGTCCTCTGAAGCATACTGCTTAATGAACACGCCGTGGTCAAGGGTGGTCCTCCTGAAGTCGATATCCCACATAAAGGAATCAAACTTCCTATACCATTGCCGCGGGGCCTGCTTCAGGCCATATAGACTCTTCTGCAAGCGGCACACCAGACCTTCCTTCCCTTTGACACTGAAACCCTCAGGCTGCTCCATGTATAGCTCCTCCTCAAGATCGCCATGCAGAAAGGCGGTCTTGACATCCATCTGCTCTATCTCCAAGTCTAGCCTCGCAGCGAGGCCGAGTACAACACGAATAGATGACATCTTCACCACAGGCGAGAAGATCTCATCAAAGTCAACACCCTGTCGCTGTCCAAAGCCCTTCACCACCAGCCTGGCCTTGTATCTGGGAGGTGTGGAGGAGTCTCCCTGCTTCACCCTAAAGATCCATCGATTCTTCAAGGCCTTCTTGCCCTTAGGCAATCTCACCAAGTCATACGTGTGGTTCTTATGCAGCGACTGTATCTCCTCCTGCATAGCAACCATCCACTGACGCTTCTCGATGCTCTCCACAGCCTCGTCATAACTCTCAGGCTCCCCCGCATCAGTCAGCAGTATGAACTCTGATGCAGAATATCTAGCGGGTGGGTGCCTGGCTCGATCTGACCTCCGTAGGACAGGCTCAGGGGCCGGTGCAGGCACATCATCAGTAATGTCCTCAGCGACTCCTGGATCACCATCAGTGGTGATATCATGATCCGGAAGGGTATCAGTACCCTGCGCTGGCTCTGGCTCAGTAGCCTCCTCAGTATCCTCAGCTCTAACCATGGGTGACTCCGCAGCAGTGCGAGAGTCAACCTCCAACTCAACAGTCCCCTCAGGATCACCAATAGTCTGATCCTCGCAGAACACAGCGTCACAGCTACGTACAAGCTTCTTCTCAACTGGATCAAAGAACCTGTACCCAAACTCTCCACTATAGCCGTACCCCAAGAAAATACACTGCCGGGTCTTCGAATCCAGCTTCGATCTCTCGTCCCTAGGGACGTGTACAAAGGCTTTGCAGCCAAATACCCGCAAGTGACTGTAAGAAGGGTCTTTCCCATACCATACCCTATCAGGAACATCCTCCTGCAAAGCTGAACTCGGCGAGAGGTTGATGACATGCGCTGTAGTGAGAAGAGCCTCACCCCAGAACATCCCTGGCAGCTTCGACTCAGATAGCATGCATCGAATCCTCTCCATCAGTGTCTGATTCATCCTCTCAGCTACGCCATTCAGCTGTGGCGTCTTGGGCGGGGTCTTCTCATGACGGATGCCATGGTCCCTGCAGTACTCGTCAAATGGACCAATATACTCTCCCCCGTTGTCGGACCTAATGCACTTCAGTCTTTTCCCAGACTGTCTCTCCACCTCAGCGTGGAATCTCCTGAAAGTATCGAGTACCTGATCTTTGGTCTTGATGGCATAGACCCAAAGCTTCCTCGAATGGTCGTCAATGAAAGTGACGAAGTATGATGCTCCTCCTCTAGTCTGGACCTTCAGTGGTCCGCACACATCAGTGTGAACAAGCTCCAATGGCTCCGATCTCCTAGTGGATGTGTGGCTGTGGAATGAGACCCGGTTTTGTTTCCCAGCCATGCAGTGGTCACACCTCTCCAAGTGAACATCAGAAATGTCACTAATCAACTTCTTCTTCGCCAGGCATCCCAATCCCTTCTGGCTAATGTGTGCCAGCCTCCTGTACCATAAGGAAGTGGATGTCTCATCCCTGACAGAGTTGGCCTGAGCAACTTCAGGCCTCCCCTCCATGTAGTACAAGCCAGAATCTCTGTAACCCCTGGCCATCACAAGTGATCCCCGGATCAGCTTCCAGAAATCTCCTCCAAAGACACTCAGGTGTCCTTCATCTCCAAGTCTGCCAACAGATATCAGATTGAAGCGGATGTCTGGCACATGTCGCACATCCCTCAGAACTAGTAGGGCTCCAGTACTCGTCTTCAAGTGCATGTCTCCACGCCCAAGTACCTTGGACGTATCCCCATTGCCCATCCTTAACACCCCACAGTCATAAGTGGTGTAAGTGGCAAGTAACTCTCTGTTGTGGGAGACATGCGCAGAAGCTCCAGAATCAACGATCCAACATCGGTCGTCACACAAAAGTGCAGCTGTGACGTTGTCGCCAACAATAATGACGTCGTCCTCCTCAGTCGAAACAGTGGCTGCCGTGTGACCCTCATCTTTGCCCTCAGTGGCAATCCCTTTCTTCTTCTGATCGTTCTTCAATGTATAACAAAACTTCTTGATGTGGCCCTTCTTGTGGCAGTAGTGGCATTCCACGTTCTGATAACGTGTCTTCGACTTGCCCATACTCTGACTCCTGTCCTCCTTCCTACCTCGGCTTTTACTCCTTCCTCTCCCCCTGGACTCAGTAAAGAGAACATCGGCTCGTGAAGAAGAGCCCGAAATCCCTTGAGACTTTCGTCTTACCTCCTCATTTAAGATCCCACTCTTGGCGATCTCCATGGACACAATCCCCTGGGGGGAAGAATTGATCAGAGAAACTCTAACCATCTCCCACGAGTCTGGAAGTGACTTGAGTAGCCACAATGCATTCACCTCATCTTCAAATGTCACCTTCATGGCAGTCAAACGATCAATGATCCCCTGGAACTCGTTGACATGATCCAAAATAGGTGAGCCCTCCCGGTATCTGAACTCTCCAAGCTTCTTCAGCAAGTACAGCTTGTTGATGCCCGTGCTCTTGGCATACAGGGTCTCGAGAGTCTTCCACAGATCCTTTGCATCATTGATGCTAGCCACATGGTTGTAGACGTTCGGCTCCACGAACCGCCTGATAAACCCACACAGCTTCCGATGCTCTACCTTCCATTTTGCTTCATCCGTGTCCTTTGGCATGTCCTCAAAGATAGGAGCATGCCAACCCTTTACATAGATAAGATCCTCCATCAGTAGATGTCACTGGTGATAATTGGCACCATTCAACTTTACCATCTGATCCGAACCAGAACCTGATGTGGACTCCATCTCGCTATGCCAACTGGCCGGACCGACCACTGATCTTTGAGTCGACTATCTCAAAGTATGCAACTGGAGAGGATAGCCAGCGGGCCAATGGTCATAAACTACCACTCCCAATTGCACACCCGAGATCCCGATCGACTCGTCCTGAAACCCCAAAGGTCAGCCCGGTAACTGCTCTGTCACTGAACTTGCTCGATCACGAACCTCCCTCTGATACCACTTGTTGGGAATGCGAGCAATCAATCCCGACCAGAGCACCTATTTTAAATTTTAGGCGAGCAACCTGCGCGACCGCATTGAGCGGTATGCCATCGCAACAAAATAGCACAATGCAAAAAGAATAAAAGCACACAGAGATTTTAACGTGGAAAACCCAATTGGGTGAAAAACCACGGGACGATCGGAGTCCAACCCGAAAAGCCTCCACTAAAAGTGTGTGAAAAACACACGCACGGATTACAGGCTTCCCTCCACCGATCCACAAAGGATCTTCACCAGCTTCACACTACACAATACAATAAATAGTAACAGAAAAATTGCAAGTTACCGACCGGCGGATGAGACAGATTACACAAATCCTCTCCAAGATGCCTCTTCGAATCCTTGCCAATATTTGCTCCAGATCCAATCCGTGTAAGCGAAGTACTCCTTGTCAACGTCGTACAACAACGTCTGAAAGCTCTCCCAAACTAAGACGATTGCCGCAAAGGCCTCTCTAGAAATCATTCAATGCTTGAGTTTGGAAAGAAGTGGATGCATTACCCCTCCTCCTTCATCCCTATTTATAGGGCCAAAATCAAGGAGGTAGGTGTGGTAGATGACATGTGGATGAAGCTTCCATGAAGCTTCCTTGGTCAAAAACACATGTCATGAAACTTCCTTTGGACAATTTCCTAGAAGCTTCCTTTAAGAGCACATGTTGAATTTCAAGTCAAAGACGGCTAATCCTTTTCATACTTGTCATGAAACACATGCTTGAAAAGTATGATCAAAGTTGGCTAGCCTCTTTCACACTTAGGAGGAAATTATCTTAACACATGGCACGGCCCTCGCCGGCCGGCCCGTCACCGGCCGGCCCTCGCCGGCCAGGTCTTGCCGTTGGTCGGCCCCCTTGTCGCTGATGGGCCCTTTGGTCGCCGCCCAACCACCGCTATCCAATCATCTTCACGTCCACCGTCTATTACACGAGTAACCACCCGCATAACCACCAACGTAACCACCTATGATGGGTGGGTGCAAATATCCAAAATAATTGCAGACTACGGGTAGTAAAATTATAA
The DNA here is from genome assembly GCA_039513925.1 of Platanthera zijinensis. Lineage (NCBI taxonomy): Eukaryota > Viridiplantae > Streptophyta > Magnoliopsida > Asparagales > Orchidaceae > Platanthera > Platanthera zijinensis. Next base: position 219,837,393 of record CM077080.1, on the reverse strand, counting down.
AATAATGCTCGCGTCAAACTATATTAAATTGAGATGTAATTAATAAAAATGATGGTTACGGTCTGTGGATAATCACTCATGTGACCTATAAATAGGACCCAGACTTCTCTTCATTCGAACTTTTTCTCCTCACAGACTTCTCCTTCAGGCCAGAGCTCTACAAAAATCTTCTTCCCTGCCCTCAGAGATCTTTGAATACCTTGAAGACTCCTCAAAGTCCACAACACTCTAATGTGAAAAGCATCCTAACGGCCTTCCTCAATAAACCCCTTGTGCACAGCCCCCAATGCTCAGCATCCAGACAACGATCACAAGCATTCTCCACCAACACAAAAAATAATTGTTGAGCTTCACGAGTGATGGTCTGTCTCCCTCCGAACGCGTCTCTTTTTCTCTCGCCCCAAGTTGTAATGAAGAGCGGTCGGTTGCCCTCGACCTCTGTCAAACCATGTAAACAGAAACGAATTAATAGTGAAGTTTGGTCGGAACCGAACCGATCACTTGATTTTTTACCCTATTCACGAGTTTTCCACGTTAAAAACCTTCTAGTTCACTTTTTTACTTTTCCTGTGATTGTTTGTGCGCTCGACCGCTCCACGCGCTAATGCGGTCCAATTTAGTCCAGTCTACTAGGAGCTTCGAGCAACCCGCAACATTTATTATTATCTTATAACTATATTCATTTTAATTTTTTTCCTTATTTATTATTTACATTTTTTCATTTTTTTTATTTTAGTTATTTTTTATTTGGTTTAATTATTTGATTTTATTTTTTGCTCTTCTATTTACTTTATTTTATGATTTCGAGTAACCAAAATTATTGTGATGCAGTGAATACTTTTCATTTTAATATTAATAGATAGATTAAATGAAGTTTGGTACAACACTTGATAATACAAATATTATATACTTTGTAATCATATATTTATTAATTAAAATAAGTAATTTATTTTTTCTTCGTACATTTTAAGGCTTATTTGATATATTTTTGGAATTGATTTGGATTATTATGATAAATATATGATAGACCAAGAATTATAACACATGATTAGAAATAATCAAGCATAGGACATCAAATATTCATAATCATGAGATTAATAGTTAATGGTGATGTATGTGAAGTATTGCATGAATATTCATGTTCATCCTTTTTAATTTATTATAGTGTGCTTAAACAAGATGAATATGTCAATATAAATGTGAACATGTTTGGCTCAATAAAAAAGGACAAAACATAAAACATGCACAAAACAAAAAGAAATAGTTATTTTTATTTAAAATTAAGCGTATCGTGAAGTAGAATTTTGTATGTTTCATTTCTATTTACTTCTACTTAAGGGGACTAAGTGTAACCGTTCTTTTAGGTACCCAAATATAATGTTGTGATTATTTAGAGACAAAGTTGAATGAGTCCTTTAAAATGGAGTTAACATGTTGTTTTTAACTATGGGCCCTCGTTCATACTTTGGTTGAATGTTATTTTTATTTTTCAAATTTCCATAATCATTATTTTTATATTAAATCTTAGAATAATAGTGTCTTTTGAAAAGTTAATTGATAGTAAATTTGGACACATTCAATTTAATGTTAGGTGTTGCTGGATGTAGTGGATTGAAATTTTGATAATTCAAATATATGAGTTGTGTGAGAGATTTAATTTTTAACTCCAAGTCATTTTTATTTGTCATAAAATAATGATTGCTTTAGTACATGCAATGGTGATATTTTTAAGAGTGGTGTCAATAGAATTTATATGTTTTTTATGGTCTAATCTTAAACTTTAAAAAGTATCATCCATCTCTTTAATCTCAATTTTAGAATTTTTACACTTCGAACAATCATTTTTCAAAGATAAATTTTTTAAAACTAATCTTTCATTCTCCATTTCTAAGGGGTCGGTTTTTTTTCTCTTGCTTTGTTAACTCAATAGATATAGATTAAAGATTTTCTTAAGAGTGTATGGAAGAGCTTCAACTCTTTTAGATGAATAAATTTGATTTGAACATAAAGTTCTTTTATCATGTTCTTCTTTGCTTGATGTGCTTGTTGTGTCGCCATCCAAGCATGATATTGTGAAGTTGCATTCATCTTTCTTTGATGAGTTTAAAAAGTCTTCCTCCAAGCTTGAGTCCATATTGGTTTCATCTCTTGGATATATAGAAAATTTCTCTAGCATTACGACTTAATATTGTTCATCAGACTAAATTTTCTCAAGAAATCTCCAAACTTCTTAAGCAATAGGAAGCAAATAAATTAATTTAAATAAAAAATTGTAATGCCACAAAATAAACTATTCATAATTTTAGCATTTAAAAAGAACTCGTTCTTATTCAACTCACTTGGTAGTTTTGTTTTGGTGATATTTCATACTTCAATATTTAAAGATATAAGAAATTGTTTCATTAAGATTTTCCACTCTTCATAATTTATACCGATAAATAAAGGTAGAGCAAATGATTTTTTATTTAAAAATTCATCCCCTCTAGTTGATGCGAGATCATGATGCGAGATCATGATGCGCCATCATTTCACGTGATTAACCTTATTAAAATAACCTACCTTTGATGTGGCACTTGTTGGATCAACATGCACCTTTATAGTGGGTGGGGGTTGATTAGGAATTTTAAAATATCTTGATCAAAAAAATTTGGTGCAAGTCAAAATAAGTTTAAAAATATTTCATTTGTTGAATAAAAATAATAAGACATGATTTTATATTATATTCATCAAAGCACAAAATTTGGTTTTTTATGATGCTAGAAATCAAGGAGATGTTGTTTACTTTTGAGTTTTGTATACCGACTCTTCTTCTTAAGAACTAGTTGGTCGTAGCCTATCTCCCCCCAAATAGACTTCGTGTCACCCCCTAGAACTAGTCTCTAGATTTATTCGCCTCACACAAAAGACGAATTTTCTGCCCTAAGTCACACACGAATCTAGTCGTGAACACGGGCGAATTCCTCTACCGTTACAGCAAAAAGTAACCAAAAAGAAGGTGAAGAGGAAAGCGCGAGAGAAATCGTCGATGTTGATGTGTTATTTCTTCGCATAGAATAATCGTTGACCCTCTTCTACTTCAAGTTCTCCTTTTGATCTCCGTATTTGCCCAAGGGAGTGCTCTGGAGTTTAGGGACGAAGCTCTAGAAAAAAATTCAGAGTGCTAGAACAATATGCGCTCTATTCGTTGTTGTGGAAGGGCGAATCGGTCTTTAAATAGACTATGTGAGTTACTATTGGTGGTAAGTCCTTCACCAATATATTCATGGCGCTAACTTCTTTACAAGATTGTGCGTTTTCTCCGGCCAATATTTTTATTTGAATGAATTTTGGCGCTCATTTTGAAATTGAACGTTGCCGCCAGTGGTAGGTGCTACTGCTCTGCATTAGGACACGGAAGTAGGAATGTTGGTCCAAATCGTCAGCCTATTCAATTGTTTGGTTTAGTTTGTTATACCTATTATTTCCTACACACTATAAAAGCAAAACAAACTTGATCAAATACATAATGAGATTTATTATTTTCAAACCAAAAAGATTTGTAATGCATGTTCCAACATAATCTATTATAGTGGTTAATTTGATATATACTTCATGTAGGAGTATACCTCATATGATTTTGTGATTAATTATGGGTTGGAATTACATGTATAATAGCCGATGAATTGATGAAAGCGCGTTATGCTTGTTGTGATAACCGGCACTGAGTTGGTAGATTAATAGTCTTTTATATGTTGGATATTATGCACCTAGTGTGATGTGTAAATACGCATGCAAGATTAATGTGATATATCCATTGTCATGCTAGGATGACCTTTATGAATTGGATATAATTCCTTGGAAAGTTGAGGGCTTAAATGAGTATTGTTATGCACTTGTGTGTGTTATTATGATTGTAGATGCTTGACAGTAAATGTAAGATTATGCACGTATGGTAATAAGAGTTGGCATAGAATGACTCTTTGAAAAGAAAATGAGTTGATTTATCTAAATGTGATAGCAAGGTTTGATTGTGATTAACTCGCAATGTAGCAAGGTTGTTTGGTATCTTACATATACTTTCCTTTAGTTTTAATACCTTTCACTGTGCGGTAAAGTAGCCTGATGGGTATGTAGAGGTATATTGGCATTGCATTTGTTCTTCTTTGGCATGAACCTTTCATTGTCGGGCAAAATATCCATGTTGGGTATGTGGAGGTATATTGCCATTGCACTTGTTCTTTTATATATTGCCACCAATAGTTTTCATTGCCTAGAAAATTAGACCAGATGGGTCAGTGGAGGTATATTGCCATCACATTTGTTCTTCTTCGGCTTGAACCTTTCACTGTCCGGTAAAATAGCCTTGTTGGGTCTGTGGAGGCATATTGTCATCATACTGGTTCTTGTTTAGCATAAATGTCTTGATGATATGATAGTATGTTGGAATTAATGTTAGCTCCTCTCTTATGCATGTTGATTTTGTATGCCCTACTTGAGTACCAATGGAGCATTTGTGTGTCCCCTGTTGGGTTTGTAGTCCCTGTATTATGGAGCCATGATCACACTCTTTCGTTGTACATGTTGAATTTGGGTATTGGATGAAGGAGCCAATTAGAGTAAGGGAATTTGATTTAAGGAACCTGGTTAAGTGTATTTTGATGTCTTGATATTTGTGAACTTGTTAAGCATTCATTGCGCAATGTTAGCGTAGGACATGGTAGTATGCTACTATGATTAGATGTGCATGGACAAGGCATGCTTTGGCTTGTGGTTGCATAATAGTCCCATTTACTTTACTGCTCACCATACAAGTATATTTGATACTAGTGACACATCAGCTTATTGTTTGTTTACTGATTTGCTTAATAGTCTGGTGATATGTTGAACCTGTAGGGTTTTAGCTCCCTGGGCTCTGCTAGGATGCCTAGGGAGAAGGAGACTCATTACATAGTTTGTGATCATCTCCGACTGACCCATGTTTTCCACTTATTTGTGCTATTTGTGGGGTTATGTGCGTGCTTGGAAAGCTTTGCTATAAAAAAAATTGATACTATATGTTTTTGTTTCTTATTACTTGTATAAATTGATGTACAAGCATGATTTCCCATTTGTAAAAGAATGTAATGTACATATTGACATATATAAAGTTCAAATGTTTATGATGTCTCAGACTCTCAGTATGGACATGCTCTAGCATATGCTTATGTTTTAGTTGGTTTTAGTTGGTTTTAGTTAGCTCTGTGGCGTGAGTTATGTTGGTACCTTCATATAATGTGTAATTTGGTGGCGTTATATGTTGTGGGGACCCGGACAGACCCATACTATATGATGAATGTGGGTGGGATGTTACAATTTGGGACATTTTGTCATACTTTTAGCAACATGATTCACTCAATCCCCTATGTAGCTACGTTCGATCCAACAAACCCCATACATGGTTTGTAATTGTCCAACCTCATTTAATTTGGAATACACAAAAGATCCCTGCAGTTGGTCAATAAGGCATTGATCCTCATTATTTATTGTTACTTGTTTTCAACTAGACTTGTTGTAGTGCCTTAGACGATAATCTTTCTTTTTCTTGATGAGAACTGAGAGCTCACCAAGTCGAGGAACTCAACCAGGTGAATCTTCATCCTACCGTTCTTGAATTTGTACCTCCATCTGATATGGTGCTTTTGCAGCCATTCTAGCTTTGGGAATCAGATGGATGTAGAAGTCAAGCTCTCTGTGATGGAATTCTCTATGTAGCTATTCAAAAACAAATTTAGGAAAGTCCATGAATGATTATGGGTTCATCATGAACAATAAGGCTTGGTTGTGTTTAGTAATACAAATGGATCACTAAACTTAGGCTCCGTTTGGGGGGAATTATTTTTACCGGTCAAGCGGTTACGACCGCATGAACCGGGTCTTAATTAAGGTCCGATTCATGCGGTCGTAACCGCTTGACCGGTGAAAATAAGCCCCTCCAAATGGAGCCTTAGAATAGTTGGGTTATCTGACCAACAATGATTTGTGGCAAGAGTTCCAAGAAGCTAACAAAATGTGTTACCTTGAGTGCTAGCTAGCTACAAGTTCACAATATCTGCAAGCAAAATTAATAATGATAGGGAGTACTAACTAGCAACGGGTTCATGATATCCGCCAACAAAATTAATAACAATGGGGTGCGGGGTGAGGGGAAGAGGGAGGGAGACAGGACAAATGAGATTTATAGGAGGAATTAGAAATTAATTGATTTTGAAAATCAAATTCTTGAGACCAAATCATCTCCAAAAAAATGTGTCCAAAATAAAATCATCCAAAAAAATGTTGGAAAACCATTCAAAAATGTGTCCAAAGTAAAATCAGTTTGATCGCGTGCGTGCGCAACTTAGTTGCTTTCAAATATTATCCGTTCGCACTTGGCTACCCAATGTTTACCGTGGACATGGTAACTGATACGTCATAGGTGTGTCCTTCACAGATATGGGTCGGACTGTCTCACAATGTTATAAATCCAGCTCATTTACCGCTTTAATGGGCCAACAGTTCAACCCTTTGAACATACTACTGCGCAGGTGGCGAAGAACCAACATCAAGGTGCCAAACATTCTCGTCAATGTTGACTCTTTGGGAAGATCAACTTGTTATCCCGAGTGTACAATCCCGTATTCGTTGAGTGGGACCCCCCGACGCAAGTCAAAACTCGGGTTCAATTGGGTCAAAGTAGGCGAGTGGGGTAGGCAGACCCACACTCGCCCAGAGAGGGTGAAGGTCTTTCGTCGGGTCGGGCGGAAGGGCTTTCGCCCAGGGAAGCGGAAGGATTATAGGGTTAGGCGGAAAGGCTCCCGCCAAACAAGGCGGATGGCATGAGGATCCCGCACTCGCCCTTTGAGGAGTTGCGGGAGGGGATGCCCGGCTCACCCCGGCACTCGTTTCTTCAGGCGAGAGGTCCCTTCATTGGTCACTTGCCCAGTAGGGTCTAGGGGTAAAATTACCTGGATGCCCCTTAAGGTCTGCAAATAGTTATTTAAAACAGCGGAGTTACGCTGTTAGAAGACCCAATTGGGTTGCATATAGCAGAATGGAACAACGGAATTATGTTGTTGGCAGACCAAGTACTGGAATTCTATAAATAGATCCACAGGGGTACCTCAGAAGACAAGCTTTCTCATATTCTGGCCTTGTAGTGCTTTCCGAGGTACCCTTAGCTCAGCACTGGCTAAGGAGGGGAAGCACTCTAAGATTTTCCGGTGTGTGGTGGGACCTCTGTGATGCAGTCGTGAGTCAGTCTCAAATCCTAAGTTTTTGGTCGAGTCGGCTCCCTAGGAGAAGTGTGCGGTCACCCCTTTTTAGGGTCCGAACTTCACAGAATCTGGTTTCCAGTTTCAACATTTTGGTGCGGTGAGCGTGGAGCGTGACCAGCACAGAAAATCTTAGTGAGTGTAATGACTGGAGGCGAAGGACAAGGATCTGATCCGGCTGACTCGCCACCTCCTCCTCCCCTTGCCACCCTCGGAATGTTCGAGGACTTCAAGAAGGAAAACCGGGATCTCGTATTCTTCGCACTCGCGTCTCGCGACGAGTGCTCGACGCCTCCCATCCCAGTGGTCGTTGCCCCGACTCTGGGCGAGAACGCTCCCGTCAGGCGACATGGGAAGGAGGTTGTGTGGGAAGGCAGCGAGCGAGATCACCAGGGCGCATGCTTTTCCCAGGGCAGGCAAGTGCTGACAAGGTCAGCGAGCCGAGGGTGCGAGATGGACCCACTCGCCAGGTTGGGGGAGGAAGCCCTTTTAGCGAGTTAATCGTCTAGGCCCCGGTTCCAGACGGGTTCAAGGAACCAGAGATGTCCTACTACACGGGCAGGGATGACCCAGTGCAACATGTTCAATGGTTCGAGGATTCCGTTTCCATCAGACATATGTCGGACACATTCAAGTGCCGACTTTTCGTCATCACCTTGAAGGAAAAGGCCAGGGATTGGTTTCACCAGCTTCCTGCGAGTTCCATCTACTGCTTTGAGGATCTGCGACGCGGGTTCCTGTTGAGGTTCTCAATGTCGAAGAAGAGAAAGAATGGGCCAGAGTGTTTGTTTTCCATCAAGTAGAAGCTAGAGGAGACGCTAGGGATCTACGTCGACCGGTTCTAGGAAGAGATCCTTCTAGTTCAGGAGGTCTCGGGGTGTACCCTAATGCTCGCCTTCACCCTGGGTTTGAGGCAGGGGTTCTTTAGCATGGAGCTGAAAAGGGTGCCCCCCTTTCCTTCGAGGAGTTTATGGAGAAAGGGTGCTAGTGACCAGGCTCCATTACCTGCCAGGGCCGGAAGTCACTCGGTGGTGGTTGGAAATGTTGATCCCGAGAAGATCCCGCTAACCATGCTCCCATTAGCTGGCAGGGATGGAAGTCACTCGGTGGTGGTTGGAAATGTTGACCCCGAGAAGATCCGCTGACCAGGCTCTCATTAGCTGGCAGGGTTGAAAGTCACTCGGTGGCTGTTGGAAATGTTGACCCCGAGAAGATCCCACTGACCAGGCTCCCATTAACTGGCAGGATCGGAAGTCACTCGGTGGTGGTTGTAAATGTTGACCCCGAGAAGATCCCGCTGACCAGGCTCTCATTAGATGGCAGGGCTGGAAGTCACTCGATGGTGGTTGGAAATATTGACCCCGAGAAGATCCCACTAACCAGGCTCCCATTAGCTGACAATGCTCGAACTCACTCGGTGGTGGTTGGAAATGTTGACCACGAGATGATCCCGCTGGCCAGGCTCCCAATAGCTGGCAGGGATGGAAGTCACTCAGTAGTGGTTGGAAATATTGACCCCGAGAAGATCCCGCTGACCAGGCTCCTACTAGCTGACAGGGTTAGAAGTCACTCGATGATGTCTGGAAAGTTGACCCCTAAGAGATCCCGCTGACCAGGCTCCCACTAGCTGGCAGGGCTGGAAGTCACTCGATGGTGTTTGGAAAGTTGACCCCGAGAAGATCCCACTGACCAGGCTCCCACTGGCTGGCAGGGCTGGAAGTCACTCGATGGTGTCTGGAAAGTTGACCCCGAGAAGATCCCGCTGACCAGGCTCCCACTAGCTAGCAGAGCTGGAAGTCACTCGATGGTATCTGGAAAATTGACCCCGAGAAGATCCCGCTGACCAGGCTCCCACTAGCTGACAGGGTTAGAAGTCACTCGATGGTGTCTGGAAAGTTGACCCCGAGAAGATCCCGCTGACTAGGCTCCCACTAGCTGGCAGGGCTTGAAGTCACTCGATGGTGTCTAGAAAGTTGACCCCGCGAAGATCCCACTGACCAGGCTCCTATTAGCTGACAGGGCTAGAATTCACTCGATGGTGTCTAGAAAATTGACCCCGAGAAGATCCCGCTGACCAGGCTCCCACTATCTGGCAGGGCTGGAAGTCACTCGACGGTATCTGGAAAGTTGACCCCGAGAAGATCTCGCTGACCAGGCTCCCACTAACTGGCAGGGCTGAAAGTCACTCGATGGTGTCTAGAAAGTTGACCCCGAGAAGATCCCGCTGATCAGGCTCTCACTAGCTGGCAGGGTTGGAAGTCACTCGATGGTGTCTGGAAAGTTGACCCCGAGAAGATCCCGCTGTCAAGCTCTCATTAGCTGGAAGGGCTAAAAGTCACTCGGTGGTGGTTGGAAATGTTGAATCCCGAGGTAATCCCACTGCCAGGCTCTCACCCAGTTGGCAAGTCTGGAAGATCCTTGGTGGGCATGGTGAAACACTTTGGAAGGGGATTGGTCTAAAGAGAATGACGCCCATTCAGAGTATGGCGGGTGAGACCAGGATATGCGAGCGGAGTCTGCATGGCGCGAAAACCCACTCGACAAAGACCCACTCGGCAGGCTCGCTCGACGGTTTAGCATCTCAGAGTGGGGAATCGAGGTCGTCTCGCACCAGACTGTCCACACGCACGAGGCTGTTACGGTCGCCACCTAAGAGCCTAAGGCAAGCATGAATGTGGACAATCGAGGGTAGGCTTTCGCTAAAAACTCTCTTCGTACGAGAGTGCTCCGTTCACAACCTAGAAACTAAGGGTTGGCAGCGAATGAACACGCGAGGACGTTTGCAAATGACAAGAAACAAAAACAAATTATTAACCATAAAATACAATTCGGCAGAGACAACAAACTTAATGTATTTATATCTCAAAAAGTGTTCTTACAACTGAGAGTTTTGCCACTGACATGAATGATGAAGAAAAATAAAAACAATTTTAAAAAAGGAAAAACAGAAGAGCTTCAGGAGGAGTCGTCAGGCATCTCGCTGGAAGGTCCTTCGCTCCCACGGAGGGGTGAATCAGCGTCGTTCCCGCACTGCAGGTCCTCGCCCTCGGGCGCGTCGATAAGAAGGAAAAGCCAGGGGAGGATGCTTCGCTCCGTGAGTCTCTCGTTGCCTTCCCTCAGAAGCTCGGCCTCTCGCAGCACCTCGATCTCATGTTTAGCCTCCCCCTGTGCATTCTCCTGCATCATTACCTCGATCTCATGGTTGGTGTATTGATGCAGTTTACCCTTCTCGTCGGGAGGCGGCGGGACGAGGAGCCCTTGCAGGCACATGTTCTCAACCTTCAACCCAGTTACCTCGCGCTCTAGGCTGGCCACCCGCGAGCGCATCAGTTCGGCATTTGCGGGGTCCTGCATGAAAGATTAAAAAAGTTAGTATAAAATATGAAACGAGGGTGCGAAAGGCTAGGGAGGCCTCGCTCACCCCTTGCGTCGGACGACTGGCGAGATGCTCCTTGGAGGCCTTCAGCTTGTCCTTTAGAGAGGCAACCTCTGCCGAGGCCAGATCCCATGACCTCTGGATGTCTCCCAAGTTCCACTGAGGCTGAGGCTGCGGCGCGACGACATATGCGCAAGCTTGAGGGCTCGAAGCTGGGCCCACACAGCCTCATGTGCGAGGTCCCGGGTTGACTCCGCATCATAAATATTGTCGTCCTCCCGGCTGTACAGGCCAAAGGCGAATGCGAAGGCTTCGCCGCTGGTGGAATCATGTTCGATCCACGAGGGAAGGAGAGTGGAGATGGAGGCCCAGTTGGCCTTGTGGTCCCACTGGAGCAAAGGTTGGCCTGCCTCGTCCAGATACTTCTTGCCGAGGCTGAAATTCTGGTGCCCTCTCGGCACCGGCCTCGCGGAAGCCTTATCTGTCGCAGTGATGATCCTGGCAGCGGCGCTAGACGTATCCGTCGCAGCCAGGGTCTTGGCAGGGGATTCGACGACGAACTTTCCATTGTCCAGCGCTGACGACTTGGTTTTCTTAGAGGATGTCGGGGGGAGCATTTGGCTTCCGCTTTGGGGCACTCGACCGAGACGAGGTACCCGGCTCCTCCCGGCAGGCCGCGACCGCGGATACGGCGAGAGATGGTCCGTGGGCGGAAACCTCAATTTCCTCGTATGGTTGCCGAAGAGGAACCTCTCGCTCACCTGCGCAAATAGCAAGGGTAAGTTTTACCAATCCAAGGTGAATTCAAAAGTAGAGAGGCATAATGTTACCTTCTCCGGCGAGAACGGGCAGGAGAGAGTCTAGGTTCCTTCGCAGGTACTTAACATCAAATTCTTCGTGCCGAAGAAGGCGTGAAGGGCGGTATCGTGGCCCCCGAGCGCGGGAGGCCTGTAATTCGCCTCGTCGTACTGAACCAGCGAGAGGGGAACGTTGCTGAAGTTCCCCGACACGAAGATGAATTTTTGGGGCCAGTAGTGGTTCTTGTTGGCGAGACCACTGGTCTTGATCCTCTGACCCGAGAAGAAGACGATCCCGCTCTTGGCTCGGAAATTGAACAGCTCCCGGAAGACCGAGAGGTAGAACTTGATCCGTTCCTCGCGCATGTAGCAGGCGAATGCTACCAGGATGGTGACGGAGTTCGGGTTGAGCTGGGCAAGAACCACTCTGAAGTACCGGATGGTTTGGCGCATCTCCGACCACAGGGGGAGGCGAAATCTCACCTCGAAGTGTTCTAGGGGAATGACGAGATCCCCCTCCGGCAGAAAGTTTATTTTATCGGAACTGTCGGGATGGCGCATGACGTATCCCGGCGGATGTAATTGGCGACTGTGGAGAGATACTCCTCTTCGGTCAGCTTGCAGGGGGGAAGTCGTGGTCGATGAACCCTTGCGCACACCGGGTCCGGCCGTCGGTCCCTCCCGACATCCTGCGAGTGGGGGGGGAACCAAGGTTTGCGCAAGCGCGTGGCTCAGAAGTTGCGAGTGCGCAGGAAAGCAGGACGAAGGTTAAGAATCGAAACAATAGTAAATGCGGTAGGTGAGGAGGCCTATTTATAGAAAATTTCGGCAATAATGAGGTTTCCTAGGCGCCGGGGGTGCAGATAGCATTTTTTAATATTCCGACGCCTCGTAATCCGTCCCATTCCGCTGCCGCTCCTCTTACCTACGAATGGCGAAAGCCTCCAGGAAAGACCCTGGGTAATAAAATGCACAACGAGACGGACATAAAAAAGAGAAATATATGTAGTGTAATGCAGAGGTATAGCATTCGGCAGAGGCATCAAACATTGTACGATGAGAGAAGCGCTTAAAATTCAAAAGGTCACTCGTCGGGCGAGAGCAAAATTAAAGTGTATTACAACGCACCAGAAGGGTACAATTAAAAGAAATACAGGCGGAAGGCTAGGGGAGAGGTAGCGAGAGTCAACGAACTTAGTACTTGATCCATTGTCAGGGTCCCCAACCTCACCTCCCTGACCTCGGGGGCACTCGCGGATAGTAGTATGCGCTCACGACGGTCAGCTCCTGGTGGACCAAGCACATCTGGTCCCTTGCTCTTGCGATGTGCCTTCCGGGAGAGGTTTCTTCACACCCGCCTCCTTGGCGCTCCATCTCCCCAATAAAGTGCAAGTAGTCCCTCTCGATAGCGCTCAGCCGGTGCTCAGTGGCTGCTCGATGTGCGTCTGCGCGATCAAAGGCCTCTCACTGCGCCCAGATGACCTTCCCCAGGACCTCCACCATCTGCTCCTTCATTAACTCAGCGTCATGAGGATCACCGAGAAAGTCCGCAATATCACTGGGCGAAGGGGAGTGATACCTCTTCATCAACATCAGGGCCGATCGTCGGGATCCTCCGGTAACCTAGCGAGGAGGAAGTCGTTAATGGAAGCGGTTTTGGGCGAAAAGGGGGAAAGTGCGTTCTTATCTACCTGGCGCAGGGATGGTTCCTTCACCCGGTTGTCGGCGGGAAGGACCAGGTCTCTCCTCGAAGAGCTTCTCGGGGAATGATTGGCATGAATTTCCTCGTCCCGGGCGGATCGGTGTCTGTCCCGAATGATGGACCTCAGTCGGTTGGGAATTATCTGTTGCCTTCCCGGTCGAAGGTCGAGAACCCGATGCGAGATCCTGAGGGTTCTCGGCGACCAGAACCTGGGGCACTAGACTGACCAGATCGGTGGTCCCGAAGGGAAGATCTGTGCAAGATATTGTGAGCAGACGAATGTAATTAGGAAATGCGAAAGGATAACAAGACAACATTACCGTAAGCGAGTGGGGGTTGGCCTGAGGAACTTGGGGGGTGGCCTCTCGGACTGGCTGTTTGTTCCCTTTGGTGAGCCTGGACGCCTCGGCATTCGTCAGGGGGCCCCAGCGTCGCTTCCCGTCAGAGGTTTCTGCGAGTGGACCGATGACTCAGCCTAACAGGATTTTCGAGATTAGCGACGGGGTGAAAGTAACATACCTCCATTTGGATGGCAAGGTTCTCGCGGAGAGGGGTTGGAGTCGGAGATGCAGACTCGTCCATTGTAAGGTTCCGACGAACCTTCTTGGCCTTTCTCGGTCGGTAGGGCGAGTCTGCGGGCCTCTTGGACGAGAGCCACAGGGCATATTTGGAGGTTTTGGAAGTGGCCTTCGCTTGCGCAACGGCGAGACGGTCCAACAGCTATTGCGAGAGCGGCTTCGAGGCCATTTTGGCATACATCGTTGGAGCTGCGAAAGCTTGAGGGATGGATAGTGAATGAGCAGAGGATATCAAGTTAAGGTCAGGCCCTGGAATATATATAGATTCATGGAGGGACCCACAAAATATTCCCTTCCAGGTCAGCAAGCACTCAACGAATATCATGGGTTGGACTCTTCTTTCCGACCAAAGAGCTAGCTCGAAAAGAGCAGAGATTGTGTACAACCCCGTATTCGCTGAGTGGGACCCCCCGACGTAAGTCATAGACCCTCAGGTTCAATAGGGTCAAAGTAGGCGAGTGGGGTAGGAAGACCCACACTCTCCCAGAGAGGGTGAAGGCCTTTCGCCAGGTCGGGCGGAAGGGCTTTCGCCCTGGGAAGTGAAAAGATTATTGGGTTAGGCTGAAAGACTCCCGCCAAACCAGGCGGATGGCATGAGGATCCCGCACTTGCCCTTTGAGGAGTTGCGGGAGGGGATGCCCGACTCACCTCGGCCCTCGTTTCTTCAGGTGAGAGGTCCCTTCATTGGCCACTTGCCCAGTAGGGTCCAGTGGTAAAATTATCTGGATGCTCCTGAAGGTCTGCAAATAGCCATTCAGAATAGCGGAGTTACGTTGTTGGCAGACCAAATTGGGCTGCATATAGCAGAATGGAATAGCGTAATTACGTTGTTGGCAGACTAAGTCCTGGAATTCTATAAATAAACCCACATGGGTACCTCAGAAGGCAAGCTTTCTCATATTTGTGTCTTGTAGTGCTTTTCGAGGTATCCTTGGCTCAGCACTGACTAAGGAGGGGAAGCGTTCTAAGATCTTTTGGGTGTGTGGTGGGACCTCTGTGCTGTAGCCGTGGGTCAGTCTCAAATCCTAAGTTTTCGGTCGAGTCGACTCCCTAGGAGAAGTAAGTGTGCGGTCACCCCTTTTAGAGTCCGAACTCCACAGAAGCTGGTTTCCGGTTTCAACACCGAGAGTAACTTTTATCCATTGAGTGGCGTTCCTTTTACCATTTGTATTTTACCATATTGCATTTTACATCGAGTGGCGTAACTTTTATCAATGTTGACTCTTTGGGAAGATCAATGTTACTCTTTGGGAAGACCTAGTTTTACATTAAAAATGATGCATTGCATTTTACCATTTGTAATGAATCTAGAATCATTATAAAGGATAAAATTAAAATTTCATAAAATGATTTGGCAGATTTTATCATTTTCATCCATATTTTTAAAGAAAGGGTCATTTTTGTAAACCTAGACAACTTAGAGAGGAGGTAAATGTAATTATGCAAACTCTCAGGGGAGCTTCGGGTTATTAACCCTATTTTATAATACAAAGTTATCAAGTGTTGCTTTAATGTTGGAGTAAGATTATAATAACTATGCTCGATGGTAAACAATAGAAATCATGATATGTGCATCATTCTAATCACTACATCACTGTTTCTCCTGCGTGCCGAGCTCAACTGGTGGTGGAAAAGAGCTGACACCTCACAGGAGGAAGTTCAACTGGAGGTGGAGAAGAGGTCGACACCTCATAGGAGAGGAGCTTAAATGGAGGTGGAGAATAGAGTCGATACCTAGCAGGAGCCAAGCTCAACTGGTGGTGGAGAGGAGAGTCGACACCTCGCAGGAGCCGAGTTCAACTGGATGTGGAGAATAAAATCGACACCTAGCAGAAGCCAAGCTCAACTAGTGGTGGAAAGAGTCGACACCTCACAGGAGGAAGCTCAACTGGAGGTGGAGAAGAGGTCGACACCTCACAGGAGAGGAGCTCAACTGGAGGTGGAGAATAGAGTCGACACCTCACAGGAGCTGAGCTCAACTGGAGGTGGAGAGAAGGTCGATACCTAGCAGGAGCCGAGCTCAACTGGAGGTGGAGAATAGAGGCGACACCTAGCAGGAGTTAAACTCAACTGGAGGTGGAGAAGAGATCCACTCGGGGGCAAGTAGTCGGCATGCAAGAGGGAAGCTCGTATAGGGGCCCGAACTATGACAACAACACACTCGAGGACTTTATCTCACTGAGGGGGCTAGTAGTCGATATGTAGGAGAGGAACTTGTGTAGGGACTCGGACTACGACAACTCCACGACTCGAGGACTTCTATCGGTTTTGAAGTCACTCGTCATGTTACTTAAGAGATTGTCAAAGAGTAAAATGTATCAACTTCTTTGATGATGAAGGATCTTTCCAAGGAGATGACGATCTTCTCTTCGTCAAGTTGGGAGGTTGGCGTCCAGACCTGTTCCTGGTAGCTCCTCCAGTCGGATGAGAAGTGTGATCGGGTAGGTAGCTAGGCCAACATAAAAGGGGGGAGCTGATCTCGAACGTCAATGCAGGGGCTTGGTCTTACAAGAAAGCTTTTAAGACCAGACACACTGTCCCATCATCCGTTCTGGGCTTTTTAGGAGAATCAGGTCGGAGGCTCGTTTCTCAACCCAATCGTGGAGATTGCTTCCTGCCCACCTCTATGAACTCCCGCTCTGCCACCTGGCTACGAAGGTCAGGGTACAAGCGAAGGGAAATGGCTCTTGGGGGGTCTTATAGGACGCACGCGCTCGAGGCCTCCATCCTACCCTTTGGTCCACCTTTCCTGCTCCACTCGGGGAGGTTCCCCACCTTTTTACTTAATAATCAAAAGAGAGTTAGCTATGCGTGCTATCATAAACCAAAAGTGACGCTAAGCCTTTAAACTTCTAAGACGGTTTTTGATCATGCGTCGATCTTATAGCTCTTTCGCGGGTCTCAACGACGCCTTTAATGGAGGAGAGTCCTTCCTCAAGACACAACATTTTCTTCGTCGAGTTGGGGAGGTTGTCGTCTAGACTTGTTCTTGATAGTCTCTCCAGTCGGATGAGAAGTGCGATCGGGGGGTAGTTAGGCAAACGTACAAGGGGGAGTTGATCTCAACCGTCAATGTAGGGGATTGGTCTTACAAGAACGCCTTAAATCCCAACACACCGTCACATCATCCGCTCTGTGCTTTTTAGGAGAATCAGGTCGGAGGCTCGTTTCTCAACTCGATCATGGAGATTGCTTTCTGCCTACTACGCCCACTTGAGACGCTTTCAAAAAGAAAAGCTAAAGCCCCATATTTCAGGATGTTAGAGAAATATCATCGATGTATAAGTGTGAACAAGCGTACCATTCCCTCCTATCATAACTCTAGGTGTTTGAGGAGATGAAATGAATAACATAGCGTCCTAGTTGCTGAAGCAATAGCCTCACGCGTATAAACTCGTAGAATTGAAGCGAACACCATAGTTGCTGAAGTTGTGATCTCGCGAGTATGGACTCACAGAATTAAAGGAGAGCACCATAGTTGTTGTAGAGATCACCTCGCGAGTATGGAACTTGCAGAATTAAAGGAAAGCACCATATCCGTTGAGGACATCACCTCGCGAGTATGTAACTCGCAGATTTGAAGGAGAGTGTCATAGTTGTTGAAGAGATGACCTCACGAGTATGAAACTCGCAAAATTTAAGAGAGCACCCAACAGCATGAAGATCATTACGAGTAGGAGCTCGTAGAATATGAGAGGACTTAGCGCAACCAACTCGACCAAAAGTCCGGACTGATGGAGGACGGCGCAACTAATCTTTATATCAAAGGTCCTCGGGCGGACCCACGGGGCAGCTAGTTAAGCCATTACCGCATAGCACCGCAGCGCGGGGGCGATTCCGGACCGCAGCCCCAACAATCCCCCCCCCCCCCCCGGAAACGACCCCGGGGTTTCGAACCCGCAACCTCCCTCTGATACCACTTGAGAGGTCTTAGCGCAACTAACTCGACCAAAAGCCCGGACTGATGGAGGACGGCGCAACTAATCTTTATATCAAAGGTCCTCGGGCGGATCCACGGGGCAGCCAGTTAAGCCATTACCGCATAGCACCGCAGCGCGGGGGCGATTCCGGACCGCAGCCCCAACAGAATACTAGCTTGAAAATGTCATGAGTAAGCTGTCACATGGAATGTAGGTTGTCGAAGGAAATCATCGCAAGTAGGAGCTCACAGAGCACCTCGTGTGTTTTTCCCTGGTGGTGAACTCGTCGTGATTCACCTTGTTTGTTAGTTATACAAAAAGTACTCACGGGCTTTACCAAATCACTCGTAAGTATGAACATGTATGAAAAACACCACTATTGAAAAAAGAGATGAACTAGGTGGAGGGTAAGTGTCACTTCTGACATTAGAACCCCTACGCAGAGTTTTCGGGGGTTCCGTTGCCCAGTCAGCGGACGGGGGTCAAGGGGGCTCGCCCGGACTTGCGAGTAAGTCACATGCAGATCTTGCATATGGGCATGTAACAAAGATTCTCGCCTCTTTGAAGTCGTCAATCCTATCTATACTCTCCTATGGGTGAGTACGAAGGAAGCTCGTCTCTTAGAAGTCGCAAATCCCGCATATACTCGATGGCATATCACCGTCTGCAACTCGCCTCCATGAACTCTTCTGCATATTCTCGCCTAGGTTTGTCGCCATATGGAACTCGCCTACAGGCGAGCAACAAGGGAACTCGCCAACCTGCGAGTAGGACATCTGCGAGTTGATTTGGAGCTCGATGTCTGGAACTCGTCAAAGTATATCGACATCTGCAACTCGCCTCTATGAACTCGCATGCATTTACTTACCAACTGAAGTCGTCATCTGGAGCCCGCCTAAGGAGATTGCAATCTGGAACTCGTTTATGAGCGAGTAACAGGGAAGCTTGCCTCACGAAGACGTCGAGCTTGAAAGTCGTCATCACGAAGTTGCATATGGGTGAGTAATCAGGAAACTCAGACACCTTGTTGAATACTCACGAGTTGTTGTCTTTGGTCTCCAGCTCGTCGTCTTAAGCTATGAAGTCTTCTCGCAAAAATTTCTTCTTCGGCTACGATCCACGCTCACCGCACCAAAGTGTTGAAGCCGGGAAAATCCCTACTCAAAAATTCGGATCAAGGCAGCCTAAGGTTACTGATTCTGTGGTCTGACGCCACAATTTAAATGGCTATCGCGGGAGAGAGAAAACTATTTATAAGCACACTTCAAGTGCTCCAGCAGGGAGGTCCCACCACGTACCCGAAAGTTTGGGAGAAACTTTCCCTCCGCAACCACTTCCAAAAGTGTCATTTCTAGTAACCATAAGGGTCTATTTATAGAGAAATCCTGGAGGATATAGGTGAGTATCCAGTCTCTGCTAGCGAGTTCCAAGGGTCTACTCGCCCATAATCGCGAGGTACTCTCCCATACTCGCTCAAGCTCGTCTCTGCTCGTTCAAGCTCGCCTCTGCTCGCTCAAGCTCGCCTCTGCTCGCCCAATGGTCTGCAAATAGCCGTCTTCATGGGTACTTCTGATCTCGATTAATTACGGGTTATTCAGTTAGATTATCTGACCAACAATGATTTGTGGCAAGAGTTCTAAGAAGTTAACAAAATGTGTTACCTTGAGTGCTAACTAGCTACAGTTCACAATATCTGCAAGCAAAATTAATAATGATTGGGAGTACTAACTAGCAACGGGTTCATGATATCCGCCAACAAAATTAATAACAATAGGGTGCGGGGGTGAGGGGAAGAGTGAGGGGGACAGGACAAATGAGATTTATAGGAGGAATTAGAAATTAATTGATTTGAAAATCAAATGCACGAGTCCAAATCATCTCCAAAATATGTCCAAAATAAAAACCATCCACAAAAATGTTGGAAAACCATCCAAATATGTGTCCAAAGTAAAATCAGTTTGATCGCGTGTGTGCGCGCATGCAACTTAGTTGCTTTCAAAAATTATCCGTTCGCACTTAACTACACAACGTTTACCGCGGACATGGTAACTGATACGCCATAGATGCGTCCTTCCCAGATATGGGCCGAACTGTCTCACAATGTTCTAAATCCAGCTCATATACCGCTTTAATGGGCCAACAATTCAACCCCTTTGAACATACTACTGCGCAGGTGAAGAACCGACATCAAGGTGCCAAACATTCTCGTCAATATTGACTCTTTGGGAAGATCAATTTGTTATCCCGAGAGTAGGTTTTATCCAGTGAGTGACATTCCTTTTACCGTATTGTATTTTACACTGAGTGACGTAACTTTTATCAATGTCGACTCTTTGGGAAGATCAATGTTCTCTTTAGGAAGACCTAGTTTTACATTGAAAATGATGCATTGCATTTTACCATTTGTAATAAATTTAGAATCATTATAAAGGATAAAATAAAATTTTCATAAAATAATTTGACAGATTTTATCATTTTTCATCCATGTTTTTAACGAAAGGGCCATTTTTGTAAACCTGGAAAACTTAAAGAGGAGATAAATGTAATTATGCAAACACCCAGAGGAACTCCGGGTTATTAACCCTATTTTATAATACAAAGTTATCAATTGTTGCTTTAATGTTGGAGTAAGATTACAATAACAATGCTCTATGGTAAAAAATAGAAATCATGATATGTGCATCATTCTAATCACTCCATCACTGTTTCTACGGCGTGACCCCCCCCCCCCCCCCCCCCCCCACCCCAAACAGTAAACCATTTATATCAGCATCATATTTAATTCCCATATTGATAGAGATTAAAAAAAAATCACTAAGCATTATAATCTACAAGACACTAGCTTTGATAGTCATGGGCAGGTGCCAAAAATTACTAAGTAAAACCTTTTCCCATCTTAAAATATAAACAAAATGGGAGTGCATTCATTCCTCATCAAGCTTAGAATCATTCAAGCTATCTACAGAGGAACAATCATCAATACAGTCATCAACTTCCCTTTCTGGGCTCTGATGTGAGTGTGGCCTCTCCTCCCCTTGAGTTCGAATCTGCACCGATCTTAAGAGTGCGGTTCTTCTCAGATCAGCTGTGTGACAAACATCATTGGGTGAAGATGGGAACCGGCCGTCGTTATCCGAACCTCTCTGGCGAGTATTGGAGCAGACAACTGCGGAAAGACTGCAGCTTGGAAGGGGAGGGTATGGCAAGAGAGTGGGTCCCACTTGAGTTCGTTGGTGCCGATGAGGGGAAACAGGGCTACCGTGGCCTGTTGTGAACTCAGAATGCTGAGTTGAGTTTAATAGATTATCACAGAAGCGAGAGTCGTCGGAGTCCTCTGACATTGGAGAGTATTGTGTGGTAATCTCATCTCTGTAACACGCGAAGAAAACTGAATATAATTGCTAGGAAAGTATTGGAAACTGATTATGTTGACAGAAGAGTAAACAGAGAGGTAAAGTTGCAGTTTCTAATGAAAGATTATGTTATCTGCAAAATTGGTTGTTAAAGGCAACAACTCTAGCCCGTGTAATGCTGTGTCGATTACATCTGTGATCTAGTTGGCTTTATCTCATAATGCCTTGCCGAAGAAGTTTGTTTGGCTTTACCTCGTAATGCTGTGTGTGAGAGAGAGAGAGAGAGAAATCAGGCAATCTACTATTCCTGGCCGCGGGAGATGGAGAACATTCAATCTACTATTCCCGGGCATGGGTGCGGGCACATGTGTGTGCTCACGTGCGGGAACGTGCGTGTAGTGGTGAGCGTGGGTGATGGGAATCCATCGAATCATGCACCTGGAAGGGTTCGCCGCAAGTCGGGACCCACGTTCATTTATTCGCACAGGAAAACTTGATCGGATCGCCGATCGGACTCCGCGGTTGCGTCCGCGACGTCGCCGTGAGTCAAAAAACTATATTAGTTTATTTTTTCAGTTAATTATTGATGTATTTTAAGGGTCGGACCCACCGGCCAATCATAGTCGTTGATGGGGAAACCCTAGCTTTTCATTTCTTATATATAGGAGTCTAGAGGCTGAAATGAGGCATTGCAGAATTTGGAGAACACTCATTCCCGGATTCCAGCGGTCCCTCCCCGGTGCCGACGCCATGGAACCCTAGGTGACGACTCCTAGGCCTCTGAACTCCACCCCAAGGTAACCCCTACCCCCACCTTTGTTTTCCACCCTTCAAAACCCCATTCCCACCGTCGGATTCCCCTCCAAAACCCCCCACACTACCGCCGGTCGGCGGGTTCTTGCAAGCCGCCCCCCCCCCCCCCCCCCCCCTCTCCTTTTCCTGTACCGCCGCCTAACCAGCCAGCCTCCAACCCCGGTTCCGCTGCCCCCTTGCTCCCCAGCCCAGGCCGCCAGCATCATTACCCTCACCCCAGCCCACCGCCGCTTCCCCTTGCCAAATCCGGCCACCCCAAGGGCCCTTTTGCCCTAGCCGACCACCCTCTCATTTCCCCTCCGTGGATCCACCATTCTAATAATCCTAAAATTCTAGATCAGTCCAGATCTAGGGTTCTAGCCCCCGATCCGTTATTTCCACCGCTCATAATTTCCATTTTTGCCCGAATCCGTCCCTAAATAGGGAATCTACCCATCTCCGGCCCGGATCTACTTGCTCGTGGCCGGATCCACCATTTTATTGCCCGTTCTCACCATTTTCTGCCAAGGACAGCCACTGTCACCGTCGTCTCGCCACCGGTTCCATCTCCGATCGCCGATCTACACATCCGGCCCTCCCAATTTTCAGTGCCTCGGTTCAGCCCTCTACTTTGTGAGTTTTTTGTAGTATTGTACTCTTTGATTCAGCATTTTCACTTGGTGATTTATTATAGTTTGTTGCGATTCCTGTTTGTAGAATTTTGTTTTGGTACTCTAATAATTTGCAGAAGGAAACATTCGTCGCGCGCTTCGCTTTGGCCCTCCGAGCGGAGGAAAGCCATTAAAATATTGCCTAAAATAAATATTTGCTTGTTCTATTTTAATATCTATGTGGCGCTGAATTTTCATTGTTTATATTCATTCGTCGAAACATTGATCATCGCATTGCATATAGGTTTGGATTAGCGTGTCACCCATGCACTCACACCTAGCGTTGTAGGTTTGTGCACCACTAGCCTACCCCTACATCAGTGGGCACATATGTGTGGCCACTAATGACATAATTACATATATTTATATCAAACACTCTCCCTCGAGTTACATTCCTACCAGTCAATTGTTTTAGTTTCCAAATGAGATTGAAAGCACCGAATAGATTAACAATACTTGGCTACTTTACTTTATATGGGAGTGAATAAAATATTTAAGATTTTCATCACCACACCGCACAGTAAAAACAAAGATAGTTCACAGAGCACAAGATAAAAATACATATAATTACAAGCTAGCTATAAAGAATACAGATAGAAAGTTTATAGCGGTTCCCCAAACGTGAATGTCCATTTTTCCACCACAATGGAAAAGTGCCGCCTTCACGAGATCTAAATGTTTTCGTAAGGAAATTCTTAGAACCAACTGAATCTTTTGAAGGGAAAATGTGTAACATCACATCCACAGCAATTGTATATTATGGCTCCGGTAGTGCCCCCACAATATATATTCATCAACAACAATCATATTATTATAAAGAGGTATATATAAGGCACATCTCAACAATTGGTACAGCGGAAATGAATCCACAAAATAAGAATGTCCACAAAACTATAAATTAGAATCAACTGTCTTTGGCCTTAATGCTGGACAAACATGTCCATATCAAAACATACAAATTCCCAAAGCTAACTCAACTCGCAGGCTCAAGCAACATACAAAGGAAATACAATCATAGGAGAAGGAGAAAACACTTAATAAATCTTTGACTATTATAGCCAGCTAGCGCGGTCCAACATTGGAACCTTGCCCTACAACCAAACATCATTAGAGGGTAAACGACGGTCAACTATGAGCTGGCCACAAACAGCGTAACAACCCCACTCCTCCCAACCATCCTAGCGGACCCCAGTGAAACACATCACCCTGCAAGTCAGCACTTCGTATGCACATGACAAACACATAAACAAGCATATCAAGCTCTAGTGTAAGCGCCCCAAACATCAACCCATGTTCTCTATGTTAATCATCACAAGAAAGTCGCCTACGATATAATTGTGCATGCAACCGAGTATCACGCACGGAACCACCACAACACCCTATTCACATGTATGAGTCCAACATACCATCAAGCACAATCACATGACACACAAATCATCCACTTGCGTGAATCAACTTCCACAACATTTAACGGGTGTGGCGGCAATAAATTCACATATTGACCCAACAACCAATATCCATCTTTTATAATTATTCTAAGAAATAATTACCCAAACCTCCCCTGTAAACTAGCACAATTAGTGAGAGCACCCCTCTTATTTTCGAAATTACAAAAAACTCTCCTTAAGTATTCATTTCATTACCAAAACCTCCCCTGGTCTTTTCATTTCATTGCATCCATGAAGAAAAATACCCCCTGGATACTTTTCACCGAGGGGGGTGTTTTTGTGCATGGATATCATATACAACGACATTGTGAGTAAAGTCCCTAGCCTTATCGACATCATTACACACAAAGTCCCTAGCAGGTAAATTCTCAAAGATGATGAGCGGCATCATATAAAGTGTGCACATGACGACAACACATGAAGTCCCTAGCTACTAAGTTTTCCAATGATTGTGATCGGCATCATACGAAGTCTCCTAGCCGTGAATACCGCAGTATCATATGAATCCCCTGGCTCAAGCTCCTCTTTTTAAGGTTCTAATCCAAGACACAAGCAACTCACGATGTCGTCTCTGATAGCTAGAAATCTCACGTGCACGATATGCCATAATTCCAATACCGCGAACTTCTCATGAACAGTAGGCATTGCAACCAAGGTCTTGAAAACCGGACCGGAGATCGAACTAGCGGAGGGAAAGGTTCAAGGTTGAACCGGTCCAACCGGTTTAACCGGGGTTGAACCGTTATATATATAAATATATAAGAAAATAAAAATAATTAGCATTATCATAAATATTTACATACATATTTGATATTTATTATCATTATATTTTGGTACAAATTAAAATAAAATATTCATTATCATAACATGCGTATATTTTAAATCCTATTTGAATGACATTATATATATAATTACAAATATATCATAAAATATAATTTTATTTAGATAATTTAATATAATTAAATAATATATAAAAGATACACATAGTTTTGTAAAAAAAATTAAATATAATACAACATAATATTTTATATTAAAAAATATGAATATTAGTATTATATATATAACATAGCTCATTTGCATTCACTAAAACGCGCTGGCCAAGTGGATTGGTTGTAAGGATTCTACTGGATTAATGAAGGTTCGAAACCTACCGCTTTCAGATTTTATAAATTTTTTGTGGCCCGGCGGTACATATTTGACCCGCCCGGTTACAGGGAACCGGCTCCGGTTTCCCAGTCAACCCGCCCGGTTCCCCGATTTCTGGGCGGTCCATATGTAAAGCGGTTTTCAAACCTGGACCGGACAGGTTATGGGTCAGGTTGCCGGTCTGGTCCGGTTTTCAAAAGCTTGATTGCAACAACGCTATGACCACATTCATGCCCCTAACGAGATGCCTACATGCAACGTCAATCAACATCACCGAATCAGCCAAACGACAATGCTTCAGCTTCGCACACAATGCCTAACTCGAAAAAGAAATTGAGTTGTTGAGCGGGGTCGCAATCCCATGCCCTGGTAGTTCGCAATGAACCGTGGCTACCCCAAGCCCAATAATTAAAAGCACCGGATACGACAAAATCAACCATCAAAACAATAAAACAAGGAATGCAAGCACGCATCCTACAGACTGGGAAGAGAGGGATCGTTACCTTCCTCGCTTTCCTCCCCGCAATGAAAAACCTTGACCAAAAGGATGGACGACAATTGTGGAAGCCCAATCTATCTGTTGCCAGTAACGGCCCTTTTGGAGTTACAACTCTCAGGCAACCTCCACTTCTTCCGTCTCCAGCTCCTCCGCTTCCTCTCTTCTTTTTTGGCCTAAGAGAGAGAAGGGATTTAAAAAAAAAATCAAGACTTGGACAACCACAAGTGAACATACATCTCCCCCAGCAGATGCTACTAGCCAATAGATCTTAAAACCTCAATCCAACAGCTAGAATTGGGTTATAGAACAGACAGCCCGCATTCATGTTTTTTGTCTAAATTTTAAGTCGTTTAGTGATTGGCCCACCGATCGGCGATCGCTGATCTACCATCCGATTGGCGATCGGTGATTGACCTATCAGTTGGGAATCGTTGGTCGATCACTCGATCAACGGTCGGCGATCTTCCTATCAGTCGACGATCGCTGACTGATCAACTTTCGATCGATGATCATTGGTCGACCTTCCCATCAGCGGTCAAAGATTGTCTCATCATGAGAACACTCCAGATCGAGGAATTTGGGGTGTCACAATTCCTCCCCTCTTACAAGAATTTTGTCCCCAAAATTTCAAACACTTAAAAACCTTTTACCTTAAGCGAAGAGCTCCGGATATTCTTCTAGCATTGTTTGCTTCCTTTCCCACGAGAACTCATTTCACCCGCAATTATTCTATCATACTTTCACGAGATTAACTTCCTTATTCTGCAGTTTCTAGATCTCCGTGTCTTCTATGCAAATAGGACGCACCATGGTTGCCAAACTTTCATCCACCAGTACGATCGTCTACTCAATCACGATTCTAGGATCCACTAAGGCCTTCCTAAAAACTGAGATATGGAATGCGTCATGTAAACCACTTAATTCTGCCGACAATGCAAGACAATGAGCCTCCTCGCCTATGCTCTGAATAATCCGAAACGGTCCCAAGTACTTTGGACTCAACATCTTCAAACATTGAATCCCTGATATGCCCTTGAACGGCTTGATCTTCAAGTGCACCATGTCGCCAACCGCAAAATCGAAATTCTGATAACGTGCATTATAATGCTTAGCATGTCGATCTTGAGCAATATTTATATGCTCGCAAATCGTCTCCATGATCTTAAATGCATCGAACAACCACCTTATTTCCCAGAAATTGTGTCACCCGCCACTGCCCAAGACATCGACGTCCGACGTCGCCTTTTATAAAGAGCTTCGTATGATGTCATTTTGATACTCGTTTGGAAGCTATTATTGTATGCGAACTCGATCATGAATAAGTAATCCTCCCACTTCTTACCAAATTCAAGTGCATGCATCCTAAGCATATCTTTCATTGTAGGGTTTGTCCTTTTCGTCTGAAAGTCGGTCTGCAGATGAAACATCGTGTTAAGCTAGAGCTTTGTCCCATAAAAAACCTGTTGTCCTCAACGTAATTAGTGTTGTTGCAGGTTGTCCCGCAACCCCTCATAGAAACTGTGAGATATCTCATCACCAGCTATAATGGTCCCCGCATAATGACCCAAGCGAGTGAACTCCTGCAAGTATCCATCTATAGTCAAGTCCCTCTGTAGAAGCCTCGGGAATTGCCCTTGAAAGTTTAGTCTCACCGTCATCATCGGGAGATAGATCTTCAAAAAAGAGAACGCAAACTCTCCCATTGCGATCTGAGTGGGAAGATGCCCATGGAAGCCCCAATCACGCTCCACCAACCACCGCATCTCCGTATCACCTTCTAGCATGAAGGTGGCAAGCGGCACCTTCCTATCCTCAGAAGTTCCTGCTGCCCCCAACAACAGCTCCATGATCCTTGCTAAACATTCCTCCACATTAGTCGGAGTACTGACTCCCTTGAAGGTCGGAGGATGAAAGCCTGGAAATTACTTCAACTTATGGTCCCTCTGACCACCATTATGCTCCATCATCGGCTCAGTGCGTCCTGCCACTATTTTTGGTGTGATGGGAGTTGCACTGATTACACCTCTAGTGGCTTAAGTTGTCACTACCGCATCTGCTAGCATCCTACATAAATTCGTTGGAGAGATGTTTGTATCTGACAGGCCTGGGGCAGTGTGTTACTGTCTGTAGGGTCCTCTCAAGCTCTTGAAACCCTTGCTTCACCACTAGCATCCTAAGTGCAAAGCACGCAACATGTCAAACTATATTTAATAATAAAACATCAAATGGATACTCATAGTCTCAATAAGCAATCATATGTGGACAACCCTTCTTAAAAGTCTAGCACCCCTAAACCTAGTTTGGATATCAAATTGTAACATCACGTCTGCAACAATTGTATAGTATGGGTTCGACTGGACCCCCACAACATACATTCATGTTACGGTGACAAATTCGCTAGAGCGGTCAACTGTTGCGCTTGCATATTTGCTAAAGCGGTCAACCTTCGTCAGAAACATCATAGCCCTCCACCTGCCAAATTTTTTGCCCCACGCAAAATCCTTTTCCTTCTGCTAAACGACAAAATCCACTCTCCTTTCTCCCTCTTCTATCCACACCCCACTTAACCCCCCTCCCTCCCAAGGCCGATTTCACCCATCATTTTCCATTTTTTCAACAATTTTTGGTTTCTTCTCCTCGTTGCACATGCAAACCCCACCCATTCTCTGCAATGTTTCCTCGTCACAATTACCACCGACCCCATCAAACTATCACAACTCGATCTTGAGGGCAAGGTCGATTTTCAAGGGCGATGGTATGTTACAATCACGCATTCACCGGAGTGACTACTCGTCGGGACCACCAGAGGTTATATTACCCTCACACATTCGTCAAAGCGATTAGTCCTCGTCGGAACCACCGGGGATGACACATGGAGACCACCGTAATTTGGCAATTAATTAGTATTAATTAAACCACTGTGGATTGTTTATGAGTGGTTTTTATCTTTCGGATGGATGTGTTTTAGGGTTTCTCCCTAATTCCTCTCCCCTCTTCTTTCTCTCCTAGCCACTGACACCCTCCCTGCCCGGATTCTTCTCTGGGGTCATATCAATCCATCACAAACATAATATTATAAATAGGTATACAAGGCACATCTCAACAAAGATAAACTATTGGCACAGCGGAAACGAATCCACAAAATAAGAGTGTCCACACAACTATAAAATAGAATCAACAGTCTTTGGCCTGAAGGTCGTACAAAACATGTCCACATCAAAACATACAAATTCCCTAAGCTACATCGGCTTGCTAGCCCGAACAACATGCAAAGGAAATACAATCATAGGAGAAGGAGAAAACACTTGATGGAGTTTTGGCTTTTACACCGGGCTAGTGTGTTACGGCATTGGATCCTTGCCCTACAACCAAACATCGTGAGAGAGTACATGAGGGTCAACTATGAGCTAACCACAAACCGCATAACAACCTCACTCCTCCTGGACATCCTAGTAGACCGCGGGGAACCACATCATTCAGCAAGTCAACACTTCGTATGCACATAGTAAACACATAAACAAGTATATCAAGCTCTAGTCTAAGTTTCACAAGCACCTTATGTTAATCATCACGAGAAAGGAACATACGATGCAATTATATATGCAACCAGATATTACCCACGGATCCATCACAGCACCATATTCACGTGTATGAGTCTGCCATGCCATCAAGCACAATCACATGATACACAAGTCATCCACTTGCATGAATCAACATTTCACAACATTTAATGGGTATGGAAGCAATATATTCCCATGTCGACCCAAAAACCAATACCCCTTTTTATAATTATTCAATTCATATAAGGCGACATTGTGAGTAAAGTCCCTAACCTTATCGGCAACATTACACAAAGTCCCCAAAAGATAAATTCTCAAAGATGATGAGCGGCATCATATGAAGTCTCCTGACCATGAACATGGCGGTATCACAAGAAGTTCCTAACTCCTAAGTTTTCCAATGATTGTGAGCGACATCATAAAAAGTCTCCAGGTCATGAATACGGCGGAATCATATGAAGTCCCAAGCTCAACATTCCCTTTTCAGGGTTCTAATCCAAGCCACGAGTAACTCACGACGTTATCTCTAATAGCTAGTGTTGAAGCCAGGAAAATCCCTACTCCAAATGTTCAGATCTAAATGTAGTATGAGGCTACTGATCCTGCGATTCGACCGACCGGTTCTGAAAACAAGAGCAAAGAAGAGAAAAAAAATGCTAAAAGACCCCAGGCGCTGCAACTGGGAGGTCCCACCACGTACCCGGAAGTTTAGAAGAAAACTTCCCCATTGCAACCAAGATGGCTGAGTTGGGTACGAGGAAGGCACCACTTACAGAGTTGTGATCTCCAAATGGGGGCATTCAAGATTTTCAAGTGTCATTCATGATTCCCCTGGGGTCCTATTTATAGACAAATCTTGGGGGGGGGGGGGGGGAGGGTATGTTTGCGAGAATACCCGGCCCCTGCGAGGTTGCCTCTCTGGACCTGGAGATCTTGCAACTTGCTATCGGGCGACTATTGAAGGATCTCGCACACGCCCAGCGAACTGTTGTGGATTAATCGCAAACTAGGCGAGCAACATCAATGCTCGCCCATAATACTGATAGACGCCAGCTTCCCACAAACAATGGGCATTGCAACGGTGCTATGAACGCATTCACGCCCCTAACGAGATTTCTACATGCAACGCCAATCAACATCACTGAATCAGCCCAACGACAATGATTCGGCATCACCATTAATGCCTAACTCAAAATTGAAATCAAGTAGTCTAATGCAATCATGTCAGGGTCGTAATCCCACGCACCGGTGGTTCGCAATGAATCTTGGCTACCCCAAACCCTCTAATAAGAGGCACCGGATACCACAAAATCCACCATCAAAACAAGGAATGCAAGCACGCATCCCAACGACCGAGAAGAGAGGGATTGTTACCTTCCTCGCT